>CAWUFW010000855.1:2400000-3000000 GCA_963921515.1 Calotriton arnoldi | reverse complement strand
GAAACGAAACTTAGCAAGTGGGCATTTCTCGGAATTGAACAGGAGTGGTTTCGAACATTACATTAGAAATGGCAGAGTCAAAGAAAATGGCGTAGCGAATGCTAACTTATACATGACGTTAAAGAGCATCAGTGAGCATAATAGCATGAGCTAAAGATATTTTCTATTTAGAAAGTAGATATGACTAGCACAAATTCAGGTGGTAACTACGACATCAGCATCAGTGAATACAACATCATAAGTAAACATAATCAAGGTGGAGCTGTGGGCACTATTTACAGGAGATGTCTAATAGTGAGAGAGCATGGAGTGAGGTGTCTTCAAAAATCCCCTCATCTATATTCATAAGATCATCAATATAATTCTGCAACATCATAGCGGCATATGTGGCAGAAGCAGAAGTTTTCTGTTTGGGTGTTAAAACAGTGACACAATAAGAACAACAAAACGGGAAACATTGAATGAGAATACAACAGAGTACTAATACAGCTACGAAATAAACTATGTCCTTTAGGATCCAACCCCAATTACCTAGGAAAGACCAACTCCAATTTCCACTTTCCATGCCTTTGATATTATCAATGATATCCCTAATGTGCTGTGTTATGTTCTTTTCCAAATTCTCTATACCCATAGCACACTGGTCGTCAATTATCGCGCAAACACCACTGCTCTTGGCCAACATAAAATCCACTGCATATCTAGTCTGTTCCGAGTACACGCATACTTTCTAACTGGGTAGTAATATCTACCAAGGCCGCCACCGTAGAGTTGGATAGAATCTGCAATTTACATCCAAAATACTCTCTAGCTTTCTCACCCCTGGCCATAGCAGTACCACCCAAGGTAAATATGGAGAACAGGATGTATCCAAATGTTATACCGTTGCTAGCTATTCACTTCCAAATCTGTTACAAAATTCTTTTGTTAGTGTCCTTTTTATCCATCTCGTTTTATGTCGGACATTTTTACATGGCACACCTAAAGGCAGTACCATTCCGAGAGCCACATCATTAGTACCGTTGTAGACATTTGAATAAGTCCCATTGGATAGAAAGAAAAACCCTGGGTGGGCATATATCGGCCCCTCATAATTCACTGCAGCATATCTGGAATTCATTCCAGAAGTAGTTGGATCGAATTTATTTTCTAGGGAAACTGTGTTTTTAAACAAAATCGTCCCTGAACAATTAATTACAAAGAAGTATCTGTAAAGTTCACAATGGGGCAACAGGCAGCATAGTACCCAGCCTCCCAGGGTACCGTCAGTTCTGCATAATGCCAACCCACAAGAGTTATATTCTGTTCTTCCACATGAAAATTATCACAAAAAGTGTTGTTATCACAGCCAGGGTAACCTTCACCCTGTGGCTTTCGGTGGTACAGACATGGTCTGGGGTAACCAGACCGAACATTCCCTTTACCTCCACAAACTGTGGTGGCCAAGTGTATGTGTAGTTAACAAGTGAAAGTGGGTATGCAGTCAAAAGGCTAGTGACAGATCAGATAGGATAGCAGGCGGTACCCTTCCCAAAGAATCTTTTATAAGTATTCACAAACACATTATTCGTGGCAGCCCTCCTATTGCGTCTCATGGGAAGGTGTTCAGTTATGTGGAGTGCGGGTACACTATGTATATCTTCCAAGAAACATGATACCCCACATACTATTACTACCACCGTTACCAGAGCAATGACACACACATTCTTACTTTGCATAGACCAAATCACACTGCGTTGTCTAGGGGCAATTGGCTGATCCTCCTCATTAATTTTCCTACCAAAAGGATGCATAATGGAACGAGTGAAGAAGCGTAAAAATTATAAGGAATATAAGTGTTCCCAGTGTCCGTCAGAGCCTCACTGGCACAGACTCCTATTGTCCATCAGTTGGCGCTCTTGAGCACCGGCGGTGGAGCTTGCTCCAGCCAAATCTCTTTCCTAATCTATCCCAAGTCGATAATGGTGGTATACTTTCCAAAGTATACTTTCCTGACTAATGTTCAAACAACAAGAGCAAAACAGATGCAACTCTTTAATTTATTCCATTCCCTCGTTGGTACTACTACTCAGTACTTTCCTACCTTGTGCAGTCCATCCCTAGTCTTTCTTTTCCTTGGATTTGGTGGTCCTCAGCCGAGGACGTAAGTTGTACCTGGCAGCTCCAGGCACTGTGTGATTCCTGAACAGAGGCTTCGGAATAGCTCGTATTTCTGGAGGAACAGCCTCGTTCTAAACATTGTCGTTCTCCTTGTCTGTTTGGGTCCAAATCAACTTTGCATCACTGAAAGGCACGAATCTGGGCACCTGCTGACATTCAACATCTCCTATTCCCTCCTTGACCCACTGGTCATAAGGCAATGGCAGAGGTATTCTTTTGCAGTGGGTCGCATGGACCCGATTCTTTCAACCAGCACCCTTTACAGCCTTCTGTGTAGCCAGAAGGACTTGCTCAGGACCTTTCCATCTGGGCTCCAAATTTGTCTTCCTCTGAAAATTACAAATGAAAATGAAATCACCGGGCTGGATACTGTGGCCGGGACCCTCTGGCTTAGGCGGTAAGGAGTCTTGCACCTGTTGGTGAATAGATCGCAAACTTTCAGTCAATTGCCCAAGGTAATCAAGCAATACAGGATGTTCAATATCAACTTTTTAGGCCGAGGGACTCCCCAGACATTTGCTGGGCGGCCAAAAACAACCTCATAAGGGGACAAGCCTGTTCTAGAATGTGCTGTCGTTCTAGTGGACAAAATGGCTAAAGGAAGAGCATCTGGCCATTGCAACCCTATCGTCTCCTGAATCTTTGCTAATTTCAATTTCAGTGTCCCATTATACTTCTCGATCAACCCCGCTGACTGCGGGTGATTGGCGGCATGGAATTTCTGTTTAATGCGCAAGCCTTCACATATTAACTTAATCACTTTCCCATTAAAATTAGACCCATTGTCACTCCAAATAACTCTGGGCATTCCAAAACGTAGGAAAAACTCTTTAATAAGTATCTTTGCTGTTGTGATAGCCGTATTGTCCGTAGTAGGGTAAGCCTCCACCCATTTACTGAATGCACATATGACCACTAAAACATACTTGAGATTGTTACAACGTTCTAGCTCAATGAAATCCATTTGAAGGACCTCAAAAGGGAATGTAGGTGGTGCAAAATTACCGGATGGTGTGGGGGTACCTTTCCTAGAATTGTGCATCAAACAAATCATACAATTTTTCACTTGGTGTGCAGCTGTTTTGGAAATATTGTCATTACACCAAACTGGGACCAATAATTTACAAATACTCTTTGCACTGATATGGGCTGGGCCATGAGCCATAGTAACCACAGGGAGTACCTATGCATCAGGTAACATCCATTTCTGTTTTCCGGACAAATCAATCCAACATCCTTCTTCATCTAAACGTGCTGTACTCTCTTGCCACACAGCTAATTCTTCTATTGTGGCCTCACTTTGTATCTCTTTCACACTCCCACATGTGTTTTCAAACATAGTTTTCTCAGGAACCCATCTAGCTGGGCCTGCATCAAACATCCTCTTCATCTTACTCTGAGCTGTCTCTTTGGCTGTCTGATCAGCAAACGCATTCCCTTTGCCTACATCATCTGTCACCTTCTTGTGGGCACTACTTTTCACGATAGCCATTCTGACAGAACTGATCTGTCGGACAATGCTGTGGTGACCAAAAACCGTGAAAGTACAACAATTGCCTGGAACAATGGTGTGCCTCCTTTGGTTATCAAGGACCGTTAAAATAACGGCGAGTGAAGGAACACTGATGGCGTGATGCTATATAAGACGATGTTGACGTGAGCAGTGAGTGCGAAACTTGACGTCTTACGGTGGAGACTGGTCAAGTAAAGGGAAATTTACCAAGGATATATGAATCACAGTGTGGCCAGGCTGAGGCCTTAAAGTTTCTAGAAAATGCGGAAACAACGCAGGGGAATTGGTGCTTCTGGGAGCCTAAGGTGAGGACGAGACAACTGTGAGTACGGTGTGGGATGTAACAAGTGAGGCGGTGCTTGGATCTAAGGCTTACCGTGATCAATAGTCGCAATTGAGAGTAGAAGGACTGACTGGATGTGTCCTCATTTACAGAATGAGCGAATGTAGTACAGACAGTAATCATAGTATCAGAGGTCCACGTTGTATCTTAGTACCACACGAGGTAAGAAACCCTCTCTCTGCCCATAGTCGCCCAAAATTGTGCGCGACCCCAAATGCATACTGACTATCCGTGTAAATATTGACAACTAATCCTTCGCTCAATTTACAAGCTCGTAGAAGGGCAACAAGTTCTGCTGCCTGGGCAGATTGATAGGGGACTCGTGATGTCTCTACGACTGTGCGCAATGTAGTGATAGCATAAGCTGCAGTGGTGGTGCCATCTGATAATTTAAAACAAGAGCCATCAACATATAGTTCTCCTTGGGGATCAGATAAGGGAACATCAGTCAGGTCTACCCGTCCTTTCATCTCTTCCTCTGTTCGAAAAATACAATCATGTTTGTCAATTGCATCATTCTCGGAAGGGAGGGGCTGTAATGTGTCTGGATTCAGAGTGGCACATCTTTTAATCGTAATATGTTTGGCAAGCAATGTCAATTCATAGCCAGTAAGACATGCACTGGTGAGGTGCTGTGTCCTTGTTTTATTCAAAAGTGTGTCCACAGCATGGGGTACCATAACTGTGACGTCAGTATCGAGTACGAGTCCAGCCGCTTGTCTGATAGAAGTGGCCACGGCCGCTCGCAGACTACTCGGGAGAGCCCTTTTAGACAGGATCAAGCAAAGATGAGAAATAAGCGCAAGTTCTCTGTCTATCACCACATTTTTGAGTCAAGACAGAAAGAGCACAACCAGCCATCTCATGGACGTATGTTTTTAGAAACAAGGGACCCCAATTGTAATGGTCAGGGGCCTTGGGTATCAATAAGTTACAAACACAGTAGTCCCCGACAAGGAGAGTACAAGGAGGGGGAATGAATATAGACTAAGAATTAGTGCTATATTAAAGCTGTCCAGCCGGACAGGGTTAGTTTAATATTGTATAAATTTGCAACAAAATACAGTGGGATACAGCCCTTTGTCCAGCAAGGTACATATAACACAAGAATAAAACAAGGGCTCAGGCAGAACAGATGCTTGTGAGTCATACATTAGATAGAACAAGCAAAAATGAACGACACAGTTACGCAAAAACAATAACAAATTAAATTGTGTTTGCGGTGTACAGAGAGACGATGACGTTTCGATCCCATAAGAGAAATAGTGGGATCATCATCAGGACATTATATTACATGCCGGAGTGAAAATTGCCTGTAAAACAATAGGGGATAAAAGGGGAAAAAGAAAACAATAAGGAGATCAATATACATAAAAGGTCTAGAAATCATCCAAACAACATAGAGCTGGCAGTTGGTGGTGAATTGGTGGTGTAGTACACTTAATGAGGACCGTGAAGGAGGAAGAACTGATCTGTCGGACAATGCTGTGGTGACCAAAACCGTGAAAGTACAACAATTGCCTGGAACAATGGTGTGCCTCCTTTGGTTATCAAGGACCGTTAAAATAACGGCGAGTGAAGGAACACTGATGGCGTGATGCTATATAAGACGATGTTGACGTGAGCAGTGAGTGCGAAACTTGACGTCTTACGGTGGAGACTGGTCAAGTAAAGGGAAATTTACCAAGGATATATGAATCACAGTGTGGCCAGGCTGAGGCCTTAAAGTTTCTAGAAAATGCGGAAACAACGCAGGGGAATTGGTGCTTCTGGGAGCCTAAGGTGAGGACGAGACAACTGTGAGTACGGTGTGGGATGTAACAAGTGAGGCGGTGCTTGGATCTAAGGCTTACCGTGATCAATAGTCGCAATTGAGAGTAGAAGGACTGACTGGATGTGTCCTCATTTACAGAATGAGCGAATGATAGCCGCAAGGAGCGTTGGTATTTAGGACCTATGAGCACAAATTGGACGGGCGTCAGGGTGGATACCCACGAGGGGTGCCTTAGCAGTGAGGAGTGAGAGAACAAAGCTTACCGTGCTGTGGGCACATTGGCAAGCAATCCTATTGATGGACCGCAACTATGTGTCCAATATGGATATTCAGCAGTGCAACATTGTGCAGATGGAACGATGACCTGTAAATAAGATGAGAATTGAACCTGTAAGAGGAGCGGTGGAACACGGGGGTGATCTAACCATGAGAAAGTGAAGTAGCCAGGCTTACCGTGCGGAGAGTCACGTGAACAAGCTATCTTATTGCAGGACCGCGGCGGCGTGTTTAAAGCTAAAAATATAGCGATGCTAGAATATTAACGTGCGATGACCTGGGAAGGAGGAAAGGACGCATTATTGCGGCTAGAAAGCGGGTACAGAAAGGAGTGCCCCGGCAGCGCGATGTGTGGCTTACCGTGAAACGGATTGGTTGGTGTCCACTGCTGCCAGGAAGCTACGTAAGAAGCCCGCAGTGATGGGATTAAATGCATCGAGTGGCATGATCATGTGACCTGAGCACACATGATCATGTGTGTTCAGGTTCCTGACAGTGGCGGCCATCTTAAAGTAGAGTGGAGTGGCTTTGAGTGGTAGTTATAAAGAAGCGAGAAATAAAGAGAATAAGGATAGAATGAAGTGAAATTCCGAGGCGGAACCATATAAAAAATCACAGAAATTGCATAAATGTAAATTACAATTTGGTTCCGTAAGGCCGGAGGCCACAAAATATTCACAATGCATTAAATTACTAAACACGATCATATGCTCTGAAAAATTAAAATCATGGGGAGAATATGAGAGATAACTGGTGAATAGCGGAAAAAGAGATCAAGAGGTGAGAAAATGCTGACCAGCACAGTCATGAGGGTAGAAAGAGACATAGTGTCAAAAAGGAAGTCAAGGCTTATTAGTGGTAATCAATTCAAGTAGTGCTTACATGTTAGACATATGTCCGTGGTTAAAAAATATTCACAGTGTAACGAGGAACAATTAAGGTGCCAACACTGTCAATGAAAGGGACGTTGTTGGTGTATACAGCTACAATAAGGTTGTCCAATCCTCAAGTCTTTTGAGTCCAGTTCTGATGCTGCCAGTGCGAAGGATCCATTTGAGTTCTTCTTTGTTCAAGAGTTGTCCAATGTCTGCTCCTCTTGGAAGGGGTTTTACCTCACTGATAACAGTCCATCGTATGTCATCCTCATTGTGTCCTGTGCTTGTAAAATGTTCGACCAGAGGGGCTTTGGGCGTTTTGCCTCAAACCCGGCTGCGATGTTGGCAAATCCTGATCCACACTTATTGGTTGGTTTGCCCAATGTAGATCTTGTTGCAAGGGCATAAAATAGCATAGATAACATTACACGTGTTGCAATTAGAAAATTGTTTCAACTGAGTTTTGATGTTACCATAAGTGAATTCTTTGCCCTCAATTGTGAATTTACAAACAATGCAATTGCCGCATTTGGCATGTCCAGAAAGGGGCTCGAGACCCCAGTGCTCATTCAATGTACCCACCGGTTTGGAAGCGAGTAGTGCAGCCCTGACTAAGTGATCCTTTATGTTCCTACTTTTGCGAAATGCAAAAAGTGGACGTTCAAGTCTCAGATTGCCTGCATTAAGGACTCCCCAATGTTTTAGGATACTTTTGCGCACAGTATGGGAAACAGGTGAGAAAGTCGTGACACATACCAGCCGATTTTGAGTAGTCGTGTAGCACAAAAGGCTTGTTATAGTCAGGCGTGCCTAGTACTGGAGCAGAGCAAAGCGCATTTTTTAATTCTTCAAAAGATTGCTGGCAATCTGGTGTCCAAGGTACAGGCTCATGGACTTCTTTTGTTGTTAATGCAACAGAGGTTTAATCAGTAATGAATAATTAGAGATCCACTGTCGACAGTAGGAAGTGATGCCTATAACGCACGTCCTTTTGAGTCTGTGGACATTGCATTTTATTAATGATACTGATGCGTTCTGGTGTTAACCTCCTACCCTCCTTCGACAGAAGGTGACCTAAATAGGTGACCTCCTGTCGACAGTACTGAAATTTCGAAAGAGAAACTTTGTGACCATGATGTGCCAAGTGCAACAATAATTGCACTGTACTATCTTTGCAACCTTGTTCAGTATCAGAAGCAATTAACAAATCGTCGACATACTGTACCAATGCATTGCCTAGAGGAAGTGAGAGTGAATCCAACTGACCTTTCAATGCTTGACTATAAATGCTAGGACTTTCAGTATAGCTTTGAGGAGCCCTACAGAATCGGAAGCTTTTGCCAGCCAATGAAATCCCGAATAAATACCTGCTATCTGGGTGTATGGGAATGCTAAAGAATGCATTTTTCAAATCAATGACAGAGAAAAACTTAGCGGTGGACAGAACCATTGTTAAAAGCTTGGTGATATCAGGAACCACTGGGAATTGCGGGACCACTATTTTATTGACCTCGCGCAAATCAATCACAAGTACTGTCGGGAGAGTCTAGGGGCGCCCTTTTGAGGACCGGAAGAATAGGACTATTGCATATGTTACCAATGGTCTCCTCGACAACCCCTTTTCATATGAGGTCCTGAACAATATTAAGGAGAGCTTGTTCTCCAGCCTTGGGTATCTTATACTGGGGAATGCGTGGTAATATGGCATGGTCCTTCACTTGTATAGAAACTGGCCATATGTGCAGTAAGCCTACATCAGTGTCACCGGTGGCCCATAATGTGGGTGATACTAGATCAAATTCAGGTGCAATTGGAGCATCTTTGGATAGGCATTGTCTAGTACCCACGGTAATATAAACACCATCTGGCGAACAATATATGCTACTTCTTTAGTAAGTCCAAGCCCATTAAATTTTCACCACAGTTAGATGTTAAAAGAAATGGGGAATATAGAGTAAAAGGACCAACAGTTAGAGCAAGAGGGCATATGGGGCTTACAACCGGTACTCCTGAAAAACCCACCGAAACATTATTATAGCCAGACAGGGTCGTCCCAGGGACCAGTTGTCGGGAAATAGAGCTCTTTGTGGCACCTGTATCAACCAAGAACTCCTTAGTAGATCCTTGCAAATCTGCTCTGACATAAGGGCCACGCTGATCTACAGGTATGTGAACTGGTCCCTTACCCTGTCCCTGGCTATCCTAACTGAAAGACATCCCTGTCACGTCATCAATGTCATAATCGTCGTTGTAATACTGTCCTTCCCTGGTGTTGTCAAAATAATTGTCGGAACGGCCTACAGAAGTAGTAGTGTGCTGCTGCTTATTGGTCCCTAGGCCCCTATTTCCAGAACTCCTTCCTCTAGTGGACGAAACATTTTGCAAAAGTACAGGGCACTGGCTACGCCAGTGGCCTTCTTCTTTACAGTAAGCGCACTGGTTCTGTCCCAAAGGTGTTATGGGTGGCTGTCTAGTGCGTGGAAGTTGTCGTTGGGGTCCCTGTCCTCTAGGGTTACCTCGATATGCCTGTTGCAATAATACCTTCGTTTTCAAATCCTTTTATCAGTTTTGTCTTTCTCTTCATTATCCCTATGCTCGTAATAATGGGCCATATTTAAAATCACGGAACGGGAAGACGTAGACCAGGTGCTTTCAGATGCTTGAAGTCTAGACATTATTTCGGGAAGAAGATTAGTGACAAACCTATCAACAATTAAGCGGACTCCCCCCTCTGTAGACATATCCTGCCCACTGTAGTCAAAAAACGTCTCTTCAAACCGGGTGAAAAAATCAGAAACACTTTCGTCTTTCTTTTGCCGGCAGGCAGTCAGTCTGTCCCAACTAACTTTCTTGGGAGGAATGAGTGTTTACATGTATGTTATTATGCTACCAGGTAAGGCAAGCAACTGAGCACCTGGTTTGTCTCCTGGCTTTCTATCTCTGTCCCAACCCTTAATCGCATCCCACGTTCCACCCAACTCAGCAATATGGTCTTGAGTATGGACCTGTCGCCAAATATCAACTAGAACGAGTAGGCCAAAAAACATTTCAATATCCGCAAGAGTCATCACACTAGAAGAGGCAGCTTCTGTCAATTCTTTATAATAAGCAGTAGGATTTTTCATAGGATCGAGCAATGTAGCCTCTAGAGCCAGACCTTCACTTCTTTTCCATGGAGTATAAACCCATTGTTCCTGAAAGCGGGCTGTTAGAGCCGGTCTAGTAATCACCCCATGCTTATCCGTCACTGCAGGGATCTCCGGATGGTAAATGGGGCGAACGTCTTGCATTGGGAACTGAGTTATTTGAGTGGGACTCTTATCATGTACTCTGCCTCTATAAGTAATTAGAGTTGAAATTTTCCTAAACACTTGGGCCGGCTCCATGTTAATTATATAAACACCTTCACTAATATCAAATAGTATTTGGGGTGCTTCCGTTTTGATGTGTGTACGCCAGAGGTGAATTAGTGCGGGGGACATATGTTTAAGGGCATGTTGCTGTAAAAAGGGTTTGAAGTCTCGCACTACTTGCCATATGTCCTCAAGACTGTAAATGGGGTTGCGAGCCCACCGTATTGCCTGTTCCGCTATTACTTTCTTCTCTTCCTCCCCCACCCCAGATCGCATTAACGGACCCAACTGTTCCCTGAATCCCATCAAATCTCTTTCTTCCGGACCACGCACCGGCGTGTCAGGAACTAGAGTTGATGAAGAATGAGTGACTGTAATGGGAGTAGCAGGAATTGTCGCAATCATATGTTGCAACGGAAGAGAAGGAGTAGGGGGTACGTTGACTGCGGCCGTAGGTGTAGCAGCTTCAGAGACTGATGCACCAGGTGTGGGCCGTTGTTGCTGTTTGGGAACAACGGGATATACCCGTTCTGGGGTATATGGTTGCGGGGGTCGGATATCCAACAAAGTCTCCATAAAAGTATCACCATCTTCCTGAGCCATGTAGGACTTATCAATGTGCAACCAAAATCTTCTGTCTTCGCGTTCTATTCCTGTCTCCTGCTTGTCTTTATCGTAAACTACAACCTTCTGTGTAAGGGTCTGCATATTTCTCTTTCTGACATCTTTCTCCATTTTCAATCGCTTCTGTTTGGCGTCCTTCTGCCAAGTACAAAGGGAGTCAAACATAGACTGTCGACTGCGCCTTTTAAACAACTGTTCCTGAAGAAACCCTATCTTCTGTTCGTCAAAAGAACCTGTAAAAGGCCACTGCAACTCTGCATTGTCCCTCGTATATTTGTTCCATAACCTACTAAACATAATAGGGCCAAGGCCATGTTTTACGTACATATCAAAATTAGGACTACCTTCAGGAGGTGCAGGCTGGGCTTCTTCCAACCGTGCATCTTTAGAACAATAATAACAGCACAAACTCAGAATCTTAGTGAAACCAGGCATTGGAAAGAAAAAAGAAACAAAGTCCTTATTTTACCTGGCAAAGTATTTGCAAACACTTTTCACCAAAACAGTCCTAATGCTGAAACAAAACCCATTTACGGTGGTACCACATAAACTGAAACTGACTCACTGGGTGTCAGGCGCACCGATAGACCAGTTCTCCACTGCCGACTCTTCAGACCAAACAGTCAGATCACGGGTTCGCCGTTCAGGACTCGCGAGAAACGTATCTCTTCGTGCAGAGATCCCTAAGCCGTCAGTCCGACCTGATGATGTCCTCGTCCTCCCCTCCGTGTGTGGAAAATGGATGGGTCATGCCCCGAAGGAGTCCCTGTTCAGGCGCCAACTGAAGGAAGTGACCCGATTCAGGCCACCCGGGTCACCACTGACCACCTCTCAGCCTTCCATGCTAAATGAAGAGTCAGAGAAGCAGTGGAGAATATACACCAATAATCATTTATTGTATACGCTCAGAGTGGGGCCCCGTCTGCACAGTCTCGAGAGAGTGCTACAGAGGGAACTAACGAACAGTAAGCATAAAGATACATTATATGCATTGCATGGTCAACCCATAACACACCCACAGTGGAATTTTCCAAACAGATGTGGATGCACAGCGTAAAGGAGATAAAAAAGGTTTCTACTCTCGTATCTTGTACGGCTCAGAACACTTTCAAGGCTGTTCCACCCTGGGCTGCGATCAAACTGCCAGACAGGTGGGAGAAGGCCTTTGCCGAGAGAAAGCTATGCGCTGGCACAGACAATTCTTCGTTACAGAAACGAAACTTAGCAAGGGGCATTTCTCAGAATTGAACAGGATTGGTTTCGAACATTACATTAGAAATGGCAGAGTAAAAGAAAATGGCGTAGCGAATGCTAACTTATACATGACGTTAAAGAGCATCAGTGAGCATAATCTAACAGCTGTGGGTATTGATGGTGGGCAGCCCTCCCCGGGGGTAATTGCGGCAGCCGAGTGGGTCTCACCCAGAGGCCCACTGGTGTGTGGGGGCTTCTGACTCCACCCCCAGGTCTGATCCCGCCGTCTGGGTGCCGCTTCACCCCAATCGTGCTCACGGAAGCGAGGGGGGGGTCAATGCCAGTGTCGGATGCCAAGAAGTGCTGATGAGTGCTGATGTCAGCGGCGGCTTGGAGCGATCGGGAAAGATGTCCTAGCCGCCCGCCTTCTTGGCGCGCCCCGAACCGAGTCACTTTATTTAAAATGATGGTGCTCCCCGGTTCCTATACGTTAGCCAGAATCTTCCACTACACCTCTCTCGGGGATGGTTCCGAACACCAGACAGTATGCCACGGCTTTCCTATGGAATACCTGGAGACCGCGTATGGACCTCGCCTCCTGTCAAAAGGCCACGTACGATGGTGGAATGGGCATGACCAACCCCTTTTTATGTTATCTGGCCACTCGCCTCCTGGTGATACACGACTGGTTCACCAGCGGCTGGTCCGACCCGGCGTATTGAATTGAGCTGGAGAGCCTCGGATTCTCTCGAATCCAGTCCATGCTCTATGGGGCCCCGATTCCCAGCACACTCCCCGCAGTCACTAGAGCGGTTTTGGTCGCTTGGGGCTCAGCACTGTAATACACACAATGGGACAATAAACTGACCCTGCAAACACCCTTGTGCATTGGTTCCCAAACTTTTTCAACCTGCGGCTCCCTTGATCTATTGGCTGTTGGCCGCGGCTACCCATTATGTCACTTTTTTTGGATAGTTGGAAGCATGTAAGCCAGGCCTCAGGAGCACTTCCATTTTCCTCCTTGAAAATAATTGGGATGGAGCCAATGAAGGTATTATGATCATGTTTGTAACAAAATAAAAATATAACAGTTGTGTGTAATGGCTTCTGTTTCATTACCGGCAGGAGGGAATCTACACAAATGTAGCTGGGTAAAACCTGACATTTCTTTTTGGGGCATTACACGATATTCCCGGATATGTTGTCTTGACAGGGTTTAAAAGCATAATGCCACCTGATGCCAAGGAGTACACCCTTCTCCCCACACCCTGCCTATTTTTTGCTCGTTTTGTTTAAACACCGAAAGCATTGAAACGGTAAATCCAATATTACCACAATCAGTAGCCCATGATCAAGAAAACAGTCTTTCCTATTTTACTGTATGAAAAAATGCGCTTTAATATTTTAATAGAAAGGCTCATTCTTGGAAGGTAGGTATGTTGCTGTGAATCTGTATCTGTGCTACGTAAGAAATCAGTCCTGTTTAACTTTTCAAGTAATTTTGGCAGTACGTTGCTTTAGGTCAAACATTCCCAGTGTGTGAACAGTGAAGGCACCAGCGCTGTGTGCCCATCTCCGAACAGACTTGTGCAGATTTGTGTGTTTCAAGTGTGAGCGCATTTCAATAGATGTGTGTTTATGAACACTCGTGTGCCACCGCATTGCAATGCTGTGCTTTACAGAGTTGTGAATATGTGAAAGAATGGGGAGAGTGCGTAAGCAGTTTGGAGTCTTCATTTTGGAAGATAAGGCAAGCCAACTGACGACGTATTTTGTTTTTATAAGTGGCAGCAAAGATTATAAAGCATATAACACAGTTAGTTCTCCAGGCATCAGAAACACCCCCCCAAAACTCCACAAACACTCGCAACTGATCTTGACATGACTCCTTCGCTACACATGATAATGATTACCTGATTTCCCTCGTAGGAGGGTTTAATAGTTTATTTGTTGATTAGTTAAAATCATTACAATCAGCAAAATCCACATACAAAAATAAATAAATCATAATCCATTCATATTTGTTTAACGGCTACAGTGTAAAATTATGTCCAAGCAAGTTCTACAAATAAACCTCAATATCATCCAATTAACAGCTTTGAAGGTCAATCAAAAAATAAAGTGCATTGTGCTAGCAGCTGTGCATTACTCAAAAAATACTTTGAACAATGTAAATAGCAGCAAAAGAGAAACAACCATAGTAAAATACATTTGGGCTAACATTGGGAACAAAGTGCATTTGTGCCAGCAGACTCTAGCAACTATGATTTAAAATATACCAACACTACCCCAGAAATACTTTATATCAATATAAAAAGCAACACAAGTACAATTGCGCTAACGTCCGAAATAAAGTGCATTTGTGCTAGCAAACCTTAGCAGCTATGATTTAAAATGTACCGTGCATAACCCTAAAAATACTTTATAACACTGTAAACTGCGGCACACAAATACAGACAAAATAAAATGCGTTTGAGCCAACCTCCATATTATAATATCCCCACTGTCATTGCGCTAACGTTCCAAATAAAGTGCATTTGTGCTAGCGAACCTTAACAGCTATGGTTTAAAATATACAGTGCATAACCTTAAAAATACTTTGTAACATTGTAAATGGCAGCAAACAAATACAGCCAAAATAAAATGTATTTGAATCAACCTCCATATTATAATATCCCCACTGTCATTAAACATTTATTCTCTATATAAATGTCTAATTAACTAAATCAGTGATAGTTCTCTTTAAAAATGATAATAAAAACAATTACTTGATTTTCGTGTCATAATAATGGCCACCTCGAGTGTAAGTATTACTATATTAATAAGCAGAGTCGTCATAAGACAAAAGTTTCTTTTCAGCTATAAGGATAAACTTAACAAATCGGGAAACTAGACGGCCTGAGGCTCCATTGAGACATGTGATAATAGCATTTCTACAACTTCTTACCCCAATTCATTAAAAATAGGTTTTAAAATAGATTTCCGCTCATCTAGCAATTGGGGGCATAAAGTTACTATGTGCACTAAGGTTTCCTCACAAGAACCACATAACCTACAAAGACTGGATGGCCACTTATTCTCCCATTTTGGAATTCCATCTTTTGTCGGGTATCTCCCAAACCGTAATAGCATACATTTATTCTTAATTACAAATTTTAAATGAAACCACAAATACGGTTGGGGTGCCAATTTGCTAAAAGAGTTTGCAAAAGACCATGAATGTTTTTTTTTCCTAAGTTCGTCCTTATCTATTATAGTTGATAATAAAATGGCTGATTGATTTATTGTTTTTTTATAAACAGCTTTGCTCCTAATTTCTTCTTCTAGATTTGGACATTCAAAATTACGTAAACACTCACTTAAGAATGTTTTCCAACTACTCGCATACTCACTTCTCATCATCTCATGCCAACACTGATTTGCAAGGGAACCCTCTTCAGCACGAGACAAAGACAATAGAGATTTTAAAAATGTGGATTGTCGTGCCAATGTTTGTCTTTTCAGACCAAATTCTAATCTTATATTGGCACGACCAATATATCTAGGAATCCTAAAAAATGATTTATACGTTTTTATTTCAATATCGTCGAGGATTTTTGCATCTTTACCACGGAAGATAATTGAACCATAATCCAAGGAAGGTATCAGTTTTGCCTTCATGACCTTCAACAGGTGCTCGTGGTTTGGACATGATAACTTATCCCTCAATTTTCTAAAAGCAAATGATAATGATGTTCCCTTAGCCTCGAGGTTGCTAAAATGCTGCCTAAACGACATATTATCATCGAATGTGATTCATAAATATTTATATGATTTGACACATTCAATAACCAAACCATTAATGTTCCATTCTTTCAATCCTACTTTAGTTTTCACTATAGTCATTATTTTTGTCTTTTTAGTATTTATTATAAGTCCATTTTGGGAAACATATTGGTTGAAAGAGTCTACCAATCTTCTTAGACCTATAACAGATTGGCTCAATAAAATGGTATCGTCGGCGTATTGTAGATATTTAATCTCCTTACCTAAAATAGTCGGGGAATGGGCATTAACATGTTTTATATGGGTTGGGAGGTCGGACATAAAAAGATTAAAAAGACAAGGAGCCAAAACACAGCCTTGTTTCAGACCAGTATTGGTCTCAAGGCGGCGAGTTGTATTTCTTCCATCGCCGACTTTAATCTGTACCCATGTATTGGAGTATAACAATTTAATCATATCTAATCAAATATTAGGTATACCCCAATTCAATAGCTTCGCCCATAACAGATTTCGCGGTACTGAATCAAAGGCGGCTTTTAAGTCAATAAAACAAATATACAACTTTTGTTTCCTATATATGGCCCTATCACCCAGTAAAGTCAATAAAATTAAATTGGTATTAGTCGATTCCCCTCTTCTAAAACCAGTTTGTACATTTGGAATCAAATCTTCCCTTAATGCTCATGCTTCCAGTACTTCCAGAAGACAACTTGCAAATATTTTTGCCTCTACATCCGTTAGGGCAATTAAACTATAGTTTGCGGGATTGTCTTGGGGTCCGCTTTTATATATCGGCTGGATGATACTTCCTTGCCATGATTCAGGAACAGAACCAGATTTAAGAACGTCATTAAATAAAAATGTTAAAACCTCTGGCCAATACTTAACATTTGCTTTAAAAATTATGGGGCATATTAACAACGGCCAGCGATAATTATCGCTGGCCGTGCGTAGCGATAATTATATTATCGCTGGCTATCTCTGGCATTTATCGCCCTGGTAGCGCGTTATTAACAACGCGTTACTCAAGGGCGATAAAAATACCAGAGATAGCGATGTTATCGCCCTTTTGCAGGGAACATCGCTGGTTTTCCAGCGATGTTCCCTGCAAAAGGGCGATAACTTTGCTGATACGACCCACAGGGTCGTATCAGCAGAATCCACCTCCTATGGCTAACATAGGTAAGTCGGGATTATAGCAGACGTTAGATTTTGGCGAAAACTGCAGTTTTCGCCAAAATCTAACGTCTGCTATAATCCTGTGGGCTGCCTTGTAAATATCGCGATGTGCACATCGGCGATATTTACAACGTAGCCCATCTGGGGTACGCCCAGTAACGCCCACTTTGCATCTCATTAGAGATGCAAGGATGGGCGTTGGGGGAAAGGGCGATAGTGCAGGGATTCACGCGATAGCGTGACCTTGCTGATTAGGCGATAGCATTATCGCCGCTTTCCGTCCGAAAACGGACGCTAAAGCGGCGATAATTGTCTATCGCCTCGTTGTTGATATGCCCCTATATTAGGGATTCCGTTCGGACCGGGGGCTCCATTCGATCTAATTTTATTTATTACTTTTTAACTTTCTCTACCGACCATGGCTCTTTGTCTAATAAACTGTGTGGATCGAGGGCATCCTTTATCCCTTCTTGTGTATTATGGTGTGCTGGATCAAATTTATTGAGGTCAAACTGGGTGACCGAGGGAGCAACATAGAGATTGTAAACAAAATTTGCCCAGCTCGATTCTTCAATATTGGCACTGTTCCCTCTATAGTTGCCAAGTTCAAGATTATTAATAATACCCCAGAATGACTTTGAATCTTTAGTTTTACATGAAAAATGTAATTTAGACCATATTCCCTCATAGTAATCTTGTTTAGCCTTCCATATTTCATTCTTATAACGCTTTTTTAATTGATTAAGTTGTTGAGACCCAAGGAAATTAAGTGTTCCATTCGCTTTTCTATACAATGCTCTTATTGCTCTATTAAGACTTCTTTTAAGGTAGAGTAACCGGTTTGAAAACCACCCTGGTTTTTTTGATATCATAGTCACACCTTTTGATGTTATAGGACTAGGAAAATTATCCAAAAGTGCTGAACACAAACAAGGCCAGAGATCAACCATGGACGTTCCTTCAACTATCGCATCTTGAGCTTTTGAAATTAAAAGAGATAGAGCTTCCAATATATCCTTTTCATTTCTCTCATTCCATAGTAACCTTTTAAGATTAAAAGGAGTGGGATCAATTTTCATTATTCTTGTTTCTGGTAGTTGATCCAGAGAAAGAGACAAGATAATTATTTGGGGATTGTGATCACTCTCTATCCTTGGTATTACACGATAACTTTGAAGCAATTTTAACAGATTCTCAGAGATTATAGAGTAATCAATAATAGATGGATTACCCGTTTTTTTGAATGTCGGTGTGTGATTATCATCTTGCAGTATCCTGAGATTAAATTTTATAAACTGGGAATTAATCCACTGGGACAGAATTTTCGAATGTATATTTGGCCTATTACAAGAAAACAAGTGCATATTAAAATCACCAGAAATAATTATTACTGAATCTATATGGGGGATTACTAGAGGGGCTGCAGAACACGGCAGCATTAATACTCGGCATCACTTTCCTGACTGAGCCTGGCCCCGCTTAAGTGGACATGCTCTTCATTCAATTGTAACACGTCACGCGCTGGTTCAAACCATTCCAGACGCAGACAGGTGCGGCTTCCTAACTCCCCTACATGGCATTCCCACATGGATTGCTCAGGCCCACAAATGCACATTCAAAAACGTAACTGCATGTATTTATTACTAAGCCGTACAGTAGTATGAAAATGAAAGAATAGCATTGAAAACAAATCGAAAATGATGGGTTTTAAAAGCCGCCATGCTCAGCTACAGTTGTTGAAATGCAAGCCAGTCAGCATCACCAATGGAAGGAAAGCATCAGGTTAGTTACATTAAAGGAGACCCTTTCCCAAGTTCCAATGAGGTGCGTGGTGCCCCAGGCAAGTTATGATGCCGCGGCGCACAGTTTGGGAACTACTGCCCTTGTGGAATGGTACCTGGCTTTGAGAGGTGGGAACACTAGAGGGCTTTCGCAAATGGTACTTGGTTGGAATCTCGCAGCTTGGAGACGTATGGAGAGGAAATCACATGTGCTCCTTTCAAGACTTACGAAATTCATATGAACTGCACCCCACCCAATTCTATAAATACCTTCAACTCTGACATGCCCTCACCCCCTATACACCTGTGGACACCACGTTCCCTGAATTTAGTCCCTTAGAAGCCCAAATCCTGAAGGGTGACCTTGGGAAAGGAGGGGTATCCAAGACCCACTGCAGGGGTATCCAAGACCCACCGCTCCCTAGTCAATAACTCCCCGACCTCCCTAGACCCCCTCAGACGTCGCTGGGAGACCTGGCTGGGTCCTCTGGAGGAGGAGGAGTATTTGAGGGACGCCCTGATGTCCCCCCCACAACTACTATTTCCACAAGGCTTCGGCTAATTCAGCTCTGTTACCTACACTGTGCTTACCTGACCCCGGCACGTCTACACCGAGCGGGACTTCTGGCCGCCCCCATTTGACCACGGTGCCAGGTACAACCCGCTGATTTCTACCACATGGTATGGACCTGTAGGCCCCCAACTTATATTGAGAGAAAGTAGTGTCCAAGCTAAGCGCTGTCCTGGGTTGGGAGGTCCCACTTAGCCCTACTCCTGGGAGTCATGGATGGCCTGGATGGGACCCGGGTAGTTAAAATCTTTCTCGGAACGGCGATTATGGTGGCCAAACACGATATAGCAGCGGCGTGGAAGGACCCTGCCCCCCCAGTATCACTAAATGGCGTAGAGGGGTAGATCAGTACGCAGCACAAGCAAAACCCATATACGAAGCGAGAGGCTGTCCCGCCAAGCACGGCCACGTGTGGGGGAAATGGCTGGGACTATCGATTTAATTGGAAAGAGGGGACACTGGGGAATGAATTGGAAGATGATTATGTCTATTAAAATTTCACACTGAGAATATACCAATAAGACCTAGGATAACATTCGCTGCGCTAAATCTAAGACTTGTCTATGCTGCTGGTTTTTTGTATCTGTATGCTTTTAAAAACCATTAAAATTTGTTATAAAAAAACAAAATGCACTTGACATGAACCCTTGTAGGTCTTCATGATCATGGTGGGCTGCTAGGACTAATACTATTGCTGTTTCCTATCCCGTCAAGTTGAGGACAAGTTTTGACACTAGCATGCCTGTTACACTTGGCTAAATACCAGTACTTTCTCCGTGAATTCGCATTTTGCTTAAGCCTTTCCGGTTTTAGTTATCAATGTTTGGCACTCTTGCATTTTTATGTTAGATAATCTTATTGTAGCCCTAGCATCTCTATATCAAAGATCGCTGTCCAAATGTTACCCGGGTTAAATATACACACTTTTTCTGCAAATTTGCACATTGCTTAGGCCTTTCAGGTTTTAGATATCAATGTTTGAGACAGAGACAAGACAGAGGTCCTCATCCTCGGCTCCAACCCCTCAGCCTGGGACGACTCCTGGTGGCCAACGACGCTGGGAGCAGCCCCGACACCCACCGACCACGCACGCAACCTGGGAGTCATCCTCGACTCAACGCTCTCCATGGCCAAGCAAGTCAACGCAGTCTCCTCCTCCTGCTTCAACACCCTCCGCATGCTTCGCAAGATCTACAGGTGGATCCCGACAGATACAAGAAGAACAGTCACCCAGGCCCTCGTCAGTAGCAGACTCGACTATGGGAACGCCCTCTACGCGGGAGCCCCGGCCAAGCTCATCAAGCGACTGCAACGCATACAAAACGCCTCCGCACGCCTGATCCTCGACGTACCACGCCACAGCCACATCACCCCCCACCTGAGGAACCTGCACTGGCTCCCCGTCGACAGGAGAATCTCCTTCAAACTCCTCATCCACGCACACAAGGCACTCCACAAGACTGGCCCAGCCTACCTCAACAGACAACTCTTCTTCTACGTCCCCAACCGCCAGCTCCGCTCCGCCGACCTCTCCCTCGCCACCGTCCCTCGCATTCGAAGAACAACCACCGGCGGCAGATCCTTCTCACACCTCGCCGCCAAGACCTGGAACACCCTTCCACTAAGCCTACGACAGACCCAAGACCTGCTGACCTTCAGGAGGCTACTCAAGACCTGGCTGTTCGACCAGTAGCAGCACCCCCCCTTTTTTTTCTCCCCAGCGCCTTGAGACCCTCGCGGGTAAGTAGTGCGCTCTACAAATTCTGTGATTGATTGATTGATTGAATGTTTGTCACTTTTGCACTTTAGGTTAGATTTGCTTATTGTAGGCCTATCAACTCTGCATCAGAAACCAATGTCCAAATGTTACTCTGGTTAAATATCAGCACTTTCTCTGCAAATTTGCACATTGCTTTGGCCTTGCCAGTTTTGGAAAGTGTAGGCACTTTTGCACTTCAATGCTAGACTTGCGTATTGTTAGCCTACCAATCCCTGTATCAATGACTGCTGTCTCACGCGACAAAGAGTGTTTTACATGAATGACGATTTTATTTCAAGATTTTATCCATTTATATGATCTGTTTTGTATATTTTAATCAATGTTTATGGTTTTTATTAACTAATAAACACATGTACATGGTACTCTGCAACACTGCACTCTGTCACTGCACTCTACTTCAATGCACTCTACTCTGTACCACTCCACTGTATGCCAGTGCACTCTATGCCAATCAGCTCTATGCCACTCTAATATGCTTTGCACCAGTGCACTCTACTCTGAAACAATCTACTGTATGCCACTGCACTCGGCGCCACTGCACTCGGCGCAACTCCACTCAGCGGCACTCCACTCTGCATCACTCCACTCTACTCTGCACCACTCTACACCACTGCACTCTATGCCAATGTACTCTACACCACTTCACTCAAACCCAATACACTCTATGGCAATCTACTCTGCAGCACTGCACTCTACGCCACTATACTCTATGCCACTGCACTCTGCCATTGTACTCTGTCACTGCACTCTATGCCACCCTATTCTACTCTGCATCACTGTACTCTACGCCACTGCTCTCTACCCCACTCAACTCTGTGCCACTGCACTGTGCGTCAATGCACTCCACACCATTCTACTATACACCAATGCACTATGCGACAGTATACTCTGCACTCTCTGCCACTCTAATTTATGCAGCTCTACTTTATGCCACTGCACTCTATGCCACTGAACTCTATGCCGCTCTACTCTGCATCGCTCTACTCTACACCACTGCACTCTACACCAATCCACTCTAAGCCACTCTAATCTATTTTACACCACTGCACTTTACGACACTGTACTCTATACCACTGCACTCTATGCGACTTCACTCTACTCTGAAACCATATACTCTATCCCACTGCAGTCTACTCCACTCTATTCCACTCTGCACCACTCCACACTATGCCACTCTATTCTACACTGCTGCACTCTAAGTCACTGCACTCTACACCAATGTGCATTATACCACTCTATTCAAAACAATATCCTATGCTACTGCACTCTATGCCAATCTACTCTGCACCACTGCACTGTATGCTACTCTACGTCACTGCACTCTATGCTACTCTACACCATTGCACTCTACGTCACTTTACTCTGCACCACTCTACACCACTGCACTCTACACCTATGCACTCTATGCCACTCTAATCTACACCACTGCAGCCTGCGACACTCTACTCTGCAGCACAGTACTCTATGCCACTGAACTCTATGCCACTTTAACCTGTGCCACTTTACTCTACGCCATTGCACTCTATTCTGCACCACTCTATGCCACTCTACTGCACTCTACGCCAATGCACTCTACGCCACTCTAATCTACTCTGCAATCCTCCACTCTACTCTGCACGACTCTGTCACTGCACTCAATGCCAATGCACTCTATTCCCCTCCACTCAAAACCAATGCACTCTACCAATCTAATCTGCAGCGCTTCACTCTACACCACTATACTCTGTGCCACTGCACTCTACGCCATTGTACTCTGTCACTGCACTCTGCACCACCCTATTCTACTCTGCATCACTGTACTCTACACCTTGCTCTCTACGCCACTGCACTTTACGCAATGAACTCCACGCCACTCCACTATACACCACCACACTCTACGACAGTATACTCTGCAACACTGCACTCTCTGCCACTCTACTTTTTGCCACTCTGCTCTATGCCATTGCACTCTTTTTTTTTTATTATGTGCAAACAATGTGAAAACAATTAGTACATGTCATGGCAACTCTCACAATATATAATCACACTAAAAATGAGTTTCATTGAACATTTCATAAATAAATTCATATATAGATATCATTAAGCAGCTTCAACCTGACCAGGAAAAAGAGGTTTTTTAGCTTCTGAAAAAAAGTGCTAGTGCAATAAATGTTCTAAAAAATCGGTGATAACAATAAATAGTGCATAAGTGTCCATACGTGGCCAAATCGAGTCTTTACACTGAGGTAAACTGGGGAGTGGGGAGGAGGGGAGACAAAAGACATAATGCGAGATTTAGCCATACCTCTCGTCCCTTAACCTGTCGCCCCGAAAAGGGCAGACCAGAGAGCAGGCAATAAGCTCTTAATGTAATTCCTCACTGTCTTTTATTCCATTTACCAGCCCAGCAATTGGTGCCCAGATTCTTCGCCCTAGCTCCGTTTTCCTTCGTCCTTTCATTTTATAAACTGCTGCTTCTATGTTATATATGGCTAATATCTTAGTCCGCCAATTGCTAAAGATAGAGGGCTCAACACTTAGCCACTGGGAAGTGATACACCACCGGGCAATAGCCATTGCTAAAAACAGAAAGCTTGTCGCTATCCTTACCCTCTCATTTACCTCTGTGCTGTCCAATATGCCCAAGATTATTAGTACAGGAGTGATGGACACCGGTTCGCCCAACAACCAACCAAAAAATACCTCAAGATCCTTCAAAAATGTAATCAACTTAGGGCAAGAATAAAACATATCGAGGGTATCAGCTGATTGCAAACCATATCGATTGCACTTCCCTCCCCTCATACCACCCGATTGGCTATCTTCACTGGAGTATAATAAAGATCCAAAATAGACATTAAATGTTGACTTCTAAGACTCCCTGTTATCAGCACCTGGTTTGCCAATTCCAGCGACTCTTCAATGTCTATCCTTTCACTCCCAACTTTACTTCCCATTTTATATTCTGAGCCTCTATATCGTCAGTGGATGCTTGAATCAATAGCTGGTAAATTTGCCCAAACTGGACCTTTAGCCTCACTGCCGCCACCACTGAGATTTTTTTTTTATTCTAATACGACCCTATCCGTGCTTCCCCCAAGAAAACTCCATATTTGCAGATATTTAAAGAAATCTCGCCTATCTACCCCATACAACTCCTGTAGATTCAGGAAGGACAAAAACTGTCCCTCCCTATATAAATCACCCAGAACTTTGATCCCCCTCCTCCCCCATTTGAATGTAACTTGATCCTGGAAGATTGACAGAAGGATACCTGTAGCCAAGAATGGTGTATATACATTTAATTTCGGAATATTTAATTTCCGCCTCATCTGCCTCCATACTTTATAGACCGCTTTTAGGATTTTAAATTTAGTTTTTTTGTAGTAACTGGGTTCTAATACCTTAACTAGGCATCCCTTGGCACCATTCCCCAGGGCTAATTCCTAAATAGTTGGTCTATTCACCATGGGGACCTCTGCTTCAACCCCCACTAGCAATATACCCATGTTTTGTAAAGGACAAGCCCAATAATAAAGAAGAAAACTGGGAGTTGCCCAACATCCCCGCTGCCTTGGAAGGATCATCCATTTAGATGCCTTCCTTGCAATAGCCCCATAGAAATCTATAACATATCCTTTCAAACTTCACCAACCACAAGGAAGAGAATTCCAAAGGGATAGTCCTAAAAGCATACAGCACCTTTGGCAGGATCGAAATCTTAAGGACATTGCTCCTGCCAAATAACGAGAAATGTAGATTGTCCAGTCCCTCCAATTTTCTGCTAACATTATCCAAGATTGGGACAATATTCAATTCAACAATTTTGTCAATAACAGCTGTAATTTTTATCCCCAGGTAAGTTATCTCAGAGACCACTAATGGGTCAGAATACTGCATTTTTTCAGGGCAGAGAATCTGTGTTTTCTCTACATTTAATTTGTACCCCGAAGAGGCGCCAAACCACTCAGCTAGGGATTCTATCTCCGGAAGTGCAGTAGCGACCTCTGTAGTGAGGACCGCTATATCATCTGCATATGCCAGCGCTCTGTATTCGGCCCCATTTACCTCCACCGCTTTAATATTGGTGTTTATCTCTAATTTCTTTCAAAAGGGGTCGATATATAGAGCGAATAACAGAGGGGAGCACGGACATCCTTGCCTAGTGCCCCTAGTGATATCAAACAGATTTGAATCCTGTCCTGTAATACGAATAACTGCTCTCAGTGAGAGATATAATGCCCTGACTGACTGGGCAAACTCTTTGCGAATCCCTTACCACTGGAGGACAGCCCACAGAAAGTGCCAGGAGACCCGGTCAAACACTTTCTCAGCATCTAGCAGGACTATACCCAGTGGTGAGCCTGTGGCCTGTGCCCAGTCGAAAAGGGCTATAACTCGACAGACATGGTCTACTGTGTCTCTGGCAGGGATAAACCCATGCTGTCGCATTGGAACCAGAGGATTAATAATTATACCCAACCTATTTGCGAGTATTTTTTAATATATCTTACTATCGCAATTAATGAGGGATATAGGCCTGTAGGAACTTGGGCACAGATCTGGTTTCCCCCTTTTTTTCAACACAACTATAGTAGTCCTCTGCCACGGGCAGGAAACATACCCCCTTTGAGCCTGTAAAAATAGTTGCCACATTTCCAGTCGTAGAAATTGAGAGAACGTCCTGTAGAATTCTAAAGGGGATGCCATCAGGTCCTGTGGCTTTACCCAGTGCCAGGTAGTTCAAAGCCTCCTTCAGCTCTTCGCAGGTCACTCGGGTCGCTAAACTGGCATTTTGTTCCTATTTTACCTTTGACGTCTCCAGATCTTTGAAAAAGTACCCCAGGTCTCCCGCCCCTGACCTAACTGCCTCCTCAGCATATAACTGCTCATAATAATTCTTAAAAATATTGAGCACTTCTGCTCGAGAATCATGGATTAAGCCAGAATGATCTTCAATCTTGGAGATATGATTGATTACTTCCCGCTTCCGCAGGTGTTTCGCCAGTAGTCGCCCCGTGTTTTCCCAGAGCTCGAATGTTTCAGCTCTATACTGCATAAATTAGGCCACCACCTCAGTTCCAAAGTGTTGGTGAATTTTATACTTGAGGATAGCTATTGTCTGCTGGCATCCCTGAATATCTTGACTCTTAGTCACTTTGTCCATGAGTTCATACTCGGCCACTCCTAATTTCTCGACCCATTCCCAGATTTCAGCTTGTAGTGTCTTCTGAAGATGGAGGGAGAAGCTCAAAGTTTCCCCTCGAACCCCTGCCTTAAAAGCGTCCCAAACTATAGGACCTGGGGCTGTACCCTTATTAATGCCAAATAATTCTACTATCCATTTGGCCATATGGTTGCGATATGCTTGGTTAAGCAAGAGCTTTCTTTCAAAGTCCAAGACCTTCGAGCTCTAGTAGCACCCTCCATCTGGAATTCTATCACTAAGGGGTTATGATCCGATATAGCCCTCGGGAAGCTTTCAATCTTAATTGCTTCAGCTAAAGCATTTGAAACACAAACATAATCTAGCCTAACTAGTTTATTATGGGGGGCTGAGTAAAAAGTAAAGCCTAGATCAGTTGACCTGCATTTATGCCAGATATCGGCCATGCCATGCTCTCTCACAAGGCCTTGCAAAGCCTTAAAGACCTTCACCTTCCTCCCCTGATAAGATTGATCCACAGTTACATTGAATTGGCTATCTATATGATTATTAAAGTCACCACAAAGAATCAGGGGATATGGCCACAGGGCAAGGACTATGCTTAAATGATTGAGAATCTCAGGATCATCTACATTAGACCCATATATAGAACAAATCATAAAGGAGATATTATTGACAGCTGAGTCCTATTCCCCAATGACCCACCGCCCAAGCTTATCTTCCTTGGCTTGCTTACAAATACCCGTGCCTTTTCTTACCAGAATTGCCACCCCTCTTGTTGTTACCATTGGCGAGTGCATGCTAGGATGTTGTAACCCAAGTCCCTAAACCACCAGCGCTTGTTTCAAGGTACATGGGTTTCTTGAAGGCAGACCAAATCGGCCTGAATAAATTGAAGGTTCTTGGCCATCATGCCCCTTTTTCTTTTGTCGTTAAGGCCACACACATTTATTGAGCAAATCCGAATTTTACCCCCCATGCTTATACTTAACATCGTTCAATCTAGATCTTCCCCTACAATGGATCATATTTCTGCTTTCTGAGAAAATCATTTTATTGTTCCTCACAAAACTACGGGTGCCATGACAAGTACCAGAAAAATCTCTAATCTCTTGCGCCCCCTCCAGCCACCCATCCCCCACAAACCCTACCTCTCCCTCCCCATCGCTTCCCCCCCAACCCTCAATGGCAATTGGACCGACCAGGTCCAGTGATGAAGTGGAACCCCTCCCGCGTGACCGCCCTGACCACAAATCTACAGATAGCCACCTTGCTACATAAGATGAAAAAACAACAGACCATTACTTGTTCCCCCACTCATATCCATAACCAGAGACCTATTGGAGGATTTGTAGAAATTCTTTGGCTGTGATCTCAGAGTCGAAAAAATTAGGAGTCTCCCTCCAGATTACTTTTAACTTGGCTGGATTCATTAAAAAGGCCTGTGCCCCCTTGTTCTGAAAAGGCTGGATCAGCTGGCGAAGACGCCAACGACTTTCTACAGTGAAATGGCAGAAATCAGGTCTGACAAAAAAAGTATGCCCATTAAAAGAGCACTGCCGATCTGGTCTAGCCAGATCGTAGACTGTTGCTGCTCCAGAGTTTAAAAAAGAGAAGGGAAATCCAGAGAGAAAATGACTCTCTTTAAAGGATTTCCCTTCCCCTATAACGCTCACCTGGCATGACGTCAGGCCGTAACTTCTACACTAGTGAGAAGTGAGCAGTGAGAGCAGCGCACATCCATGTGCCTGCTGTCACTGCAGTCCGTAAAAAAAACGGGCCGCCTGTGCCAGGGCACAAAACAGAGCCCGATAGAGACCCGTTTCGAGGCCCCCCTTAAAAAACTGCTGGTGCTCAGACCCGGTGAGACCCGGCCCACTTAAAGCCCTGGATTTATGAGCAGTATCTTTACGAGAGCCGAGTCCCGGCATATTAAAAAGTATAGGTATTTTATGTGCGGAGACTCCGCAGTCCTAAAGTAAATCCCTTTTGAATAACAAACAATCGTAAACTTAAACGAAAGTGTAAGTTTACCTTTGAGAACCAGGCCTTCAGTGGGAGATCCTGCCCAAACCATCTACTGCTCCCCTTTCGTCATATAGTGGAACTCTGCAACACACTTCTCTGACAACCCCGTCTGTGTCAGATCACACCCAGCCCCCAACCTTAGCCAAGACAATAATCAAGAGTTTCTCCAGTAGGGGGCGGCATGCAGTGCGGTGAAGCACCCCCGGTCCAACAGAGCGCAGTTAAGAGTAAACAGGCAGGCAGATACTAATCCTGCATTTGGGTTTCTTTATAGGGCCGAACAAGGTAGGAGCAAAAGAAACCGAGATGGCAAACCAACCCCACTCGCATCACTGAGCGCGCCTGCTCTCTTCGTCACTGCCTGTAATATTCGCTTTATCTCCTGCCTTGCCACGTTTATTGATTCGACCCCCCTCGTCACTTGCCTGTCTCTGTCTTATCTGATTATCCAGACAGAACAGTCTACCCTTAAATCAGCAAAGTATCGCATTCCGGGGCAGTCTTAACCAGAGCCAGCTCCTGTGCGTGCGTAATTATCCAATTAAGCGCCTCCTATGTCATTAGTGGCGCAGCCACTCACCCGGTGCACGAGGCAGAGCACAGAGCGCTGCAGCTGAAGGAGCCCGGCTCTGCTGCACCCCTACCTCCTGCCCCACACATAGTCACCCGCACTCCCCCCCAACGCCCCGAGAGACAGCGTGAGTCCAGGGGGGATGCTGGCCATAACACCTCCTGGAGAGCCCCCCTCCCCCTTAATCCCGGGAGAATTCCGCCCAAGAGAACAGGGCTCATTGTTTCAAGCACAGATTGTGCAGAAACATCAATTACATATCCGGGAACGGCAGTCGCTCCATGTGGGGCTAAAACATACGAAGCCTGACAAAGACGCAAAAATATGCGTGGCGCGAGGGGGTTAATTTAAAAGAACGGCCTAAGATAGATCAGTGGGTTGGTGAGCTTGCTACACTGATTAAAGTAGAATCGGAGGCTCTTAGGTTCACAAGAGCTTGGATCACTCTTTATGCTAATTAGGCGCTATAAAAATAAGATAATGATGATGGCGACCCCGCCTATCATCCTTCCAAAATGGACAAGACGTGTCTTTGAATTAAAGAATATTACAGCTACTGAACATAACCCCCGGCTCTGCTGCACCCCCACCTCCCGCCCCACACACAGTCACCCGCACTCCTCCCCAACGCCCCGAGAGACAGCGTGAGTCCAGGGGGGATGCTGGCCATAACACCTCCTGGAGAGCCCCCCTCCCCCTTAATCCCGAGAGGATACCGCCCAAGAGAACAGGGCTCATTGTTTCAAGCACAGATTGTGCAGAAACATCAATTACATATCCGGGAACGGCAGTCGCTCCATGTGGGGCTAAAACATATGAAGCCTGACAAAGACGCAAAAATACGCTTGGCGCGAGGGGGTTAATTTAAAAGAACGGCCTAAGATAGATCAGTGGGTTGGTGCGCTTGCTACACTGATTAAAGTAGAATCGGAGGCTCTTAGGTTCACAAAAGCTTGGATCACTCTTTATGCTAATTAGGCGCTATAAAAATAAGATAATGATGATGACGACCCCACCTATCATCCTTCCAAAATGGACAAGACGTGTCTTTGAATTAAAGAATATTACAGCTACTGAACATAACCAAGGGCTGTGATGCGAACTCCGTATAAAGCACATTTTATGGACCAACCAGCGGCAGAACTTCTGTCAGATGAATGGGTCAGTGAACCGTTGGAGACTGCTGGCTGAAGTTCACTGCTGTGGCAGATCGTGCCAGCCCTGGTAACGGTTCTATGAAAAGAATGCAGACTCGAGCCTCCAGAAGTGTCACGGAAATCCCCCGGATGAGAATGAGCCGGCGCCCTGGCACCACGCAGTGCCATCGGAGGGCACCACTACCTCGGTCCCTCCTTGGAAGCCTTGATGCACAGTGGGGCGGCTGGTTGAGACGCTGGTTTCTGTGATAAGGGCAGCTGATTGAAGCACTATACTCCTACTCTGTCTCTAGGCACTGTAAATCATTGGCAATCCGCGTAGGATGCGTTTCTTCTGGGTGCTGCTCGTCTCCACGCACGTTTGTACAGAACAGTGTAAGTTAATGACAAGTAAGCATATGTTCGCCGAGCAGCGTTGTGCTTTAAAAGTTTTCTCGCGCACGGACACCATGAAAAAAAACGCAAAGGAAAACAAGCGCGGCAGCTAAAGTGAAAGCGACCGCGCTGTGTTTAATTATCCATGACGAGGGAGGAATGCAGCTGCCACACCGCGCGCCGCTGCTCGCTCCCGAGACCCAAAGGCCGTGGGAGTGAACGTTTAGAGAAAAGGCGGGACATGCACCCGTCTTTGGCCAATTGCGTGCTTTCATTATTGAAAGCCACACACAAAGGCCAATGGAATGTGTGGGAGTTGCCTGACCCACACAGAGAAGTCTAGGGGCATGTTTGGAGTGCTTACAAGAAGCCTCCCCATAGAGCAGCGCATGCGCGCTGCGCTAGGCTCGACCTAAAAAAAAGTGGCCCACATCTGCGGATGTTTTCCTAATTTCACTTAGAAAAAAAAATGTGTGGATTAGTTCACACTGCTGAACCACACATGAATGCAAGTGAGACCACCTCTGCTCAGCCACCCCCCACTCCCCACTCAATCTGCATACATTAATGGGCGGCCCAGCTAGAGAAAGGTAGTGACACCTCCACCCATCTGCCACCAGAAAGGCCACTCAGGCACCCACTGGGCCGCTGGCGGCATGCAAACAGCACAGACAGCCCCAAGGCTGCCCAAAAAACGGCCCACAGCTGAAACACGGATACCGGCCCCTCGGCCATTGCCCGAGTGCCCACCTTACCAATCCGACACTGTGTGGGGCTGATCACAGAACTCCTGTAATAGCGCCACTCTGTCCTACACCAGCACAGCTCCACATATTACTATAGTGCTTCGTGCTCTGAGTGAGCAAATGCACGCACTCGGCAGCTTCGAAATGAATCACATCAAAGCGCTACGAACTCTGAGAGGGCGCATTTGGGATAGGTGGGGGGTGTGGAGGCTTCGTGTTTTTACCCTTCGTACCACCACAAAGCGGACAAGCTGGGACTCGGTGGCCAACTTTTCAACTTCCTTAAAGTTGGAGCTTGGTCCGGGAGTCGAGGTTCTGATCTGACTTATCCAGTTCCACTGTGGTCAATCAGACCGGTTGCGGTGTTTCAGAGGGCGAGCACATTTCCTATTGAGTCCCTGGGCACGACAGCTTGGTAATCTTCTGGGCTTACCCCTTGGTACTCATGATACTTCCTGGTGTTTGTAGGCACTCTTGGGGTCACTTGGCAAGCTGCCTTTTGTCCTTGAAGTGTTGCCCCTTCGCACGCACTCTGCCCTCTTGGGTCTCTGGGCTGGTGCCTCGGCATGTTGCCTCTTAAGGTCTCAGAACTCGCAAAGAGCTGACCCCGGGTATGCATAATGGAACCTGTGACCATGCTTTTTTGAACAGCTCGGCCCTCCAATCGCTCCCCTGTGTCACCTGACTCAGCAAATCTAGAAGCTGATCCATTGCTGTTTATGTTAGTAAACAGCATGGGAGCAGCCCGATGATTGTCTCGGTCAGGCCAACCCAGCGCTCCTTAGGAGACTTGGGCTGTGGCTGTAATCCCCCGGGCTCCTAACATTGCACAAATAGAAGAGGGTTCAAATGTGCATGTCAGGCTGCGCACAGCAAGGCACCCGTCCGACCCGACGTGCACTTCACTCCAAGGCCCAGCTGTCAATCTTAACCTGTGCCAGTTAAGCCCCACCCAGTGGCGGCTCGCATAGGGCGTGCTGCGGGGCGGTGTGGCGGGGCGTGTGAGGGGCAGGGTGGGGGGTAGTAAACTCGGACATACGACGGAACGGAGGAACGTAATAATTACTTTCCTCCGTTCCGTCGTATGTTCGAGTTTACTACCCCCACCCTGTCCCTCCCCCGCCCGCCCCGCAGCACGCCCTATACGAGCCACCACTGGCCCCACCCCACACACGTCCGCCCTCACTCATGCTGAAACTGAAAGGCAAACTCGCCCATGCTGCAATAAAACTTGCAGTGCACTGCACTGCGGCGTGCTAGTGAAAAAATAAATATTGATTCATAACATTTATGGGACCCAAGGGCAACAAAATTAACAGGAGGGCAATGCCCCCTAAATTCAAATAAAGAAACCACCCCTGAGCAGGCCCAAAGTGTGTACGGATGTCGATTCACTAAAATATCAGGAGTGACAAAAGTAGTGTTTACCTCTTGCGTCCTATTTGCACCTGCGAGTTAAACAGAAGGGCAAAGACAGGAAACTTCTGATAGTAAATGGTGTTTTGAAGCTAAATTTACTATTTTTTGTCTCTTCCTTCATACCCCCTGAGACCATGGGTAACAAGGACATTGTTTATTGCAAAGTGGTAATTGACGTCCATGAAAGTGTGTGAAGGGTGTCCATCTGTCTAAAGATAGTGTTCCACCTCTTTGCTCTCAACCAGCCCCCATTTGAAGTGTTCAATTCACTTTTTTTTTAAATGTAGGACCATTTTCTGGCTATTAAGCTTCAAACGTTTTTCTAGTGTGGTACATTGTGATGTCAATACACACACCTATGTCTTGAACTTATTTCACTTATGTGCTTGCTGCAGCTGTGCTACAGTTGAATATATATTTATTCAATTTAAGCACAAAAACATATTGTTGCAAAACCACATGTGAATTGTTTGGGGCATTGGTATAAACTTTAAAGAAAAAAGCTGTTTCACTTCTCACAGATGGTTAAAAAGGTGTCTTTGCCAGGGCTGATCAACAATGGTGATAGTGCTCTTTGGTGAAGGGTCTTTGTCAGGTTCAGGTCCATAATACTGGAGCAAAAGCTTCAAGAGGTGCCTACAGCTAAAGCAGCTTTGTACTGTATAGCTGCATTGCATTATTTAAGTACTGCAGCACTGTGGTTTTTATTAAGTTAAACGCAGTTCTACCATGCCTCTAATGCATCACTAGGAATGACATTATAGAACATTACTACCCGGGAAGTCTAACTGTAGTGACATCATCACCTTTAGCTTCCTGAATTACATGTTTGTAAGTTTGTATATGGTATTTCTATAGCTCAAACCTAGCCAAAGGGCAGTGGAGCGCTGTACTGGGACTAAGACGTGCGTAAAGTCAACGAGTGATAAGAGAGGTAGCTGGGTTTTGGACGGTTAATGGATTGTGAGAAAGTGTTGTTTAAAGAGGCGAATCTTCAACTCTATCCTTAATTGAAGCAGCGTTGGGGCAGTCCTGATTAATACAGGGATGTAGTTCCAGATCCTTTGTGCATAGATAGAAAAGCCCTGCTGCCTTCTTCTTTTCTTTTTACACTTTTCAAGGCCCTCTGTTTTACTTACAAGGCCCTTCATGATTAAGGGGCCGCTTTCTTGAAGAACAGCTTTAACTGGTACATTCCCAACAGGCCTTTAAGATCTTCCTCAGCCAAATCTGTGATTGTACCTAAATACAAACGTGCATCATGGGGAGGCTGCAACTTTGTGTTGGGTGCCTCCACTATCTGGAACAAGCTTCCTATTCACATGAAATCATCCACGAATCTGCTGGCTTTAAGAAAAGCTCTCAAAACCTGGTTAGTCAATTCTGTATAGGTATTTAATTCTCGGCAGGTTTTCTTTTTACGCTCACAGTAGCTAGCGCCAAGATACCTATGGGTATTCGAGTGCTTAACAAGTTCATTTAACATAACATAACTTCTTAGTCTGCAGGATGGTGAGCTTGTCTGCAACATAAGCAGGGGTTCTGTTGTGATGAATTTGTAAATGATGCAGTTGGGTCTTGAAAATGGTGCGGGCCTGAAAGGTATGCTTCATGACAATAAACTGCAGTAAATAGCATACCAATTTTGGAGCAACTAAATAATGTACATGGTACAAGTTGCAGAATGTGATCACAAAAACATGCATTTTTTGGAAATTATTATTTTTTGACAATTTGTAAATCATCATTATGTTTCACATGCAAATAGAGGTCAGAGGGCCTGATTTAGAGTTTGGCGGATGGGTTACTCCATCACAAATGTGACGGTTATCCTGTCCGCAATATTACAAGTGCCACAGGGATATAATGGATTTGTAATACGGCGGACAGGATATCCAGCACATTTGTGACGAAGTAACCCAGCCCGCCAAGCTTTAAATCAGGCCCAGAGTGTTTTGTATTCAGAGTGTATATTCTGCCTCCTGCCTGCCTGCTGGTCAAGCAAGTTTATCCAGTTGCTGAAAATCCCCCATGTAATTTAGAGGTGGTTGGCAGGAATCTCAGAAAAGTGGATTGGTAGTTTATCACTCACCTCCATAACTTATAGGAACCACCCTTGTGTCATAGACCCCAGGGCTTGGAAATTACTGAAATTCCTCACCCAATCCCCTTACTGCAGTGGATGTACAATATGCATTCTAAGAATCCACACTATTTACCTTGGGAAAGTTAAGTGGCCAGAGATGTATTCCTGTCAGCCCCATGCTAGTTGCCTATGTCTTCTAAGAATGCCTGGTGGAGCACTTGGCATACTGCTTCCACCACTTTGACACCAGCCATGAGCAACCTTGCTTGGTGTGCAACTTGTGGGGTGGTGTGTCATCTCCTGGCCAGGACGACTGAGTTGAAGCTTAGTGTAAGGAAAAACGTACACCAAGCTCAAAGTGAAGACCTTAGTCTTTGGCTATTCAGGACAGGGCAATAAGGACTTATAACTGAGTCCCAATCTTGGAACACTGAAGCTGGAATCTAAGTAGCAGTCACCCCCATAGGAGTAGTTTCAGAGAAATGTAACATTTTGGCATTTTTTTCATCTGGAGATCTGAGCATCCAATTTCATGATGGAGCCATACTCACAATGCAGCAAAGCTGTCGCCACACAAGAGGTTCATCTTACAGACCATTAGTTCTCATCCCACATTTTCTCAGAATTTGTAATTACGCTTAGACTTATAATCTTAGGTGTCTTCTAAGTGTTGTTTTATTTGGTTATCATATTGCCATTTGTTTCATTCAGTAACTATCTTCTTTATTTTCGATCACTGCTTCCAACATTGCAGGAATACAACCTATTCAGGGAGACTTTATTCAGGAGTAAGTATGTGATGGGAGTCTGAAATTTAAGCAAAAGACTGCTTTAGGGATCCTTGAGCTAACTATCACAGGTTCTCGAGAACAACAGGAAATTACTTCTCTGAGCTGTCCTACGACATGGGGAAGGCAAACGTGTGTCTACTCCTGTTCATTGCTTAATGCGTAAAACAATCAGGGAGGTTTATAGTGGTCTTATTTGGTGCTGCAGTCTAACAGGGTGGGTGAATGACTGTTACCCCTACTCCTAGGTGAACAGCTGTGTCTGAGCAATGTCCCATTCAGAGTCACTCCAGATTTAGAACAATGTTCCTGCAGCACACACTAAATAAGATGCTTGAAGCTTTCTGTAATCTCTAAGAGGTATTTATAACTCTTATGCAGTATTGTAAAATTACAAGCAAACTTGAATTCCAGGCAGATGAGATACTCTTACCAGACCCAATTCCCCTTAAGGAAATAGGATTTTTGGATCATTGCCTTCCTTAAGCCTTCAAATGTAGTAATCAGGGATAACCCTTACGAAGGCTTAGGGAATTAACCAAGTGCAGGGTTAGAGAATTTCCTGAAGCTGTTCTTATGAATGACACACATGGATTCATGTAAAATATTCTCTTCACTGATCTGGTAAAAAGAAAACAGGAAAGTGGAGAAGACTGAGGAAGAGCCTCTGGCCAGAGCAACCCAGCAAGAACACACAAAAACTTGATTCTTAAAAAACCATCATAGCCAGTTTTGGGAGCACACTCCTTGAGAGATGGGGGAAAATAGGGTGATTCTGACTAAAGGAGCTCACCAATGGCAATGCAAACGTTAAAATACTCTATAAGTTTCTCTCTAAAGTTCCTATCCAACATGCACATGCCCCAGTCTTACCTTCCATTTGGAACCCTGACCTCTTGACTCACATGCATACAGTGTCTTTTCAAACGACTTTGTCATACCTATCCTTCTTGCCTAATTTCCTCTAACCTTCTGTTTTGCTCATCTATGCTTTACCCCTACACTATCCAATCCCCCTTTTGTACTTTGCTTTATTCTCTATCAGTAAATACTCACAATTTATCTCATTATTATTTTGTGTAGGCCTTTGCGAAATCTCAATTAGGCCACCATCCATTGCATGATTTACAGCATTTCACATTATGCTTTTTTACATGAAATTACTGTATAACGCCTCTTGGCATAATTGGGGGTCACTTAGGTAAAAATCATATTTAGGTAGCACCCGAACGGACAGAATGCAAGCTGCTTGTTTGTGTTTTTTCTCCTTTTTTTCTCAAACCGTGTTGTTGCATCCAAAAATGACATAAGGTGCATTTCATACTAAAATATAGCGCAAAATGCAGGGCTTGCGTTTCACATAATTGTGGGTAATTTTCCAAAATTTCACATAATTTTGCAAAAGGAATTGACACAAATTTCACACACTCCTAATTTCTTGGTCTGCGCATTGTTGGCACACTAAAGAATACAAAAAGTGATGAATAGACTGCTTGAATTAATCTCATCCACTTGAAATTACTCTGGCCCAATCCATCGTCATTTTGCACACCATGCCACCTCAGTTTGAACCCAGTTATATGCGAATCAGTCTTGACCCTGCTCCAATGGGAACAGTCCAGCCCAAACTGACAAGCCAGGTCTTCCCTGAACCAGAACACAAGCCACCCAGGACTGGTTTCACCCTTGTTCCTGGCTCACCAGCTGGGTATAGCTTGGTTCCAGTGATACAGTGGGCACAGGACTAGCGGTGGGTGGTAAACTCCAATCTGCCAGCAGAGTTCAGAGTTTTGCCACTCCTCGTTCCACTTGGAGCGCAGAGCTTGGCAAAAACTCTGCTAAACCGCTGCATATCAGAGTTTACTGGTGCCACTGCCTACCCCTAGTTAAAAAAATTTGCACCAGTAGCATTGATAACAAGAGTTCACATTGGACTACAGAAACGACAAGCCCCATGGTTCTCTGAGATTGAGTGACTGACTGAAGCACGTACCTGCATACAGGCGCATGACACCCTTTCTGTGGGCAGAAGTGAGGGCGAATCATGGAAATCAAAGTCAACAAGGAGACAAAGGTCTGTGTCGTGTGGGACAGAGCAGTGGACTTAGAGGTATGGCCAGCTGCACGGTATGACTGGAGTGGTATTGCTAACATGACTCGCATAGAGTTGAGGCCGAATGGCCATCTACATCTAGCTTCTTAACACGCTTTGCAGCCCATTTTGGGCCTTGACCGTACTAAAAAGTAAAACACATTTATTAGCACCTAGGAGCCTCCTCTTCCCTAAGAACATCCTTGGTGCAGATATTCAGTGTGTGCATGCTGTCAGGAAATCATTTAAATAACTCTGAAACAGCTTAATTCCAGGAGTCACTAACCTATTCAGCCAAAGAAAATACAAACGCACAGTAATTATTTGGAAAACAGGCTTTGCATTAGATGTTTTTCTAGGATTGAATGCTGAATTTCTAAAATTTGTTAGGGATTAAAAGGCCGGCATCATTGACTTGCCCAGGGATTTTTCTTCAATCGATTGACATATATCTTGGCAGTTACTTTCTAAAATCAGCCTACCCCACTGCACAATTAATAGCTACGCCCTGGGGATTTTACGTATATGAAACAGGCAATCTTCCCTCCAAGCATCTAGGTGCTTTATCGTCATACTCTTCTGTTGACATCCATCTTCATTCAAACTTGTGACCCGCAATTTGCCCCATAATCCCTGGAGTAAGTGCATTAACTCACTGAGCAACCTCACCAGCACAGTCAATGATGAAATATGCTCTGCATTTTTAAGTCTGGAGCTTTGATTAATTTGGATTTTATTGTCATATATGGTACAGTAAAAAAAGCATAAAAACAGCTGCAGAGTTTCAGTTTGATGTTTATTAGACTTGCAGTTGCGTCTTCGACACCTCAGGGCACCGCAGTGCTCCGGAGGCACATTGGTGTTAAATGTATAATTAATACAGACTCTTTGGGGCACACAGGTTTTCATTGCAGCGAAAACTATGTGTATGCAATTCAGAGGCCATGAAAAAAACTGAAAGAGGAATCTCCTGCGCTAAACAAAATCTGTGTGATTAAGCGCCTCTATGTTTTCCTGCTAGCAGCGTTCAGTGCAGTGACGAGGCGAGCACATGCTGCACACAGCATGTTTTACACCTCTTGGTGGATTCAAAGAAAGCCCCCTCCACTTGCCTCCCTCCCATTGCATTTTGAGGAACGTCGGAAGAAATTGTTGGATATGCAGTCCTGTCACACGAAAGTTCAAACATGTGGCGTTGGTGGAATTCCGCCACTCGTGGAATTCCGCAGAATCTACGGCTCCGGAATTCTGCAAACTAAAACTCTGTGAGTTCCGCCCACCCCTTCGGGATGGGAACCAAGTCTGGGCATACCCATCCCACTTAGGGCAGCATGCTAATGTATAGAAAAAGTGATGGATGGAATGCTTGAATTAATCTCAGTCACTGGTAATTACTTGGGGACAAATGCCGATCCATGATTTTTGTGCACACCATGCCACCTCAGTTTGGACCCAGCTATATGCAAATCAGTCTTGACCCTGCTCCAGTGGGAACAGTCCTGCCCGAACTGCCAAGCCAAGTCCTCCCTGAATCAGAACACAAGTAATCCAGGGCTGGTTTTGCCCTTGTTATGGGCTCATCAGCTGGGTATTGCTTGGTTCCCGTGACACAGTGTGCACAGGATCCATGTCTGGCCATACCTGTCCCATTTAGGGTGACACACTAAAGTATACAAAAAGTGATGGATGGAATGCTTGAATTAATCCCAGCTACAGGTAATTACTCGGTGCTGCTTATCAATTCATTGTTATTTTGTACATGATGCCTCCTGAGTTTCAACCCAGCTATATGCTAATCAATCTTGACCCTGCTCCAGTGGGAACAGTCCAGGTCCTCCATTATTTGGAACACAAGCCACCCAGGGCCGCTTTTGCCCTTGTTATGGGCTCATGAGCCAGGAATAGCTTGCTTCCAGTGACAGTGTGCACGGGACCCACGTCTGGGCATACTAACTGGCATATAGCTGGGTCAACACTGAAGTGGCAAATTGAAGTGGCATGGCGTACAAAATACCAATGGATTGGGATGCGGCCTCGAGCAAGTACCAGTGGTTAGAGTCTATTCTCTACACAACAAAGTCTTTGAAACTAAGACATAGACACAGGAACTTTCCAGGAATACAAGGATGCTATGGAAAGTTCAAGATTTAGTCTAGTTGTCTCCACATGTGCTTCATTCCACGACACAAACTAGATGGTAAATGAGGGAAATACTTTCAATATAGGTGCCTGCGACTTGGAACGTTCTGAAATCTATGAATGGAAAAAAGACTAAGAAATTAATGAAACACTCAAAAACGTACTCTTACCTGTAACAAGAACATTTAGTTAGTCAACATCTTGTGGTCTTCCTAAACACAGCAGATGATGATGATGACGACAAGGACCTAGAGGGTGAATTCCCATGGAATGAGCAATTCAAATGATCACTTTGATCTGTAACCAATCCATTCATACCTGTGTGAAAACACTGCTATGACTTATGCACTGAGATGTCTGTTGTTGAAAGAAAGTTCGATCCTGGAAGAGGATTCTCAAACTGGCTGGTTCCAGAAGAGAGGTAGTAGCTCCAAGTTTAGAAGAGGCTGTAATCAACTCCCTCAACTGCTACCTGTGCACCACTGTGTCATGACAAAAATCAGACTGCACAAAAAACTCAACCTTGCAGGATTTCACAGGGTTACGTGGTTGAGGAAGCTGGTCTAATAGCTTACGGAAGATGAATTTGCCCACATAGATCAGAATTGCTCGCAGGTATTTCAAGGCTCTCCCTTTAGGAGGCTTCTTAAACAGAAAACGGCATGCCCGCTGCACCTGGCAGTCAATGCCCCAGTCTTTTAATTGTGGAAAGAATTGGCTAAATAGTTGAATAATGTATCGTCTGGCATCATTGTCCTCCTGCCCTTCAGGAATACCTAGTACCAGAAGGTTTTTTCGGCACATGCGATTTTCATGAGCTTCAACCTGAGCCTGTGTCTTCTGTACAGACTCCTGCAACTGCGCGGACCTGTTCTCCATGTCATTTTGTCTCCCATAAAGAATACCCATATTTTTAGACATTTTACGCAATGATACCTGAATCTTAAAATGCACAGCCTTCAGAGACAGAGAATCCTTTTGGTATTCCTCCCTATGTACTTGTAATAGATCATAAATAGCTGCTAAGGATGGAGCGAGATGGTCGGGCATTCTGCAGATGGAGCTTCTTTATGCTGCCATACGTATACTCCACTCCCAGGAATGTTAGTGGCCAAAGATTGTACTGGCAGATAGTCAAGAACTGTAGAAGAGACAGGCAGATTAGTATGTGAGCACAAGTCATCTGCTATGCTCGGTCTTGAATAAGTGTTGGGGGTATCAAGCCCCCCCATAACATCCTGTAGTGAAAGCATTGTGCCGCTGTCTCCTGAGCTCCCAACTAGTGCAATACCAGTTGTGCCTATCACAGAGGACTGTTCAGGCCGCTGATCCGCAAAGTGAGACCTATAACCGGAGATAGCACATTTGAGGAGAGGAAAGACAGGAGGTAAGGACCCTTGAACTTTTTGAGCATTAATGAATGAGTCAGTTAGTTTCGATGCCCCTGTGTATATATGGAGCCCCTCAGCCCCTTTACAAAAAAAAATCTGTCATTGTTTTCTGGACCACGCCAGAACTTTAGACAAGTCCACCAGAGGGTCCAACAGGAGAAATGCTGCACACTTTTTACAGGGTATACTGAGTTAGTGACCATAACATTATCTGAAATGGATAGAGCTGAAGAAAGCAGTACCTGCATTAGGGGTCACCCCCATCTCTGCCTCAGGCCCAAATACAGAGGTCCTCCTGCTTTCACTGCTGAGTTCTGTTGCCGCCGCGCATATACTTGCACCGTTGCGATCCCTTTTGATTCTACTTATGTCAAAACTGTGCTTTTTTGGGCTCCTTGGGCTGTTTGGGCTATTTGGGCTGCAGACCAGCAGCTTGGGGATCCATCGCATCCGGGCCGCCCAACTCTGCAGCAGACCCCTGACGGGAAGGGAGTAATTTGTGCCAGTCCGAAGCAGCCTTAAGTGACTGACGCCGTCTCTGCCTGGCAGCCCCAGCAGCTAACTTCTGAGACCCTGTGTTCTCCAACGGTCGGCCAGTAGGGCAGCGTGATGGGGACGCTCCTCTACCTTTGGTGTCGGTCGGCGGCCCATCATAGTGCAGAGACAGGCCCCTCGTCTCCACACCTTCACCGCTGACAGGACTAGGGACACAGCGGCATGAGTGTGCGCTTAGGATCCGACCACAGCAGACAAGTCACCAAAAATGAAGCCGGCAATATAGAAATAAGCACGTGGCCGCTGCTATGCCAGAAACGCAGTTCCCGCTTTCTCCGACTTCAGCGCCATGGCAGCGCGGGCCAGGGGCGCAACTAGACCTGATTTCCGGGGGGGGGGGGGCTAACACTTCCAGCCAGGGCTGGCCTTAGCACTGGTCGCACACGGAGTCTTTATTGGAGCCCCTCCCCCATTTCCTCCTTCTCCATGAATTCCCTCGCTACCACTCACCAACAATGCACCTCATCTCTCTATAGCACCTTTCTGACAAACATTTTATTTTTTTATAGCGCTACTCAGTTTACTTACACTCAATTCTGTGATCTGCATGGGACACGTTCTTTGTAGCAGGCACATTAACCCTCTGCACTGTGTGGGTGGCAGGAGTGCCCATGTCAGTGCACTGTGATGGATGCAACAGTCTGAAGCCCTTTTAGACCTATGGGCGCCTGGCGCGGGCCCTGTGAGCGTGGTGCAATCGGCAATCAGGGATCGGCCATGCGCCTGTACCTGCCTCGTTGTGCCCTCTTTGCCAAGACTTGATTAAGGCTCAGGCTCTTTTGTAATCTTGGGAGCAGAATTAATAACTAATATACGCTAATTTGGGGCTTTTTTTTTAAAGAATATTCTCTGTTATCATATTGTGTAAACTTTTCTCTCCTGGTGTTTTCTAGGCTTTCTAGGTCTCTATTTTTTGTTGCCGCATTCTCCTGTGGTCTTATGATTGAGCCTCTTAGATCGGTGGGGCGGACCGCCGAGCTCTCCAGTGGGGGAATGCTGATCACGGATCGACTATAATGTGAATATGGTAATTGGTGGCTTTGAGTGGGGGTGCACTGAAGATCCTGGTTTCCCTTGGAAGCCCAGGATAGGCCAGGGGGTGGAAGGTGGGGGGTGAGAGGTGGGTTGAGGAGGGGGGGTGGTTGAGGTTGTGTGTGTAATGGTTTAACAGGGTGTTTTTGGCTATTTGGGGTCTGGGTGGCAGAAAGAAAAAAGGGAAAGTGTCAAAAAGGAGTCTTTTGTGTGGTGACATGCAGTATCCTGTGCTTTTAAAAATTAAGGATGGCCAATAAGATTAGTAAGGTTAGCCATGAGTTACATTTGCTCAGTTGGAACATTAATGAGCTGAGATCTTCCGTTAAGTGTTTATACATTAAGGAGGAGCTGTTGTTATTAAATCGTCATCTTCTTTGCCTCCAAGAAACCTATTTGTCCCTGCCAGAGATTAAAAATCTGAATACGTGGGGCTATAATATACTGGTTGCATCAGGCAGGGATGAATCTCAGAGGGGTGTGGCCCAGTTGCCAAGGAATCAAGGGTGGAGTGTGTACAAGTCTGAAGGGCATCAGCTAAGCAGGTGTGCCATTGCAGAGATAGGGAAGGACAATGCCCAACTAACAGTGTGTGTGGTGTATGCACCAAACAAGGATGATCCATCACGTATCAAATTCTTGCTATCTGAACTGTGTCAATGGCTCCCCCCCCTTTTTAGGTTGAGCCTGGGCAGCACATGTGCTGCCGCAAGGCATACAGTAGTGGGGTATGGAATTGATGCCCCGCCCACTCTCCGCCCATATTTTTAATTGGCATGTGTCATTGTCTTTCCTAAACGCTGTCTTGTGATTTTTTATTAGGCCTGTTAGCCCCTCCTTGGTACCGCCTTGTCTACATTTGTTACCTCCCATAACGACTGGACCTTTTACTTCTCTTGTTACACGGTCTGCTTTATCTTGGCTGTGAGCACTATTTTAGTAAATGGTTTGGCCCTATTCCACCCACTAACTCGCAGCACGCTGCCTGCTGCCCGCTTTCATTTTATTTACTATCGGCGGGCACGTGCGATTTTTTTACTTATTTATCTTAGCCGTGCGGTCCGCTTCAAGTATAGCGGCCGCGCTTACTTATTTATTAATTTATTCATTACATTTTTGTTTGTGTACTAGCGCCCATTCCGCGCTTTCACATTCATGAAGGCTTTTTTTGGGGTAAAAGCGCCCATGCCGCACTTTCACTTTAATGTCGGCTGAGCACCCTTCTTTAGACGCGGCTTGTCTAAAGAAAGGGGCGTGCCCTTCATGAATGTGAAAGCTCTGCATGGGTACTAGTGATGCAATAGGTCTTGCATTTGCGAGAGTTTAAGCTATTGCATTGCCAATAGCTTAAACTCTCGTCAATGAGAGACCTATTGCATTGCAAATGCTTGTTTTATGTGGTGACTTTAACATGCCATTAGTACCCCGACTGGACACTCCCTCAGATTCGTCGCAGGTGGAATCGCGTATGAAAACATCTTGCGCTCCATTGAGGGAAGTAATTTGCTCTCATGCCCCTATGGATGCCATGGGTCTGCACCTGGTTATACATGTTACTTTGCGTCACACAAAGTCCTTTCTCGGATTGATATGATTCTTGCAAGTATTACTGTTGTAAGGTTCAGCATCAAGATAAGTTGGCAGCCGAACCGTTAGAGGCCCCGTGAAGCATGATATCCTGGCATATGAGAGATCCACTTAAAGAGTTCTCGCAGTTTGTACTGCTTAGAAACACTTCCATGTCCCCACACCTGCATTGAAATCTGTATGGTAATTTCCAAGACACCTTGATGAATTCCCTACCCATCGCTTCATATCTGCCTGCCTGTTGTTGTTCGAGGCAATACTGAAACTGGAAAGTTGTGACTGGTAATGTTATATGGCCATGGATTAACCATTCCGTGGATGGTGACTCTGCCACAGTAAAAGGTAATGGGTCCAGTTTTTCAATACGCAGCATTGTATATTTTGCTCCCCTTTGTGCCATTGTTATCTGTTTTTTTGTTAGCTTGTTTGCAGAGAACAAGGACGTACTGTTGATAAATCGCCAAGGCACATAACCTGCGCGCAATGAATGCAGCGTCCAGCTTAATAACATAATAGAATGTAGCTGAGATTGTCCGTGTTGTAGTATGGACAAGTCCTGTTCTAGTACATCTATAGCAAAAGATACAATGTTGCCCAGTGAATAAATCCTGGATGTCAATGTAGTCATACCATTCTCAACTACAGCTAATGCCTTTTCTAGGTTAATTCTATCTATTTCACAAAGTCTCTCCGCAGCTTCTTGTTGAGAGATGTTCCAGATTTCATTATAGACAGCATATAAGAAACGTTTCTGACGTGGCTTTCGGGGACCTAATAAAAAATCCCTTAGATCCACCTCATCTGAGAGTAAGGATAGGTGCTGTTCCACCTGGGACATTTTCAAGGTTTTTAGCCAATCGAGGCATAACTTCCCGACACTTGATGATTTGACAACCCCCGGATGTTCTCTTTGTACATAGCGTTGGTCCGGCCTGTAGATACCATACCCTTCGGTGGTACCCCTAAATCTTGATTGACATCTGTTTGTGGGGCAAACTAACCATCCCTTCCAATTGGGGTCTGATGAATTGTGCTGTATGATGTCAACTATTGTATCCCCGCAAAAACAACAGTTGATGGACAGAATGCAGAACAATGTCATACATTCACCCCAGTACAGAGATCTGGGCCTAAATCCATCGTTTTTTTGCTGTCGTGGGGTGGCGTAGTGGGCAAAAAAACAAAGGATTTAACCCAGATCTTTTGACTGGGGGAGAATGTTTGCATTGTCAGCATTCCGTCCATCATTTGTTTGTTGTAACACTTTTCGCCCTAAGTGGGATGGGCATGCCCAGACGTGGGTCCCTTGCTCACTGTGCCACTGGATTCAAGCTAGCCTGGCTGAAGAAGGGTGACATACCCTGAAACCGGTCCCAGGATGCTTGTTTCCGGTCCAGGGAGGACCTGGCCTGGCAGTTCAGTCTGGACTGTTCCCATGGGGCACAGGGTCAAGACCGATTTCCATATGGCTGGGTCCAAACTGGGGTGGCGTAGTGGGCAAAAGAACAATGCATTTAACCCAGATCTTTTGACTGGGGGAGAATGTTTGCATTGTCAGCATTCCGTCCATCATTTGTTTGTTGTAACACTTTTCGCCCTAAGTGGGATGGGTATGCCCAGACGTGGGTAGCTTGCTCACTGTGCCACTGGATTCAAGCTAGCCTGGCTGAAGAATGGTGACATACCCTGAAACCGGTCCCAGGATGCTTGTTTCCGGTCCAGGGAGGACCTGGCCTGGCAGTTCGGTCTGGACTGTTCCCATGGGGCACAGGGTCAAAACTGATTTGCATATGGCTGGGTCCAAACTGGGGTGGCGTAGTGGGCAAAAGAACAATGGATTTAACCCAGATCTTTTGACTGGGGGAGAATGTTTGCATTGTCAGCATTCCGTCCATCATTTGTTTGTTGTAACACTTTTCGCCCTAAGTGGGATGGGTATGCCCAGACGTGGGTCCCTTGCTCACTGTGCCACTGGATTCAAGCTAGCCTGGCTGAAGAAGGGTGACATACCCTGAAACCGGTCCCAGTATGCTTGTTTCCGGTCCAGGGAGGACCTGGCCTGGCAGTTCGGTCTGGACTGTTCCCATGGGGCACAGGGTCAAGACTGATTTGCATATGGCTGGGTCCAAACTGGGGTGGCGTAGTGGGCAAAAGAACAATGGATTTAACCCAGATCTTTTGACTGGGGGAGAATGTTTGCATTGTCAGCATTCCGTCCATCATTTGTTTGTTGTAACACTTTTCGCCCTAAGTGGGATGGGTATGCCCAGACGTGGGTCCCTTGCTCATTGTGCCACTGGATTCAAGCTAGCCTGGCTGAAGAAGGGTGACATACCCTGAAACCGGTCCCAGGATGCTTGTTTCCGGTCCAGGGAGGACCTGGCCTGGCAGTTCGGTCTGGACTGTTCCCATGGGGCACAGGGTCAAGACTGATTTGCATATGGCTGGGTCCAAACTGGGGTGGCGTAGTGGGCAAAATAACAATGGATTTAACCCAGATCTTTTGACTGGGGGAGAATGTTTGCATTGTGAGCATTCCATCCATCATTTGTTTGTTGTAACACTTTTCGCCTTAAGTGGGATGGGTATGCCCAGACGTGGGTCCCTTGCTCACTATGCCACTGGATTCAAGCTAGCCTGGCTGAAGAAGGGTGACATACCCTGAAACCGGTCCCAGGATGCTTGTTTCCGGTCCAGGGAGGACCTGGCCTGGCAGTTCGGTCTGGACTGTTCCCATGGGGCACAGGGTCAAGACTGATTTGCATATGGCTGGGTCCAAACTGGGGTGGCGTAGTGGGCAAAAGAACAATGGATTTAACCCAGATCTTTTGACTGGGGGAGAATGTTTGCATTGTCAGCATTCCGTCCATCATTTGTTTGTTGTAACACTTTTCGCCCTAAGTGGAACGGGTATGCTCAGACGTGGGTCCCTTGCTCACTGTGCCACTGGATTCAAGCTAGCCAGGCTGAAGAAGGGTGACATACCCTGAAACCGGTCCCAGGATGCTTGTTTCCGGTCCAGGGAGGACCTGGCCTGGCAGTTCCGTCTGGACTGTTCCCATGGGGCACAGGGTCAAGACTGATTTGCATATGGCTGGGTCCAAACTGGGGTGGCGTAGTGGGCAAAAGAACAATGGATTTAACCCAGATCTTTTGACTGGGGGAGAATGTTTGCATTGTCAGCATTCCGTCCATCATTTGTTTGTTGTAACACTTTTCGCCCTAAGTGGGATGGGTATGCCCAGACGTGGGTCCCTTGCTCACTGTGCCACTGGATTCAAGCTAGCCTGGCTGAAGAAGGGTGACATACCCTGAAACCGGTCCCAGGATGCTTGTTTCCGGTCCAGGGAGGACCTGGCCTGGCAGTTCGGTCTGGACTGTTCCCATGGGGCACAGGGTCAAGACTGATTTGCATATGGCTGGGTCCAAACTGGGGTGGCGTAGTGGGCAAAAGAACAATGGATTTAACCCAGATCTTTTGACTGGGGGAGAATGTTTGCATTGTCAGCATTCCGTCCATCATTTGTTTGTTGTAACACTTTTCGCCCTAAGTGGGATGGGTATGCCCAGACGTGGGTCCCTTGCTCACTGTGCCACTGGATTCAAGCTAGCCTGGCTGAAGAAGGGTGACATACCCTGAAACCGGTCCCAGGATGCTTGTTTCCGGTCCAGGGAGGACCTGGCCTGGCAGTTCGGTCTGGACTGTTCCCATGGGGCACAGGGTCAAGACTGATTTGCATATGGCTGGGTCCAAACTGGGGTGGCGTAGTGGGCAAAAGAACAATGGATTTAACCCAGATCTTTTGACTGGGGGAGAATGTTTGCATTGTCAGCATTCCGTCCATCATTTGTTTGTTGTAACTATTGTATCCCCTCCAGGCGATGTAAAGTTTTGCCACCCCTCAAAGTGTGACGGTGTTGGAATCCTAGGTGTGTTCAAATCCTTGTTCTTGGCTATTCCAAGACAGGAAGTCTGTTGCACAGTGTCATTCAGAAATATCTGCTGTGGAATGAGGCATGCTCGAAATAGTGCTTCTGTTCTCTGAACTTGCCATTCCTTTGAACCCCACACTGATTTTATGTCTATAGTGTCCTTCCATAAGTCGAAACCCTGTTCAAACAGTTGTGAAATATAGGATGCAGAGTAAATCTGTTTGGTGTTAGTTAGCATATTTTTTCTGTGCAGGTGTAGGTGCAACCTTATAATAATATGAGGTTGGGTCAGAAGTGTTAAACCCTGAAAAATAAGAAAATTTCTGAGCGAACGTTTTCAAACTACTTTTCGGTGGTGTCGGGCAATGTTCCCATTGGTGGTATGTAAAAACGTTTCGTGGGATACTGGATTTGTGTATAAAGGGATGACCATAATGATGGTAACAGTACATAGTGTTATAGTCTGATGTGTCTTCTAACATTTCAATACTTGAAAATGCAGCGGATTGTTCTAAATCAGACAACATATTATTTACAGTTTCAAAATCCCAATCATTAGAAAATGTACTGGAGGTAATGATATCGTTTAGAGAAATTTTAAATACATGAGGTATTTTTAAAAGTTCAGTGGGACCAAATACATCATAATCAACCTTGTCCCAAACTATACCATCAGGAATTGGAACAGCTGTAATGCTCACGAAGGACAGGTCTCTGTTCACGATGAGAAGATGTATGAGGTTTCAGGACCAAGTTCACATTTGATACTGCAAAGCGTTCTGGGAGATAGTTTCCATTCATGAGTAAGCAAAAGACAGTCACTAGGCCTATCCAGATCAGAAAAAACAGTATTCCAGTTATTTTCCAGGACTGGAGCCAAGGTAATACTAGGTAAGTCTTTTTCAGAAAAGTGTAGAAATCATGAAGTTGTTGCTTACGGGAAACTGGAGCTGGTGTTGTTTCAGGTTCATGGGATCCAGAGAGAAGGTATCAAAATTGATGAAGTAGCCAGATGCAGTTCGATCTATTTTTGGTAGCTCAGCAGGTTTTGTTGAACTTGCAGCCATCTCTTGTAGAGGCATATTGATGTAGACATCGGTGTTAGGCCGAATTGATATTGGTCTTTCATTTGTGTTTTGAAGTTCTGTTTCAAGAGGAACGAGTTCCATTTAATTGTTGGAAATTCCATTACTTTGTATTGGCGACTCTTCAAATGTTATGAGTCTTTCTGTCTGAACTTCCTGTATGGTAGTGAGAGGAGAGTGTAGGCTACCCAGGAGCCCACGAGGCCTACTATTCAGTATTGGCCACATAGTGTGGTTTGATTAGATCAATGGAGACGAATCTCTTTTCTTTTTTGCTGGCAAGAGGTGGAAGAAGTACTGTTCTTGTTCCCTCGACAGCCAAGACAGGGACTGGCTTTCTGTATGAAGGCCCAAATTCTTTCTTGTCCACAATCTTCTCTCTGACCAGATCCCCGACTTTTGGGATCCAGGCAGGTCTTACCGTGACTGATTTGACTTCCCCAGTGGCGGTGCATTTTACTTACACGTTGCTTTGTAGTGCTCGGAATTCATTGAGATCCTGTAAAACAGCCAAACGTTTATTGATGTCAAAGGGTTTTTCATCCGCCACTGTGCTTTCACAATCGAGATCAGGTACCCACATTCTCGTCCCAAATAGGACCTCGTAAGGAATGACACCTCCTAGAGAACTTCTTGGCATATTGTTAAGGGCTCTTTGGACCCCGTATAAGTGATTGACCTAACTACCACCCGAACCTAATACCCTTGCTGTTAAAGATTGCTTTAATCCCAGTTTTTCCTCCCCACGACCGAATTTCCCTTGGGATGGTACAGAGAGGAGTACCGCAATGCAACACCCAAACTTCCCATGGCTTCCTTGTAAGCCCTAGAGCTAAACGCGGGGCCACGGTCAAAAAGTAATGTGCCAACTGCGTATATCCCTATGAAGACTTGCAAATCTTTTATAACAGTTCAAGCGTCAGCCGAGCGCTGAGGCCATACCCATAGGAATCTAGAGCATGAATCCACTGCCACCAAGATATACTTGTAAGCCCCATCCGATTTTTAGGGAACGCAGTGGTCCAAATAGACAGAAGCGAGTGGTCTGTCTGATATAAGCAATGGTGTCTGCGCTGGACGTGCTACGGTGGAACCCTTCATCTGTTGATAGATGTCGCACTTTAGGACAAAATTCTTTGTCTGTTTAGTTAATCCTGGCCACCAATAGCGTTGTTTCAGTAAAGAAACTGTTGCTGTAACTCGTGCGTGTGCTGAACCTAGACCCTCGTGTGCAGCTAGAATTAAACCTAATCTGCAATCCATGTTTGGTATTACTCTATCCCCCACTCCTTGAATCTGAGCATACGGAATGTTATTTGCATCTAACTTGTAGGAGTACTTTAGTGGGAAACCTTTTGGTAAGGCTGTGCTGTTTTTGCGTGAAGCAATGACAGCTACCATTATCTGTCCCTCTATTCTCGTTTTTGAACGAGTAATTGCAGCTACGGCAGCAGTTCGTACTGACCCCTTTGCGGCTTCATCGGCCAATAAATTCCCTTCAACTTGAACGCCATCACATTGATGACTCAGCGTGTGTATCATGTGAGCTCTTGGTAGTTTGTTTTTCAACTGTTCCCATAGCAATTTATGCTTAATTGTGCCACCTTTTGAGTCTTTAAACCCAATTTGACCCCAGTAGTGAAGATATTCATTGTATGACTGGACACAATAAAAAGAATCGCACACAATCAGCGTGGGGAATTCTCGATCCGTATTTATTAGTGCCAGTAACAGGGCTTTTAGTTCTGCCAGCTGTGCCGTGCAGTCTCCTAGAGACTGTGTCTTTGTACTGCTAGGATGGAACTTGCCTTCCTGCATACGACCCTTCACTAATGTGCGCACCTAGAAAATAACCGTTTCTGCAAGATAGGGTAATCGCAACCTAAATGTCGTACATTTTTATATAAACAGTAAATACGACTCTCCGCGGGCGCCATCTTGTAATGTGCCACACAGTATAAATCTTACTCGTTATAAAAGTGCTCAAAAGAGACACGTGGCCCTAATTCCAAATTTAGTAAATAGGATTTCTCTGATTATTGGTATACCCTAATGGTATTGGAATCAATCCATCATCAGACCTAGGCTGGCTGTATTGCACTTATACTCAATTTCTCCATCTCCTGGAAGCATATAAAGAGCAAATTTGCTCAGATTATACCTAAACCCTAATCTATCAATATTAAGACACAGTTATAAAGCAAAATATACATACAAAAAATGACATCCATATAATACAAACTCCTCAAATTCCTCCATAGAACAAAGGCAAACCAAATTTGAATTGTGTAACGTAAGAAAAGTATTAATATTCATCAGTAAACAAAACAGTAAAAGACAAATGCAAATCTCCTCCCAACTCGCATTTATCTCCCCAAAAAGTAATGAAGCTCCTGATCCAGATTGAGCCCTGTCTCTGTACTGCGTAGTCTGAGAATCCAAAAGGCTTCTCGTCTGCGTAAAGTTAATTCCCTGTTGCCCCCTTTGGGGTGCCTCAGGGTTTGGTCAATACCAAAGAATGTGAAGTCTCTATTTTTGGTCTGTGAGGGGCATTGCGCTATGTGTGCTGCAATAGGATATCTAATATCCCCCTGTTTAACCGCTCTCATATGTTCCCCAATTCTTTCACGCAAAGTTCTTATGGTGCTGCCAACATATCTCTTATTGCATTTGCACTCAATGATGTACACACCAAATTTCGTGTGGCAGTTGATATTGGACATGATCCTATACGTTTTGTCACCTGGGCCCTTGAAATGTGTCTTCTTATTGCATGCCCACTTACACACACTGCATTGTCCACATCCATAAAATTCTATTGTACGTGGAGTCAACTAACTCTCTGTGGTTCTAACCCTAGGGTAACTTGGGCTCAGTAGATTCCTAAGGGATACCCCCCTTCGATAGGTGATGTTTGGTCTGTCTGTAATGGAACTACATAGGGATCTGTCTGCCTTACGAATGTGCCAATGCCTGTTCAGACTGCGCACTAGTACCCCTGACCAGGTATTATAATTGGTCACCATGCGTGTTTTCTCATCTCTTTTGGCAGTTTTAGTATGTTCTCTCAACTTGTCCTGTCTCTTTATCTTGAGTATTCTCTGTTCAGCTCTCGTAAGTGTGTTCTTATCATAGCCCCTTCTCTGGAAGCGGGCCATCATTCCTTTCTTACAGCCCTCAAATTCTGGATCGTGAGAAAAATGGGGCCTTTCCCGGATTTATTCCCCAAAGGGGATGGCCCTAATCTGGTGAACAGGATGAGCACTGGAAGCATGTAGTAGTGCGTTGCACGCAGTCTTTTTCCGAAATAGTCTGCTGTGAATCTTATTCTCCCTAATATATAATTCTACAACCAAGAAAGTAATCTTACTCGTACTGAACTCAAATGTGAATTTGATGTTGTATTCATTGCTGTTTAGGTATTAAAAAAAAAACAATAGTTTGCTAGTTGTGCCCGTCCAGATCATCAGGCAATCATCGATATACCTACCCAATACAGAATAGAGTCATTCCATTCGGATCCCATCGGACCCCAGATTCTCATCTCCTCGAACCAACCCATAAAAAGGTTGGCATACGAGGGAAAAAATCTGGAGCCCTTGGCAACCCCTTGTTTTTGTCTGTACCACTTCTCTTTAAACAGAAAAACATTGTTATCCAAAATGAGCTCGATCATATTGATCAGCATCTCTGTGTGATTCCATGCGCTAGCTGATCTGGTGTTGAGGATCCTTCTAATCGCACGTAGTCCAATTTCTCTCGTGATGCTAGTATAAAGAGCCATAACATCTAAGGTAACCAAAGTCATGTTTTCTTCCCAATTCAGGTCGGTCAATATCCCTAAAATGTGCTTAGTGTCACGGATATAGGATGGTAAATTACTAACCATAGGTTTCAGAAACGTGTCCACGTATTCCGAAATTCTCTTGGTGGGCCCATCATTCCCTGATATAATGGGTCTCCCGGGTGGAAAGGGAAGGTCCTTGTGTAGCTTTGGTAACGTGTATATGCACGGGTACCTAGGACGGTCAACCTGTAAGTAAGTGAACTCATCCTCATCTAGTAAACCCAGCCCATGCCATTGTTTCAAATGTCTATTTATATGGTCTGTAAGTGTCCATATCGGATTCGTAGGGAGAAGCTCATAGCACTCCTGACCATTGAGTTGGGAAAGGATGTTACGTTCATAGTCTGTACTCTGCATTATTACTATGTTTCCACATTTGTCTGCTTCACGAATTGTGATGCTGTCATCCCTCATCAAAATCCTTAACACTTCTTGTTCCTTATATGTCAGATTATCTCTCATACTAGTTGTCTGTCTCTTCTTGTCCATATGTTTATCTAGGTCACACAATACCAGTCTATGGAAAATGTGTATATTATTCCCTGAAAATAGTGTGGGTGTCCATTTAGACCTCTCCTTCAGGCCGCTGGTAATTGAAAAGTCACTAACCACACTCAAATCTCACAGGATCATATCAGAGGTCACCAACTTGTCCTCACAATCCGTTAGCGATAGTAGTAATTTAGTGTATAACACATCCTGAATAGAAAGTTCACTAGAGGCAAATACCCCATGGCATTGTTGCATGTTTTTATTATCAGAATTAGTCAATTGGAAATGTTTTTTGATCTTCATCCGTCTTACGAATTTATACAAATCTATTTTCAGATCACATATGTTGCCAACACTCATACCCTTAGTTACTACAGACAAAGCATCATTAGAGAAACATTTTTCAGTCAAATTCACCACATTGACATCCCCTATTTCTTCTGATTCCAGGACCTGGTTCTCACTCCTGGTCGCTCCTCTACCTGCACCCCCTCTATTCCCCTCGTTGTCTTGCCCCAGGCACGGGGCGTCTGTTCTGCTCTCTGTTGCCCTTTTTTATTCTTTGTACTTCCTGTAAAAAACGATTCTCAGTATTCTGAGCATTGCTTGGACCCTCTCCCCTGTCTGACTCACTGCCACTGGTCAAAACAGTGTCCAAGGATGTAGAACTTGAACTGATGGATTGTCCCTCTTTTGGTCTCACCTGGCTATCGTTAGGTACTAAATGATCATACTTTTTGGCAAAGGTGAAAATCCTGCCATTCATATAGTCGTACTCCTCTCTCCTTAATTTCCTGGTTTTTCTTTGTTTAATATCTGATAGATGTCGCTGCATTACATCATTCAAAATAGCAAAGTTCTTTTCGGTTGCCTCTGTCAGATTCAATTGTTTGATTTCCAGTTCTAATACGTCTATTTCTTTCTGCAATTGCGTGACCTTTCTGTCTCAGTTCGCGATGAGAATACCCATCAATCTATTAGAATTGTCAGTTAATTCCGTCTCCCAGGCAACCAGTAGGTCTACATCAAGGTCATCGTACGTTGGTATTATCTGTGACCTTAAGCCTCTGGGAATTCTTTTTACTCTAATATATTGTCTCAAAGTGGCAGCTTCCCACTACTTAGACATTTCACTCTTCCTCACCCTCTCTAATCTTATAAATGTTTCTTTGAGACCCTCTTGTTTATGTGGATGTCCACCCTGTGCTATTGAAGTAGTTGCATTGTTACCAGACAAATTATTAAAAAGATCCTCTGCCTCTCTGTCCCTGTTCATCCTCTCACTATTAGACGTTGTCATTGTGCCACCTGGGCTGCCACCTATCGATCTGCACGACTCTAACGATCAGTGGTATAGTATTAGGTATATCGGTGCCAATTAGGAGAAGTCACACATATATCGGTTGAAACCAGCATCGGAGGACGGTGCTGTAAGGTGAGGAGAACCACCAACCACCTCCCAAAGTTGTGGCAGAGGCCAACAAAACAGATACAAGCAATCCTCAGCACACGTCTGCAATGTAATAACACTATAAATGCACGATTATGCACAAATTGTAGACACTGTTCGTAATCCTTTCTTTCTTTCTTTATTCTTTTCTTTCTGTTATTTCATAGAGTCCTCTGTCAGCCAACACGTGTTTCATCGCATACATTGGGAATTCGTCTCGCGACTTTCTCAAGGCTGAATAAACAAAATAAAGAATGGCCATTGTGACACCATACACAAAAACACTGGTGTGCACAGAGCATCATTAAGTGTCTCCCCGTGACTTCACGTTACTTACAAAAATCACATAAGAGATATGTATATTAACATGCACAAGGTGGATCTCTAGGAACCATGTGCCTGTGCTTTAATCAAAAATTAATTGAGAATTTTATTATAAGCGGGTTGCACCAATGTGTCCCATAATACCTGCATCTAGGTGATGGAGGAAGCACGTATACGTGAAAACAATCCAAATGATGTAAAAAAAACATACACCTCTCCAGATTGTGTCAACGCAGAACGGAAATGACGTAATAGTGTCTATAAATATAAAAGAAACTAACCAGCCAATATGCGGCAAACCCGCCTATCTCAAACAGATGTCAGACAAGCGGAAAAAAGGACGGAAGAGTGAAAAGAGCATCCACCAATAGAAAACAGAAGGACATGCATAACTAGAAATTTCTAAAGTACCTCCAATATCTTCGGTAGGAATCTATCTAATAAAAAGCACAAGAGTATAATCAGGACGACCATGTCATAAATATGCCTGCGCTCCTCTCTTATACTAGAAACCAACATTTCTAACCATATTGCCACCTACTTCTCATGTAGTGATAATCCCATCCCACATTCGAAAAAGGATGATATCCGTTGTCAAAGTCTAGTGTTCCAGCTCCAAAATCGTTGTGGATCTCAATTTGATCCAAATATGCGAGCCCTGAAATTCAAAGAGAATGCCTAAATATAACCGACTCCCAAGTGTCAATCCCGGTCTATTCACTAGGCCACACACCCGCAGAGTTATAAGACGCACGCTGCATCTTCCATGATTCCGACTGCTACAGTATGATACACGTAAGTCAAAAAAACTAATATCCAGCTTGTTCTGAAATATAGCTAACATATAAAACACGCTGCATCTTCCTGATTTAGAATGCTACAGTACAATACTAGCAAGTCAAAAAACTTATATCCAGCGTGTTCCGAAATATCGCTAACATATATAAACACGCTTGCTCAAAACTGGCATGTGAATCCAGCCCTATGCTACATCATGCCGCATTAAATAAAACGATTCCCCACATAAGAGTCGTGCCACGCATCCGCAATCTTAAAGTCTTACCGCTTAATGAAGTGTTCGTCAGTCAAAAAAGCCCTCCATGTCCTCGAGTACGAGACACGGAAATGCGTGTTCCCGCATTTATATATACCTCCCACGTTGAGGGAGATGTAGTAGTCGAGAGAGAACAACAATCTGTCCTCCTACCCGGGTGCCATCTCTAATTGTTGTTAACCGCCAGGCTTCATGTACCTTGTCCCTGTTGCAAGATGGAAAAACTACCAGTCCCATAATGCACTGAGAAGGATGCAGGGTTGTATGCTGTCCCATGCTGCTTTGGTCTACAGTTAGGTGCCCACTATAGTACAAAAGCGTCCAGCTCCCGTTCCCAGGTGCTTGGCTTTCTTCCTCGCAAGGACCACGCCCCTTCCTTCGTTGGATCCTTCCTGTTGTACTTTCCCAGTGATTCTCTTCCGCCCTCCCGTTCCTTCTCGCTGCCTCGCTGTGATTTGGAATAGAACTGTGAGTTTTAGGGGCTTCTAGAAAGAATCTTTTCTTCCTGTCTGTGGCCACAGGCACCCTGCACTCTAGCGCGAGGTCGCGCTGCATGCCCCTCCTTCACAATTGTGCTAGGCGTTTCGGAAACGTCTCATTTTCCTTCATTCCTTCCCCGCCATTACTGCGCAAAGTCGTGCTGGACTTGACTTCCTTTTTTTTTGTTTTTGTGTGCTTGATAATTATTTGGCCTTCCAAGCGCGAGGATGTGCTTGTGACATTTCTACATTTTCCAAAGGACTCCACCTTTTTCGAAGTAAGGCTGTTTTCTGTATAAGCGCGAGATGGCGCTATTCACCTCTTTTTAATTTTAGTTTCATGTCACACGGCTGACACTCGGCACGTCTGCCTTCTTTGTCTCCAGTCACCACAAAGCTGTTCAGCAGACGATACGTGTGTTGGCTGGATTAAAGGACCTTGATTTATATGCCTGAACGTTCTATGTTAGTAATAGAACGACTGGATCCCTTGAGCAAAAACGGCGGACACACTCCACACGATGGCAGGAATTATACCCCTTTGCCTTCAGTGTCTACCTCTAAGGGCTTGAACTATTGGCAGACACGTGCCCTTGATTTATATTGGAACTGCAAGACTTGCTGCTGGAAATAGTTCCTTTGAGTTGCCTTACTTCCTTTCACCGAAGAGATCACAATCTGTGATAACCACACACTGTCCCAAGTGAGTATGTGAGGGAATACAACCTGTGTTCCTTGTTTTATTATGCAATACTTTACCCTACCTGAAGAGATTCCCCTTTAACTGTGTTCCTTTTCCCTCCTTGTCTTGTGTGCTCTAGGACTACTTTGTATCCACTGTTGGTCATCCTCCCTGCTGGTCTCGTTTGAAGCTTCCAAGGTGGTCCTAAGTTGTCTCTTCGCTCTCTAGGGGTACCAGTTTGTCCCTGGTGTGTCTTGCTTGACATAGGGTGACGGTATCTCTGGGGAGAGGAAAGACTCACTCTTCGCTCCTGTGAAGTTGGTGCTTCGGCCTAGGGACCGGTTCCCCACGACAATTGTATACCGACGCATTACACATGCTATACCGAACTTCCTAATATCAAATACCCGTCAACACACTAATGTGCGCACCTAGAAAATAACCGTTTCCGCAAGACAGGGTAATCGCAACCTAAATGTCGTACATTTTTATTTCAACAGTAAATACGACTCTCCGCGGGCGCCATCTTGTAATGTGCCACACAATATAAATCTTACTCGTTATAAAAGTGCTCGAAAGAGACATGTGGCCCTAATTCCAAATTTAGTAAATAGGATTTCTCTGATTATCGGTATACCCTAATGGTATTGGAATCAATCCATCATCAGACCTAGGCTGGCTGTATTGCACTTCTACTCGATTTCTCCGTCTCCTGGAAGCATATAAAGAGCAAATTTGCTCAGATTATACGTAAACTTAATCTATCAATATTAAGACTCAGTTATAAAGCAAAATATACATACAAAAAATGACATCCATATAATACGAACTCCTCAAATTCCTCCATAGAACAAAGGCAAACCAAATTTGAATTGTGTAACGTCATAAAAGTATTAATATTCATCAGTAAACAAAACAGTAAAATAAAATTGCAAATCTCCTCCCAACTCACATTTATCTCCCCAAAAAGTAATGAAGCTCCTGATCCAGATTGAGCCCTGTCTCTGTACTGCGTAGTCTGAGAATCCAAAAGGCTTCTCGTCTGCGTAAAGTTAATTCCCTGTTGCCCCCTCTGGGGTGCCTCAGGGTTTGGTCAATACCATAGAATGTGAAGTCTATTTTTGGTCTGTGAGGGGCATTGCGCTATGTGTGCTGCAATAGGATATCTAATATCCCCCTGTTTAACCGCTCTCATATGTTCCCCAATTCTTTCACGCAAAGTTCTAATGGTGCTGCCAACATATCTCTTATTGCATTAGCACTCAATGATGTACACAACAAATTTTGTGTGGCAGTTGATATTGGACATGATCCTTTACGTTTTGTCACCTGGGCCCTTGAAATGTGTCTTCTTATTGCATGTCCACTTACACACACTGCAGTGTCCACAGCTATAAAATCCTATTGTACGTGGAGTCAGCCAACTCTCTGTGGTTCTAACCCTAGGGTAACTTGGGCTCAGTAGATTCCTAAGGGATACCCCCCTTCGATAGGTGATGTTTGGTCTGTCTGTAATGGAACTACATAGGGATCTGTCTGCCTTAAGAATGTGCCAATGCGTGTTCAGACTGCACACTAGTACCCCTGACCAGGTATTGTAATTTGTCACCATGCGTATTTTCTCATCTCTTTTGGCAGTCTTAGTATGTTCTCTCAATGTGTCCTGTCTCTTTATCTTGAGTATTCTCTGTTCAGCTCTCGTAAGTGTGTTCTTATCATAGCCCCTTCTCTGGAAGCGGGCCATCATTCCTTTCTTACATTCCTCAAATTCTGGATCGTGACTGCAATTGCGCCTTGCCCGGATTAATTCCCCAAAGGGGATGGCCCTAATCTGGTGAACAGGATGAGCACTGGAAGCATGTAGTAGTGCGTTGCACGCAGTCTTTTTCCGCAATAGTCTGCTGTGAATCTTATTCTCCCTAATATGTAATTCTATATCCAAGAATGTAATCTTACTCGCACTGAACTCAAATGTGAATTTGATGTTGTATTCATTGCTGTTTAGGTATTCAAAAAACCCCAATAGTTTGCTAGTTGTGCCCGTCCAGATCATCAGGCAATCATCGATATACCTACCCCAATACAGGATAGAGTCATTCCATTCGGATCCCATCGGACGCCAGATTCTGATCTCCTCGAACCAACCCATAAAAAGGTTGGCATACGAGGGAAAAAATCTGGAGCCCATGGCAACCCCTTGTTTTTGTCTGTACCACTTCTCTCTAAACAGAAAAACATTGTTATCCAAAATGAGCTCGATCATATTGATCAGCATCTCTGTGTGATTCCATGCACTAGCTGATCTGGTGTTGAGGATCCTTCTAATCGCACGTAGTCCAATTTCTCTCTTGATGCTAGTATAAAGAGCCGTAACATCTAAGGTAACCAAAGTCATGTTTTCTTCCCGATTCAGGTCGGTCAATATCCCTAAAATGTGCTTAGTGTCACGGATATAGGATGGTAAATTACTAACCATAGGTTTCAGAAACGTGTCCACGTATTCTGAAATTTTCTCGGTAGGCCCATCATTCCCTGATATAATGGGTCTCCCGGGTGGAAAGGGAAGGTCCTTGTGTATCTTTGGTAACGTGTATATGCACAGGTACCTAGGACGGTCAACCCGTAAGTAAGTGAACTCATCCTCATCTAGTAAACCCAGCCCATGCCATTGTTTCAAATGTCTATTTATATGGTCTGTAAGTGTACATATCGGATTCGTAGGGAGAAGCTCATAGCACTCCTGAGCATTGAGTTGGGAAAGGATGTCACGTTCATAATCTGTACTCTGCATTATTACTATGTTTCCACCTTTGTCTGCTTCACGAATTGTGATGCTGTCATCCCTCATCAAAATCCTTAACGCTTCTCGTTCCTTATATGTCAGATTATCTCTCATACTAGTTGTCTGTCTCTTCTTGTCCATTTGTTTATCTAGGTCAGACAATACCAGTCTATGGAAAATGTCTATATTATTCCCTGAAAATAGTGTAGGTGTACATTTAGACCTCTCCTTCAGGCCGCTGGTAATTGAAAAGTCACTAACCACACTCAGATCTCGCAGGATCGTATCAGAGGTCACCAACTCGTCCTCAAAATCCGTTAGCGATAGTAGTAATATAGTGTCTAACACATCCTAACACATCCTGAATAGAAAGTTCACTAGAAGCAAATGATTCGGAATCATGGATGATGCAGCGTGAGTCTTATAACTCTGGGGGTGTGGCGCCTAGTGAATAGACCGTGATTTACCCTGGGAGTCAGTTATATTTAGGCATTCTCTTTGAATTTCAGGGCTCGCATATTTGGATCAAATTGAGATCCACAACGATTTTGGAGCTGGAACACTAGACTTTGACAACGGATATCATCCTTTTTCGAATGTGGGATGGAATTATCACCACATGAGAAGTAGGTGGCAATATGGTTAGAAATGTTGGTTTCTAGTATAAGAGAGGAGCGCAGGCATATTTATGACATGGTTGTCCTGATTATACTCTTGTGCTTTTTATTGCATAGATTCCTACCGAAGATATTGGAGGTACTTTAGAAATTTCTAGTTATGCATGTCCTTTTGGTTTCTATTGGTGGATGCTCTTTTCACTCTTCCGTCCTTTTTTTCGCTTGTCTGACATTTATTTGAAATAGGCGGGTGTGCCGCATATTGGCTGGTTAGTTTCTTTTATATTTATAGACACTATTACATCATTTCTGTTCTGTGTTGACACGATATGGAGAGGTGTTCGGTTTTTTCACATCATTTGGATTGTTTTCACGTATATGTGCTTCCTCCATCACCTAGATGCTGGTATTATGGGACACATTTTTTTTTGTTTTTCAAAACCTTTATTGAACATTTGGCAGTTTACAGAAGCGATTTGGCAGACATTGCAGCACATTTTACTATCATGACGTGGCAGTTTATCAAGCAAAATAGTGTATGGTACCGTGAGAGTGTACAGGATCAACGGACCGTGAATAGGCTTTTCGACCCCTGGCACAGCTGTGTCTGGCACCACTTCAGTGACATGGGTATTGGTAAGAGTAGGGTCCTCGGGTGGTTCATCAGGGTAGGCCAGTCTGTGGAGATAAGATATATCTGGGGGTCTGCTCGCCGCCGGCATTAGGTCCCAGAATTCGCCAAGGAGTGTCTGGCAGTGTGCAGCATCAGTTAGCCAGTGCTTAAACTGCGGTGCCGGTTTCCGGCCCCAGTGAATTGCCACCCGCCGTTTAGCAAGTACCAGCAGCATCGCGACAAGCTTGCGATTGGCATCTGAAATGTCTCTGACGTGGCCTAGGAGGCACAATAGAGGGTCGGGGTTAATGCGCTTCTGAATGATGTCACTGATTACGGAGCATACTTCCATCCAGAACTCCGAAACCTTAGGACATACCCAGTCCAAATGTGCGAAATCCGCGCCAGCGGCGGAACATCGCCTACAGTTGTCATTAGCTACCAGGCCCATCTTATGTAGAGTAGTGGGGGTGCGATATATCCGATGCATGTATTTAAAGTGGTTGAGCCTGAGGTGATAGTTGGGAGAGAGACGCTTCGATTGATTGCAGCAGTACTGCCACTGTGTAAGAGAGAGGTTTCCAGCCAGGTCTCTGCTCCACGCATCGCGGGCGCGCTCAGTGTCTGTGTGGGATGCGGGCAGTGAGAGTGCATAGAGCCTGGTTACCATCTTATGCAGGGATGTCGAGGAGAGTAGGAGTTCGAGTGCAGCGCTAGTCTGGGGAGCGAGTGGAAAGGCCGGGTTATCTTTTTTGCAGGTGGCCCTGATCTGGTAATAAAGTAGTTTATCTAACGGTGCAGCTTCTTCTGGCAGAGTGGGAAAGGTGCAGTAGCGGCCCGTGGAGGGAGTTCCGTGGGGCGGTGAGGCGGGGCGGGGGAGGGGCAGGGTGGAGGGTAGTAAACACCGGAATATGGATGAACGGAAGTAAGTAAACAATTAAATAAATAAAACAAATTTCGTTGCGTGCGCTGCATCGCATTTTGCCTCTCGCGTAGTTAGAGTAAAAGGCGCTGTAGGAGTCCCCCCAGTGATGAGAGCGCAGTCTGGAGGAGGTGGCAGAGGCGAGATGCGTCTCCTGGAGAAAGCAGACGTCTACCTTGTGTTATGTTATGTTATTTTAATCTTATAAGGCGCACAGCTACCCGAGGGTTTCCTGGCGCCGCCTGTCAGGAACAGAAGAGGAAAAGGAAGTGTTCTACATATTAAACAACCAGGTTTTTAAACACTTACGAAAATTCTCATATATAGTTTCGGTCCGAAGTGACATAGGGAGGGAGTTCCACAAAGAGGGACCTAGACAGGAGAAGGACCGACCGCCCATTCGCGACAGTTTGGTTCTAGGCACCGTAAATTTAGCCTGCGTAGCAGAACGTAAAAAACGTGAAGGAAGATAGGGATGAACTAAAGCATTCACTTGTGCCTATTGAGATGTGCATGTATGAGACGGGCCTTACAAAAATCGTTAAGTCCCCTGATATTTCAGGTTACGAAGGTGGTGTCAGTCATGGAGTGGCAGTATGTGGAATAATAAAACGGTGCCAGCCACGTGCGAGCGCACCCTGAAGAGCCGGTGTCTCACAGAAACATACCATAAACAATACAACAACTCCAGGGCAACAGAGCCCGTGAAGGGGTGTTCTGTTGCAACCCCGTAGGTAATAGACCCCGACCCCCCCCCCACTCCAGTCTCCCAATCAGGTGGAGTGTCAAGTCCCTCCCCCCCCCCCCAGAAACCCAAGAACAACTTTCAGGATCCCCAGAGCATTAGAGAAGAACGGATCAAAAACGCACTGTACCTGACATAGGAATCTCCGCCCCCCCACCCGTCCCTCCCACACCAACCCCCCAATCAGGTTGAGAAAGACCGCCCACCCCAGATCCCACAAATGGCATTGAACAAACAAGGGAGTTCTACCGTGGGGGCCTGGCTCCACCAAGCGCTCTACCCTATCTAAGGACAGGGTGGCCAAGCTGTGTTTAAGAGTAGAACAGTATTTGAACAAACGTTGTGAATTGACGGGCGCGCACCCAAACCCGGGGCCATAGTGTCCCCAACATTACATGTAATTAGGCAAGGAGCAGTTTGGGCATCCTTGCGCAGGTTAGGGAGCGATAGTGGCAGTACTAGGTACCCCAATTAGTCATTGTCACTTGCTCCTCCACAATCAGCATGCTGTGAGTTATTTGGTGCATGGCGCTGCTGCTTCTCCAAGTTTTTTGGCGAATGCCAAGGCGGTTTTAGGGTCATTGAAGAGCTGTGTTTGTGCTCCCATCTTTATTCTCAGCTTGGCGGGGTAGACCAGGGAATATGGGACATCTTGCTTTTGGAGTAGTCCCTTGGCCGGGAGGGACTCCCGGCGGGCGGCCTGGACCGCGAGCGTAAAGTCTGGGTAAAATGCCAGCGTGTTCCCCTGGTGCCGCACCTCACCTTTGTCGCGTGCAGCGCGCAGTACAGCGTCGTGCTCACGATAATTCAGGAGCTTAGCAATTATCGGGCGGGCTGGCGCGCCTGGGGGGGTCCGCGTTCCTAAGGATCTGTGTGCCCTTTACACAATAAAGACCGGTGAGAGCACCTCTCCGAAGAGGTCGCGCAGTAGCACCTCTACGAATTCTTCCATCTTCAAGATGTTGGAGGATTCAGGCACGCCCGTGATGCGGAGGTTGCACCTTCGAGAGCGTGCCTCCAAATCCTCATTTTTGGCTTTAATTAGCTCACGCACCCTGTCCATTTGGAGCAGCTTTTGCTTATCGCCAGTCATTGTGTCTTCTACATCAGACACCCTCGCCTCCAGTTGTGTGATTTGCGTGTCATGTGTGTCCACCCTGGTCTTCACGCTTTCTAGGCGGGCGGATAGTTGGTCGAATTTGGTAGTGATGCCGCCGATGCTGGCCTTGACTTCCAGCAACAGTGCTTTTAAGTTGTCGTCCCGAGTTGCGCCTGGTTCAGTCGGGGTAGCCAACTCGCCAGTCTCCGGGGCAGACTCCTCCTGACGAGTCTGCCTGCGATGTTTAAAGGCAAGTTTAGTTTGTTTGGCGTCCACCTTACCCATGCTGCCCACGAACCCGGAAAAGGAGGATGCGCCACCCGCTGACTTGATACCCTGGAGGATGACCAGTCTACGCCAGACGCAGGAGAACCTAGGGTTGTGTCCCGTGGGCCTTTCAGAAGTGCACTGTGGGGCCCCAGCAGTAAGATTGGCGCTAGCAGCGGGGTCGGCAGCCGCCGTGTACCGGACAGAGTGGCAGACCAGCCTCCCCAGCAGGCGCTCGAAGGTCACAACTCGACGCCTCTCACGAGGAGTTCTACATGAGGCTGTGTGGTGATATAATGCCGCAAATGTAGGGTTCTTGACGGGCCACAAACATGAGCCCCAGCCGTGCAGGCACAGACACGCTCCGGGTGCAGTCCGGACAGCCCTACAGCAGGGGGCCGATGCCAGGGGGTCACAGTGCAGAAATGTCCGTCAATGGGGGAGGAACAGGGGGGAGGGAAGGTCAGTGTCCGTCTTGGGCCTCGCTGCCTTGTGTTCCTCCACAGCAGCTGTGGGCACCGCTCCAATCCCCCCTCTCCCGCCGACACCTGCAGGTCTCAGGATCCAGGCCATGTGAGCAGCCATTTATCTGGGGCAAGTCGTAGTGAAGAAGCAAGGGGGGCACCACGCCCCCGTCACAAGGCCCGGAGTGCGCAGGGAGAGGCCGCAGCCCGCCGGAAGGAAGCAGGAGCCTCTGCAACAGTACTGTGCCACCCCGGGTCCCGCGGTGCGACACACACGCCCTCACTGCGCCACAGGCTGCCTCCCGCCGCGTCTGCCCCACTCACTTGGTGTTTTCCTTTTCCTGGGGAGTGTCACCCCTACACAGCAGTGGCCGGTGCTCCGGGCCCAAACAGGGCGACGTAAGCCAGGCAGGCGCGCTCTGCAATGTCGCCGCTCCACCACCGGGCCCGCCGCTCGATGACGCGCAGGCCTCAGCCACGCGCCGGGTGTCTGTTCTCTCTGTCAGGACGCAGCGGTTCGGAGATGAAGCGCTCAGCTCGTGCCCCAGGGTGCAGGCGTCCCGAATCGCTGTGCGAGGGTCGTCAGGTCCACGCCAGTCCGCAGGATTTTGTCGGATTATTAGCTTGGCCAGCAGAGCCCACTCAAGGTGCGGCCATCTTGCAGCCGGCTAAGCCACGCCCCCCTATTATGGGACACATTGGTGCAACCCGCTTATAATAAAATTCTCACTTAATTTGTGATTAACACAGGCAAATGGTTCTTAGGGATCCACCTTGTGCATGTTAATATACATATCTCTTATGTGATTTTGGTAAGTAACGTGAAGTCACGGGGAGACACTTAATGATGCTCTGTGCACACCAGTGTTTTTGTGTATGGTGTCACAATGGCCATTCTTTAGTTTGTTTATTCAGCCTTGAGGAAAGTCGCGGGACGAATTCCCAATGTACGCGACGAAAAACGTGTTGGCTGACAGAGGACTCTATGAAATAACGGAAAGAAAAGAAGAAAGAAAGAAAGAAAGGATTACGAACACTGTGTTTAATTTGTGCATAATCGTGCATTTATAGTGTTATTACATTGCAGACGTGTGCTGAGGATTGCTTGTATCTGTTTTGTTGGCCTCGGCCACAACTTTGGGGGAGGTTGGTGGTTCTCCTCACCTTACAGCACCGTCCTCCGATACTGGTTTCAACTGATATATGTGTGACTTCTTCTAAGTGGCGCCGATATACCTAATACTATACCACTGATCGTTGCAGATCGATAGGTGGCAGCCCAGGTGGCACAATGACAACGTCTAATAGTGAGAGGATGAACAGGGACAGAGAGGCAGAGGATCTTTTTAATAATTTGTCTGGTAACAATGCAACTACTTCAATAGCACAGGGTGGACATCCACATAGACAAGAGGGTCTCAGAGAAAAATTTATAAGATTAGAGAGGGTGAGGAAGAGTGAAATGTGCAAGTGGTGGGACGCTGCCACTTTGAGACAATATATCAGAGTAAAAAGAATTCCCAGAGGCTTAAGGTCACAGATAATACCAACGTACGATGGGGGCGTGGCCTGAGGCGTCAAGATGGCGGTCGCACTCTAAGAGTGCTCCGGACCCCTTCCGTCATCCACCTCTAATCCGCCCGTTTGTAGCTGCCATCCATACCCCTTTACCACCCACGCGGGTTCTACGTCCCGCCAGCAACGTTTCGATCCCCTCGGCGGGCGAAGTGGAGTCTCCGCCATCCCGCTCTGCTCCCCTTCCTGCTGAGGCCTGGGACTCCTGTAATGGCGGCCTCCTCGTCGCGACGCTCCTGAACCGGGGCCCTGCACCCTGACAGACCGCTGCCTGGCTCCCCCGGATGCTGCGGAGGGGCGGCGGTGCCGGACCGGGCACGCTGGTTTTCTCCCCCCCACCTGTGACTCACTGTAACTCCACGCTTCTGTGCTGAGGTGTGCCTGCGGCGCACCGGCGCCTGACGCCCCGGCTGCAGTCTCGCCTCCTGTGCTGCTGAACCTGCGGGGGGCGAGAGGCGAGCTGAATCCTCCCCGGCTCCAAAGCCTGCCAGACGTTCCTGAGAGGCCAGGCCCGGGGACACCTTCCAGGCTTCGACCCGGTGAGTGGGGGCGTGCGGTGCTCGGCTACCGTGGTCGGGTAGCGGCGTAGGGGTCAGGCCCCCCCTCCTCCCTTGCAGCAGCGGCCTACTTTGCCTCGGCTCCGGCCGGCCCATCCCCCCCACTGGGGCTGAGACGGGGGAGCGCTGTGTTCTGGTGCTCCGTTGCTGTGCCTCACCGGACGTGGGGGAAACGCTGTGCCTGGCGCGGCCCCCTGGTCATTGGGGTGGCCCCCCTTCCTGGCAGCCAGGTGGACTATTGGTGTGGCCCCGAAGGCGCGGAGACGCCGGATCTGGCCCAGTCTGGGCCCCTCTGTCCTCCACGCTTCTGTCAGTATTGAGGCCTCCCCCCGCTTTGAACTCCGCTGGCTTCTGGGGGCGCCGGGAGCTCCCCCCGAGACCTCCACCTTCGGGCAGCAGGTGAGTGGGTCCCAGGATTGGGGATCGGCTGCCGGGTCGGGCAGCGGTGCTGGGGGGCATGATCGGCGCTCCCGCCCTCCCCTCTTCCTCCCTCGCTATCTTGCCCCTTCTCCGCCTCTACGCCACGCAGCACATCTGAGGGTGCATTTCGACGTCCACCGGCCTGTGCACACGAGGTGGATCTCCCTGGCCGTCCCTGTCCAGTGTGTCGACCCCCTGCTGGAGTTGGGGTCCGCTGAGCGGCACCAGTCCCCCCGCACGCCGTGAGCCCGAGGCACCAGGATCACTCCCCGGCTGACGGTGCTGCGGGGCAGCAGACCGGATTTCCGAGACCCCCCTTGCTAACCCCTAGCCAACCTTCCCGAGACGGCGGGCAGTGCCGCTTTATTACCGACCGTCGCATCGGACGGTGGTGGAGGAGGAGTCCCCGGACTCGTGCTGTTTACCCCCTTGCCTTGGGAGGATCGGCCTTGACGCCCGGGCCCGAGCATTGACGGCCTGGGTGTCGTTTCCCCCCCTCTCTACAACTGCTGACGGTCTCCCCCATCCATCCGGCGGCAGGGGCCTTCTTCCACAGTCACAATGGGCAGGGACCGCGCCCCGAAGACACCTGCACCGCAAACCCAGACAAAAATAGACCAGTACACCACCAGTGACCGGGACCCCGGTGGGGGGGCATCGAATACCCCCGCTCCCGCGGGGGGCGATCTCTCCACGATCTTCCAGGCAATTGGTGCCTCACAAGCCGCGGTGGAGAATAAGATCGGTGAGGTGAGGGTGGACATGGCCCTCATTCGTCAGGATCTGCGCAATGCGACGACCCGGATCTTGGAGGCGGAATCGCGCATTTCCTCGGCCGAGGACGACATAGGCCAATTGAAGACCCAGGTGGCTCGGCTCCAGACTCAGACCTCCGAGCTCCACCGGCGGGCCGAGGACGCCGAAAACAGGTCAAGACGGAACAACCTACGCCTCATAGGTTTTCCTGAGGGGGTTGAACAGGGCCGGGCGGACACATTCCTGGAGACCTGGATAAGATCCTGGACACCTAAGGAATCCCTCTCTCCGTGGTTCGCGATCGAACGGGCCCATCGCTCCTTGGCTCCCCGGCCTCCGCCGGGGGCCCCACCTCGACCCATCATCATGAGGACCCTCAACTTCCGAGACAGGGACGCTATCCTCAGGGCTGCGAGGACGCAGGGTCCAGTGTCTTACCAAAACAACAGGATTATGCTCTTTCCGGATTATACCAGGGAGGTGCAGGCCCACCGACGAACCTATGACGACGTCAAATAGAAACTCCGCAATCTGGGTCTTTGCTACGGTCTCCTCTTTCCGGCCCGGCTCAGAGTTGTGTTTCAGGATAAGATACTCTTCTTCGACACCCCCCAAGCAGCATGGACTTGGCTCACAGAGGAGCGCCCTCTCCGGAATTGCCCCGCTTCCCCTCCTGCCAGCCGGGAGCCAAAGCAACCTCCACTAACTCTTCCTAAGCCGCAGCGGCGCCTCACTCGGTCCCGCAAGAAGGGTGACCGACGCAGCGGGGCCTCACGCTCACCTGACGCTGTGTCTCAACTGCTCATTTCCTCTGGAATGCCTCCGGTGTCGGGGCCCCGCAGCCTGTCCGGGTCCAGGATCGATCTGAGCCGGGTCCCGGACCCCTCCGAGACGTTGCGTCCTGCCATGTTCGATTCTGACTTATCCAGAAGCCCTGCACTTCGTGGATCCGAAGAGGACGATGGAGTCTGACCCGGGAGCCCGCCGGACTGGGGACCATGACTTGTTTCTTAGACTCTCTTGCAGCTGTGAACGATTTCACATCCGTCTACATGGAGGGGTCCATCTTCGCCAAGACCGAACTCTGCTAATCGTTTTAGCTTACCATTCGGACTAATTTGTATTCTTAGTTTTGTTTTTGTAGATTTCCTTTCTAGGGCGACAGATGCTTCATTTTTAGAAGTGTAGGGTGGGGGGTGTTGGGGGGCAGGGAGGGGTGGGGGGACCGTTGTCTCCTAATTGTTTAATGTGTTTGGCCTTGTTTGGGCCCTTGTTTTTTATTTTTTGTGACAGCTCACTGAAGGCACACGCCAAATTCACCGACTTGAGACCTACCATACTACAAGCACTCTACCCATACACCCGGATCACGTGATGTTACTTACCCTGAGATCCAGGCCCCCCGCGCTGGTCCGCAGACACACCACCCGATCACATGACGCCCTCTCTTACTAGAACCCTCCACATTCTGTCATGGAATGTCAACGGCCTACTAGACCGTATAAAGCGAACCGCGGTTCTCCGCATCGCCCAACGCCAAGCTCCCAATATTCTCTTTTTACAAGAAACGCACCTTTTGGGGACACACTGTAATTTCCTTGCCAGGTATGGGTTTGACAGGGTCTGGCACTCTGGTTTTGCTCGGGGCTCCTGAGGAGTGGCCATATTGGTTCGTAGGGGTCTCCCCTTTAATCTGCTACAGGTGGAATCTGACACGCAGGGGTGCTATGTGGCCCTATGCGGTAAGATCGAGGGTCATCCTCTCAATCTCCTCTGTGCATACATTCCCCCTGCCACCATGCCCTCCACCCTCCGACGCCTCACACTACTGATCTCTAACTTCCCTCTGGGTTTGAAGGTCATTGGGGGCGATTTCAACGCTGTTATGCAGCCTTCCCGCGACACAACAGGTACTCCCTCAGCGTCCCGCCTTGCTTCTGCCAAGCGCCTCTCCAATTGGTCCTCTGCCCTGGGTCTCTGCGACGCCTGGAGGGTGTGGAACCCCCGCCGGGAAAAATACACTCACACTTCGGCGGCCCACCACACCCATTCTTGTATTGACTTGCTCCTGTTACCGGCCACCGATTGCCAGTTGGTGTCAGGGGTTACTATCCTTCCCCGAGGCATCTCCGACCACTCCCCGGTCTCCCTTCGGCTCGGGCGGGCCCCCGGGGGAACCCGCGCGATCTGGCGGATGAATGCTTGGTTCCTGCAGGATGCGGATTTCGTTGAGACCCTCGGGCAGGAGCTTCAGCAATACTGGGTGATCAACAAGGGATCGGTTCCCTCTCCGGGTACTGCGTGGGAGGCTGGCAAGGCTACCATGCGGGGCGTCGCTAGAGGCCTGGTTCATGCTAAACGCACGGCCCAGACCGCCCATCTGCTACAGCTCGAGACCCAGGCTGCACAACTGGAATCAGCCCAGACCTCCGCGGAAGACGCTCGTTCCACCCGACAGCTCGCACTGCTCCGTGAGGAAATCCGCCAGATCTCTTTGGAATCGGCTAAGGTCCTGTGGCGTTCATCGGTGGCGCGTGTATACGGCTGGGGGGACAAAAACGGGAAGCTACTCCACAACCTTGTCTCCTACCCCAAAGCCAACCGCATAATTCCAGAGGTCCGTGATGAGGCCGGCACTCATCATCTTACTTCCCAGGCTATCGCACAGGCCTTTGCCGGCTATTACGCCGGATTGTACGCGGCCCAGCCTCCCTGACAGTAATGTTGACAGAGGCTCGGACCCAACTGACCCGTCTTCCCCAGGCAGTCTCGGAGACCCTGGATCTCCCCTTTACCCCGGAGGAGATACATGGGGCCATCTCACTCCTGCACTCGGGTAAGACGCCGGGGCCGGATGGATACCCTCAGGAATATTATGCGACCTATCGCGACCTGTTGGTTCCTCACCTGGTTGACCTGTTCCACCATGTGGTGGAAGTGGGGTCCTTCCCCCGGAGACCGATGTGGCCACCATTGTGGTCCTTCCGAAAACGCAACCGCCTTCCCTCTCCTGCGCGGATTACCGCCCCATTTCCCTCATCAACACCGAGGTGAAAATCTTTGCTACTGCCTTGGCCCAGCGCCTCCGCCCCCTTTTGTATGACTTGGTCCATCCCGACCAATGCAGCTTTATGCCTGCCCGTGGCACCCGGCATTGCATACGCCGTCTTCACCTCGCCCTAGCACACCGCCATCAGCTCACCCCGTACTTGGCCCTGCTTTTTATTGATTTTGAAAAAGCCTTTGACACAGTCGACTGGAGCTATCTAGACGATGTGCTGGAGGCGATGGGATTCGGCCTCCCATTCAGGCGGTTCATCCGAGTCTTGTATTCTAGTCCAACAGCACGGGTTCTAATTAATGGTGTACTCTCGGAGGCATTCCCCATCCAGAGGGGCACCCGCCAGGGCTGTCCGCTCTCGCCACTTTTATTTGCGTTAGCGATGGAGCCCCTGGCCACTCTCGTCCGCAACGATCCCTGTATCAAGGGTTGGGCCTGGGATCCTTGCCACGTTGACAAAGTCGCCCTTTATGCTGAGGACGTCCTTCTTTTCTTAGCGGATCCTGAGGACTCAGGCCCACGGTGCTTAGAAGTTCTATCCGCCTTTGAGCGAGTTTCTGGCCTACGGCTCAATCCGGGGAAATCTACTTTGGTCCCCCTACACCCATCTCGTGCCTGTTTCGACTGGCAAACAAATATTCCCCTGCGTAGGCAGTCCTTCAGAAGTACTTGGGTGTCTGGGTAACCTTACTCCCCGAGCTCGAATGGGCCCTCAATCTTACGCCCCTGGTTACTAGGGCCAAGGCAGACCTCAGGCGATGGCAATCCCTTCCTCTTAATCCCCTGGGCAGAAGTGCGCTTTTTAAAATGATGGTTCTCCCCCGTTTTTTATATATTCTTCAAAACATAACCTTTCACCTTCCGGGGAGCTGGTTCCGCGAGATTGATGGGCTGCTTACCCGGTTTTTATGGAAAGGCGGGAGGCCTCGGATGGCCTTGGCTCAGTGTCGAATACCTCCCTATGATGGGTGCATGGGTGTGACCAATCTCCACTTTTACTATTTGGCCACGAGACTTATTGTGGTGCACGACTGGTTCGCCGGCGGCTGGTCCGACCCGGCGTACCGGGTCGAGCTCCGGTCGTTGGAATTTCCACTACTCTTGGCCTACTTGTACGGGGCTCCCATACCACGAGTCCTTCCCCCTATCACTAGGGCTGTCCTACTGGCCTGGCGCACTGCCTTGCGCCACATGAAATGGGATGGAAAGCTTACCCAACAAACGCCTCTGTGGCACGGTACCTGGCTAAGTGAGACTTCAGCCCTCCAGGACTTTCGTCAATGGGACCGCATTGGGATCTCGCTTCTTGGAGACGTCTGGGTCGGGGAACATATCAGGGCCTTCGCGGATTTGCAACAGCGCTACTCTCTCCATGCCTCCCAGTTCTACAAATACCTGCAGCTTCGGCACGCCCTCAATATACACATTACCTCTCCCACCTCCCTCCCTGAATTCAGCCCCCTTGAGGCCCAAGTGATGATGGGGAATCTGGGTAGGGGTGGGGTGTCGCGGATCTACCGATCTCTAGTGAATAATGACCCCGCGACCCTAGACTCACTGCGCGCCCGCTGGGAGGAGTGGTTGGGCCCCCTGGAGGATGTAGACTGGCAGGACGCTCTCATGGCTCCCAAGACCTTGACGACCTCCTCCAAACTGCGCCTCATTCAACTTTATTATTTACATATGGCATATCTAACCCCTGCACGTTTATACAAAGCCCGTCTGAGACCCTCCCCGACTTGCGCAAGATGTGACCACGCTCCGGCGGATTTTTATCATATGGTCTGGCAGTGCCCCGCCATCGCGTCATTCTGGGCGGGAGTAGAGCTTGAGCTTACGCAGACCCTGGGGTGGGTCGTTCCTCATGATCCGGTGTGTCTACTTTTAGGTGTGTTCGATGGCCTGGACGGCTCTCGGGCCGATAAACGATTTCTGGGAACTGCTTTGGCGGTAGCGAAACGTGACATTGCAGCACTTTGGTCTCAGGTTAGGCCTCCTACCTTACGGAAGTGGAGGCGGGGGGTGGATTGGTGTGGGACCCAAGAGGAACCCCTCTCTGAGGCCCGGGTTTCCCGTGAATTGTTTGGAAAAATCTGGGGTAAATGGTTCAATCTTTTGTCCTGATTCCTGGGTGTGTTTTATGTACTGTGCTTATCCTGCCCGTGTATTTATATCTGGAACCCGATAAGCAAGTCTCTGTCTCCAGCCTTATTGTTATAGATTATCGAAGTAATGTGCCTGATTGTGCTGTCAATGTAATTGTGTGGTTTCCTATAAATGCCAATAAACTTGATTATCAAAAAAAATACCAACGTACGATGACCTTCTGGTTGCCTGGGAGAAGGAATTAACTGACAATTCTAATAGATTGATTGGTATTCTCATCTAGAACTGCAACAGAAAGGTCATGCAATTGCAGAAAGAAATGGACGTATTAGAACTGGAAATCATACAATTGAATCTGACAGAGGCAACCAAAAAGAACTTTGCTATTTTGAATGATGTAATGCAACGACATTTATCAGATATTAAACAGAGAAAAACCAGGAAATTAAGGAGAGATGAGTACGACTATATGAATGGCAGGATTTTCACCTTTGTCAAAAAGTATGATCATTTATTACCTAAAGAAAGCCAGCAGAACAGACGCCCCGTGCCTGGGGCAAGATAAGGAGGGGAAAGGGAGGGGGCGCAGGTAGAAGAGCGACCAGCAGTGAGAACCAGGTCCTGGAATCAGAAGAAATAGGGACTGTCCAAGTGGTGAATTTGACTGAAAAATGTTTCTCTAATGATGCTTTGTCTGTATTAACTAAGGGTATGAGTTTTTGTCCGAGCAGTGTTGGCGACATATGTGATCTCAAAATAGATTTGTATAAATTCGTAAGACGTATGAAGAGCAAAAAACATTTCCAATTGACTAATTCGGATAATAAAAACATGCAACAATGCCATGGGGTATTTGCCTCTAGTGAACTTTCTATTCAGGATGTGTTAGACACTAAATTACTACTATCGCTAACGGATTGTGAGGATAAGTTGGTGACCTCTGATATGATCCTGCGAGATCTGAGTGTGGTTAGTGACTTTTCAATTACCAGCGGCCTGAAGGAGAGGTCTAAATGGACACCCACACTATTTTCAGGGAATAATATGGACATTTTCCATAGACTGGTATTGTCTGACCTAGATAAACATATGGACAAGAAGAGACAGACAACTAGTATGAGAGATAATCTGACATATAAGGAACGAGAAGCGTTAAGGATTTTGATGAGGGATGACAGCATCACAATTCGTGAAGCAGACAAAGGTGGAAACATAGTAATAATGCAGAGTACAGACTATGATTAATTGAGACACAAAAGGGACCCCCTGCAAAGCACGATAAGTCCTAGGGCAGGGAAAATGCAAGTTGAAGCAAAAAAACCTAGGCAATTAACTGGTCATGGAAAGACCTACAACAGGCTCATTGATGTATATATAAACTCAGTGCACTAAACATTCATTTAAAATCTTAATTTTTTATTTATAAATTCATGCTACAAACTGTGTAAATCAAAATTATTGAAACTTGCTGTGTTAAATAACATATTCACAAAAATATAAAATACATTTATACAAACAAATGTGACGTAATTCAATGTACAAAAATCAAATATAAAACACACAAACAAATAAACATAAAATGAATTTATCTTATTTAAAACATAGTGGCTAGATGTTGGACAAGTTCTTAATTTGTCTACGCGCGTTTCGGCTTTGGAGCGCCTTCTTCAGGACAGCCACAAAATAGACCAAAATAAGTAAGTATGTATGTGGGACCAGAATTGGATATTTGGACCCAGGGTAAGTGAATTACCTATTAAAATTTAGTAGGAGATCATAAAAAAGTTTTGTTTTGAAAACGAGGGATACTTCAAGTAGGGAATGTGGATACTAAAAGCGTATAAGTTCTTTAGATTTTGTAAATCAATAGATGGAACTGAAACAGGTTACCCAGCAAACCAAGTGGAACCTTCCGGATATAGAATATGTATATAGTGCCAGCTGGGGGGGCTCTTTATTTTGCAGAAAAAAGAAACCAATGAAGGTATTCACGATTCTATAGAGTTGTATGGGGCCACATGACCGCGTGATGGTATCAAAGTAAGGAACAAATCATTGATACCAGGATATTTCTCCTATTGCGGCATGATTTCTGGGCTCCCCCCACAACGTTGAGGGTGACTCAATGGAGCCAGTATTGCGCTCAAAGTATTCAGTGATGACACCCCGGATATCCTCCCGGAACACAGCGTCGTGGAGCGAGTTGGGAGGGAGGCGCCATGAAAACATGCAAGGTAGGGTATGTGGGAGGCGCAGGTGCAGTCGCACTGGAGTGTGATCAGACAATGTGCGGAGGGGTGGTCTACTGAGGTGGTCCAAGAGGCAACATCCCGGGAAGTGAGCCACAGGTCAATTCGAGACCATGTGCCACTCGAGCCGGAAACACAGGTGCCTTCGCGCGTGTCCGGGTGTGCCTGTCGCCAGGCATCTAGCAGGGAGTTGTCCTCAAGGATGGCATTGAGGGTGGCGGTGGCCTGTGGGTGATGGGTGCGGTCCCCAGAGCGGTCTAGTGTTGGCGAAGGAGCAATGTTAAAATCGCCCCCCCCCAGATCAGGGAATGGGGCCCCTGTGAGGATATGATTTGCCAAACCTGGTTGAGGAAGCCAGGGTCATCATTGTTGGGGCCGTATAGCACAGCGAGTATCAGTGGCCTATTATAGAGGGAGCCGGCCAGGATAACGTATCAACCCGCCGTGTCTATGAAGGAGTGAGTACCATGCCAAGGGAGGCCCCACCGAAAGAGGATAGTGACGCCTCTCGCGTAGTTAGAGTAAAAGGCGCTGTAAGAGTCCTCCCAGTGACGAGAGCGCAGTCTGGAGGAGGTGGCAGAAAGGAGATGCATCTCCTGGAGAAAGCAGACGTCTACCTTGTGCCTATTGAGATGTGCATGTATGAGACGGGCCTTACGAAAATCGTTAAGGCCCCTGATATTCCAGGTTACGAAGGTGGTGTCAGTCATGGAGTGGCAGTATGTGGAATAATAAAACGGTGCCTGAAGAGCCGGTGTCTCACAGTCTGAACAGTCATGATGTGCGTGTGCCAAGAAACATACCATAAACAATACAACAACTCCAGGGCAACAGAGCCCGTGAAGGGGTGGCCTGTTGCAACCCCGTAGGTAACAGACCCGACCCTCCCCCCCACTCCAGTCTCCCAATCAGGTGAAGTGTCACGTCCCTCCCCCCCCCCCCAGAAACCCAAGAACAACTTTCAGGATCCCCAGAGCATTAGAGAAGAACGGATCAAAAACGCACTGTACCTGACATAAGAATCTCCGCCCCCCACCCGTCCCTCCCACACAAACCCCCTAATCAGGTTGAGAAAGACCACCCACCCCAGATCCCACAAATGGCATTGAACAAGCAAGGGAGTTCTCCCGTGGGGGCCTGGCTCCACCAAGCGTTCTACCCTATCTAAGGACAGGGTGGCCAAGCTGTGTTTAATAGTAGGACAGTATATGAACAAACGTTGTGAATTGACGGGTGCGCCCCCAAACCCGGTGCCATAGTGTTCCCAACATTACATGTAACAAGGCAATGAGCAGTTTGGGCATCCTTGCGCAGGTTAGGGAGCGATAGCGGCAGTACTAGGTACACCAATTAGTCATTGTCACTTGCTCCTCCACAATCAGCGTGCTGTGAGTTATTCAGTGCATGGCGCTGCTGCTTCTCCATTTTTTTGCCGAATGCCAAGGCGGCTTTAGGGTCATTGAAGAGCTGTGTTTGTGCTCCCATCTTTATTCTCAGCTTGGCGGGGTAGACCAGGTAATATGAGACATCTTGCTTTTGGAGTAGTCTCTTGGCCGGGAGGGCGGCCTGGACCGCCAGCGTAAAGTCCGGGTAAAATGCCAGCGTGTTCCCCTGGTGCCGCACCTCACCTTTGTCGCACGCAGTACAGCGTAGCGGTCGCGATAATTCAAGAGCTTAGCAATTATCAGGCCGGCGCGCCCGGTGGGGCCGCGGTCCTAAGGATCTGTGTGCCCTTTCCACAATAAAGACCGGTGAGAGCACCTCTCCGAAGAGGTCGCGCAGTAGCGCCTCTACGAATTCTTCCATCTTCAAGATGTTGGAGGATTCAGGCACGCCTGTGATGCGGAGGTTGCTCCTTCGAGAGCGCACCTCCAAATCCTCATTTTTGGCTTTAATTAGCTCCAGCACCCTGTCCATTTGGAGCAGCTTTTGCTTATCGCCAGTCATTGTGTCTTCTACATCAGACACCCTCGCCTCCAGTTGTGTGATTTGCGTGTCATGTGTGTCCACCCTGGTCTTCACGCTATCTAGTCGGGCGGATAGTTGGTCAAATTTGGTAGCGATGCCGCCGATGCTGGCCTTGACTTCCAGCAACAGTGCTTTTAAGTCGTCGTCCCGAGTTGCGCCGGGTTCAGTCTGGGTAGCCAACTTGCCAGTCTCCGGGGCAGACTCCTCCTGACGAGTCTGCCTGCGATGTTCAAAGGCAAGTTTAGTTTGTTTGGCGTCCACCTTACCCATGCTGCCCACAAACCCGGAAAAGGAGGATGCGCCACCCGCTGACTTGATACCCTAGAGGATGACCAGTTTACGCCAGACGCAGGAGAACCTAGGGTTGTGTCCGGTGGGCCTTTCAGAAGTGCAATGTGGGGCCCCAGCAGTAAGATTGGCGCCAGCAGCGGGGTCGTCAGCCGCCGTGTACCGGACAGAGTGGCAGACCAGCCTCCCCAGCAGGCGCTCTAAGGTCACAACTCGACACCTCTCACAAGGAGTTCTACATGAGGCTGTGTGGTGATATAATGCCGCAAATGTAGGGTTCTTGACGGGCCACAAACATGAGCCCCAGCCGTGCATGCACAGACACGCTCCCGGTGCAGTCCGGACAGCCCTACAGCAGGGGGCCGATGCCAGGGGGTCACAGTGCAGAAATGTCCGTCAATGGGGGAGGAACGGGGGGAGGGAAGAGCACTCGGTTTATTGCGGGGGCACTCCCCCAAGGTCAGTGTCCGTCTTGGGCCTCGCGGCCTTGTATTCCTCCGCAGCAGCTGTGGGCTCCGCTCCAAACCCCTCCCCCACCGGCACCTGCAGGTCTCGGGATCCAGGCCGCGTGAGCAGCCATTTATCGGGGCGAGTCGTGGTGAAGAAGCAAGCGGGGTGCTGCGCCCTTGTCGCAAGGCCCGGAGTGCGCCGGGAGAGGCCGCAGCCCGCCGGAAGGAGGCAGGAGCCTCCGTAACAGTACTGTGCCACCCCGGGTCCCGCGGTGCGACACCCGGGCACCCACTCTGCCACAGGCTGCCTCCCACCGCGTCCGCCCCACTCACTTTGTGTTTTCCTTTTCCCGGGGGGTGTCACCCCTACACACCAGTGGCCGGTGCTCCGGGCCCAGGCAGGGCGGCGTACGCCAGGCAGGCGCGCTCCGCAATGACGCTGCTCCACCACCGGGCCCGCCGCTCGATCACGCGCAGGCCTCAGCCACGCGCCGGGTGTCTGTTCTCTCTGTCAGGACGCAGCGGTTCGGAGATGAAGCGCTCAGCTCGTGCCCCAGGGTGCAGGCGTCCCGAATCGCTGTGTGAGGGTCGTCAGGTCCACGCCAGTCTGGAGGATTTTGACGGATTATTAGCTTGGCCGGCAGAGCCCACTCAAGGTGCGGCCATCTTGCAGCCGGCTAAGCCACGCCCCCCTATTATGGGACACATTGGTGCAACCCGCTTATAATAAAATTCTCACTTAATTTGTATTTAACACACAGGCAAATGGTTCCTAGGGATCCACCTTGTGCATGTTAATATACATATCTCTTATGTGATTTTTGTAAGTAACGTGAAGTCACGGGGAGACACTTAATGATGCTCTGTGCACAACAGTGTTTTTGTGTATGGTGTCACAATGGCCATTCTTTAGTTTGTTTATTCAGCCTTGAGGAAAGTCCCGGGACAAATTGCCAATGTACGCGACGAAACACGTGTTGGCTGACAGAGGACTCTATGAAATAACGGAAAGAAAAGAATAAAGAAAGAAAGAAAGGATTACGAACACTGTGTCTAATTTGTGCATAATCGTGCATTTATAGTGTTATTACATTGCAGACGTGTGCTGAGGATTGCTTGTATCTGTTTTGTTGGCCTCGGCCACAACTTTGGGGGAGGTTGGTGGTCCTCCTCACCTTACAGCACCGTCCTCCGATACTGGTTTCAACCGATATATGTGTGACTTCTCCTAAGTGGCGCCGATATATCTAATACTATACCACTGATCGTTAGAGTCGTGCAGATCGATAGGTGGCAGCCCAGGTGGCACAATGACAACGTCTAATAGTGAGAGGATGAACAGGGACAGGGAGGCAGAGGATCTTTTTAATAATTTGTCTGGTAACAATGCAACTACTTCAATAGCACAGGGTGGACATCCACATAGACAAGAGGGTCTCAGAGAAAAATTTATAAGATTAGAGAGGGTGAGGAAGAGTGAAATGTCCAAGTGGTGGGACGCTGCCACTTTGAGACAATATATCAGAGTAAAAAGAATTCCCAGAGGCTTAAGGTCACAGATAATACCAACGTACGATGACCTTCTGGTTGCCTGGGAGAAGGAATTAACTGACAATTCTAATAGATTGATGGGTATTCTCATCGAGAACTGCGACAGAAAGGTCACGCAATTGCAGAAAGAAATAGACGTATTAGAGCTGGAAATCAAACAATTGAATCTGACAGAGGCAACCGAAAAGAACTTTGCTATTTTGAATGATGTAATGCAACGACATCTATCAGATATTAAACAGAGAAAAACCAGGAAATTAGGGAGAGATGAGTACGACTATATGAATGGCAGCATTTTCACCTTTGCCAAAAAGTATGATCATTTATTACCTAAAGAAAGCCAGTCACAATGTCCATTCTTTATTTTGTTTATTCAGCCTTGAGGAAAGTCGCGGGACGAATTCCCAATGTACGCGACAAAACACGTGTTGGCTGACAGAGGACTCTATGAAATAACGGAAAGAAAAGAATAAAGAAAGAAAGGATTACGAACACTGTGTCTATAATTTGTGCATAGTCGTGCATTTATAGTGTTATTATTTGCAGACGTGTGCTGAGGATTGCTTGTATCTGTTTTGTTGGCCTCGGCCACAACTTTGGGGGAGGTCGGTGGTTCTCCTCACCTTACAGCACCGTCCTCCGATACTGGTTTCAACCGATATATGTGTGACTTCTCCTAAGCGGCGCCGATATACCTAATACTATACCACTGATCGTTAGAGTCGAACCCCAAAATTATGTTGCTCACCCTGGTCAAGTGATCCTTTAAATCATCATCCGTCAGATAAATATCATCTACATAGGACAATGCCTCTTCATCCAAATTCTGAAGTAACTCTGTTACCCTCGCGGAGAAAAACTCAGGACTATTCTTATACCCTTGGGGGAGTCGACAAAATTGACCCTGGGAACCTAGCGCTGAGAATGCTGTCAAATACCTGCTTTCAGGCACTATATTTTGGCAGAAGAATCCATTTGAGCTATCTAATGTTTTGTATTTTTTCCGCACAATGTTATTCATTAATGCGGCACTGTGTGCATTTTGTACTGCAAATGTTTTAGTGCATGTGTTCAGATGTCTGTAGTCTAAAACTAGACGGTATGAATTATCGGGTTTCATTACGGTAAACAAAGGATTATTCATTGAGGAGATCTAACTTTCAATTACACCTTGGTATTCAAGTTGATCTAAAATCTCCCTGATTTGTTTTTTCGCTTCTTGTTTTATTGGTTACTCTCTGTGGAGTTGGAGTAGTTTTTACTGGGATTGTATGGTGAGGTGACTCAGCATCCCACCCAACATGGTTGCGATATAATGCTGGAGCAAGTGCTACCGCCCACCCCTGCGCGTATGTATGTTTTAAGTATATTGGAACGAGGTCGGAAAAAGCCAGTAAAATTACCGTTTCTCCCATTGGGCATGCCATAACAATTCAGGCGTCCAATCTTTTTGAGCCAAAAGGATGTCATAGCCATAAGTCAGGTTCTCCCAAAAGAGACCTTTAATTTTTCTGGGTTTGTTCCCCTCCATTTGGAGTGTTATTTCATGTAACCTATGTGGGAGACTTACCGTTGTATCAGGTGTTTCCACCGTGATATGTTCATTCAACTCCGCTGTCACCAGAAATTCCTTCAGGTTCTGGCGAGCTATTGTTACTTCTGCTGCGCTGTCTAGCATCATCAGAGCCCATTCCCCATTCAGAAGTTGAGTCCTCAGAATTCTGGGCATGCCTAACTTTAAGACCTGCTACTTTCTTCTTTTTAAATTGAGGTTTTGATTCTGTTTTTTGTTTTTTGGAAGCATAGTCTGAAGTGCGTTGCGTGTCTCTGGACTTTTTACGCTCTTCTTGTCTGTGTTCTGACCGTCCTTCCCTCTCTGAGTTTTTTGATGAACCCTGAAAGGAACGAGAGGAACGTGCATCAGTATCCTGATACCTGTCATGTTTTTTAATGTTATCACGATTCCTAAGGTTGTACCTCCTTTCGGAGGGCTCCTGTTGAGGAGACCCACACCTGGATTACGATCTATTCTCTCTATTCTTTTGTTTTTTATTATTATCCCATTTTTTCTTGGAAGAATTGGGTGTTTGCTTGGTGTTCTCTTTTTCAGGACAATCCATGAGTTGAGGTTTTGTTGCTCTAGCTCCCAAACTATCTCTACCTAATTCACCATAGGTGTCTTCAATAATTTTAGGTAATTAACGTTCCTGTTGTAAAGGAGTGAAATCCCTCAGGTGTTGGCGTATTGCCACTGCTGCTGCCTCCCCTTTTATGTTTGCTAAAATAATAGCTGATACTTGGGCAAAATGACCTAATAATGTCATCCCTACATTCAGAGCAGGTTCTGCTCCATACTCATTCTGTATTTGTCTTAATACATCTGGTATTACTGCTAATGAAGGGATACCATGAGTTCTGGTATATATGGCAGCGAAAACTGTACCCCAAGTGGGACAATCCTCTATCTGGGGAGCTATCCCCATTGGCAAGCAGATTGTTAGCATTCTGTGTTTTTCTTGAGGGCTTGTGTGTGGAAATACTGCCTCTAACTGTGTTATTTTTTTAGCTATCCAGAATGGCATTTGCTCACGTCTAGTGGGCATTTTACCCATAACTGCGTGTAGCGTTTGTGTTGTTATTTTAGTTGTAGATCCCTGAATTTGTCCTGCTGATGTAGCCCTTGCTAGCTGAAGTGTGAGTGTTCTCATCATGAACTGTGTCAGGTTTCTGTAAAGTTTTATTATTTCTTTATGAAGTGGACATAAGTCTGCTACCGACATTGTGTCAATGTGTCACTTTTTCTTTTGTATGAGGGAGGGCGCCTTTAAACCAGTTTATGTGTTCCTGGTAGGTGAGCGGAACTTCAATATCCTCAAATGGACAGTATTCATCTGGTGTTTCATCTTCAAAGTAAGAATGAAATGTATGTGATTGTGTATCTGCTTGTGGGAATTTAACCCATGAATAGAATACCTCTGTTCTATATGATTCGTGTGCCTCAATCACTAATGTGACTGTCCCACCCCTAGCTGTGACTCTATAGACTGCTAGCTTTACAGTAAGGGCAGTTCTGACATTTTCTGAAATGTTTATTTCCGCTTCCTGTTCTTCCTCCCTAGCTGCAGCACGTTGTGCTGGCGCAACGGCATCTTTGTCAGCCATTCTTTTGAAGAAGGAAAATGTTTCAAGGAAACTGAGATAAGGTTTTATGCACAATAGGAGCTGTTTGTCCTTCAAGCTTGATAAACCTACAGCCAATACATAGGATATGCCTATTCAGCTGTGGCGGATAGTTCCCTTCCCACTCCAGACGTCTCAGGGGAAATGTGAGTAGGGGTCTCTGAGAATAGCACGACTAAACTACTCAGATTTGACCGTTAAATAAGTACCAAACCAACATTGGTGGCGCCATGTCGTGTAGTTCCTATAAACCTATATAGGATCTGCGCGTTTAGACAACATAGACTGTAGGATCGGTGTTCAGACTGATTCCAGACACCCCCACCGAGTATGTTCGCCTGTATACCGCTAGCTCACAGTGCCACTAGAAACCCCTCTTACCAAGGAGAGAATAGTTCTTGGCGACTATCGAACATGACAACTCTGTCCCATCAGGGATCGTGGAAACAGTACATTACTTTTCGCTCAGTCACTTGTGCTCACTTTGTCTCAGAGATATACACAGAATAAACGGTGGGGACGTTTTCAATAAGCATTTATTGAACCAGCATCATTCTAGTGTAAAATAGGTGTGCTGAAACAACCATTAGACAGAAACAGATATAAATGATTATAAGCACCAACAGAGTAAAAGTATGGTAGATTTCTACCATAGTGCTAAAACGATGAATACAGACAGGTATAAAATTACATGACAATAAAATGCGTACTCCTACGATGCGACCCTTACTAGATGTACCTAAGTGTACCTAGCATGTAGGTAGGTGTAAAGCCAAGAATCCCTCTAGGATAAAGTCAACCCCATTACCTGAAGTGAGAGACTGTGGGACCCCTTCTTGGTCTTGAGATGGACACCCCGCAAGGGATGCCAGACCACTACGAGCTGGAGTGTCTGGGTGCAGGAACCTCAGCGTCTCGCGTCAGTGTGTCAGCATGGAAGTCCTTTTCTCCTCTCCCTGCCTCAGTTAAGATATGGTGTATATATACCCAAAGTGGTACCCGCATGGGTTCTACCTTGCTGTGTCATGTCGTACTTAGGATGACGGGAGGAATGACCCTTATACGTAGTTATTATGCAGGAGATGGTAGTCCTGAGTTTCCAAGAATCCTCATGCATAACGGATGAGGCTAGTTTTCAGGGAAAATCCCACGTCCTGTAAGCCGTACCGTAACTAGGTAAAAGGCCAGTCCCAAGAACTGTTATGTAGTGTAATGGTAGGGGAGAATATAGGTGAAAGGTTAGGTTGCTACCTGAGCCTATATTGGGGTACCTAAATGAAACATAACACTACGGTGTCTGGAAGACCTGCAAAACAGTATCCTCAGAAATGCAGGGTGTCGGGGACCACGCAGTGAGCTCCGAAGAACTGGTGTCTGTTCCGGAGGTCAGTGCAGGAGTCATCGGGCCCTTGAAGTCGCACACGTTTCAGATCAAACACTGTGTGGTTGAAGTCAGGAACGCTGGCGTCGGCGGGCATCGGGGCTGCGGTGCGAAGTGCAATAGTGTGCTGTGTGGTGCCCTCAGGTCGCGGTGCAGGCAGAGGCTCGGTGATGGTCGTCCAGCGGCGTCGGTTAGATCAGGGCTGCGGTGCGCAGTGGGGTGGTGCTCGCTGCGGTGCTAGCAGGTCACGGTACAAGCAGCGGTGTCATCGTTGCTGAAGCGCTGTTAGCTGACAAACTGGAGTCGATGGCGTTGGTAGGTCAAGACTGTGGTGTGGGACGGGGTGGCACATCGTGTAACTTAACGAGCTGTGCCCTCAAATCATGGTGCAAGCAGTGGCGTCAGTGTCTGCATGGAGCGTCGTCATCGAGGATACCAGGACGACGATGTGAAGCTAAGCGGTGCAAAGTGCGGTGCCCACAGGTCACGGTGCAAGCAGCAGCTCGATGGTGGCGTCGGGCTTTGTCGTCGGTGAGACTAGGGTTGTGGTGTGAAGTGCGGCGGTGCCCTCTGCAGTGCCTTCAGGACACGGAGCTGCCAGCTGCATCGGTAATGGCGTCAGGTTGCTTTTTCTGCTGTTGCAGCACAAAACACACAGTTCCCAGTGCTGGTAGCAGATGAATTTGAAGTCTTTGATGTTTCTGAGACTTCTTGAACAGAGGGCAAGGTCTACCTCAAGCCCTTGGAGAAACTCAAACAAAAAAGTTGCAGTAAGTTCGGTCCAGTCCTTTCTCTGCCGAAGACAGAAGCAGCGACTGCAGACCAACACAGCAAAGCACACAGCAAAGTGGTATTTCCTCCTCACAGCTTCTCCTGCTCTTCTTCTTGGCAGGTTCCTTGATTCAAAAGAGTTCTAAAGTCCTGGGGTCAGTGCCTCAATATTTATACCACATTTACACTTTGTTCTCTTTGTGGCAAGGGTCTCTGAGTCCAGTCCAAACCAGTTCTGCCCTCTCTGGTCCAGCTTCACTACAGGAAGTGGAGACAGCATTGTGTATAGGAGACACTGCCTATTCAGGTGCTAGTGAAAACTTCTCCCACCACTCTAAATGCAGACCAGGCCTATTCAGCCCAACTATGAGTCACCCAGGAGGGGCAGGACACACCTCACCCCCCTTGTGGCTGTCTACAGTGAATGCACATCCCCAGCCCCTGTCACTCCAAAACCAGACAGTCAATCCACAAACCAGCAGAGGCACACAGAATGGTTAGGCAAGAAAATACACACTTTCTAAAAGTGGTATTTTCAAACACATAATATAAAAATCATCTTCACTAAAAGATGTATTTTTAAATCCTGAGTTAAGGCATACTAAAATCTATACCTCTATCTTCTCCCAATGGAAAGTTAGGCTTGTAAGATGTTACAAAGCAACTCCCATGTTAGCCTATGGGACAGATAGCCTGTCAATAGTGAAAAACGAAATTGCAGTATTTCACTATCAGGACATGTTACATACACCAGGACTTGTCCTACCTTTCACATACACTGCACCCTGCCCATGGCGGTACCTTGGGCCTACCTGAGGGGTGCTTTACATGTAAGAAAAGGGACGGTTAGGGCCTGGCGAGTGGGGGCACATGCCAGGTCGACATGGCAGTAAGAACTGCATGCAGACACAGCAGTGGTAGGCAGTAGCGGCCCGTGGAGGGAGTTCCGTGAGGTGGGGCGGGGGAGGGGCAGGGTGGGGGGTAGTAAACACCGGAATATGGATGAACGGAGGTAAGTAAACAATTAAATAAATAAAACGAATTTCGTTGCGCGCGCTGCATCGCATTTTGCGATGCAGCGCACGCAACGAAATTCGTTTTATTTATTTAATTGTTTACTTACCTCCGTTCATCCATATTCCGGTGTTTACTACCCCCCACCCTGCCCCTCCCCCGCCCTGCCTCACCGCCCCACGGAACTCCCTCCACTGGCCGCTACTGGTGGTAGGCCTGAGACACTTTTGAAAGGCTGCCTGTGTGGGTGGCACTATCAGTACTGCAGGCCCAATAGCAGCATTTAATTTACAGGCCCTGGGGTCACACAGTGCACTGTACTAGGGACTTAGTAGTAAATCAAATAAGCCAAACATGGAAACACCAATCCATAAACACAATTTACATGGGGAGCATATGCACTTTAGCACTGAATAGCAGCGGTAAAGAGCCCATAGTCCTAAAGCCAACAAAAAAAGGTCAAAAACGCGATGCCCAAAAGTCTGGGGGTGAACCCGCTGAAAAAGCCAAGTCTAACACAAGCGAATTGTGACTCTGGGAAGTGGCAGTGGAGCTGTGCAGGTGTTATATAGGCTCTGTGCAGGATGAAGAACTGTATGTTCTTCAATCATGAGTTTCGGGAGACTTTTTTGGGGAATTTAAGTGCCCTCTCCCATTCTCTATCGTGGAGCACTGTCCCAAACTGCTCCTCCTATTTTTCTGAAGTTTAGCGAGCGGAGCGGCTGGCAACTCTCGTATGGCTTTGTACAGCCTGGTGATGAGGTGGCAACCGGGTCCTTGGTTAACACTGTCTGAAGTACTGGGTGTGTCGTGAGCTCCCACCGGATAGGGCCCAGAGGTGCTGGCAGGTGTGTGTGAGTTGCCTGTGGAGGAGGAACTGCCCTGGCGAGAGCCCGCTCTCCTCGGCCAGTTGGTGAAAGGGGAGGAGGTGGCCCTCTGAAAAGAGGCCCCCAAGAAGTAAATGAATGGTCCAGACTCGTAGTTCCCCGACTGTGTAATAGCCTCGGCCTAGAGGCAAGCCAACTAGGGGCAGCATGGGGTATAGAGTGGAGTCTTCCGGGAGAGGGGATGTATCCTAGCCATACTAGTTTTCGCTATCGACACCTATATGGGATAGGGCGAGATGGGCTGTGCTCCAGGTAGAAGCAAACAACGAATTGCTGGCAGTGGCCGGGGCCTGGACTCTGAGCAGGCCTCCCTGAGATAGCGCCCAGCTGTCCAGCAGGACAGCCATTGTTGCGCCGCCAGGAAATACGCCTCGAAGGATGGGGCCCGGGGCCTCCCCGGTTTGCCAGCAGCTGTAGTTTGGCCGGGGCGACTCACCAGTGCCCAGTTCCCCATATGAGTGTGCAAAGGATTGTGTCCAGTTCTTTAAAGAAAAAATGGGGTGGGATAACTGGGAGGTTCACAGAGTAGTAGAGAAGGCGGGGCAAAATGACCATTTTTGCCAAGGCGATCTTGCCGACGGGGGCTAGGTGAAATGACCTCCAAAAGCATATATGAGATCTTATGCCCGCCAAGGCCCTACGGTGGTTGCCCTCTTAAAGATCGTGACGAGGTGCCTGCGCATGCCAAGCAAGGCAGGAGTCACTAATGTACACCTTTCGAGGTAGACAGCTGATTTTGTCCAATTAACCCGCAGTCGGAGGGCGGTGAGGTTGGCCGTTATGTCCCGCACAAAGAGGAGCAGGTCATCTGTGTACAGGGACACTGGGTGTGTCCTGCCCGCCAGGGGGATGCCCCTTTCTTATCCACGCTTCCGTAGACGTGTGGCCAAGGGCTGCATAGCGAGCACAAATAATAAGGGGGAGAGCAGGCATCCCTATCTTTTTCCTCGGCATATCAGGAAAGGAGCAGAGATGTGACGGCTCAAACGGATCCGGGAGGTGGGGTTCGAGTACAGTAGCTTTGTGTACGCTAGAAGTTTGGGTCCTAACCCCATGTGGGTGAGTACCGTGACTAGATAGGGCTAGGTCAGGGTGTTGAACGCCTTCTCTAAGTCAAGAATGAGGCAGGCGGCATGAGGAATCCGACCCCTCGCCTGATCCTGTACATGAAAGAGGCAGCGGATATTTTGGGAGGTGCTACGGCTGGGAACCAAACAGTTTTGATCTGAGGTGCACGAGTTCTGGGAGGACTTGGGCATACCGGTCAGCTAGTATTTTGCTTAGAATTTTGTAGTCTAGCATAGCATAGTATAGCAATGGGTCTATAAGAGTCTAACTGGGTGGGGTACCTGTCTGTCTTTGGAATCGAGATCAGGAGAGACTTGCGAAGCGAGTGGGGAAGATCACCATGATTCAGAGCTGCTATGTACATTGCCGCCAGTATCTTAGAGGCAGGCTGTCCAGGTCGAGTGTTTTATATTGGGCCAGGTCAAGGATTGCCTGCTTCACGTCAGCCGATGTGATCTCTGCGTCCAGGGAGCGCCTGGTGGGAGTAGGGCTCTAAGGAAGGGGGGGGGGTCATCTAGGAGCTTATCTACTGGTTCCGTCTGATTGTTCTGTGGCGCCTGATATATGGCAGAGTAATAGTCGTAGAAGGCTTGCAGAATGTCAGTTTGAGTGCGGACCCTGACGCCAGTGAGGGCAACCATTTCTGTGATGGGGTGGGACACTGAGTCTTGTTGTATGAGTCATGCTAGGAGTCTACTAGGCCTATCACCCTCTTGGTGCATCCTGGCAGCATGGGCTTTAAAGTTGTAACGCGTCAGGCTCACAAGGAGGGCCACATAGGCGTTTTTTGCTTCCACCAATTGCGGAGAGAATGCAGGATTAGCATCAGTTGCCTTGTAGAAGTCAGACATGTTCCGCTCAGCCGCCTCCAGTTCTCTCTCGAGTGTCCCGCGGACCCCTGCTATCTGTTGGATGCAGGTTCCCTGTGCCACCAATTTAAAAGCATCCCATTCCAGCATCCTGGTGGATGCTGTGTTTTGGTTTTCGGAAAATATCGACGGATGCTGGTCTCCTGCTCCATACGGAACACCTGATCTTCAAGGGAATTGCGTGGCAGCTTCCAGGTGGATGTGAGAGTTGAGGGGGGGCCCCACTTGAAGGTCATAATGTGTGCATTGCGGTCAGAGACTATCCGACACAGATCGTCCGTGTGCTGAATCGGGTACAATCGTGGGAGAGCAGAGAAACCTGTGAAGGCGCACATAGAGGTTGAGCGGGATGGAGTGGAAGGGGTATAGTTGAGAGGTGGGGTGGTGGGATCTCCATGTGTCAGTAAGTGTCCAGTGATATTTCCAGGCACGGAAGCATTCTGCCTGCGTGTACGGGGGAGAGTGGAAGGGGCGGATGGGGCCTGTCTAGGGTCAGGTCAAGCACATAGTTGTAATCCCCCCAATATCCATGGTGATGCTATGTTGTGGGCCAGCGTGGGAGTCCCAGAATTGTCCCTGTTGAGTGTTGGGCACGTAGATGCTGCCCAGGAGGATGGGCTGGCCATATAGGTGTCCCTCAAGGAGGGCGTATCGACCATCCTTGTCTACCATCCGGTGAGTTTCCTGGAAGGGGACCCCGGAGCGGATCCACACCATAGTACCCTGAGCATATGTTGAATATGTCATGGCACAAAAAGTGCCCCTCCAGCGCTTACACAAGTGGCCTAGTTCCTCTGCAGTAAGGTGCGTCTCCGGCAGAAAAACTATCTGCACCTGCTGCCATTTGATGTAGGAGTAGGCAGCATAGCGCTTTCCAGTGGTGCAAATGTTGAAGTTCAGAAGATTTGGTGATATAATAGTAGTGCAGGCAAGACACGTAGGGGACCTTTCCCCATTGGCGTTGCCTTCGTCCCTGGAGCTGTGTCACCTGCCTGCCATAGTGCTGAGGATGTGAGGGTGAGAGTAGTGAAGGGAAACTGTAATAACTGGGGAGGGGAATATTCCCAATACTGGGAGCCTACCGCAACCGGCGGTACGCCCAAACAAAACATGTTTAGTATACTCTAGTGTATCGTAGGGGGTGAGCTAAATATGTGCCCAAGACAGAGTGGGTTAACTGCCCTTTAATGTCCAGGATGAAATTTCTCCGGCAGCATCGGGGAGCCACTGGTACGTTGCTACAATGATTTTCGACCTTCGGCAAGAATTGGACTTCGTGAGACAGTTAAATGAGGGTATCTGCCATCTATGGAGCCACTATAGGGGGGATGGCGAACCAGCCCGAGAGCTGCCCGAGCAGCTGGGGTCCTTCTCAGAAGTAAAGATGCGGGGACCTTTCTCATCGTTCGTAGCTGTGGAGGCGTGCCCTAAATTCACTGCAGCTTTTAGGGCTCACCTGCGGTCCGCAATGATTTGTTCCAAATTGGGGGAGCTAGCCAAGGACACTCGAGATGAAGGCCTCGTGTGTGACTGAGTCCTTTTCTTGCGTTGTCGCTTGTTCTGGGGCGCTTGGGAGTAGAGGGTGCAATCTGTGTTTGCCTTTCCCGGTTCTTTTGAATACTGATCGACCCAATCCCATGCTTCTGTGGGGTCAGTAAAGAAGATAGAAGTTATCTTGAGGTGTGCGGGGACGGCAACGAGTATTGTACTCCTCGTTAGCGAAGGTGATATTTCACCTCCAATAAAGAAGAGCATTGTCACTGTACGGCGCGGGTATAGTTGGGGAATAGCATAATGTGTTTGCCTTCCACCTGCAGGTGTCCTGCCCATCTGGCGGTGCGAAGCACCAGGTCCCTGTCCTTGAAGTGAAGTAGTTTTGCCAGCAATGGACGAGGGGGGGACCCGGGTAGTGGGCGCCACGCTGGGACTCGATGTGCTCACTCGAAGGAATAGAAGGTAGTAAGTTCTGAGGTTAGGGTAAATGTTATGAACCAAGACTCTAGGTCAGCAATGGGGTCAGTCCCCTCAACTCACTCCGGGCCCTGTAGGTCTCGGATTTCAGCTTGATGGTCCTTCGTAAGTGTTTTTAGGGCAGATAGGGTTTTCTCGCCTTCTGTTACTCTATCAGCGAGTTTGCGATGGTCATCCCGGAGAAAGTTAAGGTCAGTGGCTTAGACTTCAAATCTGTCCTCCATGGACATCCTGGAGTGTTCTATCACTGCCAGTACTTTGTCCCTCCTCTTTGCCCCGCAGGACGCTAGGGGTCGGGGAGGCTGGCCTTGCAGGGGCCAGTGTCTGGGCCCCAGTGGCCAAGGGTAGTCTGGCAATGGTGTAATGGGTCGTCTCAATGCTGGCTGACTCAGGGGAGACAATTGTGGCGATGTGTTGTCCTTCGCACCCGCCAGGTGCCCTCAGTGTCAGGCAATGACTGATTTGGGTACTCATGCGTGCCAAGGAAAGGGCGGTGAGATGTCAGGTATCAGGCCGTTAGGGGCTAGAGGTGCGTCTCAATGGAGGCTACGGGAAGATGCCGACAGTAGGGATGGTGGTGTCAGGTCCCTCCACCCATCAAGTACACCAGCAGGGCTGCACCTGTATTGGGGATGTTAAGGCACAGCTCCTAATCTGTGGCGCTGGTGTCAAAGCAGTCCAGGTGTCAGGAGGGCCAAGCCAAGGGAGTTCCGCAGACGTCAGGGGGAGTCCGGTTCAAGTACCTCTTCCAAGCCAACGTGGTGCGCACGTCTCGATTTTGACGCCAGTGTGCTGGTCCGGATAAGCGGGGTGATGCAGCTGCCCAGAGTCCCCCAACTGCAGCAGTAGGGTTACGGTGTGTCCCACCAAGATGTGGAGGCCGCTCCGCCACGGGCCGTGGCTAGGTTGTGGTAATTGGCTAGGGCCTCCTCTGTCCTCAAGTCGAACTCTCATGCCGTGGGCGGCCCCTCCGGCAATCCATCGGTTACCACCAAGCCCTGGGTCCCAGATTCGAACAGTCACAATCAAGGAGAGTGCTGGGGAAGGCAGGGAGAAGCAAAGCCTCTGCTCCCTGGCGCCGACCGCTGCCCCGCACCCTGATTATGGCACTGATTTAGGGGCTAGACAGAGGGCCTCCAATTGCCATCCCCCGCCTGATAATGCTGCACCACTCCTCACCTGCCGTGGCTGTCCGGTGGTTCAATGTGTAGTGCCCCCAGGGATGCACTCCGCCAGGCAGGAGCCCGTGTCCTGGCAGTCCTCCCCATAGTAGGCCCCACTCACCATGCTGCAGGGTGACTCAGTGCTCCTTGATGCTGACACCGCGGCAATCAGGGCAGATTGGCTCGGGATCCCATGGTGTTGCACCACCTCCAGGGGTCCTCTCTGTGTCTGCTCCTCTCCCCGCGTAGGCTCAGTGGTTCGTGCCGGCCGCGTCCCGCCAAGGTGCAGCTGAGCCGCAGGCCCAGCGACCAGGTAGGCCCCGCTCAGGAGGATGCGGGATGAAGGGAGTGGCAGGCCGAGATCCACCACCGCACCTCGATTGTGGTGCCGATTTAGGGGCCAGGGAAGGGGTCCCTGCCGTCAGCCTCTGTGCCCGATCTCACCACGCAGGGAGCCAAAAGCGCGACACCGCCAGGATCAACACCGCCCTGCACAGGGACTCCATGGTATGTAGTGAGCTGTGGGTCGTGACCGCCAGGCCGGGGGGCCCCGCCCCACAACGATCTCCTCCCTCGGCTCCATTCACCGTGCAGCAGAATACTCTCATGTGCCATACTGTTGGCGCTTCTGCAGACAGAGCCAACGAGTGGGGGTGCCCTGCAGTTCAGCACAGAGCCACATCGGAAGGCTCAGGGCGGTCACCTTCTTCTGCTGCAGTAGTGCACCCCGCCCATTCAGGCTAGTGGTGGCTGGCCGGCGCCAGGCCCTCTATCTGCACATATGCTGGGTCCAGATTGGCGGCAAGGGAGTGGCGTGATGTAGAGAACTCTTCTTGATGCCGTACTGCTCCCACGTTGTGCCACCGGCCAGGATGTGTGCCGAAGGTGGGGCTCATTATCGGTGCTCTAGGGAGACACGTCTGCCACCTTGGCTGGCTCGGCCACGCCCCCCTCTGCCTGTCCCTTAACTTATTCTGTAAAAATTTTCTTTCACAAATCAATACTCTGAGTAACACTTTTTCTTGTCTTTTTTGACAACAGTACTGTTTGGAAATATTGATGTCAGTATGAATTGGCAGGGTCTGAAACATGTATGTGATCAGTTCCTACTCTATTTAAAAGATTAAAATGAACATCCAGAGGGGAGTGCTTCACTACCTTGCAGACCACGTGTGTGATACTGAGAGGTACAGATGACCGCGCTGTACACCTAGGGTTTGGCAGGAGCAGCTTTTCAGAATCTCACATTTCTTCCTAAGGGAGTGAGTTCATGGACATCAGTCAGGCAGAACCAAACTCACATTGACAATTAATTTACCTTCCTTCTGATGGTATCTAAAAGCCATTCATGCTTCCACAGTCTCTTATCAGGGGCTCCTCTGCCTATTGGATCAGACATATTGCACATGAACAGAAGAAGCCTCCATGACCTAGGGTTGAAAATTAAAAATATGGGTAAAGTTACATTCTGTTAAAATGACAATTCTTCCAAGTATATGTTCAGAATGTTTCACTGTAGATAAGGAAGAATAAGTTTAAGCAAGATACTACACAACTGCATGTATGGTGTGGGGAAGAACGTTTTCCTGGCATATAGTGAGGTTGTAGTGGCGCAGGTCAACAATCCTGTTGATCAGTTAATGACTGTGTTCTCTTATCGATGGTTGTCAGTTTGTCCTGTGTCATCTCAATTAAAGTATAAATAATTGTTATGATAAAAAAGCATCTTTGGAATGGCCATAATTATGGTTCATTATTGTTTTTACATCTTCTATTTCTTTCATTAACAACTTTTTTATCCTATGGTTAAGCAACACTTTTTTCAATAATGGTAATGCAGACGTGAGGAATTGAGTTGTTGATTGGGGAGGGGGCGAATAGCTTCTTAAGCACCAGCCACAATTCTTGTCAAGATGAACCACAAACAAGAGCTAAATTAACTTGTGCTTAACCCACTAGTAGTTTGGCACAAATGGAGCCAGGCTTAACTTAGAGGCAATGTGTAAAGTATTTATGGAGCATTTAAACAGCAATAAAATGAAAACACAACACAAGAGAAATTCCACACTAATTTAGAAACATAGAGTAAATTTTAATAAATTATTTGACACCAACACAACAAAAATCCAATAAGTAGAACCAGAGTTATGAATTTTTAAAGATTTCAGTGCAATCTAATGCCTAAACGATCAAGCCTCAATGCCGAACATCTATTTGTGTGATACTGGGTCAAAGTCAAAAGTTATGATCAGCCGCAATGGAGGCTGGTACAGGTACAAGAAGTGGATTGGGCCCAGTCTCAGCTTATCATCGGACTTAAAAGAAATTTTGAAGAAACATGTCTGAGAAGATACAGTTTACTGGAGCAAGGCAGCCGGCGGTGTCCGAGGAGGAGGCGTCATTGTCGGGGAGCTACTGGATGAAGTCGCGGTGAAGATTCCTATGTTCGGTCTTAGTCTTTTTTTGGAGGTTGAAAATATCCAGCGAGACAAAGCTGCTGGGTGTAGCCGACGAGGGCTTCAGAAGGCTGGATACCCTTTCAACAAGGAGCCACTGTACAGGATTTGCTGCTGCAGAGAAGAATGTAGTAGGAGCTACCGCAAAGTCAGGCGAACCAGTGATCCACCTTGGTGGATTGGCGAGTAGGTAGGTCCCAGTCTTCTCTTGGTTCTCGGAGCATGTTTTAACAGACAATGCTCTAAGCCCCAAGTTTTAGATTCTGGCTGGCTGGGCACATTGAGCACCACTTCCACAGGTCCAGGGCTGGAGGAACATGACATGCATGGTCAGAACTCACTTCAGGCTGGTTAAAAGTGCACTTTAAAAGTTGTTGGAGCTTTTTGTGTCCCTGTAGCTCTGAACAGGAGGCCAGCAAACTAGCCCTTGAAGTCACTATAGTGGTCCTAGGTGCAAGCAGAAAAGCAGGTCTTAAGCAGCAGGGCAGTTCTCTGAGGGCACAGAGCAGGCTTCAGGCAGCATAGCAGTACTGTTGGAGCAGCAGGGCAGTCCTCTGAAGTACAAGGCAGGCCACAGGCAGCACAGCAGTCCTCTGGGAGTCCATAAGTGAACTGAAGAGTGGGTCTGGGGGTCCTATTTTTATACCTGGTGCCAGCTTTGAAGTTGAAGAAATTTCTAGAGTTTTACCCCCCACAGATGGTCTTGTAATTTTCCTGCTTCCCTGCCCAGGATCCACTGGCTCTGGGGTCATAAAAAGCTAGTGTGAAGTTATTTGTGTGTATGTAAGTAGGGCTATGCACAGCTCCGCCCCGCTCATCTTGTCAGGATAGCCCATCCTGCCAACATCTAGTCCCCCTTTGAGTGACTGTCTGGGAGGAATACACAAAAGCTGACTACCAACTACACATAGTCATGTGACCCAGGATACAGGCTGCAGTCACCAAATGGTTTGGACAAGAAAATGCTACCTTTCTAAGAGTTGCACTTTCAGAAATGTGGCTTAAAACCCAACTTTACCATTAAAGAGGATTTTAATTACAATTCTTCAGACACCAAACATGATATCCCTACCTGTTTCCAAGCGAACGTTATCACTGATTTAATGCAAGAAGTTAACCCAATGTTATCCTACGGGAGAGGTCGCCCTCACAGTAGTGTAAAACAAATTTGTGAGTTTTTCACTACCAGGACATGTAAAACTTAAAAGCACATGTCCAACTTTTTAAATACAATGCACCCTGCCTTATGGGCTGTCTAGGCCCTAACCTAGGGTTGAGAGACTTTTAGGCTTGGCAAAAGGGTTATTTTGCTAAGTCGAATTGGCAGGTTAAAACTCTCTACAGGCTGCAATGGCAGGCCTGAGACATGTATTTTGGAGCTGCTTAAGTGGGTGGTACAATAAGTGCTGCAGGCCCACTAGTAGCATTTAATTTACCGGCCCTGGGTATATGGTATACCACTTCACTAGCGACTTGAAAGTAAATTAAATATGCCAATCAGGTCTAAGCCATTTTTGCCATGTTTTAGGGCGTGAGCACAAGCACTTTAACACTGGTCATACGCACCACAAAAGATAAGCAAGGGGTCTCATTCCAAGATATTAATTTAGATTATGTGGCATATAGGTTAAGACGTATGGCTCATGGTCTGTATGAGGATGAGTCATTTTACAGCATAGGTTGGAAGAATGTAGAACCGGGCTGTGATGATTGTTGGTGTTTTGCGGCATCCTGTCATGTAAGGTAGTGTAGGGTAATGCAGTTGTGTGGTGCGCTATTATCTAACGTGGTGTAGTGGAATGTGAAGCAATTTTTAATAGTTGTTTATTATTGTATTTGTTGTGTCTGGAAGTCTGTTAAAGACTGTGTTGGTGAAGGGGATGTTGCAATGACATCTGTGGCCTGACCCGCAGAGGTCTGCTTACAGTTTCAACCAGTCCTATATTACCTGGAGCAGATCAACCATGGAGAGCAAGGAGGAATCTGGGATCCTTGTGCTCATAGGAACCTGACTGCTGCACACTGTGTCCTGTCCTGCTCCCCTAGAGATCTCAGGATTAAAAGTACCCAGGAAAGCATTTAGGCCCCCATAACAATTCAAAAGTTAACAGACATATAAATAAATTGACACCCTTAATAACTGTATACAAATTGATACATTTCTGATTGTAGACAAGTAGTGCCTTCACCAGTCAACTGTAGTTGAAAATTACATAGCTACTCTACTGATATGTGTCTATGTACGTATAGGTATCTGTATATCACCAAACCTAGCTAGTGAACAATAGAGCACTGAATAAGGGTTTGAGCCATCGGTTACCATTGTCTTTAATGGAGCTCTGAGGTGTCTTGTTGATATTGGCACTAAGGAAGACTTGTGTAGCCAAAATAGCACTAGGACAAATGTATGAAGTAGCTGCTTTTTCAAAACATAGACCACAGCAACTTCTATTAGTGGAAGAAACCACACCACCCCTCCCTAGCTGCACTGACTCCCACTCAGAATCATAATTAAACAGGCACGTTTAACATTCGGGCTGGACTGTTCCCATGAGGCACAGGGTCAAGACGGATTTGCATAGAGCTGTGTCTGAACTGGGGTGGCGAAGTGAGCTAAAGAACTATAATGGATTCAACCCAGATCTGTGACTGAGGGTGAGTGTCTGAAAAGTTTCAGCGCTCCGTCCATCATCTCCTTGTGTTTGCTTGTTCGCCGTAAGTTGGCAGGGTATGCCCAGACATGGGTCCCTTGCTCACTTTGCCACTGGATTCAAGCTAGCCTGGCTGATGAGGGCTGTTAGCCCGAAACCGGTCCCAGGATGCTTGTTTCCGGTCCAGGGAAGACATGGCTTGGCAGTTCGGGCTGGACTGTTCCCATGAGGCACAGGGTCAAGACTGATTTGCATATAGCTATGTCTGAACTGGGGTGGCGAAGTGAGCTAAAGAACGATATTGTATTCAACCCAGATCTGTGACTGGGGGTGAGTGTCTGAAAAGTTTCAGCGCTCCGTCCATCATCTCCTTGTGTTTGCTACATTTAACATTCAACCCATTTACCTCTCATAAAATGAGCAATCAATCTGTACTTTGTACCTTAAGAATACCAGGAGGTTAAAAAAAACAGGGAGCAAAGAACTCTTAAGGTTATATAATCTAATAAGATACTGATCGAGTGTGCCACTGCTCAATTCTTCTCAGGAGCAACCCCTACACTGTGAAACTCTGTGAAGAGGTAAGATGCCAAAGAATTACTTCTTTTCCACAAAAACACTGGAAGCCTCTCTATGTATTTGGATTGAGTTTTTTTGTGTGAAGCTGCCTACACCTCGTTGCACTACGCCTTTTCCATCCGCTGCAACCGTATATTTATGTCCCCTCCTCTTCCTCACCCTCTTGCCCCTCCCAAATCTCTTCTGTAACACAGTTAACTTCTCTACCAGTTGATTTTACCCAGTGTTCCTGTGTCTAGCCTGCTCTACCCGATCCTACTCTAGCTCAGCAGGGCAATAAATGAACATGCTGCCATATATTTGTCCTTATCAACTTATTACTGTCCATTTCTAGATCAAAATATTTCAGAAGAAAGAGTTAAAAATCTATTTATTTTTCGCTATTTAAAGAGTATTTGTCATTCTGCTTTAACCTGCCTCTCACATTGTCTACTGGCTCTGACACTAGAAAAACAGTCCTAGCCTAATTCCTTTCACATCTAGTTCAAAGAAATGTCCTGCTTTGCAATTACATAACACTACACTGGCTCCCATGTATGCCATTCTAGACGCAGCAGTACATTTATCTAAGGACTAAAGAAGTTATAATAGATCACTCCAACCTCAATTGAATCACACCAGCCCCTCTCCAAGACTGCCCCATCTTCAGGATAAGATGCATTACATACAATGACGCCAGAACTGGCACCTCCCCCTCCCCCCGAAATGTGGAAAGTAGCTGAAAACTAATAGTGCGTTACTCTTTGATGAGGAATTACCAATAATTACTCCTCCTCCCATAATTAAAAGTAATTTGGGGGGAAAAATCCTAACACAAGAACACATTGTGTTCTGCTGCATTTAGTGCTGTTTCTTTGTGCAAAATGCACCCTTGAGTCATGAGGGTGCATTTTGCACTAAGAAAAGCGATAAGTGTTGGGAGTAACTTGGGGGGACCCCTTCCCGTTTGCAAATGGTTTACCACCTACTTGAAATAGGTAGTAAATTGCAAGTGTTTTGCGACCGCTATTGCGGTTGCAAAACATTCATACATACAAATGCGAGTTGCTATTAGGAAGGGACGCCCTTGGCACGCCCCTTCCTAATGGTGAGTCGCAAACCTCATTTTGCGATTCGGTAAAATTTACTGATTCGCAAAACGAGGTTTGTACAGAGCCAGGCCCTAAATTGAGGTCGCAAGCGGGCCGATTGCACGTTTGTGACCGCAATTTAGGGTTGTACATCTGGCCGGTAATGTTCTAATAGCCTTATAGCCCTTCTGCCTCAGGCTGTACCAGTTGTTTAAAGCCTATAACTCGGGTTCAGGGCCTTTAATAACCAGTATAGTACTCGTCAACGGGCTATAAGGCTATAATAAAATGGTTAACGTTTGATGGTCTTCACAGATCTTTTTTCTTTTTGTACGAATGGGCCTCCTGTCTACAGGGATGCCAGCTTCCTTTGCTTTTTAAAAGGGGCGCCAAGCTTGAACGTCAATAGCAATAGAGAGGCAGCCAAGGAACTTCAGTTGGAATGTGCTGAGGTTTCACAAGTGGGTCTGCTTTCTTTGCGGTAACCTGGATGGCTAAGTCTTGATAAAAGTTGCAGTAGCCCTCAGTACCTTTACGTAAAGCAGACTATTTTTAATGAAGGGTAACATACAGCGCATGAGGTGGGTACAGAAAGGAAAGAAAAGTGAAGTGTGGAACTAAGGAGCAGACCTGAGTGGCAAAGCCATGTAGAAGTGACGAAGAACTTTTAAAAAACTGTTGATCCTACACGTATTTGGCTCTTATATTTCCTTTGACAGAAATAGTTTGACATAAAAGAAGGTGTCTCCCCAAACTACATTTCAAGTATCTGAATGGCTCTCAAAGCAGAGAGCTGAGGCAGGCAAAAAAACATAAAAGAAGTAGAAGATGAGGCTAACGACCGAACAGATGTGAGAGTTTTTTGTTGTAAGGACTTTGAGGCTGGCGGGGTGGCGATCAGCTCATTTGAGTCGCATAATGCCAGGTTCTTTTCATATGCAGATTGGCACTTTGATCTGAGGTGGATGAAATTGCTAAGAAGTGGAGAGGGTGGCAAGGGGTCTTTTGTCTTGAACAAAGAAGGCATCTGCCGGACTCTAGCCCTCTTCTTCCCTTATCCTCGGTAGCTTAGCAAACTGCCTTAACAATGCCTGTAAAGGCTATGAGTGTCTCCCTGACAGCTGAAAAAATCTCAGGCAGGAGAATGAGACGGGCAGCAATATGTATACCACGGGGCTTAATCGATTTTTTCCACTGTTTAAAAATGAGTGAGAGAGGGAGTGAAGCAGGGTCGAGAGAGAGGCAGGGAAAGAAATAAAAGCCTTCTAATAAACTTGTTACTTTTGTTCTCGCAATACATCTTTTTAAAAGCTTTGATGCTAGTGTGAATACTTTCTGGTGAGGGGGAGCGGGCTGAGTGATCAAACATAGACTGATTCCTTTTGGAACAAGAGAGCGTTTTTCAAAGAATAATAACATGCATTTCATGCAGCAGTTACAAAATAAGCATTAGGGACTCTAAAGTGACGTCCATTTCGAAAACAAAGAGATCTTTTTATTGTGAAGCGTTCAGTATTTGAAAGCGGAGACTGGCTTTGTGCGTGTTTTAATTCACCGGCTCCTTTAGAGACTGATGGATAACATTTTTTTCTAACAAATCTACGCCTCATTCTTTTTTTTCCTTGTCTGCCTGTGACCTCCGTTCTGTTTATCTATAAATCCCCGGTAATTCAGAGTGCCTTGAAACGGCAAAACGGATGTCCTAAAAGCTCCATAACAACAATTCTTAATTTTCATTTTTTTAAATGGATGTGACACAGCAGGGATTTTTAGCATCCCCTCCCATTTTTTTTTACGTTTGAAACCGCCGGTGAAAAAAATCTTGGGAAATGAAAAGGGTAGTTCAATGTAATCCACCGCACTGTTTTGTTCGAAACGAAACAAGCAGCACATTCTACATGCTACAGTTTCCCTTTTTCATTAGAAGAGTTCTTCCAATCCTTTACTCCATGTGCTCAATAATGTTTTTTTGCCTTTTCTAGTGTTTGTTCAACTTCCACCGTCACGACGAAAACGCCTGTCTTTGAAGGTACATGGGTGTTACCATAACATGGAGAAAGGAACACTTCTATTTGCGAGGGTCGTCTGTTCACGTGAGCAGTGTGAAAAATACATCAAGAAATTCTAAAATTGTATATAGTGAATAGCATTTGTTGGATTCGTTTTCAAAAAACTTTTCTTTAACCTTCACACTCACTTCTATTGAGCTAACCCCGACATGGGAATCTAATAATTTGTTTTCAATCAACAGCAGAACTCGGAAACTACAACTTAGAATATTTACAAAACACATTTTAAAGTGCACATAAATAAGCTAGTGATGCTTAAGTCCTTAACTACATCTCAAAGTTATGCCCAAGCCAAAATGATTGACAGTTGTAACCCACTTGCATGATTCTTACAAATGACCAACAAAGATAAAACTAATTATCATGCTCGAGTGTCTTTATCCCTGCGAATACCCATACCCTGGGGTCGATCCTGGGAACTCACCACTAGAGGCCCTGTCTGAACACAATTTCCCTTTTTGCCCCAATGTGCCTCATTCCCAGCTGATATGAGAGGGGTACAAAGGAGGAGTTTGCAGGTCAAAGTTTGAAAAAATAACTCATATGTTCAAAGTAATTCGTCTGTTGGCAGACCACGAGCTGCCGGGCACTGACTTGGCACTGGGATTTGCCCCCTCTCCACTGCAAACTCTCTCTCATCGGTGAACTCCCAGTGAAAATTATTTCCATTTCCAGTTGTGCCTAATTCTGTCTGTTAGCTTTGCTTTTTTTTTCTTTCGTTTTTTGCCCTAATCTTTGAAGCTACCGTATGTGGGGTCGTGCTGGTGCAACACAAATCACCCACAAACAGAACCAAGCATATCCACGCACATGTACAAGCATACACACTCAGTAGCGGCCCGTGGAGGGAGTTCCGTGGGGCGGTGAGGCGGGGCGGGTGAGGGGCAGGGTGGGGGGTAGTAAACACCGATCGTTTTATTTATTTAATTGTTTACTTACCTCCGTTCATCCATATTCCGGTGTTTACTACCCCGCACCCTGCCCCTCCCCCGCCCCGCCTCACCGCCCCACGGAACTCCCTCCACGGGCTGCTACTGTACACACTCATGCAAGTAGGCAGTGAAGAGGGAGCATGCGGACACCTGATCTGCCAGCCAGAGTCTGTCCCCAGCTCCTCGTGCTGCCCAAGCAGAGCCCCCCCGCACACTGCACCAGATGCCGTAGGCACGTCTCTTTTATTATCCGGAGTGACTAAATCGATGATATCATGGATACTGTGACAGTAAGCACTGTGGCACTGTTAATTGTAATGTTACCGATGCAAAATAATAAATAAAGTTTTTTTTAAAAAGCACGTCTCTTTAAACAAACAAAAAAAAAACAAAGTTACAAAAAGAAAGAAAGATTTTTAAAAAGGTGCCAACTGGGAAGACAATGTAGGTCCCCAGGCAGTGTGTCTTGTTGCCGGGTTTAACAGAATGCCAGCCGTGTCCTAATGTTCGAGGGTGAAGGGCAGAGTGGCGCTGGACATGAAAATCTGGGCTAGAGTGAGGGGTGGGGGGTTGTTGTGATGAGAAAGACAAGAATTGGCAAGATTTTGTTCCAGCTCGATGTTTTTTTTTATTTAATGAATGTCGCAAATTGCTAAACTGGCAACCAGTGCCCATGCCGGGGAGAGATCGCCATGCCAGGCACGTCGTGGGAAGGCTTTTACAGCAACGGTGACAAATCTCGTGCTGAAACAAAGAGGCCCGGTCTCCCTTAAGGGAAGAAAGAGAGAGATGGGTCCTGCAGAAGAGTCGGCGATTTCTGACATCCCTTTTCCCAGTCCTTCCCCTCCCCCTCCTGCTCCTCACCGGATCCATTACCCCAACACTGACGCCCCTCATGTATCGGCTTGGTAGACGAGCATTGGCAAAGCCAGTAGGTCCCGCCTTTTGGCTTTGCCAGTGCTTTTTGCTGACTCTGTTCAGCCTTTTAACAAACAGTGGTGTGCCGCGGGGGGCAGGGGCGGGGGAGCATCTTACGGGCCGCCGCAAGTGGGGAGGGGGCGGAAACAAAAAAAATGCAGACAACGGGTGGAGGGCGGGAGCATGTTTAAAATGGACAACGGAGGGAGGCGGGAGCAAAGGGTATGCGGACAGCGGGAGGGGGGCGGGAGCCTGGTGAACATGGACAACGGGAGGGGGAGTTACCTCACGGGTCGCCGCAAGTGGGTAGGGGGCGGGAACAAAGGGAATGCGGACAACGGGAGGGGGGTGGGAGCATTGTGAACACGGACAACGAGTGGGAGGCGGGAGCAAAGCAACAGGAAATTAAACAAGTGCGGCCGCGAAAGTGAAAACGACCCCGCTGTGTTTAATTAGTAACCTGATCCACGACGAGGAATGCAGCTGCCACCCTGCGCGTCGCTGCTCGCTCCCGAGAGCAAAACGCCGTGGGAGTGAACCTTTGGTGAAGAGGTGGGACATGCACCAGCCTTTGGCCATTTGCGTGCTTTCATTATTGAAAGACACACGCAAAGGCCAATCCAATGTGTGGGAGGAGTGAGACCCACACGGAGAAGTTTAGAGTGCTCACAAGAAGCCTCCCATAGAGCAGCGCATGCGCGCTGCGCTAGGATCGACCTAAAAAGGAAGGGGAGGAATGATAAAAAATTAGTTCAAGAAAGTAGTTGTGAGAATAGAGGACAGTGTGAGACATGAGAACAGGGGCATCTTTTGGGGAAGAGAATATTAGATGCATGATTAGGCTCCCACCAGTAGAAGCTTGGGGCTCATATTTCCAGTTAAAGCAATAAATGCGGCACCATTGTTAAAATGGGTGATACAGAAAAATTTACCTTGGACAAGGCAACAAACCCTGTTCTTGTCCTAGGTGGTGAGGGCACCTAAGAATAAGAAAGAGTTTGTGGTAGATAGTGGAGCTGAGAGAGTGGGAAAATGAGAAGAGACTGAGAGAGGTATGTATATTAGATAAAATTGGATAGAAGAGAGCGAGAGAGAGGTAGGTGTGAATGAAGGGTGTGCGGGTGTTGAAGGTAAGGGAAAAGGGTGAAAATATGAACAAAGGTGAAACAAGAGACAATCAGACGAGACTGAGAAGATATAGACATGTAAGCCTAAGAGGTGCACATGAGAGAGCGGATGTAAGGGAATAAGTAAGGGAAAAGGTAGGAACAGAGAAAATGGATAGAGGTTAAGGCTGGTAGAGTGAGAGAGAAGGAAATATTTAAAATAGAGAAGGGGATTTTATATAAAGACAGAAGGGACAATAGAGGGGGAGAACAAAAGAGCAGCATAGAAGCATTTTTTATTGTTTTTACCTTTTGTTATCCAATGGGCCATACTGCCGCTCCCTTCATCCCCTTTCACACCATCAATATGGAAGGTCTTTCTATTGGTATAGGAAGGGCTCAGTAGTTGATGTCTAATGCTAATTGACAGATATGCATGTGAATGTCGGCAATTGGATCTAAATGATGGGACAGCAGCAAGGCTGCAGGATATGACACCAGGATTTACAGCAGTGAAAGCAGGTCTTCGAGTGACAGTAGCAGGACTTTCAGGAAGTTGACATGGAATATCATCTAAGTGAGAATGGTGTCAAAACTTGCATATTGACTCACTCATCCACATGTACATTCTTCTCAGTGAGTTAAACACCCGCTTCAGAGATCTCTCCATAACCTACATGCCACTCATGCATTAACTATGCATGTTCTAGGAGTGAAGAAAGCTTGTACTAGTCCGTCCGAATGAATCTGTCCTTTTTTTTTGTTCTCGTTCACCTCTGACGACAATGTACATGCCGACTGCCCGTACCTCGCGTTCGCAGGTTTAAGGTTTGGTAGGGCCCACCTTCGGGTACGCATGCGGACAGATGGACACTGCCCCAGAAGGGTAAGTCTCTCTCAGCATTGTCCGGAAGACCGGCAGCTGCACGAAAAAGAAAGGGAGAGGGGAGACCATCCCAGCATGGAGAGGTTTTCATAGGTGTAATCATTGGGCAGGCAGAGATACTCTCTTTGCATTCCATAACTTATCCCCCCTTCTCTTCCTTCGACCATCTCAATAAAAAACTCCAAATTTTCTTCTTTTTGCTTGCTGTGCTCCCCATTAAATCCATTTTAGACATATAGTATAAAGAGTCCAACCACTCTGTGTGCTGAGGAGGGATATCTCCTACCCACTTACTGCAAATTTCCCTTCTCGCAAGTATTACAGTATAGAACAAGAGATGTCTGGCGGAGCCTGTAATAGCCTCCTCCACTCCAAAAATAATCAATGAGAGGCTTACCTTGACCTGGACCCCCAGTGTGCTTGAGATGGTCTTACCCACTTCTTCCCAAAATTTCAGGATGGCCGTACACTGTTGAAACATAAGGACGTCGGATGCCTTTTTTAATCCATATTTCATGCATTTGGCAGAACCTTCCCATGCTATCTTAGACAGCTTTTCCAGAGTTTTGTAGGCCCTATGGAGTGAAAAAAGATGATTTCTCCTTAACCAAGCAGGCTTAACAGTTGAGTATAATGCGCACATCGATACTTGCCAGATGTGTTGCAACTGCTCCCTCGGCAAGTACTCGCTTCACAGATCATCTGCCAGAGTGAACTCTCCATCGGTGGCCTCTTAAAGTGCCCAGTACCACACTGATACTTCCTTGCTTCCAGGAGGTTTTCCCACCAACTGATCTTCCAGATAGTTTCCACTGCTCAAAGGGGACCTCCGATATGGCTCCTAACTTTTCAGTTGAATGTTTTCAAATTTTGACAGTTTCCCCCCATCTTTTTGCTCAGTTCAACCCAGGGTAAGAGTTCGCCATTCTGGGCTAGTTCTCCCCAACAGCATATACCCGCCTCTCTTATAGAAGTAGCTAGTTTATCTTTTATACACTCTGGTGTCCCTGGGGAGTCCCAAATGGGAGCCAAGTTCGAATAATAGCCTAAGCTTGTCATCCGTCTAATCTTAGACCAAATTTTTGTCATGGCTCGCAGTACTTTCAGTTTAACCTTCTGAAGTACTTCGGATCTCCGAACTTGAATATGAAATGATCTGTACCTACTTCAGCTCCCTTCAGCATGAAGTTAAACAGGGCCCCAGATAAGCAGTCTGGGGAGTTTAGCAACATTCGGGAGTGTGTCAGCTGGAAGGCCCATGCGTAGTATTGAATGTCTGGGAGGGATAACCCACCCCCCCTTCTCCACCGTAATTTCTTACATGAAATTCTTATGCCCTTAAAGGCCCAGATGAATGCATTAATGGCCTGCTGGATTCTATCAATCTGAGACTTTTCAAAGTGCAAGGAAATTGTGTTAAACAAATAGGTGATTTTTGGCAAAATTACAATTTTTATCAGGTTTAATCTACCAAAAATTGTTAAAGGGAGATGTGACCAGCCCTTCATTATTAGAGTACAGTCCCTTACAACGGTATCCAGGTTTGCTCCTGTGATTTTTTTAATATCCTGAACAATGTTCAATCCCAGATATCTCATTTCTGGCTTTCCTCTTCGAGATTTCAAACCATTACCTCTGTTTTTCCAGCATTAACTTCATATCCTGACACTTTGCCAAACTCCGAAGTAATCTGAAAGATGACCAGGAGGGCAGCTGAGAAGTCTAAGGTGTACACCATTAGGTCATCGGCGTAGAGTGCTAACTTTTTCTCCCAACCCTCATAACCAAAACATGGAATATTGGCTGCAACTCTGATTTTTTTGTTCCTAAGAGCTCTATATATAGGTTGAACAGTAGAGGGGATAAAGGGCAGCCTTGTCTAGTGCCTCTGGATATTTTAAAAGGTTCTGTCAGGTTTCCATTTACCAATATTTTAGCCGATGGATCCTGATATATTAACTGGATAGCCTTAAAATTGTCACCCAGATTGTTTTTCTTCAAGTTGATCGCCAAATATGACCAATTTACTCTGTCAAAGGCTTTGGCGGCATCTAGGGTCACCACTGCTAGAGGAATCAAGCTATGTTAGTACATGTATATATCTACCCTTGATGAAACCCTTCTGATCGCTATGTATCATCCCACCTACGACTTTACTTAGTCTGTCTGCTAGAATCTTTGCAAAACATTTGTAATCTGCGTTGAGCAGGGATATCGGCCTATATGATCTGCACCAAGCGGGGTTTTTCCCTGGTTTTAATATCAATGTGATTATCGCCTTGCCCCAGGATTTATGCAGCTGTAAGACTTTTCCCAGAATATCATTGAGCATCAGTGTCATGAACGGGATAAGAACCTCTCCCAAAATTCTATATAACTCTATTGGTATCCCATCTGGTCTGGCAGCATTCCCCCTTTACTTGTCTTCATAAATTTCCTAACCTCGTCCTGAGTGATTTCCTGATTAAGAAGATTTTGCTGATTCGAGTCTAGAGGTTTTTTGTGTTTGACCCCAACCAATGGCCAACCTCGTCCTCGGATACTACCTGCTCTTCAGCATAGAGTTTCCGAAAGTACTCATTAAAAGCTGCCTCTATTTCCAATTCACTTGTTAGTTTGGCCCCTTTCTGTATGCCCTCTATTTACTTTATCAAATTCCTCTTTTATCCGTTTTCACCTTCCAAGACAATAGTTTCCCAGCTCCCTCCCCATATTCGAGGTGGGCCAGCCTACTAACCTCCCAGCGCTTTAAGATAGTTTCTAGTTGTTCTTTGTGTTTTCAGCTTTTTCCCTTCCAAAAGCCTATACTCCTCATCCTTACTCCTTATTAGACTTGCCTCTAGAGCCTTCATTTCTGTCTCTAACGGACTAACCTCAGCTCTATAACTCCTATTTCTAAAGCATAGGATGCTCGTAATTTTACCCCTTATATAAGCCTTGAGTATGTCCCTGACTACTGTAGTAGAAGCGGAGGCTATATTATATTTCAAAAACTCATCTACCTTACTGTTCAAGTGGTTCATTGCATCTGTATCAGAGAGTATGGTACGGTCTAACGTCCATTTCTTCCCTAAGGGCCTACTTTTAGATCCATACTCAATGTGACCGCAGAGTGATCTGAAAGGTGGGCAGTCAAGTAGGTAATATCCCGAATATCTTCCCTCAGGTTTAGACTTACCAGAAAATAATCAATTCTGGACCTGGGCCCATACTTTTTATTGTTATAGGAGGTGCCCAGCAGACCGCCTGACCGTTCTCTCCATAAATCACAAAGTGTGCTTTGCTTAATCATTGTCTGTAAGAATGTACGTGATTTTGGGGTGGCTAGTGCTCTGCTATTTATAGACTTATCCAATTTAAGTCCATTATTACATTACAATCACCTGCCATAATCACTGGATCCGGAGGTCTAACATAATAGAAAAGACTGCCTTTAACAGCTCTATATCGTCAACATTCGGACCGTAATATACTACCAAAGTTATTAATTTCTCCTGTAGTTTAGTTTTTGCAAGGATCCATCTGCCGCTCTTATCTGCCACTGTATCTATTATAAGAGCCTTCACCTGTTTCTTGATTAGTATTGCAACTCCTCTTATATTTGCACTCTGGTCCGTGCATACTACTTTCTGAACCCATGATTGTTTGTTGAAGATCTTTATACACTCACTCTTTACCAGGTGGGTCTCTTGCAGTATTATTATTTGCACCGAGGAGTCCCTTAAATATTGCAAAATCTTTTCCCTTCTCGCTTTCGTGTGCAGGACGTTGACGTTCCACGTTAACAGCTGGATGGCCATCTCCCTTGTCCTATCTCTAGACTCACTGACTGGACCCTTGTATCTATTACCGCTATGACCTGCCGTACTGAGGTATATGAGGTTATTTTTTTTTGCTTTTCTCCCCTATGCTCCCCAGCCAGAGCACCCCTCCTTGCCCTGACCTCCTCCCCCCTCCCTGGAGAACCCGTCCCCTCTTTCCTAGGGACTTGATGTTAGTCCGTTTTCTTTTACGCCATGGATAGCCCGCCACCACTTACTAAAACAAAATTGGTGAACTAGTGCCGCCTAGCTAATAACTTGATACCCTTTAACTTATACATTTTGTTGTTATAGATAACTCTTACGGTTGCCGGAAATTTGAGCTGGGCTGTGGCCCCTAGCTTTTTGAATTCTTCTAGGCGCTTACCCAGCTCCCATTGCCTATCCAAAGTAGCTCGGGAGAGATCTGATCTGATCTTGAACGAAAAGCCTTCACCTTTAGTGTCGTCATTTTCAAAGCCTTGGTCAGGATTTGTTCCTTTAGTGCATAGGTATGAAAATTTAGAAAGATCTTACGTGGCTTAACCTTGTTTGGGTTTCTTCTAAAACGGTCTCTGTGCACCATTTGGATATCCCTGATTAACTCCTCCTCACTTTCCTCAATCTGAACTCCTTCAAAAGCCCTTATGTCTTCCCCCTCCTTTCCTTCCGGGACGTTCAAGATACATAGGTTATTCTTCCTAGAATTATTTTCCAATTGTTCCAGTTTCTCCCAAATTTCTTGCTCTTCCCGCCTTAAAACCTGAATATCAGCTTCAGTATTGCTCAACTCTTCCTTCAGCTCCCCAACAGAGTTCTCCAAGGTCTGTGTTCTTATATATAGGAGATCAATTTTTTTCTCCAGGGCGTCATAAAAACTCCTTATTTCACCCTGGTTTGCTTCTGCCACTGCAAAACCTTTCCTTATGTCCCCCAACAGTGATGAAAACATACCCTCCAATGACCTTAATGAGGTCTCTGGATTAACCTCACTTTCCTTCATGAGTATTGGGACTAGGGCCGCGAGGGTGTAACTTGGTTATGTCCCCCTCCAAATGGAGGTGGACATAACCAGGATAGTGAAGGGTCTGTTTTGGGAGCACCTGACCTACGGTTACAACATTCTTTTGGCTGAAAAGGATTGGCTGCCCGAGTTCGTAATGGAGTGCCCAATGGGATAAGCCGTAATTTGACCTGCCTTCTCCGACCTCGTACCAGAATCAGTTAAAAATTCATACGCACAGGAGTGGGCATTAGCGATAGCTCCTGTACTTCACTGCAATCATGTTGGGTGGGATGACGAGTCACCTCATCACGAATTCCCATTAAAATCCATTCCTCAACCACAGAGACAACACCCAATAAAGTATGAAGCAAAGAAACAAGTCAGGGAGATCCTAGATCAACTTGTGGACCAGGACGTGATAGAGAATTAAACCTCACCCATGAATAATCCCTTGTTTCCCGTAATGAAACCCAGTAATTCATATCATCTGGTCTTCCACACATACATTTGCAGTACAAAATGCACATATTGTCGCAATGATGAATAACATTGTGCGAAAAAAATACAAAACAACACTAGACATCTCAAATGGATTTGTCTGCCAAAATATAGCGCTTGGGAGCAGATATTTGACATCATTCTCAGCGCTAGCACATTTTTTTTTTAAACGCGCACTGCTCCAACCTCCGATGACTCTGAAAAGACTACAATCCATTTTAGGATTTTTAAATTTTGGCAGGACAAACATTTTGGATTACGCAGAAAAGGTAAAACCTTTCTACAACTTAATTAGACCTGATTTTTCAGTGCATCATTGGACATAGGAACATACAGATATTTTACATTCTGTACAAGCTGACATGATAGCTTCTAAACATTTACGCATGCTTGTTAACACAACTAACCTGGTGATCTGCGTAGTCGCTGGACCAACCGGGTACACATATATCACTTTCAGAGAAGGCGATACAGTTCCTATTGCATAAAAATCATATTTGTACACAAACGCTGAAATGCGTTTTGCACCAACTGAGAAAATACTCAAAGCGGTACAGACTGCTGTAGTGAGAGAGAGAGAGCACTAGTGCAGGGGAAACGCATACCTTTCGCGATCCCGGTACCGACCTTAGAGGGCGTTAAGAAGGCGAGCATTCCAAATGCTAAAGCTTTACATCCAAGATGGATTCAATGGACTAACTCTCTCACTACAGCAGATGTAGATTACAGATTCAACTCTACATTACAAACACAAGCATTCTTGCAGTATGAACAAGAATATACTCTGCGGAATTAAATTATGCTTTTAGATCATAGATAGAAGGAACAACTATGGTGGCAGTCAGTGCCACGCGCAACGGATCAGCCATGCCAAAAGGCTTTCCACTCAAGTACTTCTACAAGTTAGATGCACAAAACATTCTGTACGTTCAGATTCCAGGATTGGGGGATAGAGTAATACCAAACATTGATCGAAGATTAGGACTGATACTCGCTGAACATGAGGGTTTGGGTTCCGCACACACAGGGATTACTGCTACAGTTTAATTACTGCCTGAGTTCGTAATGGAGTGCCCAATGGGATAAGCCGTAATTTGACCTGCCTTCTCCGACCTCGCACCAGAATCAGTTAAAAATTCATACGCACAGGAGTGGGCATTAGCGATAGCTCCTGTACTTCACTGCAATCATGTTTGGTGGGATGACGAGTCACCTCATCACGAATTCCCATTAAAATCCATTCCTCAACCACAGAGACAACACCCAATAAAGTATGAAGCAAAGAAACAAGTCAGGGAGATCCTAGATCAACTTGTGGACCAGTGTGTGATAGAGAATTGAACCTCACCCATGAATATCCCTTGTTTCCCGTAATGAAACCCAGTAATTCATATCATCTGGTCTTCCACACATACATTTGCAGTACAAAATGCACATATTGTCACAATGATGAATAACATTGTGCGAAAAAATACAAAACAACACTAGACATCTCAAATGGATTTGTCTGCCAAAATATAGCGCTTGGGAGCAGATATTTGACATCATTCTCAGCGCTAGCTTCTCATGGCCAATTTTATCGATTACCACAGGGGTATAAGAATAGTCCTGGGCTGTTTTCAGCCAGAGAGACAGTTACTTCAAAATTTTGATGAGGAGGCATTGTCCAATGTAGATGGCATATATTTGACGGACAATGAATTAATGGAACACTTGGGTAAATTTGTAACCCAGGTTTGTTCACCTGGGTTACAAATTTAATTTTAAAAAATCTAAAATTACCCACCTCAGTGTCCTATTTCTAGGATACAAGTTGTCAAGTGAAGGCAAAAGCCTAGCAGCACATTTTTTTAAAAACGCGCACTGCTCCAACCTCCGATGACTCTGAAAAGACTACAATCCATTTTAGGATTTTTAAATTTTGGCAGGACAAACATTTTGGATTACGCAGAAAGGGTAAAACCTTTCTACAACTTAATTAGACCTGATTTTTCAGTGCATCATTGGACATAGGAACATACAGATATTTTACATTCTGTACAAGCTGACATGATAGCTTCTAAACATTTACGTATGCGTGTTAACACAACTAACCTGGTGATCTGCGTAGTCGCTGGACCAACCGGGTACACATATATCACTTTCAGTGAAGGCGATACAGTTCCTATTGCATAAAAATCATATTTGTACACAAACGCTGAAATGCGTTTTGCACCAACTGAGAAAATACTCAAAGCGGTACGGACTGCTGTAGTGAGAGAGAGAGAGCACTAGTGCAGGGGAAACGTATACCTGTCGCGATCCCGGTACCGACCTTAGAGGGCTTTAAGAAGGCGAGCATTCCAAATGCTAAAGCTTTACATCCAAGATGGATTCAATGGGCTAACTCTCTCACTGCAGCAGATGTAGATTACAGATTCAACTCTACATTACAAACGCAAGCATTCTTGCAGTATGAACAAGAATATACTCCGCGGAATTAAATTATGCCTTTAGATCATAGATAGATAGATGGAACAACTATGGTGGCAGTCAGTGCCACACGCAACGGATCAGCCATGCCAAAAGGCTTTCCACTCAAGTACTTCTACAAGTTAGATGCACAAAACATTCTGTACGCTCAGATTCCAGGAGTGGGGGATAGAGTAATACCAAACATTGATCGAAGATTAGGACTGATACTAGCTGCACATGAGGGTTTGGGTTCCGCACACACAGGGATTACTGCTACAGTTTAATTACTGAAGCACCGGTGTTGGTGGCCACGTCTAGCAAAACGGACCAAGGACTTTGTCCTTAAATGCGACATCTACCAGCAGATGAAGTGCTCCACCGTGGCACATCCAGCACAGACACCTCTATTGATTTCAGACAAGCCCTTGGCTTGTGTGTATTTGGATCCCTGCGGTCCCTTACAACCAGATGGGGCTTACAAGTACATCTTGGTGGCAGTGGATTCATGCTCCAGATTCCTGTGGGTTTGGCCACAGCGCTCGGCTGACGCTCGAACTGATATAAAGGATTTGCAAGTCTTTATCAGGACATACACCATTGGCACACTACATTCCGACCAAGGTCCGGCGTTTAGTTTATGTGTGGCCTTGCGGTACTCCTCCCGCTACCATCCTGAGGGAAATTCGGTGGTTGAGAGGAAAAACCGTGACTTAAAGTAGTCCTTAACAGCAGGGCATTAGGCTTGGGTGGCAGTTAAGTCAATCACCTATATGGGGTACAGAGGGCACTTAACAACATGCCAAGAAAATCCCTAGGGGGTCGTACTCCTTATGAATTACTGTTTGGGGTGAGAATGTGGGTACCAGAACTCGACAGTGACAGCACAGTGGCGGCTGAAACACCATTTGACATCAATGAATGTTTAGCTGTTTTACAGGAACTCAATGAATTCCAGGCTTTGTAAAGCAATGTCCAAGTAAAACGCACTGCCACTGGGGAAGGGAAGGCTGTACCGGCGAGACCTGCCTCGGTCCTGAATATTGGGGACCTGGTCAGAGAAAAAATAGTGGACAAGAAAGAATTTGGGCCATCATACAGAGAGCCTGTACCCATCCTGGCTATTGAAGGTACAATAATCGTACTTCTTCCGCCCCTTGCCGGCCGCAGAGACAATAGGTTTGTCTCTATCGATCTGATCAAACCACACTGTGTGGCCTATTCTCAACAGTAGGCTGCGTGGGTTCCACTGCACTCCTCTTGCTACAGTACAGGAAGTTCAGATGGAAGCTTTAGTAATTACAGAAAATTCAACTCTAAAAAGAGAAGCTGTAAATAGCAATGGAATGATACTTCTCCCTGTTGAAACAACTGCAGCTGTACCATCGACAAGCACAGAAAACTCAATTCGAAATATTGAAGACGTCTATGTGAAAATGCCACAGATCAAGTCATCTCCCAGTTCTAAAAAACATGCTGAGCTGCCAAGAATAGACAGATGGCGTCTGGCCACTTTGTGCATTATGACGACTTCTCATCGGATTCAAGTGAAACTGAACTCCAACACCGCCTCTCCCTTTCAAGCTACGAGCATATGCTTTCTATCTTTGGCTAAAAAAGACATACTTTGTTGTTCCTTGGATACATCTCTGGATTACAATTGGATTACTTTTCCTGGTTCTCTGGTTTGGTTTAATAACTGTCTTTTTCCTACTTCTGAATGGACATTACCTCCCAGAACACTCCGCAGTACATCTTGTGAACTTGGTTCATAAACCACATGCATCATCAACTAAGGAACCTGTCCCTGGTGAACATTACAGTGGTTCCAGTTCCTGAAGGAATTGTGCGGGACAGGGTATCATATGATGTGTATGGTCCTACTGAACTATTGCAGATACCTTATTTGTTTAAAATTTCCTTAAATAATATCATCACCTCTAGTATCTTCTCTCATGATTGAGATATTGAAACTGTGCATAATTTGCTTGCAGATCTAGAGCAATCAGCTGAATTTTCTAATGATGAATTGTATATGGTATATCTAATTATGGAGACATGTTCTGTTATCAACATTATGGTCACCATCTTTTACATAAAGCTAGTGTCCCACGTGCACGCGAACACTGCCCAACACCACCGAAAAGTAGTTCAAAGACTTCTGCACAAAAGTTTGCCTATTTTTCAGGTTTTGACACATCAGACCCAGCCTCGTATTATTATAGGCTTGCATTTACACTGGTAAAGAAAAATATGCTAACAAACACCCAGCTGATATACTCTGCTTCCTTTATTTTCCAATTATATATACAGGGTTTCAACTTTTGGAAAGACAGCATAGACACAAAATCTGTCTGGGGGACAAAAGATTGGCAGGTTCAGGGACCTGAGGCCTTATTTACAGCATACCACATCAAATAATTTTCCTGAATAAAACAGTGCAACAAACTTCCTGTCTTAGAATAGCCAAGATGAAGGATTTGAACATGCCTTGTATTCCTGCATTCTCACGCTTTGAGAACTGGCAGCATCTAACACAATTTAACACAATTTAGTGAGGATACACTAGATACCATGATACAAAATGGTTCTTTTGATTCATCAGATCCCAATTGGAAGGGGTGGTTGGGTTGGCCTGTGGACATGAACCGGTGTCAATCTAGATTCCTGGGTAGCACCGAAGGGTTTAGGATCAATAGGCCTGATCAGCCATATGTACAGACAGAACACTCTGGGGTGATGACATCATATAGTGTTGGAAAGTTGTGCCTTGATTGGCTAAAGACATCAACACTCTCCCAGGTGAAGCAACACTTGTGTAGAGAAGAGGTTATCGAGCCAATAGAATCTTCTGAATGGCTCAGTCCCGTTGTTTTGGCAAGGAAATCCAATGGAAGTCTGTGCATGTGTGTGGATTTGAACAAACGTATTTGGGTGGACAGACATTCCCTGCCCAGAATCAATGAGATGTTGATAAATGTACAGGGGGCTAAGCATCGTTCTACATTGGACTTGAGTGCCTACCACCAGGTGCGGTTAGATACTGACTCCAAGCGCATGATGTCCTTTATCACACCTGAAGTGGCATTCCAATTTGTGCACATGCCTTTTGGTCTGGAATCTGCAACTGCAGTTTTTCATAGGATTATGCAAGGTATTTTGAATGGTCTATTTTACCACGATGAGGTAGGGCTAAACTATCTGAAGGATCACATCAAATTACAACCCCTCTTGTTGTGGCAGTGAATTTGGAAAAACCCTGAAGCCCAGTTGTGTAAATCAGTGGTACTAGATTGCATGAACCTGGATAATTGCCTAGACATCCCTGTGCTCTAATTTGTTAAAAAGAGCTTTGAAAGTCTGGGCTCTCCAGTTTTTTTATCAAACTCCGGCTGTGCTATCCAACATCCCCTCATCGCATATAAAATATATTTTTTTATCTATATGCGTAAAAGGCGTGGCAGGGGGTGAGCTGGGAATAGAGGGGAGCAATTTCCCAGGCCCCACTACCACACCCTTACAGTTTATAGCAGATGAAAGACAGAAGTTCTTACTCACAAGGTTCCGACTTAAAACTATACACTTCTTGGTAGCCTTTCCTACCATAGGCACCTGGTTTTCATCTCTCCCCCCTTGTCATTGTGAAAACCCAGCCAAACCAAGCACTCTGCACTTTACTTTAGTCTGCACATTTTATTTACCCCAAAGAAGGCAGTTCCTGCACCCCATATTGCATGCTCTGGATTCTAGATCCCACATAGCTGCTTTTTATTATCTGCAGTGTCTGGGAAATGAAACTATCATTATTGCTGTCTTGAACTACATCTTAAGCTCTTTGAGACTACGATCTAATTACTGAAACGTTTTATTGTATTTTGCTGCTACTACACTATTTAATGTATTTTTGTGATTTTTTTGAAGGTTTTATAACATATTGTTATAATGCTTTTTTCTTGAACTTTTATTCTTGTATCAATCATTATGTATTTCTTTTATGATGTGACTTTTATGGCTCGGCAGAGCTGAATAAAGAATTTTGACTGACTGAGTGGTCTATCCAATGTGTTGTTTTTTCTGGACGACATTTTGGTGTGGGGTTCTTACAATGAACAATATGACTCAATTTTGGAGATGGTACTTAGAAAATTGGAACAGGCTAGATTGACTGTTGGAGTAGACAAGTGTAGGTTTGAGGAAGAGGAAGTGGAGTATCTGGGAAACATGTTGTCTTCACCTGGGGTTAAACCTGAATTGAAACTATTGGAAGAAGATGAAAAAGCACCTGCACCAAGGGACTAGGAAAAATCAAGATCTTTTTTAGGATTAACGGAATACAACTCTAAGTTTGTCAAACACTTTTCTGAAAAAGTGCATGTTGTACGTTCTTTGATGAAGAAGGCAGCCAAGTATGAGTGGTCTAATGCGTGTCAAACAGCATTCCTCGAAGTGAAGAAAGTGATTGTCATTGCAGATGTCCTCAAGCCATTTGATCCCAAGGATGCCTCTTTTGTGGTGACGGATGCCAGTGCATTTGGGCTTTGTGCGGTGTTGATGTAGGTGGACAAGGGTCATGAAAGAGTTTTGGTGTTTGCAGTAGCAGCTGTTACCGGACGGGAGTGGGGGGGCAGGGGAGGGAAGACGAAAATGGAGACAAAAAACACTTACCTGGGCCTGACGGCCAGCCGCCGTCTCCTTCCTCCGTCCTCTTCTTCCTGTCTCCGCCGGCAACAGGATGCACCTGGGCTTCCAGGCTCCCCATAGCCAATCACAGCGCTGCAATGCAGCATTGTGATTGGTCTGAGCGCGGTGGATCAGCACCCGAGAGGGCCGTCCAAGCAGTCATGCGCACTTAAGGAGTGTAAAACACTCCTCTCCCTGATCTGGCCTGCCCTGCCCTGAGAGCCATCGACTCAATAGGAAACATCAAATGATACTACCGATACGTTATCATTTTATTTTTCCTTTTGAGCTGTGGGGTGACGCTCCTCCGCCTTAGCAGAGGAGCCGCTCCACTGAGCATTTGCATCACATTCATTAAAACGGGCCGATAGTACGTATTCCACCATTGAAAAAGAGGCATTAGTGTGCTGGTGGGGTGTACAGTATTTCAGAATGTATGTGTTGGGTGCTCGTTTTGAATTACGTACAGACCATAGACCATTAATTGATCTGTTCACGAAAAAAGGGGCTGGGAAAGCAATGCCATGCATAGCCAAATAGCTGTATCACCTTCAAGAATTTAAGTTCACTATCAAATATGTACCAAGATCTAAAAAAGTATCAATGCTAATTGCTTGTCCCATTTACCGTTATGTGATGATACCCAATTTAAGGAGGATGAATAGACGGTTGCTGAAATCAGTGATGTTTGTAAAGGAGCCATCTGGGAGAATGAGTGGAAGGAAGCATTATTGGGAGATGAAAAGATGCAGTTATTGATTTCCAAGCTGCAGGATACAGAAAGCATGGGTCAAAATTTGAAGTCCGATTTGAGTGAGTTTCTACCTGTGTCGAACAAATTGTCGGTAGTGAAGGGCATTGTGAGAAGATGTGACAGATTAGTGGTGCCAAAGGGTTAGTGTCAAAGATTATTAACACTGCTACATGAAGGACATGGGGGCATATCCACTATAAAAAGAAAGGCACGCAATGATTTTTGGTGGCACGGAATGGACAATTGTTGAGAGATTTGTCCGTGACTCTGTGCCTTGCACGTGTAGTGATAAAACACATAAAGTTTCAGATACATCTATTGAACCAATGGCTTTTCCCAGCAGAGCTTGGGAAAAATTTGCCATTGACATTTGTGGCCCATTTGAGTACCTGGGTCCTGATAGTAGATTTGCCATGGTACTTGTGGATTTTTTCTCCAAGTGGCCAGAGGCTGCTTTTCTTACAGAGGTGAGGACGGCTAATGTGATTTTGTTTTGCGAAGAGATATTCGGACAAAAAAGTTGTCCAAAGGTGATTATTTTGAATAGTGGCTCACAATTTGTTTTTTTGCGTTTTCCTTACGAAGGAGGGAATTAAACATTTTAGAACTACCCTTTATAATATCTGTGAAAACGGTCTAGTAGAACGGTTCAATGGAGTGTTGGTAGAGAACATCCAGTTGGCTTTGGAAAAGGGTCTGTATTGGAAAAAAGAAGTGAGAAATATGTTGTAGAATTATAGAACCACGCCCAATTCCAGAACTGAGGAAACTCCATTTTGGATGGCGTGTACTGCTGAAGTTCCTATCTGGATGGAAAGGACTTCGCAGCAGGCGTTTGACAAAGGGACATTGAGAAATAGAATGGAGGCGTATCAGTGTCATTATGCACATTAACACAATGCAGGGCAAAAAAAGAGAGAATTTGTGGAAGGTGAATGGGTGAGAGTACGTTGGAGGGCACATCAGGAAGAGAGGTTATAATGGTCTAATCCCCTGAGAGTGTGTGAAAGTAAGGGTTGTGTGGTACGTCTGGAGGATTGAAAATGGTGGAATGTGAGGAAGGTGACAAAGTGCCATGCCTTGGAGCCATAAATGTGGGGCACATTTGAAAAGTTTACTTCAAAATCTGGATCCGATAATGGTGTTAATGTTCACCTACAGAAGGCAGGATCTGAGCTCCTGTTAGGAGGAGGCCTAAGAAATTTGTTGATTATGTGTGCTTGAGGAATTCTGCATTGCATGTAATTGTCAAAATTATGTTTATCTGTAATAGTTCTTTCTTTTGTGCGGGGTAACTTATTTCTCCTGATTTTTGTTTTTGTTTTATTAGATAGGGGGGATGTGTTGTATATTACAACACTCTATGGTTGAGGGGAATGTCTGGTGTTAATGGATCTCAGTGGGTAAGGATTCCAATCTGGGGGTTCTGCAATGTGGCAGTCCTGCCTGGGGTTGTACAGTTGTACTTTTTAAAAACTTTTTAACTTTTTATATAACTTTATTCGGTTGTTTTGTTTTAAACCATCAAAGTATACAAAAAAATCCATCAATTTGCAGTCTAAGGGAGGGGCGCTAGAGGGCGCACGGCAAGATGGCCGCATCTTAGTGCTGCTCTGCCCGGCCGAGTGAATATCCGCCAAGTATCTGCTTGAATTTGCGACATCAACGTCCCAGACGGGACTGAGTGGAGCTAAGGTGCCTGCCTGCCAGTGCTGGGATAGTGAAATCTTGCTTTGCTGTGACGTATCGCTGTTTTTTTGGACATTTGTATCCCCCGGCCTGGGTCCTTAACATGGCGGCTCCCGGGCGCTCCCGCTGAACCAGTGCCGGAGTCGCGGCGGTGTGGCTCTGTGGCTGATCTCTGGACCTGTGCCTGCGGGCGAATCAACGTGTGACTGTCAGCAGGGGAGCACACTGGGAAACGAACTCCCCTTTCCCGGCGCTGCCGTACGACTTGGAGCGGAGCGGTAGGAAATTGCCGGCGGACTACATCGCTCCCGGGCCGGCGGTGGTGAGTGGGGCGCGGGGCCTGCAGCTGCGGAGGTGGGTGGGGGCCCTGGCGGGTACGCGCTCGGCCTGCTGCTGCTGGGTCCGGTGGGAGCGCGCTGCTGCTGACGCTGCTGCCCGGTGCGAAGGGGCGGTGTGTGAGGCTGCGTTGCCATTGAATACCGATCATGCCGGCTTCATGTTACTTGAGCTCCCGCTGATGAGTGGAGCCCCCCCCCCCCTCCGAGTTGATGGGTTTTTAACTGCGGCAACTTGGTATACAGCTGGCCGGCGGACCTTTCACTGTTTGGGCTGCGGGGGATTCTCTGCACTGGGCCCACTCCGGATCGCCTGGACACCGAGAGTGAGAATAGCTGGCTGATCTGTCTGCTGGGCCTGCCACGTGGGGGCTGTGCTCGGATATCTGCATTTCTCGGCTGAGGGGTGGGCCTGCCCAGCGGGTTCCGCGCCACGAGATTGCCTGGCAGTGAGCACACACACGGAGGGCTGACTGACTTGGAATGGTGTTTGGAGCTTTAGGCCTGGTTGCGATATAGACACTGGATACTAATTTGGGAGTTGCTGTGGGGCCCATAGGCTAACTGAGACTGTGGATGCTGCTCTGTGAATATTATCCTGCTACTTGTCTACTCCTGGCTGGAGTTACTGGCGGCTGCTTATCCCGGTGGGCAGGCTTGGACTAAATAACGTAAGTGGGCCTCCATCATTGCCTCTCACGGGGCACAAATCACGGCGCTGAGAGCTGCGACTGAATGTGGCGCGCACTGTGTGTTGCCCGATGACAGGGTGTCTCATCTGTTGACTTGCGTTTGAGTCAAGCCTTCACCTTTTGGCGCACGTTGGGTGCAGATATAGTGGCCTGCCGGGCTACTTCAAGTGGCTCAGTGGCTTCCTTCCACGGTTTCCCTGGTGTTGAATCGCAGAGGCTGCAGGTCTCTTTTGGAGGTGAAATCTGTCTGCTCCATCATGGGGAGAACCGACAAATCACAGCCACGGCTTACATTTGAGGCTCACCGGCCAGCCAAATCATTGCAGAAGGCCGCCTCGGATTCTGAGGCAGATGCCCCTGGGGACAGTACCCCTACGTTGGAGACCACGCTATTGGCAATGCAGCGTAGCCTGCAGTCGATGGAGGGCTCAATGGCCGCAGTGAATCACCGCTTGGACCATCTCTCCTCTCAGTTGGAGAAACAAAACACTCGTATGGGTGAAGTTGAGCAGAGGGTCTCAGCGGCAGAGGATGGTCTGGGTGAGGTGGCTGGCAAGGCCCTGAATATAGAAAAGGTGTTGTCCCTCATCCAGGCCAAAAACGAGGATTTGGAGGCGCGGTCCCGGCGCAACAATATCCGACTTACGGGACTGCCGGAGTCTACAAATGTGGGGAAAATGGAACTCTTCCTGGAAAACTTGATTAAGGAGCTCTTTGGTACTGAACATCTATCCAATTTATTTGTTGTTGAACGAGCTCACCGCTCACTGGCAGCGCGCCCTGTACCTGGCGCCCCACCCCGTCCCATTATAGCCAGACTATTAAATTATAGGGATCGTGACACTATTCTACGTCTGGCGCGGGATAAGGGAACCATCGAGCATCAAGGCAACACATTGGCCTTCTTTCCAGACTTTACTGTTGCAGTACAGGCTGCCAGACGGGAGTTCACTGCGGTTAAGAAATGTTTGCTGTCTGAAGGGGTCCCATATGCTATGCTGTATCCCGCACGCTTGCGTATAGGCCCGGAGGGGGACTCAAAACTCTTTTCCAACCCTAAGGCAGCCCTTGAACATGCGAAACAGCTCAAACGCAGGCGCCGAGGATCTGGCTCGCCTCGGGAGGGCGAGGATCAATGAGTTGCAGTGGTGGGGCGATATGTGATATGTAATGTCTCTGATGTTATATCCTCCTGTTCTCTTTGGATTGGTTATGATATGGGCTGCCCCGAGTGCTTGCACCTTGACGACAATATAGGATACTTGCCCAAATATATCTACGAGGCGTATGTATGTAGAATGATCTAGGATACGAGGGGTGGTTTGAATTCTCAGGGGTTGTCGTTCTGTCAATACTACTGTTTTCCATTTGTATGTTGATGGTCCACTACAGCTGCATTGCCCACTGGTTAGGATGTGCTCTATTCCTAGGTGCCTTCATGGTGGGGGTTCTGGGCTCTGGGGGACGAGGAGATACGCCATATTGTGCTCCTTGAAATTGAACTGTTGTTATCCGGGCAAAAACTTAGACCTACTTGGCCACCTCCTGCCTCGCGGGAGGATAGTAGCACTCTGTGCCCCCCAACTGGGTGTACCCCAAATGTGTTTTTCTTTTTTGTGGGTGGGGGGGGGGTTGCAGTATTGGGATGGCTTTGGCAAGTGGGGACGCTGAAGTGGGTGGGGGGTGGGGAGTTTTTGTTCAGGGAAGGCAGACTGATATTAAAGCTATGCTGGCTAATCTTAGTTCTAGTACATTATGGTATTATGGAAATGCATTGTCTATGTTAATGTGCAGGTGTTTCGTTAAAGATGGCTACATAAAATGAACAGTAAGATTAAGTTCCTTACCTGGAATATACGTGGGCTCAATAATCCTAAAAAGATACAGTCAGTCTTTGCATATCTAAATCGCATGGGAATACAGGTTGCCTTGTTACAGGAGACTCATCTCACTGGCGACTCAGCCAGAAAACTGGGAGCGCGCTGGGCTTGTACGAGAGTGGCGTCTTCTTATTCTACCTACTCCAGAGGGGTGATGACGCTTGTGAAGAAAGGTATCCCATTCACTTTGATTCGATCTGATGTGGATGACAATGGACGTGTGGTGATCATACATGGCAGATTGGGTGGTATGAGTGTGCTGCTGGTAAATGTATACGGCCCAAATACGGATGACCCGTCCTTTTATTTGGATGTGTGGCGTAGAATTTCCTCATTTCCTCCAGCTGCAATTATCTGGGGAGGGGATTTTAATGTTTGTCTGGACATGGAGCTGGATAGGGCTGGTGAAGGTGAGGTGAGGCCTAAGCGGGCAGCAGAGGTACTCACCGGATTATTAGATGCAGGACACTTGCGTGATGTGTGGCGCCTTCGGCATCCCGCTAGCCGGGAGAGCACATTTGTATCGTCGGTTCATGGGTCCTGGTCCCGTATAGACTTTTGGCTTGTCTCGGAGGAGGTCTGTACCTGGGCAGTAGCGGTAAATCATGAGGCTCGCACGCTCTCGGACCACTCTCCTGTAATACTTACATTGCAGGTTCCCACCTGTGAGAGGCCACCTTTCGCATGGCGATTACAACCTACAGAATTGAATGATCCTGTATTTAAGCAAGCGATTAAAAATTTCTTCAGGGAGAATGAGGGGTCGGTGGACAGTGCGGGTGTATTATGGGAGGCGTTCAAGGTGACTATACGTGGGGTGTGCATAGGGGCACAGTCTGGTGTGCTACGGGATATCAGATGTCGACTCACCAACTTAGGTGCGGATATTTCTAAGCTTGAGCGTGAATATGAGTCTGTTCCTTCTCCAGCAAAACTGGCGGAGATACGTACACTCGTTACGGAATACAACGAAACGGTGGATCAGGAGGTGATGCCCTGCTCCCGTCGAAGAGTTGCTCGTTATTATGGCGAAGGAGGCCGTCCCGGTCGATCTCTCGCGCAAAAACTGGCGGAGCCACGTAACCAGGAGCACATTACAGAATTGTTAGATATAGATGGAGTAGCCCGCTTCTCGACCGCGGAGCTTTGTGATATGGTTTTGCAGTTTTACGCCCGGCTTTACGCTGCTAGGGACTCTCCGATATCGGCAGAGATTGATGCCTATTTGGACGATGTAGCGCTTGGGTGGCTCTCCAACTCGCACCGCGAGTACCTTACACAACCATTTGACGTTGAAGACGTTAAATTGGCCATAATGTCCCTGCCGACCTGTAAGGCGGCCGGGATGGATGGACTGCCCAGTGAATTCTATAAAGCTTATGTATCGGATCTCGCCCCCAGGCTCTTGGAAGTCTATGCGGAGGCTTACGAGACGGGAACTCTGCCGCCTTCTCTCCGGGAGGCATTACTCGTAACATTATTGAAACCTGATAAGCCTTCGAATCAGTGTGAATCATATCGGCCCCTTTTAATTATCAATATCGATGCCAAGATCCTGGCAAAAATGATCGCCACTAAGATACAGCCGCTGGTCCCGCTTTTGGTATTTCCTGACCAATCTGGGTTTGTCATGGCGCGCTCCACGACGCACAATCTACGTACGGTCTTCTCTACTCTCCATTATTTTGACCCTGATTTCCAAGCTGTCGCGGTGCTGCTCGATGCGGCAAAAGCTTTTGATTCTCTACAATGGCCTTATATGTTCGCGGTGCTGACCAGGATGGGCTTCCCCCCGTTCTTCTTACACTGGATTCGCGTGCTATATGATCACCCGGTTGCCCGGGTGAGAGTAAATGGCTGGGTATCATCGGCATTCCCTATTGAAAGGGGCACCCGACAGGGATGCCCCCTATCTCCGATGTTGTTTTCGCTCGCTTTGGAGCCATTGGCCTGCAGATTGCGCCAGGGACATGCAGCAGCTGCCTTGCGTTTTCGGCAGAGACCGTTGGTGGTCTCCCTCTATGCGGACGACATGTTATTATATGTCCGAGACCCTGCTGTATATTTGTCCGCGTTGCTTCGGGAGTATGTGAGGTTTGAGGGATTCTCAGGACTCGGGATCAATTGGTCGAAATCGGTGGTGTTCCCATTGACAGCGCACACGACTGAGGTCGAGTTGGATTATCCATTGGCATGGACGTCTGATCCCGTGAAATATCTGGGGGTATGGTTGCATCGGGATCCAGAGAGGGTTATTTTGGAAAATTATGGCCGTGCGATCACACGCATCACCGATTTAGCAGAGCGCTGGGTGCATCTGCCCCTCTCTTTGGCCGATAGAATAGCGGTAGTAAAGATGGCCTTTCTCCCTAAATTGCTCTATTTCTTTGTCAATCATCACTACTTACGTTTGTTTGGGGTGGTAAGAAGCCTCGTTGCCGATGGGACCTTCTGGTGCAGCCTTTTGACCGGGGCGGATTTGAGGCCCCGGATCTTAGGCTATACTACTTATGTGCTCAGACGCAGTTTGCGCATTATTGGCACTTCCCTCAGCGCTTTCAGCCACATGTAGCTATTGAATCTGATTCGGTTTTGCCAATGCCATTGCAGGCTGCGACCCTGTCGGGAGGCTCGGGCGGCCCGCGGACTGAAATAAACCCGGTACTGTGCACGGCATGGGCTTGGCGAATGCTGGCGAGACGGGCTCAGCTGTCTTATCTCTATGCTCCGCTGCTCCCTCTGGCCTCGCATCCGGATGTCTCAGCGGCTAGGGAGAGACTGGCCTTGCGTGCATTGGCGATGGTGGGCATCTCTCGGATGGGTGACCTATATACGAAGGGTCGGTTCAAGACGCTGCAGGAGGCGCAGAGTGGCACGGATCGTGGTTTTATGTTCGGCTTTACTTATGTCAGAGTGCGTCAGGCAATTCAGGCGATATATCCGGATTATCCGTCGGAACCCGCTGCTTTACGGGCATTGCAGGCGATGCTGGCGGGAGAGGGGCGCAGGGGCTTAATTACTAAACTTTATAATGCTTCCTTACCCGAACGGGAACAGGAAGAGCATCCCTCCCGTACACGATGGCAGGTGGCATTGGGAGACACTCTTGCACCGGATGTTTGGACAGCGTGCTGTAAACTTACTGGCCAGCTTACAGCAAATTGTAATCTCAGAATCATTCACTTCAAATTCCTGCATCAATTATACTATACTCCTGTGCAACTCTATAGGTATGGCTTGAGAGAGACTGCTAGTTGCGTACGGTGTGGAATGGCAGATGCGGACTTCCTGCATGTGGCATGGATGTGTGCGGGTATATTTACTTTCTGGTCTGCTGTCGTGAAGACTTACGGATGTGGTACTGGAACCTGTGCATTGCACTCCGGAGGTGTGCCTGCTTGGGTATGTGCACCGCCTCAGACCCTGCAATAGGCGGATTGTAGCAGTTGCTACTTTATTTGCAAAGAGAGCTGTCGCGCAGTGTTGGGATGCTAAGACGACTCCTACGGTGAAGAAATGGCTTCGGGACATGCTTTACTGCAGGGACCAGCTGTTGATATATGAGGAGGAACTGCCTGAGGCCTCTCGTCCCAGGGACTTTTGGGCTCCACTCACGGTATACCTGTTGTCCCGACCAGACCTGCTGTAGGTCTCTGGTTCAGACTGCACCCTATATTTGTATGTGCCCATAGATTTCGCGTTTGAGCCCGTATAATGTCTTCAGTTATGCTGCTTATGTATGGCACCTAGGTCTAGTGTATTTTTGTTGCCTACTTAGGTTAATGGATTTCACATAAGAATGTGTTTACTGCCATTGTACTTATTGCATGGTATATGTCTGTTTCCTGATACGCAGATTTTATCTGAATGTACTGGACCTCCGACTTGGTTCTGCCTGGGTTGGGAGGGGGAGGGGGGGATAAAGTGGATTATGTTCTTCTTGTTGCCTATCTCGGCTATACAGTCACTGTGTTATGCAATTTTTGCACCAATAAACATATTAAAAAAAATAAAAAAATTGCAGTCTAAAACAAGAGAATAAATTTCAAAGGCTACATTTAAGATGTACAATAAAAATAGCAGGAATAAAAACATTCAAAAACATTAAAACAGGCGAGCTTCCGGTTAACAACCCTCCAGTTAAAAAGCCACGCCACATAAAAGGATATTAAAAAATAAGCTTGTATACAATACACAATACATTAGTTCCATTAACCAACATATCACAGTCACGAGAATTCATTTCTGGTACTAACAACCAATGCGGCCTAGGATAAAACTTCTGTTGATTAATCCAAAAGGAGAATAAAAAGCGACTAACTGCAAAAACTATTGGCCCGGATGTAGCTGTTTTTAAGATTCTGTATGCAACCTGATATTGCCTAGCTCCAAGGTTTAAACAGATCAGTCTTATCCACCTCCTGCGAATCAGTTGGTATTTCACACAAAAAAAGAGTATGTGCACCTCTGTCTCTTTTATTCTAACGCAGGCAGGGCATAGATCTGGTGATAACCCAGCAGCCTGATTGCTGGGAAACCTTAGGAGTAGGTTGCCATACCTGAATCTAACATATAGGCTTTTAGCAAGTGGAGGTGTGATTTGATCCAGGAAGGGTTCGAATCTGGGGTACGGCTTAACATTTAGGAATTGTGATGTTAAATGGCCGTTTGCTGATCTAGTGGCATAGCGCCCCCCCACAACCGCCCAATACCTGGCTTTCAATCTTGGTAAATCCCCACTGATTGCCCTCTCTGGATGTTCCCATAGTTCCCACATATCAATCGATTTACACCATCCTGCGATATGTTTGAACCACAGTAGTTTTTTAGCACCACTGATCATCAAAACCTCCCTCATAGAATTACAGTAGTCAGAGAGCTGGGGTGTTGTCGACATGCGTAGCCAATAAATTAGGGGTTTCAGTGAGGCCATGTCACCTTTTCTTTTCATCCCTAGGTCACAAAACAGGGGAATCAGTGGGGTGGTGGTGGGTACCGAGATAAGTGATCTCACGAAGATGTTTTCGCAGATTGTTAGTTTGTTTATATTAATATGGCCCCATATCTCTGCTCCATACTTAGCTCCACTCTGGGCTTTAGCACGATAAACTTCTAATGCTGGGGTTAATAATTGAGTATATGACTGGTTATGGTATCTCAGTATTGATTTGGACCTTTGGCACAGGGTAAGATAACTCTTGTCTAATTGTTGTTCCCAGCCAAGTGAGTCGCTTAATCTTATCCCAAGGTAGTCAAAAAATTCTATCCGCTCAAGGGCTTCACATGCAATTCTAACCTAACGTAATTTCGCCTTCACTTTCCCGAACACCATATATTTTTTGTTTTGGCAACGTTAAGTTCCAGGCTCCTGTTCCTGCAGAAATCTAAAAATGTATCCACTAATATTTGCAGGCCCATAGGTGTTGTGGATATAAGTAAAGAATCAACTGCATAGAGCAGGATTGGGACTTTCGCACCATTCATAGTGGGAGAATCGTTCCTGCAGTCCAGTAATCTGCTAGACACGTCAGTAATAAACAGAGAAAATAGTGTGGGGGCAAGCACACACCCCTGGCGCACCCCACGCTGTATCGGTATCCTCTCTGTTAATTCACCGCTTTTTCCACATCTTACCTGGGCATAGTTGTCCTCGTGTAGTCTAGCTATCAGGGTCACCAGATCAACTGGAGCACCTAAATCAGCATTGTTCTCCATAACAATTCACGCAGTACTAGATCAAACACGACTCTCAGATCGGCAAATGCTACATAGAGTTTCTGTTTTTTTAGCAGCACATATTTCCATATTAATAGGGTAAATCTGAAAGCCTGGTCGCATGTGCTTATTTTAGATCGAAGGCCAGCTCGGTATGGGGACAGTATCACCTTATCATCTATCCAGACTTGGAGTTTATCCAGGACTTGTCTGGCAAAGATCTTTTGCAAATTGCCAATCAGGCTGATGGGTCTATAATTGGAGGGGATGGAAGCGTCTCCCTTTTTGTGTATTGTAATTATTTTGGCTCCCCTCCAAGTTGTCGGAATATCTCCACCAGCCGATATACAATTTGACAAGAGATTTATATACGGGGCCCATATCGTGGGTTCTGATTTATATAAATCGCCTTGTATCTGGTCGTGCCCAGGGGCTTTACCTGCCTTTAGTCTGTTAATTGCTGACAAGGTGTCTTCCAAACTGAAAACCAGTGCAGTGCCAGTCGTGTACGTGGCAGGGAGACTGTTAGCAGTGTTCTGATCAGCTCTAAGACTGCCTATACAGCAAGTACCCCCAACCCTGGTATATAATGTGGAGAAGTGCTCCACCCATAACTCCGGCTGGATATAGTAACTGGGAGTAGTTGGGTTTTCCAAGTTTCCCTTTGCAGTAATGTGCCAGAACAAGCGACTATCGTTGCATCTTGCGGCTAATACCAGGTCTTGCTAGTTTTTATCTGCAAAGTGACGCTTAGCTTTGGCAAGTGCAGCTTTGTATCTTTTGCGTGCCAGGGCTACCCCAGACTGGCTATGCTCCTTAACTGCTAGCTGTAGTGCCCCCTCTGCTAGCTTGCATTCGCTATTGAACCATTTGTTATTCGTTATACCAACGGGCCTCCTGCCAGAGCTATTTTTGATAAAGACAGTTTGAACGGCTTCGTAAAATTCCCTGTGCACCTATAGTATGGAAGTTGGCCCAGGAGAGTGTGCACAGTCCAGACTACTGCTCAAGCCAGACAAAAATTGTGTGAATAACTCATAATTCCTAGTGTATAAGTCTAGATCTGCAAGGACTTTGGGCCAGGTGACACTTCTGCAATTGTGAGTTACGAGAGGCTCTTCCACCCTAGAAATACAGCTGGGTGGATTCCTATCCAGGGCGGTGCCCGTCATTTTTAACAGCAAGGGGTTGTGATCGCTGTCAAACCTCTGGGCGATTATCATATGCTCCACTAGAGACCAAATTCTTACGTCAACTAGAATGTAATTGATGACGCTAGTACTGGCATCCCGTTTGAAAGTGGCCTGCCTGTTTAAATCAGATGTGGTCCTCCCGTTACATGCCCTCAAGCTCCTTCCTGTAACCAGTGAAGCAATCTGCAGGGAAACAGACGTTAGACGATGGCAATGATTGCTAGTTGCCAAATTAGGTACGCCCCACGTCTCATCCTCCTCCTCAAGTAGGGTACTTACTAGTGGAGAGGGCTCAAAGGAAGCATTGAAGTCCCTGGCTACTATGATTTTAGAGTTGCTTTGACATACTCCTACCAGGTCGTCTAACAACGAGAGTACTGTAGACTCGCTGCTGTAAGGTTCGGACCTAGCGTAGACATTGAACAGGGTCAAATTTAGGCCTGTTAGAAAAGCAAGCTGGATCCCAGAATATCTTGTGATTTTATTGTTAGTTGCTTATACTTGCAGGCTAGAGTATTCCTCACAAGGATTACCTGCCCCCGATAGCTCTACCCGATGTTTTTGGTGCATTAGCTTCCACACTATATGCGGTGTACCCGTTTGTGTACCCTGTCCACAGCCCATGTCTCCTGGAAAATGCAGATATCATTTTTGCCTATATAGGAATACCATTCAGGGGCTTGAAGCTTTAGATGGATCCCCGCCAAGTTCCATGAGATTAGGGTTAGTCTGTTTTTTGCCTCATTATTAAGTGTGGGCAAGCATCTGTGGGTCTCTGCGTCGCGTAGCGACATATTATTAGTAATCGGATGAGCCAGTCGGGTAGAGGAATTTGGTTTCAATGGGAGCGCAACCTTGACTGCGCCAGTGATATTGTTAGAAAGTACATCAGTTTTTGCTGTTGGGTGCAAGTTAATAGTGGACGGCTCGACAGTGTAGCTAACTCCCAAGGGTTTAGGAATGGAATCACTTTCAGAAGCTATATGGTCTGACAGTGGATGCAAAGAAACATTTAATTTCCCCGTTTGGCCACACACTGTAATATTCGGATTAGATTCATCCCTTAAGCCACTACTAAATGGTTGAATTTGGGTAATGTTATCTGGCCTTGCTATACATATATTACTGCATTTTGCTTGTAGCCGTGCAGGGGTAGGAAGGGAAGAGTTGGTAGTATTCCTCAGTCAATCCACGTCTCGCAATGGGGATAAGGACCCCTGCCCTAATATGAAACCCTGTAGTGCGCCAGCTCCTGGCCTGCAGGACTTAAATCTAATGAATAATTTGTTTAAGGGGTTTGTCCTGATATCTAGGGCCACTAGATCATCCACCATCCTAGCATCTTTTAGTGTATCACTTTGAAAGCTGAATTCTTTGGGGAGATCCTTCGAGCACGGAGGATGTCTTCTCGGATAAGAATTTTCAGATTCAAACTTTACGTAGGGCTGCAGTTTGGGTACCTTTGTTATAACGACTTTGTTTTTTAAATCATTAGGCCTACTTCTGAGGCGAAGGGCGGGGATGCAGTTCCACCCTCTATTAGTTGTGTCGTGCAAGGGATTAGAAGTCCATAAGGGATTCAATGGCTGCAGCTGGCAGGGGTTAGGCAAGCTAGAATTGCTCGGAGCACTATTTTTCCATTGTTGTGAAAAATTGGCTCTGGTATTGTGCTGGGGGTGCTGAGAGTGTGGTTGGCGACATAGGGACCTGCAATTCCTACTTACTGCCTCTTGTGCTTCATAAGACTCCTGTAAATAGGGGGGATCAGGTGGGGAAATAAACTGTTGTGCATTCGGTTGTTGGGTGATCTGAGTAGTCTGAGTAGACTGGCTATACTGAATAGTAGACTTGTCAGTGTCTTTTGCACATTTTAGCTTATTTATTGTAGAAACCAATCTACAGTAAGATCATCAGCTATGTTAGATAATGATGAAAAACGATTACTGCAGTGAACGATGTCAGCTATGGCAGGTGGGTGAAATAAGTCTGGCACATCCGGGCTAAGAGACTTTCCCTGGGTAGCAACCGTAATCAAAAGTTGTTTGGCTGCCTTTCCAAACATACTGGGTATTCGCGGCTGAACAGTAGGAGTGCCCAGTAAATTGGAGGCCAGAGTTATTAAAGTGTCCCGCGATACTGGTGCGTCAGAGTATAACAGATCCTCCCATTCAACAATTAAGTTGTCAAATCGATAAATTACCCAGTTCCCACCAGCAGATTTGACTATTCTTTTAGTTTTTTTGTTTTTTGTGGTACCAGAGGACCCCTCGGCTCCCTTCCTCTTTCCCATGATTAGTATAACGATTAGTGCGAGGTACTGTTGGACAACACTAGTACAAGAAGCAGTGGGCCCGAAATAGTCGAAAAAAAGAGATTAAAACAATGATTTCAATGGTACCCTCAGATGATGTCCCTGAGCCCCGATCAATTTAACCATCAAAAAGTCAAACAGTCAGAGCGAGCTTAGAAATAACGCCCAGCAACAATATAGAGTAACAAAAAATCTTGGTGGCGTACCTCCTGGAAGACAAATGTTAGGGGGGTGGCCCAGCCCAGCCTCCGACGGGCGTGGATGGGCACGCCCTTGCTCCGGGCTTTGTCCGGGCGCGTCCGCGCGCGTCCGGCGCTGCGGCAGCCCCAGACTGTTCCTATGCGCCTCAGGTTGGCTGGGGTTGTACAGTTGTACTTGTGCTAGCTTTCACTCTTCAATAAATGCATCTTTAATCAAAATGTCTGCATTTGGATCCCAAAACTTTGGCCACAGAAATGCACAATTCACAGTGCCAATTAGTAAACTTGTGAGATAAAATAAAATTGTGCTCCTAACTTTCTGTCAGGGGTTGTAAGGACTATATAAATTTGATTTCTGCCTTTTTGCTCTTAGGCAATAAAGGGTTAAACAGCCCAATGGGTGAGAAGGCAGAGATAGCCTCTCAAATGCAGATGAGCAGGGCTCGAGTCGGGGTACCACGCGGGTGGACGGCGTCCCCCCACTTATTTTACCGGGTGGACGCCGTCCACCCTGCCCAAAAGCTGGACTTTCAATGATGGCGTTACTTGCCCGCACGGCCGCCCCGTCGATCTCCTGGCTGTCTGTCAATCTTGTGTAGCGCGCGAATGCGCTACCTATCAAAATTCTGCTTTGCCCTTTATGTTAGTTCTGGAGTAGTCATGGTGGCCTGAATCACGTGGAAAGCCAAACAGCGGGGCTATTTTTGTGAAAGAACTGGCAGTGTGGGAATAAAGCATAACCCCAAAAACAGAATTCAAGCTGAAGCCATCATTTCAAAAATAAAAAATTACAAAGACTATAAAGTGTACCCGTTCTAAAAACGACATCTGTCAATTCAAGTCTCTCTTCAATCTGCAACATTATTTAAAGTTGTTCGAATATTGCCGACAATTCGACTAAACATTTGAGTGAGTTTCGATTCCGTACTATTCATTTGGTAAGAATATTTTCCAAGTATGAAGCAATTTTTGGCAATCATTCTTTATTTAAATATAAAGAGATCAAAGACGTATATATGCATGCAGCCGCACGCAAGAATACCAAACAATCATGGTACAAAAAGTCACCTGGAACAGTGAAAGTTACATATCAGCTCACTGTGCTGGGGACTACCTTTCGTGACGTCACACTTCCTGTCGTGACGTCACTTCCTGTGACACCACCTAACTTGGAGCGTCCCCCCACTTCTTTTTTTAGGACTTGTGCCCTGCAGATGAGACCATCTCACGGCTAATGGGCTAACATTAACATCCGTTGGATAAACAGCGGATGTGCTAAAAAGAAAGTTATCAGAGTAATGCAAGCAGCAGCAGATAAAGTGTCTCAAGAGACACTGAGAACAGAAAAACAATGTGCTGCCACCCCTCTTCCCGAACCTCTCCTCGGTTTTGAGGTTGATGTGAATAAGGTAGAGCGCAGAAACACTGCCTTGAACAAATGCAGCACAGGCTATAGGTGCTGTCCCGCGAGGTCCGCCAGTGATGGGGGGAGGGGCACCTGCCCAGCCTAAGTGCACCACCTCACTCAAGAAATTTGAGTATGTAACAAGCTGTGCTGCCACTATAAGCTTAACCAAATAGCAAAGTCTCAAAGTTCTTTGTGATGTGGAAGCTTGTGTTTCTGTAGTCTGTCTTAACAACTTTTATGATAGGTTATGTGAAGTTGTATGATTTCATGTGGTGTTTTTGCTATATGCCTTTTAAAGCATTCACTGTGAGACCTCTTGATGCTGGAAAGGACTATGTGAGCGAGTGATATTTATTGATAGAGAGTGCTATTACTTTAAAGTAACTGAAAGTTAGAGCTGCCAAGCCAGGACATTTAGATTTTTGTTGATGTGGTGCCAAATATGTTTCCCCCAAAATTATCCTAGCATGCATTGCTCAAGCCACATCAGTGGAAAAAAGCATTGACAAATTCAATAGGTCAGGTGTAGGCCATCAGCCTTTTGGCAACTCTTGTTTTATTATGTCATTTAAAAATCTTTTTTTTTATTGTTCATGAAGCTGCCAGGCGCCGTCATAGGGATTCTGCTGGTAAGCAGAATTGTGCCTCGGGATGACAGTACATCAAATTCTAGGGACTGCGTCTCTCTACCATGTCAGTACCTGTCAGCCCAAATCCTGGCTAGCTCACAGTGCCTCGCCTGAACTCCTAAACTTCCCAGAGTAGCAGGTGAATTTTGGCATCAACCTAGAACATGAACCTCTAGTCCCCAAGAGAACCAGAAAACAGATCATCACCTTTCGTCACTCACTCATGCATGTCCATAGTAAACATAAGCTAGACACACAGAAAGTTTACAATATATTTATTGAAACTATCGTAGTCTATTATGAAGCAAATCTGCTGAGATCACTAGGAAAATTAAACTACACAAAGTAATTAGAATTACTATTGGGCTAATTAAAATAAACATCACACCATGGCAGATTATCTATCTGTCTAGGCCTATCCTTACTGTGTAAACAAAGGTTTAAGTTTAAAGTCCATTGAGCATCCCGACGCTTGTAGATTAGATGGCCAAATTCCCACAGTAAGAGCAGTTTAACAAGGTGCCTTAAATAGCCAGGTTATCAAGTGGCATTTAAAGGAGTCAACCTCCTTTATGGTAAGAAGATGTAGCATAAGAGCAGCCGCGGCCAGAGCTGAGAAAGAGGAGCCACACTATTGCTTCCTCTTCATTTTTGGCTTCGTTACCAGCAATGTGCTGGAGGAGCGTAAAGCTCTAGATGGCTTAGAGTGGGAACGTTTCTTGATTAGATAAGAGGGTCCAAGGCCATAAAAAGCCCTGTGTGCTAGCACAAGCCCTTTAAACCGCACTCTCTCCCAAATAGGCAGCCAGTGCAGCTCCTAAAAGTGGGCCCTAACAGAGATATGTCTCGGGATGTTGCACATGAGCCTTGTTGCAGCATTCTGCACCAGTTGGAGTCTTTTAAGTTGGTATAAAGGGAGATCCCAATATAGCGCATTAGCATAGTCCAGACGCGAAGTAATCAGTGCATGGACCTCCATCTTCTGACAAGAGATCGGGATCAAGAACAGCGCAGCAAGAAAAGGATATATATATAGTGATCTCTGGGATTGCAACAGATCCCATACCTGTTGTGTATGGTTAGGTGGTCGGCATCATGAGTGTAAACTCAGTTTACGCAAGGCTTCATGTCAGGCTCTGCGGACATTTGTTCCAGGACAAGCCTCTCTGCCGGAATTCTCCTCTCTGCCACCAAGGGGACGAGGTACAGTTCATATATCAATTCAATTCAAGAACTTTATTTCGGCCTGTGAGGCGATAAAAGCACAGATAAAAATACAGTTCAATACATTCGACTAAGTACAAAAATACAAACAATCATTGCTCTTTGAGAGGCAACAAATTACACATAGTTAGTGCAAGGTTAGAGTCATTTTACATAAAACACTCGGCTGTCCCACAAGCCTGCCTCAGCAGGCCAGAAACTAACCTGTAACCGTAGTATTCAATAAGGTGCATATGTAGTGCATGAGCAGCATGATGGTCTTTACATGTTCAAAAGATCGAGTTCAATAAAGTGCGCATGCAATACATAAGGAACTAGGAGGCCATTACAGTAATTCAGCATAACTCGGCTATAGCTCTAGGATTCAATAAAGTGCGTGTGCAATACATTTAGCAGCTTAATGGCCTTTACATTGCTCAGAAAATCGGGTTCAATGAAGTGCGTGTGCAAAACGAATCCAATTGATTCAAAGAATCATCAAGCATTTCTTAAAAATTTAAAAAGCTTTTAAAATCTTTTAAAATACATAACACATAGAATCCACTGAATGATACATAAGAACTATCCTCTTCAGCTCTTCAGTATAAGTGCAATATGAATAGAGAGGTTGAGATTTCCAATTTTCCTTTCCCTCTAAGGTGATTATTTGTCCTTTTACAATGTTATAGGGAAATACATAAAAGTGCTAGTGCATACTAGATTGACCCTTTCCAAAGATACACAGTTATTAATCGTTGTACTAAAATAATTCATAGGCATCAATATAATGCGTTCATGTTGAAACTGCTCTACTTGATTTAGTTTGGGCCCAGCCACTTAATACATAATAAAACACTGTGTTCACTAAGTACGAACATCAGGCCTGGATCTGTTGTTTAACATTTTTGCCCTCTCTTTTTCCTTATAACGCTGATAGCCAATAGAAATTTGCTGAGACCAAATACACTGAGACGTGAATTATCTGTTTTTAGTATTCGTAACATCTCCATGTGTTTCCGGACATTCAGGCACCTGCCTATCGGTTTTATCCATTTCCTTCTGCCCATTGTATACGCTGGACAAAAAAACAGAACATGTGCAACATCCTCCTCTACTCCCGATTGGCATAGGTTACAGTTCATATAGTAGCAACTACTATGTTGGAAAGATGCAGCTGGGCTACCGTGTTATATCTAAAATGTTAGGAGTTGTTGCTGACCGAGCAGAGAAAACAGTACACTTTGTTGTTATGTATTCTAGGCAGCCTTGGATAAAATGTACATACTGAATCCCGAGAAGAATCACTGATTAACAAATAACATGCACAGTGTCTTCCTAAAATACTGTTAGGAAAATTAATGTGTTATGCATGTCTATGCAAAGCAGAGGCAGCCTAAAACATTTAATATGCAAAACTAAGGGAGTACCAAAGTGGGCCTAGAAGGGGAATCAATGTGACGCTTATAAGGATAATATGCAAAGCTATAGGCATAATACAAATGGAACTGAAAATTATGAAAAGGGGGCCAAATTAGGTTGAAAGGAGGCACCCAAGATCGCTTCCACAAGATTAGTGTTTAGTGAATCCAGAAAGGATTCAGTCTCCTCAGACGATGATCCCTCAATAGCCTCATTTAAAAGGTCCAGAGAACAGACATGATCCTCGTTATCAGTCGATGCTGAGGAAGTAGACTGTTGTCCTACGACCGTGTTATTAGAGCCGAAGTTCAGAAGTCCGGGTGCGGAACCACCCATCTCCCCAGTACAGAGTAGCTCATAGCATGCATCTGGAAGCAGCTGCAAGTTCATGGGACAACTCCGAAAACGGTTCGTTATTGGACTCCTAAACAGGTTCATGTCCATAGGAACAGGCAATTGCAGTGCAAGGCAAACATCAAGTGCCCACTCGAAGGGACCCCATAGGCAATGAGAAAGGGCTGTACACAAGTAAACCAGGCGGGTCGGAATGACAATGACCAGTCAGTGTTCAGTTCCTGGAGCAGAGGGTCTCTAAAGAATCATATCATGCGCTCACAGCACAGCTGGACTGGTGGTAGTTTTCAGTGGGCTTCGAAACTAAACATCCATTGTGAAGTAACAGAAATAGACCCAAAATACCTCAAATGAGGAATAACACAAAGGGAATGCCTCCAAAAAAACTGGAAAACAGGGAATGTACAATGGCTGGTATTTCTCCAAAGATTTTCTGGAAGGTACTGACTAAGCTAGTCCCGATTGCTTTAAAAACGGCTCTATACCAGCAGTATTGGAAGCATTAAAGATGTAGTAGTAGTATTTATTTATTTGTTGATTATTTAAAATCATTACAAACAGCAAAGTACACATATAAGATAAAATTAGAATAAGATTATGACAATCAAACAGAAGACAAAAAATTCATGATCCCTTCATAATTATTTTGTGACTACAGTGTACATTTATATTCAAGCAAGATCTGCAAATAAGCATCAACATAAGTTGTGTAGCAGCAAATGATCGGCAATCAAGAAATAAAGTGCTTTGTGCTAGCTGCCATTGTTTACAATATACCATACATTACTCTCAAAAAGACTTTAAAACTATGTGAGTTTACAAAAGATAAAAACAGCCATAATAAAATTGCATTGGGAGCAACATTAGCAATAAAGTGCAGTTGTGCTGGTAAACTTTTAGCAACAAATAATAAAGTGTCTTGTGCTAGCAGCTAAAATTATCAATATGCCATGCATAACTCTAAAAGAAAACTTTAGTAAAATTGCAATTGAAACAACATTGGCAGTAAAAATGCATTAAAAAATGGTTTAAAATAAACAGTACTTAACCCTAAAAATGTAATGTAGCATTGTAAATAATTTTCATGTCATAAAAGTTTTCACATTCAATTGTCAGTATTACAAAGTTTCTTTTCAGCTATAATAGTAAACTTAGCAAATCGGGAGATAAGGTAAGCGTTGGCACCGCTAAGACAAGAGATGATGGCATTTCTACAAAATCTTACCCCCAATTCATAAAAAATATGCTTTAAGATGGTTTTCCGCTCTACTAGCAATTGGGGGCATAAAGTTACTATATGCACTAAAGTTTCCTCGCAGGACCCACATAACCTACACAAATTGGAAGGCCATTTGTTTTCCCATTTTGGGATTCCATCTTTAGTCGGATATCTTCCGAGCCGTAGTAACATAAATTTATTCTTAATTAAGGGATTTAAGTAGAACGACAGATATGGTTGGGGAGCCAATTTACCAAAGGAATTTACAATTGACCATAAATGATTTTTTCCCCTAAGTTCATCTTTATCTATTAAAGTCGACAAAAAAATGGCTGATTGATTGATTGATTTTTGTAGACAATTTTACTTCTGATTTCGTCTTCTAAATTTGGGCAATCAAAATTACATAGACATTCTTTTAGGTATATTTGCCAGCTGCTCGCATACTCGCTTTCTCATCATCTCGAGCCAACACTGGTTTGCAAGAGAACCTTCTTCAGCACGAGACAATGACAATAGTGTTTTTAAAAATGTGGATTGTCTAGCCAAAGTTTGTCTTTTTAGGCCAAATTCTAGTCTTATATTGGCACGGCTAATATATCTGGGTATCCTAAAAACTGATTTATAAGTTCTTACTTCGATGTCGTCAAGGATTTTCGCGTCTTTGCCACGGAAGATAATAGAACCGTAATCTAAAGATGGTATCAACTTTGATTTCATGACGTTCAACAGATGGTCATAATTTGGGCATGCTATCTTATCCCTCAGTTTTCTAAAGGCAAATGATAACGATGTTCCCTTAGCCTCGAGGTTATTAAAATGCTGCCTAAAAGACATATTATCATCAAATGTGACTCCTAGATATTTGTACGATTTTACACATTCGACGACCAAACCATTGATATTCCATTCTTTCAATCCTAATTTCGTTTTCCCTACAGTCATTATTTTTGTCTTTTTAGTATTTATTTTAAGTCCATTTTGGGTAACATATTGATTAAAGGAATCTATTAGTCTTTTTAATCCTATGACAGATTGGCTTAATAAAATAGTATCATCGGCATATTGTAGGCATTTAATCTCCTTGCCTAAAATTGCGGGAGAATGGGCATTAATATGTTTAAGATGAGTTGGGAGGTCAGACATAAAAAGATTAAAAAGACAAGGAGCCAGGACACAACCTTGTTTCAGTCCAGTATTGGTCTCAAGACGACGGGTTGTATGTCCTCCATCACCAACTTTGATCTGTACCCATGTGTTAGAGTATAACAATTTAATCATATTTAATAAGGTGTTAGATATGCCCCAATCGGTCAGCTTCGCCCATAACAAATTTCGCGGTACAGAATCAAAGGCGGCTTTTAAATCAATGAAACAAATATACAACTTTTGTTTCCTGTATTTTAATTATCACCTAGAAAGCACCATAGATAAAGATACTGATAAATTATTTGACACAATGTTTGGCTTTGGCCTATCGCAAATTATTTGGGCCTGACTCAACTACAGGTCATACTCTTGATGGAGTTTTTACCAACAATTGGAATTTGAGATTTTCTTAACTTGGTCTGATCACAAAGCTGTGATCTTTACAATTGCCATCCTTTCTAATAGCGTTTCCAAACCTAATTCTGGCAACATTAAAAATTTCGTCCCTGGCATAAATTACAAGCTTCAGGTTTAAGATCCATTTTATCAGACTCAGAGTTAGCTCCAATTGCAGATCCTAATATCGCTTCAAGAGATTATGAAAATTGGATTCAGTCGGCTATTAATGCTCTCATCCCTATTTAATCCAAATCGTCAAGAAGGATTACTCCTATAGCTCCTTGGTTTAATGAAGACCTAAGAGCCTTTAAGCAACACTGCCGCAGGCAGGAGAGAGTATGGAGGAAACAATATAAAACAGCAGAAAAATAAATATACAAGCAAAGTATTAATAAGAATAAAACACTTATTTTAACAGTAAAATCAGAATATTTTTCAAAAAAGATTGAAGTGGTGAAAAACTCCACTAAAGAGCTTTTTGTGCTGTCACTAACATGACCTCCGCCCCAGTTGCTAGTCCTATTAAAGGTAATCAGGATTTCTGTAACGCCCTGGCTATTTTTTTCCAAAAGAAGTTTCATGATATTTTCATTGGTTTTTCTATTAATAGCAAAGTTATTAATCGGTCCCTGAATACAAATCTTTCAATTAATGACAGTCTTAGCTCTTTTAGAGAATTTACAAGTCTGTCGGTGGAGCAAGTTAGCCAGATGATTCTTGCCACCAAGACGGGATCTCCATTAGATCCTGTCCCACTCACACCTATCCAGCTGGCACCAGATATTGTTGCTGGACATTTAACAAATATCTTTAATACTATGTTTTGCACAGGTAAATTCCCCAAGCATTGGAAAAAGCCCTCAGTCCTGCCACTCATAAAGAAATCAAATCTGGATCCTCTGGATACCAGTAATTATCGACCTATGTCAAGGCTTCCCTTTCCAGCCAAACTGGTGGAAAGGGCTATGAATGTACAGTTGACTTCATTTACAGAACTGAATGATCATCTGGATGCGACTTAGTTCAGGTTCCGCAGTGGGCACGGTACAGAGAGGGACCTTATCTTTGCCACTAAGGAAATCAGATTCATTTTGGACGGGGGGAGCAGAGCGGCCCTTGTTGGACCTATCTGCGGCTTTCGACACGGTTTATCACATATGTTTGATCGACTGGGGCAGCTGGGTATTAAAGATACAGCCCTAGCCTTGCTTCACTTCTTTCTAACCAACAGGATACAATCGGTGACTTTTGGCGACTATACATCGTTTCCTTACTCCTTGCCCAGTGGTGTTCCACAGGGCACATCGCTAAGCCCAATCCTATTCAATATATATGTCACCCCTTTGACTGCATTAATTAAATCCTTTGGGTTTTTGTTAGTGTCCTATGCTGATGACACTCAAATTGTGGTGTCTCTATCCAACACTGATCAGGGCATAGACAAATCTTTCTGAAACTGCATGTCTGCAGTTAGTGATTGAATGGGCAAAAATTGCCTTAAATTAAATTCAATAAAGACAGAAGTGATGTTGTTTCGGCACAACACATCCTTCTAGTCTCAATCCTGGTGGCCACAAGATCTAGGGACGCTTCCAGTCCCTACATAAAAAGTTAAAAACCTAGATGTTGCTCTAGATCCGTGGTACTTATAGTACGGCCCGCAGGCCGCCAGCGGCCCGGCAGGCCTTCATTGGCGGCCCGCGGACCTTGCCTTGCCATTTCTACGTTTCCAGTGAGGCCGGCAGTAAACACTGAAGATGACTGCAGGAGCATACGTAGTGAATACGTATTAAATAGGTATTCACTAGGTATGCTCCTGCGGCCATCTTCTGTGTTTACTGCCGGCCTCTGTGAGGTCACGGCACCGCCGGAAAGCTTCCCAAAAGGCCCTTTAAAAGTCAGCTGTAAGCGCTTTCACAGCTGACTTTTAAAGGGCGTTTTGGGAAGCTTCCTGTCTGGACAGAGACAGATCGAGGCAGAGACAGATAGAGACAGACAGAGACAGAGACAGACAGAGACAGATAGAGACAGAGATAGAGACAGATAGAGATAGAGACAGCGAGAGATAGACAGACAGAGACAGACGGACAGACAGAGACAGACAGACAGAGACAGACAGACAGAGACAGAGATAGAGACAGAGAGAGACAGGGACAGACAGAGACAGATAGAGACACAGACAGATAGAGACACAGACAGAGACAGAGAAAGATAGAGATAGAGACAGAGATAGAGTCAGATAGCGATAGATAGAGACAGATAGAGGCAGATAGAGACAGAGACAGATAGAGACAAATACAGATAGAGACAGCGGCAGATAGAGACAGAGAGAAACAGGGACAGACAGAGACGGATAGGGACAGAGACAGATAGAGATAGAGGCAGATAGAGACAAATACAGATAGAGACAGAGGCAGATAGAGACAGAGATAGAGATAGAGACAGAGAGAGACATGGACAGACAGAGACAGATAGAGACAGAGAGAGAGACAGGGAGAGACAGTGACAGACAGAGACAGATAGAGACAAATACAGATAGAGACAGAGACAGATAGAGACAGAGACAGGCAGAGACAGATGGAGAGATAGAGAGAGAGAGATAGAGAGAGAGAGATAGACAGATAGATAGATAGATAGATAGAGAGAGAGAGAGATATATATAGAGAGAGATAGAGAGAGATAGAGAGAGAGATAGATGGATAGATAGATAGATGGATGGATAGATAGATAGATAGATAGATAGATAGATAGATAGATAGATGTGTGTATGCCGGGTCTGGTGGCTCAGTGGACTAATGCATCCGCTGCAGGGGCCTGTGTTCAACCTCATGGTCACAGGTATTTTTTTTTCTCTAGCCCCCCCCCCCCACTGACCCCACCCCACCCCCCACTGACCCCACCCCCAACGGTGCGGCCCTCGGCCACAAACCGCACTGTAAATTTGGCCCCGAGAGAAAGTTTGTGAGTACCCATGCTCTAGATGATAGACTCTTATAAAAATCAGGTGAATACAGTCATTTCCTCATCTTTCTTTGCTTTAAAAACCATAAAGAAAATTGTTCACTTGATCCCATTCGAGCTATTAAAGACAGTAGTCATCGCATTAGTTCTTTCTTGCTTGGACTACTGTAATGGACTTTAAATTTTTTTAAATTATATTTATTGAATTTTTAGGTACAAACAACAAAGATTTATGCATCCACATCATTATAACCGTTCAAAAGTTGTGCATGACATTTTTTAAAGGTAACATGACCTGAGACAGGGTAATGGCCCCTCGTTAGGCAATTCATGCCCCGCATTCCCTCTCGTCCTCTCCCTCCCTCCCCCCTGTCTCAACCCCCAGTGGTTTCACACAATCCCCCACTCTCAGGTTTGGCCCCTTTCTGTGCTTGTACATACACGTCCCCGTCCCTCTTGCCTAACATCTCCGCAGATACCGGTAAGTCCCACCCCTATCTTGACCTCGCATTCCCACACTCGGGGGGGGGGGTCTATGGGGGGTGAGTTAGTATATACATTCACAGGGGGTCCCATATGTCCCTCGGCCTAGAGGTAGGCAGAAGAAGTTCGGCGTATGTCAGGGATTGCTCCTGCCATATTATGAGGTCTTGAAGCCAGTCTTTGAATTTTGGTGCCCTGCCCCGTCCCCACCTGCAGGCAACCCTTCTCCTAGCCAATAAAAGCCCCAGCGCAGCGAATTTCCTATAGGCAGCGTCAGTCTCTTCAGTATACCCCAGCAGTGCCATAATTGGCAATGCCAGCAGTGGCGACTCTATCATCTTTCCGAGATCCTCCAAATCCTGTCGCCAGTATGTCGTGATAGGTTCGCACTCCCTTGCTAAGTGAAGGAAGTCTGCGTTCCCATATCCACACCTGTCACATTTGTCATCGTCTTGGATCTGAAACCTGTGCATCTTAGCAGGTGTGTAGTACAAGCGGTGGAGGAACTTATAGTGTATTATCCGCAAGCAGCTATTAGCAGCGATGTTTTCAGTGTGATTGCAGCTATAGGTCCACTGCTTGCATACCCAAATCTGCTTCCCACCGAGTTTTTGAGGCCGTGGGGGCATCCGTCAGGGATGCCTGCATGTGAAGATACAAAAGGAAGACTACGTGTGACAGGAGGTGCATTGTAGTATAGCATGCAGTGGGCCAAGCATTAGCGGCTCTCGAGGAAAGTTGGGTGTGATTGCTTTGACAGTCTCACGTATAAGAACAGCTCCATCGACGTAGGTTCATTTTAATAAAAAAATTGTTCCCTAGTTTTAAAAATCCCATTGTTGTATAGGTCTCCCCACGTGTTTATTTGTTTTTTTGTAGGATTCCTCTGCAGCTCACCTCACGTGTCACCTCAAGATCTGGATAATGTGAAAGTTGTAATCTAGGTGCGTATAGCATCGGTACCTCCAGTCTATTCGTGATGCCCCTCCATGCTGCATTAGTACAGTCTACCATGGTGGGATCCAAATCTCTGCCCTTGGGTTTGTGTGCAATAAAGCCCTCTAGTGGGGTGGGGTCCATATATCCGTGCTCGATGGCAAGGTGAGGCATATATGTGGGAGGATAAAACCAAAATGTAGTGAAGTGTGCCTCCGTACATAGATAATACAATTTTATGTCAGGTGCTTCGAAGCCTCCCTGTGCAAAGGGACTTGTCAATGTGTCCCACCGAAGTCTGGGTTGTCTCCCCCCCTAACGCCAGCCTGATCAATTGTGATTGAAGTGTTTTTAAAAAATTCCAACCCGGATTATGTGGTATGTTTAGAAAAAGGTACGATAGTTTGGGCAGGATGACCATTTTGATCAATGATATGCGCCCGGCCATTGAGAGAGGCAAGGCAATCCAGCGCATTATCATGTCCGTCAAGGATGTCAGGGCCTGTCCATAACTAGCTCGCATGAGATCTGTCCTGTCCCTAGTGATTATTATTCCTTAATATTTCACCTCTGCCTGGCACCATACTATAGGGTAATCTATAGAATGCGGGTGAGTTGCCTCTTAGCAGAAAGATCTGCGTCTTTTCCCAGTTAACGATGATTCCCGAGATCCCTTCGAAAGCTATAAATTTGCATAGTATGTGCTTAAGATCAGTTTGTGGGTTACGGACATGCAGTGTTATATCATCCGCGTAAAGGGATACCAAGATCTGCCTGGTGGGATATCAAATCGCATGTTCCCGATATTGTTGGCACAGCTTGGCTGCGAGTGGTTCCACAGCCAACGCAAATAGTAGGGGGAGAGCAGGCATCCCTGCCTCGTACCTCGTGAAACTGGAAAGGGGGCAGAGCCCATTCCATTAACCATCACCCTTGCCGGTGGCTGTTGGTACATCAGCGTTATCCAGCAGGCCTCAAAAAATCCATTGCCCAGTCGAGCAAGATTTATTCAGAACGAGCTATTTTTAGGGACTACTCGCCCTTTCTGGCAAGTTGAAAATCCTCTAACTTCAGAGAAGACAAACTGACTTTTGACCTCTGTCTCTGAAAGCAGAGCAAATATGACAAGATAACAAGATTTAAAGGCATCTTTATTGCTCACAAAGTGAAAGAGCAATAAAAATTAAAGCATTAAATCTTGTTATCTTGTCACATTTGCTGGCTTTCAGAGACAGAGGTCAAAAGTCAGCTTATCTTATTACATTTATTTTTCTTTCTGTGACTTTATTTGGAGGATTTTGTACAGTGAACTGTGTGACAATTGAACTGTGCAAAGCATGTTAAATGAAAGGCTGTAAGATGTCCCCACATAATGCTGTAGCGTCCTTGTGCATCCTGCACTGACCCCATTGCCTCATATGGTGTGTTTTTCTTTATGAGTATCGCTGTGCCTCTAGCGTACATAGAGTACATAGAAAAACATCTATGCTCCGCCCAATGGGAGGCAAAAGCGGTATCTGTCCGGGGCCCAAGGTGCGTTTCCTGACACATGGCAATGTGAATGTTGTGCCTATCCAGGTAGGCCAGGACTTGCCTGCGCATACGCGGGTTCCCCAGCCCACAGACATTCCAGGTTTGGAGGTTAAATCCTGTGTTGTCCCACTATCCCGCCATACAAAGAGGATAGAGTATATTGTACCATCTAACGAAAGACAGCCATCCCCTGAGATCTTGACACACCTGACATATAATAGCTTCAATTTGTAGTCATGTACCATACAATTGAGAAGATGCATTTCCCCTCCCTCCCCCTCCCACAACGACAACTCCCAACTTGTTGAGGACAGAACCCCCCCCCCCCCCCCAGAAACTAGTGTCTCTAATAAACGCTTAGTCAGCCTCTGGAGCCCCTCCCATCTCGATCTCTCTGGGTCTGGAAACATCGGACACCTGACGAAATCCCATACCAACCCTATATTTCGCAGATGCCCATTTCTGAGAGAGGCCCTTCATTTCCTTTAGTGTGAGGTGAGTATAGAGGCAAAGAACTAACAGTATTGAAAACAAGAACCAATATAACAGTAGTGAGCTACCGCTTAAGAAGAAAGAGGAAAAAAAAGAAGAAAAGAAAAAAGAGGAGAATAAAAAGAAATAGAGACGACAGAATATTAAAGGTTCTCACAAACGTCCAGTAGGGATCTCCTTCTGGGGTTGTTCCTCCTAGGGGGCCAGCAGCCAACCCACTGATACCTCACGGAAGGGGGGGTGCCCGGGTATAATGTCATTAGTGTCCTATAGCCACCCTATAACTTAGAACTGTGTCCTTTGGCAAAGTCTGGCTTCATGCAGTCTATTACAGGCCACCGTCCCGTTCTCCCCTACGATTGTGGGATCTACAATCCAGGTTTCCTCAAATCATTCAGCCTGGGTCCGAGATGATGCACAGTCCACTCCCATCGGGAACACCTTTACCCTTGCTCTGACAGCGGAGACAGCGACCTCCTCTGTGTTTTCTCAGTGTCTCTGCCATTCAAGGTTCTGCCAGCTTAATTGGTGTAAAAGAATTGTTTTCCTTGATGAGTGATTTGAAGGCGCGCCGGATACTGCATTGCCTAATCTATTTGGGCCTGCCGCGACTTGTTCTTTGCTGGTTGGAACTTCTTTTTGGCCTCCTGCACCGACATAGTGAAATCAGGGTAGAATGCTATGCCATTCCCCTCAAATTCGAGTTGTTTCTTCTCTCTAGACATTCGGAGGGCCACATCCCAGTCTCGAAAATTAAGGATCTGAGCGATTATTGGTTGCGGGGGCTCTCCTGGAGGAGGACAGGGTCCTAGTGAGCGATGCGCTTTCTCAACCACCAACTGTGCAGAAAAGGCATCGGCTCCAAACAGAGCTTTTAACATCCGTTCAACACATTCGCCCCGTGTTAGTGCTCTCCGGCACTCCTATAATGCGCACATTGTTGCACCACAAGCGCGCTTCTAAGTCTTTATTCTTGGCGGCTATAACTTTTAAGAGGCAATCCATTTGCAGCAATTGTTTCATCCTTCCTTCGGATGTGTCCTATAATTCAGAGATTCTATGCTCTGCTTCTTGCAGTCTACCATCATGTTTTTCAAATTTTTGGGCCAGAAAATCGTCCCGCGTGCATATCGAGTCCATCTTGGTTTCTATGGACGTGAGGCTCTGTTTCATAGTCGGTAGGAGGGACTTCACATCATTGTCCACGGGGTCCTGAGTAGCTGGGGACCCCTCCGCCAGCTCCCCTTCTGTATCCCTCAATTGGGACGTCACCACCCTACGGGGTTTGAAGGACAATCTTGACTGTTTGCCCTCTGTTCTGCCCATATTGGGCCCCTACTTCTCCGTTGCACCGGCTCCAGGGGTCCTCTCGCTGTGTGTTGTATCAATCGGTCCTCCTCCACCCTAAGGGCAGCGAACCTGTAGGCATGGCCCTTACAAAGAGCAAGGGTCTGGAGCAGGGTAGTCCTCACTTGTCACCCCGGGGCAATGTCACCGGTGTAGCAGAGTGTCTCTTCAGCGCTTCACTAAGTTTTTGGTTTGTGGTTCTTTGTGACTCTGGGCCTGTTTTCTTTACCCTCTCTGAGTTTGCTTAAGTTTGGACCCCCGCGATGCGACTGAGTAGCAGCCAATATTTTGGAGCCTTGTTAGCCTGCTTCAACTGCTGTAAGCCTCCGTGCTAATACTGTTCTGGCAGCTTTCCTTCTCTTGTTTTTTCTTTTTTCACCCTTCCTTTCTGTTCACTTATTATTTTCCTTTTTGTATTTTAATATTCGTCCCCAACTAGCAGAGTTCTTGGTTAGTCCTAAGAGTCTCACACATGCGTACGGCCAGTGCTGGTCCATTGTGCAGTGCGGGAGCAGTTCACCCGCCTCCAGGCTCTCAGTCTCCCGGTTGCTGCGGTGAAGGACTTGTGGCTTCAGCATTCGCATCTGCAACACTCTGTCGGGTTGCCGCTCGCCCCCTTCTCCGCGCACTCACTGCTCTTCACCGGTGCAGGGTCGTGGCAGCGGTCCACCGTCTTTGCTCCACTCTGCACTCGTTCTAGAGCTTTTCTACGAACGCAGTAGGTATTCCATCCCCGGGTCACCTCTGCACCAGCCGCCTTGTCCTCCCGCAGCGATTGGCCATTACTCCTCTTCACACGCTCCCCACTGGGTGCCCTTCGGTATATCTGCTTACTGGCCAACTTCCGTCCTTCTCACCTCATGGGCCGCAATGACGGCAGCGGCCCGCCACAGTCTTTTCCAGTCGTTCAGCACTGGAGGGGAGTACCCTTCCAACACTCATAGCCTATCAAGGCTAATTGTTTGACAACCACATCTGTATATATTAGCTTGGTTTGAATCAGCATATATTTCTTTGCTGGTATGGGGTCAAGTTTAAAATAAAAGATTTTGGGTCTAATGAATCATATCCAGGAACATATGTGAATCTGTCCCTATATGTTTTTGAGCTCCCTTGTGGGGAGTCAGACAATGTTCCCATTGTGTATTATATAAAAGTGTGCATTGAACACTAGCTCTATGTAAATAATGATGAAAACAGAACATTTCACCATAATTAGCAGAATTTAGATACAGGTCTTCACTTTCAAAAAGAGTATAATATTCCAGCTTCGAGAACATGGAGTAAACAGTATCAACATCCCAGTCATCAGAATGTAACCCAGGCGCAATAATGTCATCAATAAACACCTTGGAAACATAAGGAATATGCAGTATTTCTGTAGGGCCGAATATATCATAGGGGACCTTATTCCAAACAATTTCATCAGTTACTGGAATAGCTGAAATGTCCACAAGGGACAGGTCTCTTTTCAGTTTATGTTAAGATTAGTGAGGTGTTAACAGCTCCTCGACTAGTTCTGTGGCAGAGTGTTCTGGCAGATAATGGCCATTTATTAACAAAAAGAAAACTCACAAATCCAATCCATAAAAATAGAACAACCAAGGAAAGTGTTATACAAACATATGTTCAAGGAGCGACCAGATAAGTGTGTTTCAGCCATGTAAAGAAAACACAGGCCCTTGAAGGCGGAGTGTCTAGAACGGTAGAACTGAGTTGGATGACAAATCATCTGTTCCCACAAAGTAACCAGAAGCGGTTTGTTGAAAAACAGGAGCCACAGGTGTAGTAAGAGAACTGGTAGATTCCACAAGGGGTGGATCAGTATAAATGACATCGTCTGCAGGAGACGCAGTAGTAAGTGCAGTACTCACTTCCATTGTATAGCTGGCATTTTTAGTAGTATTAGGAATTGACTGAAGTTCATTCTATGGCCTCCCCAGCTGGGGAGAAACAGCTTCAATGTTGCTCACAAGCTGTTGAGGAATTTCCTATATTGTAGCTAGAGGAGTTAGGGACTACCAAGGACTCCTCTTGGCCTACTGTTTAGAATCAGCCACATGATGTAACTTGATGTGATCAATGGAGAATAAATGGTCGTCTTTATAACCAGCAAGCAGTGGCAGTATTACAGTTCTTGTAATTTGAATGCCAAGGACTGGCACCAATGCATGGTAATTCCTTTTTCACTGCAACCTTTTCTGGAAGGAGATCCCCAATTTGGGGAATCCAGCCGACAGGCACTGGCTGCCCCTTGATTCCAGTAGAGGCAGATGTCTTAAACTGTACATTTGATTGGCCATCACGGAAGTGTTGCAAATCCTGTAAGACAGCAGAATAGACCTTGTATGGGGTCCGGCCACCCAGAGATCATTTAGGGAGAATATTAAGTGCTTTTAGTATCCCATATAGGTGATGGATTGCTTTAGATCATAGTTCATCCTCTCCACTACGGAATTTTCTTAGGGACGGTAGGGGGAAGTGTAATGCACCTCTACACCCAGGGAAGCCATGGTATCCCTGTAATTCTTTGAGGCAAAAGCAGCACCCTGGTTCGAGTGGAATGTAGTGCATGCATGTGTTTAAAAAAAGACTTGCAGATCTTTAATAACAATGCGAGCATCAGCCAAATGCTGTGGCCACACCCAGAGAAACCTTGAGAAAGACTAGACTGCAAGTAGGATAAATTTAAACACACCATCCAAAGTAAGAGGACCGGAATGGTCCAAATAAATGCAGCTGAAAGGTTTGTTGGAAATTGACAGGTGTGTCTGCGGTGGGCATGCCACTGTAGAACATTTAATTTGTTGCCAAATTTCACAACAAAGGACATATCTTTTGGCCTGTTTATGTAAGCCATGCCACTAATAACGTTGCTGTAGTAACAAACTTGTGACCGCCACACCTGAATGTGCAGAAGCAACATCGTCATGAAAAACTATCACTAAGGCTAGCCTGTCGTCTTGGGGGCATATTTACAAAGAATTGACGTAGGGTAGCGCCGCAAGTCATTTTGCTGTCCTACCGTACGCCAATTTGAAAGGGCAGGAATGCACCATATTTACAAAATACACTGCAATTCTGTCCTTTCTGCCAGTGCACAATTTGCAGCCGAGCACCAACGCAGTGTTGTTGGCAGGATAGTTTTTGTGCAGGAACGGAAACCTTCCTGCACAAAAACAATCACAAGAGAAGTTTTCCTTGTTCTATGTGTGCTGCAGAATGCAGCACATGTGGAAAGAGGAAAATCAAGGAGAAATTTAAACATTTCTCCTCATTACGTCAGCTCTAGGGAGGTGCAAGGTTTAGGTGCTACCCCAGGTTTACGAAATATTATAAATCTGGGGCAGTGTTAAAGTCCATGGGTGTTGCTTGAGAACACCCACAGCAACACCAATGGAACACCTCTATGATGCAGAGTAAGGCAAGGCAGCAGCTTGCACTGCTTTGCCTTACTCCATATCTACAAGGCCATGAAAAGCCACACAGGATGACTTTATGTGGCCTTGTGGATATGGCTAAGCCCTGTGCGCCACCGTAACGTCACAAAAAGTGATGTCCTGGTGGCGCACAGGGCTTGTAAATATGCCCCTTGGTTGAATCAAACGATCAACAACCCCTGGAATCCTAGTACAGGGGATCTTTTTGTTTGCTTAAATGGTATGTATATTTAGCTGGAAAACCCCTAGACAAAGGGGTGCCATTGAATGCAGTTTTAATGGCTGCCAATATATCGTCATATATCCTCGTATGAGAACGAGTAATTACAGCAACTGTTGCAGTTGAAACTGTGGATGTGGCCGCTTCATCTGCCAAAGAATTCTCTGCGACGTGTTCCCACACGCTGATGACTCAATGTATGAATGACATTAGTCTGTGGCAACCAATCTTTTTGGTCTGCCACTTTCACCCACAGCGATTTATGCTTTATAGTGTTGCCTTTCCAATCTTTGAATCAATTCTTGCTTCAATAAAGCAAATTGTCATTAAAAGACTGGACACTATAATATGAATCACACACTATAAGGGTGGGGAATTTAGGATCCGTATTTTCCAGTGCAAGAAGCAATGCTCTTAGTTCAGCCAACACGCACTGTGTGCGTGTTTTTTATGGTTGAAATTGACAGTCCAACATCACACCATGAACAGAGGCGCATTCGACCGAATAGTGGTGCTTGGTCCCTAAAGCAGGCTGGGCTGAACCATCACTATGAATAAAATGTTTATACTGCTGAAGAGGCGAAACATTGCTGGGCATGGGATAAACATGTTCATATTGAAGAAATTCCTGTGTTAGTAAAGACGGGTCAAAGACGAAGTCTACATCCGTGGATGTTAAGGATGTTGCCCATTGCATCCATCTGGGATGGAGGGTATTAGTATTTGGAATGCTTGCTTTTGTGAAAGCCTCTAAGGCTGGAATGGGAGTAACAACAATAATGTGTTTCCCTTATGCAAGTGGCCTTTCTTTAATTACAGGGATCTGCACTGCGGTCAGTATTTTTTCAGTGGAAGCAAAACAGATTTCCACCCTTTGAAAAATTTTTTTTTTAGAGTTTTATATAGCGCGAACTAGACCCGAGAAACCGGGTATCAGAGCGCTTTACATGAACACCAGTTTCGTTACAGATGGACACATTCATTTTGTTAGGCACGGGGAGATTCAGTGATTTGCCCAGAATCACAGGATGGTTCCCCAGCTTCGAGGTCGACCGCTCTAGCCGTAAGGCTACATCCTCTCCCGAATATTAATTCCGTGGAATATTAATGCAATTTATATGCAATTGGCACTATTTCACCTTCATTAAAGGTGATATATGTAAAACCAATGGCACCCGCGACTATACGGATGACCAGGTTTGTAGTATTTACACGTGTTTGTAAGTGTTGTATAGCAAGCAAGTCAGATTGTAGTGATCTGAGTACATCTGTATGTTCTGATATCCAATGTGAACTGGAAAAATCAGGGTGAATTAATTCATATAATGATTTAATTTGTTGAGCATAATCAGGTGTGTAGGTTCTGTCAAAATTAAGGAATCCTAATAAGGATTTCAGTTTCTTAAGAGTGTTTGATGGTTGTGGCAGAGCACACTTCTTTAGAAAGTGTGGTGGAAGGCTTTTTACCTCATGGGTAAGTTTGTATCCTAAAAAGAGGCCACTTAGAAATCCTATATTAGATTTTTTAAAGTTTAACTTATAGCCTGGTTCAGTAAATCCCAAGATTATGCGATCCACTGTGACTAAATGTGTGTTTAACTCATCGTCTGTGAGGTAGATATCATCTACATAGGACAATAAGTCTGGGTCAATATCATCCAGAATTGACACAATGCGGGCAGCAAACAGTCCTGGACTGTTCATATACCCCATGGGCAGTCATGCAAATCGACGTTGAAAGCCTAGCACCGAGAAGGCAGTAAAATCCCTGCTTTCAGGTGCTATATGTTGGAAGAAAAAAACCATTGGAAATATTCAAGGTTGTCTTAAATTTTCTTAAAGGCTATGTTATTTATAAGCGACAAACTGTGTGTATTTTGTATTGCAAATGTGCATGTATGACTATTTAATGTCTGTAGTCTAAGACTATACGATATGAATAATCTGGTTTTAAGACCGGAAAAAGGGAATATTAATTTGAGAGACACAGGGTTCAATTACTCCTGGTACTCTAATTGTGAGAGTATTTCTCTAACAGGTGCTTAAGTATCACGTTTTATTAGGTATTGTGGTTGCACTTGTGGACTGGACCATATGGGTATTACATTATAAGGAGAGTCCTTATCCCAGCCGACAAGATTTCGACATAAAGTTGGGGCCTTGTGCAAGAGCCCCTTCTGTGGCACAAGCTCGTTTGACCTCATCTGGGACAAGTGCAGAAAATTGTGGTATTATTACATCCTCACCTTGTGGGGATGTTCGTACAAACTTCAGGGGCCAATCAACCTCCGCTAAGAGAATGTCATATTATCATGTTAAATTTTCCCAGAATATTACCCGAATGATGCGCTGTATGTTACCCTCAATTTGTATATCCAAATTATATAATCTATCTGGAGGGGTTGCACGCCTGTCTGGGGTTTCATCAGTAACATATTGATCAGTTGCTTTTGCTGCCAGAAACTCCTGGAGATTCTGGCGCAATACAGTGACTTTGCCGGGTTGTCGAGGAGAGTCACCGCCCACCTCTTGTTCGAAAGGAGAGTTTTCAATGTTTGTGGCATTTTTTGCGGTTATAGATGCAACTTTCTTTTTCTGAAATTGGGGCTTAAATTGTGGAGGTTTGTCCTCTTTCTTTATCTTTACGTCAGGTGAGCATTGTGAGTCCTTTTTTTGGTTTCACATACTCTCCCTGTTTGCGCTCAGAACGCCCTCCTCTCGTATTGTTTTTCCGATGAGTCTGTTGACTTAAATCCAGGACATTGACCAAAATGAGCACATGTGGACAAGCTGCAGGTGGGAGACACAGTGTCTGAGCCTTCTGATTTCCCCCTCCCCCCTCAAAGATCTCGTTTTAAACTGCTTGGCACTTCCCTGGTCTTTGCCCTTTTTTCGATCCCAGAAATCATGGGTAAATTTGGATTTGGATGCATGGATGTACCCAGAGAGCCCAAATTTGGGATGGTGGCTAAAAAGGGAAGGGGTTGAGGACGTATTGTTGGTGTCTATGTTTATATTGGTAGAACCTCCCCCTCTCAAGCCTCCAAACTGTTGTGAGGTGACTATCCCCTGTGGCTGAGTCGATTGGGATTCCACAGTCCCTCCCGCAGTCCTGGGCTTCCTTCCATTAACTGCAGTTGGTACATGTGATTTTGAATGTGGATTCAATGCACTGGGCAGGATGGTGGCAATGGTTATCTGTGAAACCCCACTACATTCAGTTAATTGCGTTAAGCACTGTTCTATGGCCTCTACCCGGGTAATCAAAGGCTGTGCATGTAATGACAATACACATTCCAGTCCAAGCAAAGTTCATCCATATTTAAAAATTGCACTGCTTCGGTCTGGGGCTGGGTGAAAGTTTCTACTCCAGGTGCCTTCTTTGGTTTCTTCACTTTAGGGGTCAGCTATTGCCTTATTCCATCCCTTTTCCTTTTCAGGAGTGGCTCTGTAGGGGATATTAAAACACGCACGGATTGACCAGGCTGAATAGCAGATGAGCTAAGTAGGAAGTCCCTCGTCATCTCTGGCCCTGGAGTGTCACTGTTTCCCGTTCTTGAAGGGCTTCAAATGATGGCCTGTCCACATCTTACCTCTTCCAAGGAAAAACGCTGTGCTGTAAGCTCAATCTCCTTTGTTAAAATGTTCGCTGCCTTGCCAAGGAATGAATCGAGAGTGGTTATATTTTCTCCACCTGCTGCTTTATCTTCCTTTCCCACATGACAGACTATTCGTAAGCCGGGAACCCCAGACGTTAGAGGGGAGCCCTGCCCGGCCTCTTCCAGGTTATGACGGGCGCAGACAGGCCCGTCCTTGGCCTGAGCTTTGCCTGGGCATAGCCCAGGCATGGCTTGCGCCATGCAACAGCATCGCGCTTACGAGCACGTGGGTGGCAAAGCAGGGGCTGATGGTGCTTGTGGTCCCCCAGTGGTGCGGCACAGTCTAGGCAGGCATGGCTTCTCACCTCGTTCAAGTACAGACAGTGGCTACAGTATGTGACAAAACTGCGTCGCTCTTAAAAGCGTGTGGGTGTCAAAGCAGGGGCTGATAGAGCTTGTGGCCCCTAGCGGTGTGGCAAAGTCCAGGCAGGTACAGCTTCTCCCCTCGTTCAAGTGCAGACAGCAGCTACCTACCGGTGAGTCCTGAAAGGAATGGGAAGCATGGGTATCAGAATGCTGATACCTATCTGGTGCTTTGAACTGTGTGCGATTATGCAAATTATAACGTCTGTCAGAGGGCTCCAATGGCAGAGAACCTCCTTGAGACCTAGCTTTTTCTTTAGGTGTGGGCTTGTCCCATTATTTTTTAGCAACTCCAGGTTCTGCTTGGCAGTTTCCTTGTCGGAACCAGGCTTGCCTCGTTGTGGTTTGTTGGGTCTGGCTCCCAAACATCAGCAATAATTATAGGTAGCTCATGCTCCTGCTTGATTGGTGCAAACTGCGCAAGCCGCTGGCATTTAGCCGAAGATGCTGCTTCACCTTAAATGTTTGACAGAGTCATTGAGGAGACCACAGGAACGTTTCCCCAAATCCAGGGCTGCAACTACCCCAGGTTCGTTCTGCATTTGTTTTAACACCTCTGGGAAGACTGACATAGACATGAGTGCCATGTGTGATGATATAGACTGTAGCAAAGACTGTGCCCCAAGTGGTGCTGTCACCTATTTGCAGAACCAGTCAAAGGGGTAAGCACATAGACAATATTCTGTGCTTGTCTTGTGGTCCCGGAAGGGGAAACACTGCCTCAATTTGATCAAATGTTTGGGCTATACAAAAAGGAATATCCTTGGGTTTGCTGTAATTTTACCTATAATTAAATGTATAAGTAGAGGACTTATTGTTGGTACAGCAGGCAACTGTGGTTGCCCTGTTAAAGCTGGCCTAGCTGGGACACCTTAAAAGTAAATATGTTATACAACTAATTTTAGTATAGTAACAAGGTCTTGGTTAACACATACCAAAAAAGTCATTGGTCTGGCTGCCATACTCTTGCATTTGAGAAAGAAGGCAAGAAAAAAGGAAAGGCAGAAAAGAAAAGAAAGAAGCAAGGAATGAAGGAAGGGAGAAAGGAAAGTAGGAAGGAAAGAAGGAAGACAATAAAAAAGGAAGCAAAGCAAGAAAGAAGACAGACAGAAAGGAAGAAAGGCAGGGAGGGAGGCACGCAGGAATGAAGGAAGGAAGGCAGGAAGGAAGGAAGAAAGGCCGTAAGTAAGGTAGGCAGGGAGGAAGAAAGGAAGAGGAAGGAAGGAAGGCAAGACAGAAGGAATAAAAGAAAGAAGGGAGGCAAGAAAGAAGGAGGCAAGAAGGAAGGAAGGAATGCAGATTGGAAGGAAGGCAGCTTGGAAGGAAGGAAAGAAGGCAAGAAAGAAGGGAGGCAAGAAAGGAGGGAAAAAGGAAAGTAAGAAGGCAGGAAGGAAGGTGCGAAGGAAGGAAGGAAGGCAAGAATGCGGGAAGGAAGGAAAGAAGGAAGGCAGGAAGAAAGGCAAGAAGAAGCAAGGAAGAAAGACAAGAAGAAGGAAGGAAGTCAAGAAGGAAGGAAGGAAGACGAGGAGGCAGGAAGGCAAGAAGGAAGGTAAGAAAGGAAGGCAAAAAGGAAGGAAAGTAGAAAGACAAGGAATAAAGGAAGGCAAGAAGGAAGGAATGCAAAAAGGAAGGAAGGCAGGCAGGAAGGAAGGAGGGAAAGAAAGACGGAAGGAAGGCGAGAAGGAAGGAGGGCAAGAAAGGAGGAATCAAGAACAAATGCAAAAAAGAAGGAAGGAAGGCAAAAGGGAGGAAGAAATAAAGGCAAGAAGGAAGGAAGGCACAAAAGAATGAGACAAGAATGAAGGCAATAAGGAAGGAATACAAAAAGGAAGGCAGTAAGTGAGGTAGGCAGGGAGGAAGAAAGGGATAGGAAGGAAGGCTAAATGGAAGGAAAAAAGGAAGGAAAGAAGGAATGAACGCAAGAAGGAATTAACGAAGAAAGGCAAAAAGCAAGAATGGAAGGAAGGAAGGCAAGAAGGAAGTAATGCAAAAAGGAAGGAAGAAAGGCAGGAAGTAAGGAAGGCAAGATGAACGAAAGGAAGGCAAGAAGGAAGGAAAGAATGAAGGAAGAAGGCAAGAAGGCAAGAAAGAAGTAGGCAAGAACTAAGGCAAGAAAGAAGGAATGCAAAAAGGAAGGAAATCAGGCAGGAATTAAGGAAGGCATTAAGGAAGGAAGGAAGGCAGTAATTCAGGTAGGCAGGAAAGAAGAAAGGAAGAAGAAGGAAAGTAAAAAGGAAGGAAGGAAATAAGGTAGGCCGGGAGGAAGAAAAGATGAGGAAGGAAGGAAGGCACGATGGAAAAAAAGAAAGGAAGGTAAGAAGGAAAAAATAAAGAAAGGCAAGAAGTAAGAAAGTAAGGCAAGAAGTAAGGCAAGAAAGAAGGAGGCAAGAAGGAAGGAAGACATGAAGAAAGGAAGGAATGCAAAAAGGAATAAAGGAGGCAGCAAGAAGGAAGGCAATAAGGAAGGAAGGAAGGAAGGCAGTAAGTAAGGTAGGCAGTAAAGAAGAAATGAAGAGGAAGCAAGGAAAGAAGGAAGGCAAGAAGGAAGGAAGGCAAGAAAACGCAAGAAGGAAGGAGGCAAGAAGGAAGAAAGGCAGGAAGGCAAGAAGGAAGATAGGCAGGAAGGAAGGGAAGATGGAAGGAAGGAAGGAAGGCAAGAAGGAAAGAAGGAAGGAAGGTAAGAAGAAAGGAAGTAAGGTAGCAAGCGAGGAAGAAAAGCTGAGGCAAGAAGTAAGAAAGGAAGGCAAGAAGTAAGTCAAGAAAGAAGGAATGAAGAAAGGCAAGAAGTAAGAAAGGAAGGCAAGAAGTAAGTCAAGAAAGAAGGAGGCAAAAATGAAGGAAGGCAAGAAGAAAGGAAAGAATGCAAAAGGGAAGGAAAGCAGCCAGGAAGGAAGGAAGAAAGGCAAGAAAGAAGGAAGGTAAGAAGGAAGGAGGGCAAGAAAGAAGGAGGCAAGAACGAAGGCAAGAAGGAAGGAATGAAAAAAGGAAGGAAGTCAGACAGGAATGAAGGAAGGCATTAAGGAAGGAAGGAAGGCAGTAAGTAGGGTAGGCAGGAAAGAAAAAAGGAAGAAGGAAAGTAAAAAGAAAGGAAGGAAGGAAATAAGGTAGGCATGGAGGAAGAAAAGATGAGGAAGGAAGGCAAGATGGAAGAAAAAAAGGAAGGAAAAAATAAAGAAAGGCAAGAAGTAAGAAGGTAAGGCAAGAAGTAAGGCAAGAAAGAAGGAGGCAAGAAGTAAGGAAGGCATGAAGAAAGGACAGAATGTAAAAAGGAAGAAAGGAGGCAAAAACGAAGGCAAGAAGGAAGGAAGGCAGTAAGTAAGGTAGGCAGGAAAGAAGAAAGAAAGGTTAAACAGAAGGAAGGCAAGAAGGAAGAAAGGCAGGAAGGCAAGAAGGGAGATAGGTAGGAAGAAAGGAAGGGAAGATGGAAAGAAGGAAGGAAGGCAAGAAGGCAGGAAGGAAGGTAAGAAGAAAGGAAGTAGGAAATACCAGAGCTGGAGGAACATGGCGGCCGTAAGCTAACGGTCGCGGCCACGCTCCCTCGGGTTTTTTTTTCGGTCGGGACCTATGTTGAGCTATGCTGATATGTTGATGTTGATGTGATCGAGTGATAGAGGCTGAATTTCCCTCTACTTACCCTCCGGTGTGGCTCCTATGCGGCCGAGACTGTTTCCTGGTTCCAGTGGCGTCCGCGGGTCTGTGGACGCGGTCCCCTGCTGTGACGGGTTGAAGGCGCAGCGTTGGAAGTGGAGAGAGGCGGCGTGTGGAAGGAGGCGGCGAGACGCAGCCTCTCTGCTGTTCCGGGTTACTGGGGGCAGAGCCAGCACCTGCTTCAGAGTGTACGAGGTCTCTGCGGCCTTTGCGGGAAGAAAGCTCAATGTGGTAGAGGCGGAAGAAGCTGAGGAGGAATGGCGGATTGAGCGGCGAGTGTTTGTTAAACAATCCTCGGCTATAGTTAGTTGTATCAGCTTTTCCCCTCGCTGCCTTCCTGAAGGTAAGGTGAGCTAGAGACTATACTGTGGACTTTTTCATGGTGACAGCACTCAGGAGAAAAAACTTGGGTCTATAAGTTCCTCAAATTGTCAGGGCAGAGCTTTTTTGATCTCTTGGGCTTCAGTTAAGGAGGGGGCACCTCTTTGCCGTATGGAGACAGGGGAACTCAATAAGGGCTCCTCTCCCCCAAAGCTGTCCAGATATACCTTGCGAGCTAGAGCGGCTCATTTATCCGCAAATACGACCATCACACAGCCCATTTTTTCTTCCCAGATTTCCCCCCCAATTTCTGAAACAAAATTAATAAAAAAATAGTCTAAACAGATAGGGGCCACATCGAATAGTGGGCTTGCCAGTCAGGGGAGAGGGGTCAACAAGGGCAGAGGAGGTAGTAAGAGACTTCCACAAAAACCGAAAATTACTCCATCTTTGAAATCCTACTACCGGGTTATTTCTTTGTCTACTTCCACATTTAATATCCTTAACAATAGAAAATCAGTGGTCATGTCTAATGGTGGGAGTCCTGTGGTTTCCACTCAGGGCAGCTCAGTAAGAGAGGAAATACAGCTCCAGGATTGCAGTGTGGATAGAGCAGGCAATATGGATATTGGGGTCCAAAAAACGACCCCTTCAAAGCTTAAAGTTAAGCTAAAAAATCGGGACAACTCTAAAGCCCAGGCTGCAGTAGTGTCTGCATCATCACATCAAGATAAAAGGATGGCGGTTTCGGTAACTGCCTCTAAGGAGAAGGATAATGACACAATGCGATTCCCTATATCTTCTGGAGATACGACTGGAGTGGAGAATGAAATACATCCATTGGTGAGCATCTCTAATAGATATTCTATCTTAGATGTACAAGAAGGTCAGGACCAGGGGAACGAGCCGGCTGCAGAACAAGAGCAGGTGCCAGATCAGGACTTTCAACTTCGGGCTAGTAATAACATTTCTCCCCATATATTGGGGGAAGATGAGACATTGCCCCCTCCAAATCATTCATTAGTCGAGATATATTAGATTATGAAAGAAGAGATGGTCAATAGGTTCAAAATATCTGAGACTAATCAAGCTGAGCTAGCTAACAGGTTTGCTGTTTCGGAGGCGAATCAGTCTGCTATAAAATTGTCGTGTGAGATCTTAGCACAGAAATTGGAGGAAGTTACTATAAGAACTGATGCAATTGAGGCTGAGATCCCTAAAATAAAAGAGGCAATTCAAACAAATTCAGATGATTTGATGAAATTAGCGGCTCAAAATAAGGACTTAAAGGACGACCTAGAGAGGCTGGAAAATCATTCAAGGAAAAATAATTTGAAGCTCTTGAATATTCCGGAAGGCCTTGAGGGGTCAGATATAAAGGGGTTTGTAGTCTCCCTACTAAAAGGGACAATACTAAGGAATTCTCCTGATATAGATCTAGTTCATGAGATCCAAAGAGTACATCGGGACCCCTTTAGGAGGAAACCAGGGAGACAAAAGCCTCGGAAAGTTTTGGTAAACTTTTTGTCCTATACCGTGAAAGAACTGATTCTTACTACTGCTCTTAAAGAAGGTTTGATTACCTCTACGTTGTCGGACTCTAACCCTTTTGCCTTTTCCATCAGGTCTGATATTTCTCATATTACGGCAACGAGGCAATGGGAACTCGGGAAGAGGTTAGACGAACTGAATGTTCTTGGTGCTAAGGCTCAATTGAGATTCCCAGCCACATTACGTGTGATGTGGTATAATCATATGCACATGATTCGAACAACTGATGAAGTAGATGCCCTAATAATTAAAATCAAAAAAGATCAGGAGGGCAGTTTAGGAGGGAAATAGAGCCCGAATGGCCAAGAGGCTAAGTGTGCCTTCAGTATATGGTTCCCAGTGTGTTGTTATTAAGCTACTGTTAAATGTTACCCGAGGGAGAGATGACCGAATAGGCTTTGCCTATTGGAAGGGAGGGTTCCTCGGGGAGTAGGGGGGCACGGGGGGAGGTTGGGTGGGAGGAGAGGGTCACAGGGTGGGGAGCAGTTGGGAGAAAATATAAAAAAATAGTAATCCTCATCTTTTTTGTGTTTGGAGAAAGTCGTAAGGCGGGGGAGTGGGGACACCTTAGTTGATGGCAGGGAATTCTAATAGAAACAGTAAACTCTGCTTTATCTCATGGAATGAGAATGGCTTAAGATGCCCCCGCAGACAAAGGATGATACTTAAATATTTAGAACTTTCACCAGCCCAGGTCTTTTTGTTACAAGAGACACATTTGACCCATATAGAATTTCATTCAATTTTTTCTAAAATATCATGGATAGATAGTTTTTGTTCCTCACAGCAATTAATTGCTAGTAAAGGGGTAGCAATAGTAATTAAGAGAGGGACTCCCTGTAGGATCAAAAATGTTCAGACGGACCAAACAGGGCACTGGATACTGGCCCAGATGGATTTCGGGGGGTTAGAGCTAACTTGCTCCTCATATTATGGTCCTAATGTAGATGACCCTTCCCTTATCTACAAAATGCAAGATAGATTGATATTAGTATCCCCTCCCTTATTGATAGGGGGTGATTTTAATGTTTTGCTTGACCCTGTTAAAGATAGGTCTAACCTGGGCCGGGTAATTGGAGCACCAAAAACATGGTGGGCTTTGAAAAATTTGCTGCATGATTTAGTCCTGGTTGACTTATGGAGAGCTAAGAAAGGTGATCTGCAAGGATACACTTTTTATAGCAAAAAATATTACCATGCTTCCAGAATCGATTATATCCTGGTTAGCAGAGATGTAGTTGGCAATTTGCCCGAGATAAAGGTATTACCTAGTCATCTCTCAGATCATGCTCCAGTATTATTTACATACTTTAAAATAGGGAGCACCTTACAAACTAGATGGACACTGAGCAGAGCGATGTTGTTAGATTCTGAAATAACTCAATCTATTAAAACATTGTCAAAAGAATATTTTATCTTGAATATTGGCTCAGCACCCATGGAATATGTATGGGATGCGTTTAAAGCAAGTCTGAGAGGGTGGCTACACGGTCTGATTTCTTCAAAAAATAGGGCTAGAGCACAGGAGTTGCTTGTCAAAGAGAAGAAGATTTTAGAATTAGAAGTAGAAAGGAACGGTTTGGGTCAGATGGGCGGAGATAGAGGGGCACAAATTCAGATGGCCTTGGATGGGGTTAGACAGGAAGTTAGAACTTTACTAGATCAGAAGTGTAGGGCACAATGGCATACTCGAAATATGCAGAATTTTGAGTATGGGGAAAAGGCCGGGGCCTTGTTGGCATGGAAGGCCAGGGTCGATAGATCGAGAAATAATATCAACGAACTAATAATTAATAATAATGGAGATAGATCTAGTAATATAGAAGAAATACAAAATTGTCTTCTAAATCTTTTTTCGGGTCTGTATAAGGAAAGTCTGGTCCCCACCAAAGACAAAATACAATCCTGGCTAGCGAGTAAACATTTGCCAACGTTAAATGAAGATAGCCGGACCCTACTAGATGCACCGATCTCTGTAGAAGAGATTAGGGACATAATTCAGAAATCAAAGAAAAATAAAGCCTCTGGGTTAGATGCCCTCCCAAATGAAGTGTTTAAATTTCTGTTGGATGAAGTGGTACCGGTAATGGAAATGTTATTTAATTCAGTTTACAGATTAGGGGGTGAGATTCCGAGTTCCTGGAAGGAAGCCACTATTGTTTTGGTATTGAAGCCAGGGAAGGACCCACAAGTAGCTGATTCTTACCGCCCGATCTCCCTGCTGAATGCCGATTATACGTTTTTTATGGGTATTTTGGCAGGGAGGCTTGCCAAGTTAATTTCTAGACTGGTCAATATTGACCAGAAGGGTTTTATAGCTGGGAGGTATATTCAGGAACAAACTCAATTATTAATCGGGAACATCGACCTGGCCGTTGTAAGATCTGATCCTTTGGCAGGAGTAGCCTTGGACGCGGCCAAGGCTTTCGATAGAGTATGCTGGAATTATCTTTGGGAGCTATTAGAGAGAATGAGTTTTGGCCCCTTTTCGTTCAAATATTGAAGAAATGTTATCAAGGAGCGTCAGCAAAGATTTTGTTGAATGGTATGCTGACCAGAAGTTTTAACATCGAGAGGGGGACCAGGCAAGGGTGTCCTCTTTCACCCTTGTTATTCAACATATATATAGAGCCCTTGGCACAAGCTATTAGATTGGATGATTTAATACATCCATTTAGATCACAAATATATCAGTGTAAGATTGCATTATATGCAGATGACATTATCATTTACACTAGTGATCCTGAGGCGTCTATTCCACGGCTTGAAGCCCTCTCTGTAGAATTTGGCTCAATATCTGGGTATCTAGCCAACTCTTCCAAAACAGAAGTAATGTGCTGGAATATCGATTACTTGGGAGGTCCTATTAGCAAGTAATTCAAATATTTGGGTATTAAAATTGTTAATGATATAGCTAAAATCCCGATACTTAATCTGGAAAAAGTTACAAAGGAAATTGACCAACTTTTCGCTAGGTGGGGGAACCTCCCTTTGACGATCTACGGGAGGGTTAATCTGGTGAAGATTATTGTTCTTCCTAAAATAACCTATCTGTTTAATGCCATTCCTTTGACTTTTCCTAATAAGAACATTGGCAAAATTCAGGGGAAAATTGGGAGTTTTATCTGGGGCAATAAAGGAGCCAGAATGTCATGGAAGAAGTTGAGGAGGAGGTTGAACAAAGGAGGGTTGGCCCTCCCAGATATTAGCTGCTATTTAATTGCTTTTCAGTTTAAAGGTATTAGGATGCTGCTTCTGAACCCGGATGAGAAATCTTGGGGCAGACTTTTAGGGGAGATGGTTTTGGTTGAAGGAGGGAGTGGCGGAGGTGGTTTTCTATATAAGTTTGGTGCTCCAAAGTACTTTAAACGGGTACGCCTTAAGGTTTTAAAATCAGCCTTGGAAACCTGGTATAAAGTTAGACGCAGATGGGGGCTGGGTTATTTTTCTGATTTTGCCCCTATCTGGGAATCCCCCGGTACCCCACCCTGTCTCCAAGATAGTTTGGCAACTACAATTAAGCATGCAGGTGTGGTTGTATGGCATGATTTAAAGGATGAAGACGGGATTCTCCCTTGGGAAGTATTAAGAACAAAGATAGGTCCTGCCTTCTCAAAATGTAAGTTTATACAACTGAGATCATGGTATGAGGCAGAGAGGAGTGAATCTAGGGGGGAATGGGAATTAGAGAGTGCATTACAAAATGTCCAATCAAAAAAGAAAGAAATATCTATGTGGTATTCGAGTCTTCTCCAAGCAGAGGACTTGGATATCCCACCTCAATCATCGGTTTGGAAACACACCCCTCTTGAGTCTGATGCTGAAGCTGCCCTTGAAATCTCATTAAAAAGGATGTATAAGACCATAAAATCAGCTAGCTTAAAGAAGAATCATTTTTTTGTAACAAATAGGTTGTATTACACCCCAGCTAAAATAGCTAAGTTTGCCCCGTCACCTCCCCGAAATGTCCTAGGTGTAGATTGCCTCTAGCGGATGATATACATGTCTTCTTTGAGTGTTCGGAATTAAGATCTTTCTGGAAGGAGGTGGGAGACTCTTTATCAGCTATTTTTGGGACCAGTATAGAGGCTAACCTTCAGCTGGTGTTTTTTGGGGTAATGATGTATCTGACTCTTTTCTATCACAGTCAGATAAGGGGCTGTTGCTATATTTGATTCTCCTAGCACGAAGAGAACTTTGCATCAAATGGAAAGATCCCACTCCCCCAAATAGGGAAGACTGGCTAAAAGCCTCGTTCGCTATGGCGAGACTAGAGCAAGAAGGGAATGGGGAAATCCCACTTAACATCTGACAGCCTCTATTAAAATGGGGTAGAGAACTGAGGCTAATTCCTCCTATGTGAAAGCATCCGATAGTATACCATTGTTGTTTTCCTCCTCTTCTTTCCTTTTTTTTTTCTTTTTCCCACATACTGGGTCCTATGATTATACCAAGCCCCTATAAATCGGGGGCCGGTCAGGTTGACCTGGACTGGTGCAGTTAGCCGTGGGCTCCCGAGTTAGAAGATATGACGGCTTTTTAGTCTGCAGAAGTCTATTGGTAAGATAAGGATTCAAAAAAAAAAAAAAGAAGAAAGGAAGTAAGGTAGGCAGGGAGGAAGAAAAGACGAGGAAAGAAGGAAGGCAAGTCGGAAGAAAGGAAGGAAAGAAGGAAGGAATGAAGAAAGGCAGGAAGTAAGAAAGGAAGGCAAGAACGGAGGCAAAAGTGGAGGAAGGCAAGAAGACAGGAAGGAATGCAAAAGGGAAGAAAGGCAGCCAGGAAGGGAGGAAGGAAGGCAAGAAAGGAGGAAAGAAGGAAGGAATTTAAAAAGGAAGGAAGTCGGGCAGGAATGAAGGAAGGCATTAAGGAAGGAAGGCAGTAAGTACGGTAGGCAGGACAGAAGAAGAAGGAAGGTAAGAAGTAAAGAAGTAAGGTAGGCAGGGAGAATGAAAAGATGAGGAAAGAAGGCAAGATGGAAGAAAGAAAGGAAGGAAAGAAGGAAGGAAAAAATAAAGAAAGGCAAGAAGTAAGAAAGGAAGGCAAGAAAGAAGGAGGCAAGAAGGAAGGAAGGCATGAAGAAAGGAAGGAATGCATAAAGGAAGAAAGGAAGGAAGGCAAGAAAGGAGGAAAGAAGGAAGGAAGGCAAGAATGTAAGAAGGCATGATGGAAGGAAAGCAAGACGGCAGGGAGGAAGGAAAAGGAAGGCAAGAAGAAAGGAAGGAATGAAGACAAGAAGGAAGGAAGGAAGTCAAGGCGGAAGGGAGGAAGGAAGACAAAGAGGCAGGAAGGAAGGAAGATAAGAAGGAAGAAAGGTATGAAAGGAAGGCAAAAAGGAAGGAAGGAAGACAAGGAATAAAGGAAGGCAAGCAGGAAGGAGGCAAGAAGGAAGAAAGGCACGAAGGAAGGCAAAAAGGAAGAAAGGCAAGAAGACAGGAAGGAAGACAAGAAGGAAAGAATGAAGGAAGGCAAGAACAAAGGCAAGAAGGAAGAATGCAAAAATGTAGGAAGGCAGAGAGGAAAGAAGGAAGGAAAGAAGGAAGAAAGGCAAGGAGGAAGGAAGGCATGAAAGAACAAGGCAAGAAGGAAGGAATTCAAAAAAGAAGGCAGGCAGGAAAGAAGGAAGAAAGGAAGTAAGTAAGGTAGGCAGGGAAGAAGAAAGGAAGAGGCAGGAAGGAAAGAAGGAAGAAAGGCAAGAAGGAAAGAAAGAAGAAAAGGCAAGAAGGAAGGAAGGCGGTAAGGAAGGAGGAATGCAGGCAGGAAGGAAGGAAGGCAAGAAGGAACACGGGCAGGAGGGAAGTAAGGAAAGAAGGGAAGAAGAAAGGATGGAAGAAAGGCAATAAAAAATGGGATGCAAGAAGGAAAGAAGAAAGGAAGGCAAAAAGGAAGGAAGAATGAAAGGCAAGACAGAAGGAAGGAAGTCACGAAAGAAGGAGGCAAGAAGCAAGGAAGGCAGATAGGAATGAAGGAAGGCGAGAAGGAATGAAAGAAGTAAGGTAGGCAGGGAGGAAGAAAGGCAAGAAGGGAGGAAGGAAGGAATGCAAAAAGGAAGGAAGGAAGGAAAGAAGGAAGAAAGCCAAAAAGGAAGAAAGAAAGGCAAGACAGAAGGAAGGAAGGCACGAAAGAAGGAGGCAAGAAGCAAGGAAGGCAGATAGGAATGAAGGAAGGCGAGAAAGAATGAAAGAAGTAAGGTAGGCAGGGAGGAAGAAAGGCAAGGCAGGAAGGAAGGAATGCAAAAAGGAAGGAAGGAAGGAAAGGCAAGACAGAAGGAAGGAAGTCACGAAAGAAGGAGGCAAGAAGCAAGGAAGGCAGATAGGAATGAAGGAAGGCGAGAAGGAATGAAAGAAGTAAGGTAGGCAGGGAGGAAGAAAGGCAAGAAGGGAGGAAGGAAGGAATGCAAAAAGGAAGGAAGGAAGGAAAGAAGGAAGAAAGCCAAAAAGGAAGAAAGAAAGAAAGGCAAGACAGAAGGAAGGAAGGCACGAAATAAGGAGGCAAGAAGGAAGAGAGGCAGGTAGGAATGAAGGAAAGAAGGAAGTAAGGTAGGAAGAGAGGAAGAAAGGAAGAGGAAGGAAGGAAGGCAAGATGGAAGGAACGAAGAAAGGCAAGAAGGAAGAAAGGCAAGAAAGAACGAGGCAAGAGGAATGGAAGGCAAGAAGTAGGGAAAGCAAAAAAGAAGGAAGGCAGGCAGGAAGGAATGGAGGCAAGAACAAAGGCAAGAATGAAGGAAGGCAATGAGGAAGGAAGGAAGAAAGGCAGTAAGTAAGGTAGGCAGGGAAGAACAAAAGAACAGAAAGGAAGGCAAGACAGAAGGAAGGAAGGAAGGAAGGCAAGAAGGAAGAAAGACAAGAAAGGAAGGAAGGCATGAAGGAAGAAGGCAGCAAAGAAGGCAAGAAGGAAGGAAGAAATGCAAAAAGGATAGAAGGCAAGCAGGAAGACAGTCAGGAAGGATGGTAAGGAAGACAAGAAGGCCGGCCTTCTGTTTACCCAATTTCTTTTAAAGTGACAACAATAATTCATTTACAGTAACTGTTAATTTGTCCCAAAACGTTTTCCAAGAAGGTTTGTCCATATCATTAATGTTGTCAATGGTCCCCTGAAAAACTGATGGGCCAGGAAGGCTCCCATTTATAGTTACATTATTCCAGGGCTTTCTTTTACGTTTTTCTGCGGGTGGAAGAGCTGGAGTCGTGGGAGTCTGACATTGTGGTGATGAGAGTGTTCAGTGATTGATTGGTAGGGATACCCTCCCGGCCCTCAATGGACCCAGGCATGTCCCGCACCGGTAAAATAGGTGCATCTGAGCGCAGGCTGATGTGCTGGCGGCTTTCCTGCCTGCTGCTGTGAGTGCTGGGGCCTGCAGTCCTGCCCCACGTCTGCTGTTCTCCTTGTGCTTCCCTGTGCAGCAGGGACCCCACACCGGTAAAATAGGTGCCTCTGGGCGCAGGCTGATGTGCTGGTGGCTTTCCTGCCTGCCGCTGTGAGTGCTGGGGCCTGTAGTCCTGCCCCATGTCCTCTGTTCTCCTTCTGCTTCCCCTAATGTAAGTAAAAAAACGAAGGTTCGTCTGAAAGCAAGATGGCGATCACGTAGGATCACCGTGTTAGAGCTCCCATCCTAACGCCCTCTGATTTGGTTTACCTGTGCCTGTACCGGTGTCTGCACACTGACGGATGAATCGGCAGCTCGACGGACGGTCGAAGCCCAGGCCGATCTGGAGGGAAGCTGCCGGCGGTGTTGTCGGACCGAGAGCGTGGGGAGTGCGGGGCAGGAGCAGCTTCAGCGCGTTCTGCGTGCTGACCGCGGGACTCGCTCGGTTGCTCAGCAACGCTCTGAGGGTGTGGGCGGCCACGCCACAGTGAGTGTGAGATCCATCTGGAGGGTGAGAGGAGCGGTATTCGGCTCTCTCCGGGGGAAGTCTACAGCAGAACTTGGTGGGATGCCTCCAAAAATGTCTAAACAAGCTAGGGAGCTTTCTGCACGGACCACAGTACAGCCACAGGAGTCCCCCCCAGTTATTAACAAGGAGAGTGCAGGTAAGCTCCCCGATCCCTGCACCATTAAAAACCGGCTGAATAGTACAGGAGCAGGGAAGAGGAAAAACCTAGCTGATCGTGCACAAGGTGGGGTCAAGAAATGGAGGTGGCCAAGACAGTGGAGGAAGGGGCATTGACCCCTGAAGGAGATAATGTAGCCCTCCCACCCATTCCACCCCAGGCAGCAATCACAGACTTTTTCAAGATTAAAGAAGGAGGGGGGAGTCAAATTTTCCAAGAGCCCCTTAGAGAACCCGACCTGGAGAAAACTAAACAAACCTTACCCGAGGAACAGGAACCTACCTCAGTATATGTGGAAAAGAACCAGGCGGGAACCGCAGCAGCAGACAATGGATGTCCTTCGCTCTGTGATTCCGCCCAGGGGCGGATCGCTTGGATTCCCAGAGAGACTATCCAGGGGGCACATAGGATTATATATGACTCTCAATTGAACTCCCATCCTGTTTTAGCCAGTGGCTTCACTGTTGGGAGTGAAGGGCTGCTTGCCGCTGATGTCCTATCTGATGGGACAGATAAATTCTTCTCACTCACGGAAGACTCCCACTCAGGTGACTCTAGCTCTGGCAACAGCGAAATAGAGGACAGTTTGTCGACCTCAGGCTCCAGCACACTGGAAGCACCCAAGACCACTCTTAAGCGCCAAAAACATCGGAGGAGCTCGAAGGGGTCTAAGGGTCACACTGATCCTCAATAAAACAGGGGGAGACGTACGACAGGCACCGGGCTGAAGTGGGACTATTCCCACACCCGGATGCTGGGATCAGCGGTGGTGGCAACCACTCAGTCAGAAAATCCTCAATGTGGCCAGCAGGCGGGAGGGACAGTTAATACAAACCCTGCTCTGAGCATGATTCTAAAATCAATTAAGGGACATCGTGTAGAGACCTGGGCGCATGGGAAAAAAGCTACTAGGCAGGCTACAAAAAAACTGGAAGGTGCGGTGCGGAAAGTAGGGAACGCTTGTGTTGAGATCGGCGAGCGACTTAATAACATGGAAGAGAGAACAACTGTTGTGGAGACTGAACTGACTGCTGGGAGAGAGCAGACAAGAGCTCACAATGCCCAATTAACCGATGTCATGTGGAAGCTGGAAGATCTGGAAAATCACCAGAGGAGAAATAACCTCCGCTTTCTCGGGATCGAGGAAGGTCTGGAAGGGGATGACATCCGATCTTTTATTCTGGACCTTCTTAAGGAAGCTTTTCCAGATCTTACAGGCTGGGACTGGGAACGTGAGGTCCAGAGGGCACACCGGTTACCGTTCAATCGCTACAAAAATACACAGTCTGGCAGAGACAAAAAGCAACCGAGAGCCATCTTAGTTTTTTTTGATAATTTCATGCTGCGGCAGGCTATATTTGAGAAAGCCCGCCCAGAGGCTAGAAGGCAATACAGGGCAACCTCTTTCTTTGTTCGCCCTGATTTTTGCCACATAACTGTTGAACGTAGGTGGCCTCTGCGGCAGGTAATCAAGCCTTATCAAGAGGCTGGATTTGAGGCTTTTTTGCTCGCACTAGCCATGTTGAAAACAATAGTCAGAGGATCTGTCAAGTTTTTTACATCTGAAATACAAGCTAGAGAGTATCTGAATCAGGCTCTGGCAGAAAAAAGAAAAGGTTAGGGGGGCTTCCTTCTTCTGGGGGATCTTTTCATGTGGGTTTCTTCATGTGGGTAATATACTTTATCTTCCTACTCTATCTTTCTTGGTCTTCTTTTTTTCTCTTTGATATAAGAAGTGTATTTTACTAGTTGAATCTTCTCACCTTAACTGGTAGGCACTAGTTCTTACTTTGGGATGAGGGTAGAAGGGGTTTAAGGGGTGGAGCTTGCGTGGGCCCTTGCCATCTCTATCACACAGACCTGGTTGGTCTGACTGCTTTCAATGGTAGGAGGGGGGAGGGTGGGGTCAGAATGGGCTGGGAGGGATGGGCAAATGTAGAAAAGTTGTTATGCAAATTGCACCAACATTTTGTTTTCTTTATTGGGATTTTTTGGCAGCATCGAAGTGTAGAGTACAGTGTGTATATGGAAATGGATGGGGGAGTTCTTTTTTGCAGCACATAGCCTTTATCAACTGTGGTAGGGCATTCTGGATGGCTAAAAATATGATTTGGAGTAATGGCTAAACTTCGTATTGTCACCATTAACATCTGTGGACTCAACGACAATGTTAAAAGGAGGAAATTCCAAGAAGATTTAAAAATTCTACGAGCAGATGTGTACTGTCTTCAGGAAACCTACATAGCCCGGAATGATATTAATCTGCTGAATGCTCTTGGGTTAAAGGTTGCCTGCCATACAACACAGGATGTAAGGACCAAGGTGGTAGCGATATTAGTGAAAGGGGATCTTATTACACCAGGGAGAAAATCAGTGGATAAGATTGGCAGATGGGCAATAATGGAATGCAGAGCAGACAGTGGCTCTTTTACATTATGTTCAGTTTATGCCCCTGTTTTAGACGATCCTGGCGTATTGAATTTTTTAGCTATCGAATTACCCTCCTGGCCAGCGCCCTATGTAGTTTGTGGGGACCTAAATATTAATGGATCCAGAGGAGTCTCTGGGGAGAATTGAGTATCCAGCACAGGGCGCAAACCGCAAACTTTGAGGTCTCTGAAGAATTTATTGAGAGATATTGGTTTGGTGGATTTCTGGCCGAGTTTGAAAGCTCAGGAGCCTGGATATACTTATTATTCCGCCCTGCATGGCAAGTTTGCAAGATTGGATTCTTTTTTAGTCTCACCACCCTCACTTAAGGAGGCTCGGGGAACTTTTTCCTAGAGTCATTTCAGACCATAATCCTGTTGTGCTGGAATTCCCATATACAGGGTTAACAAAGGGTTATAGGAGATGGACATTTGAGAGGGCACTCTTAACCGATCAAGAATATGTTAAGTATATGAAGGGCTGGATTGTGGATTTTCTCAACATTAATAGGGATAGTGCTCCTCCAGGAATGATTTGGGACACATTTAAGGCGTCAGTGAGGGGGGAAACCCTGCGGTATAGCTTAGATAAACAAAAGAGGGGGGCAGGACAGGTAAAAGAGCTTTACCAGACACTCTGTCTTCTAGAGACAGAACTAATTAGCACAGTGGTCCTGGGGGGGCGATGTGTCTCCAATACTGAATTCAATTGCCATTACAAAAGCATGCCTGAATGATTTTAACGCTGAGAAGACCGCGGGGAGGTACCTGCAGGGAGACAGGAATGCTATGAGTACAGCGAAAGTGTGGGTAGATATCTGGCTGTCAGGGCTAGACAGCAGCTGGCTACAGGGCATATAGGGCAGGTTAGGAATATGCAAGGTATAGTAGTCTCAGACTCTGCTGAGGTTAGGGAGGCTTTCAGCGAATTTTATGAGGATTTATATAAAGCTCCACCGGTAGGTGACTCTCGGATGATAGGTGAACAGTCGCATTTTGTACCAGAGGTGAGGCTCTTCCAGGATGAGAGCCTTCTCTTGGGTTCGGACATCTCCCTGGTGGAATTTCAGGTGGCTCTGCAGGCTCTCCCCTCAGGCAAAGCTACAGGTACAGACGATATACCTTTAGAGTTTTATATTTTTTTTTATAAAGAGGTCTGGCAGGATATGCTTGGGCTACTTAAGGAAGTCAGGAATGGGGCCGCACCACCAGACTCTTGGGGTACCGCCAATATCGTTATTTTTTTTAAAGGAAGGTAAAGACCTTATTTTATTGGGATCCTACAGACCTATTACACTTTTAAATAGCGACGTCAAGGTGTACTCCAAAATCTTTGCAACTCGATTGAATAAAGTGATGCAGCACCTTGTTTCAGCCCGGCAGCATGGCTTTACTCAGGGGAGGGGAACGGTGGATCATGTTAGGCGTGTAATCACATTATTTGATGCCACAGAGGTCCTTGCGAAGCCCATGGGAGTTGCTTTTCTTGATGCTGAGAAGGCTTTTGACAGGGTGACATGGAGTTATCTTTGGAAGATCTTGGAGGCTAATGGCCTTGGGACATCTTTTATCAAGGCAGTACGGGCTATGTACATCAAACCTACTGCCCGCGTGCGAATAATGGGGGAAGAGTCTAAGCCATTCTCAGTCCAAAGAGGAACAAGGCAGGGGTGTCCTTCCTCTCCCTTGCTGTTTGCATTATATTTAGACCCGCTTCTCAGACGACTGGAAGCCTCCAATGATATTCTCCCTGTCAGCCTGCAGAGCTGGGACACTAAGATACTGGCTTATGCTCATGACGTTGCTATAATCTCTACTGACCCAGATAGAGCGCTATGTGCTGTCGAAACTATAGCTGAAAATTTTGGGATTCAATCAGGTTTTTTATTGAACAGGGCTAAAACACAGGTTCTGATAAATAGATTTACCCCCGCCTCTGATAATAGGATTGTTAATGAAGTAGTTTATCTTGGAGGGGGCGTGGCTACGGCGCGCTGCAGAATGGCCGCCTAACGTGGAGGCTCTGCCGGCCGAGCCTCATACATTCGCATAACATCACCAATATGCCGTAATTTTCAGTCCAGAAGAAGGGGTTTCCAGGAGCTGCACCCGACGGGACTGCGATGCCGTGTTGGAGCCGCGATTCACTGCTGGCAGCCGGCCGTTTCATGGGCTGTGAACGGGCGAGCTCCGAGACTGTCATGGCGGCCATGCGCGCGGTGAGCAGGGCGTAGTTTTAGCCTCTCACCCGCTGCGTGACTCTTGGCCGCCTTGCCGAGTGCCCGAGGGTCTTGGAGGTGGATGCGGGAAGACAGTGACCTCCTTTGCCCGGCGTCGGTGATCTAATGCGCCGAGAAGACTGCATACTGTGGCCCCGTGTAAGCGGAGAGCGGGTGAGCCTGGCGTGATCGGAGGGGCGCAGTGCGGCGGCAGATGATGGCTGTAGGCTGCGCCGGCTCGTGAGGCCGAAGAAGACGGGAGGAGCGCGCCTCGCCCATCTCCAGCAAGAACGAGGTAAGCGGGTGACTGGTGCCTTTGGTGCGGGCCGGATTGACTTGCGCTGCGAGGCCGCGGTTCTGTCGGGCTACGGGCCTGCAGAGGCCGGGCTAACGCTAGCGGGAGCGGTTCGTCTTGTCCAAGGGGGTGCTGGGTGTACCTGCCCCTCCAACGTGGAGGCTTACTGTCGGGAGTGGTGGTGGGGGGTTGGGTCGAGTGTCTGCCGGCTCGAGGTGGGGCGCTGGAAGACTCGCACTTATTCCTTGTGTGGGTGGCTACGTCCCCGCGTGCGCGGTCCAGTCCTCGGCCCACGCTCCATCTGCTAGCCTGGCTGAGCCCTGATTTACTTTAATGCCGCCTGGCTGTGCCGGGCCCAGGGCGCTTGAACTTCAACTGAGATGCATGAGGAGTGAGTGAACAGCCGGCCGAACCAGAGAGCTCAAATGGACCCTCTGCTGTTTCAACCCTGAGAACACCGATTCTATCACAGGAGGGGTGCTTGTAATACCGGAGCAGCTCCAGACGGCGCTGGGGCCGCGTTCGCACCTGACTCTCCGCTGCCCTACTGTGCTGCATTTTACCATTGGTGGGGGGCCTGGCGGCCTGCTTGTCTTGCCGCTGTGTGGCTCATTGCTTGACCGGGACATACATTTAATTGCCATTACACCTGTGCAGAGTATTGCGGGTGTCTGCGGTCGGGTGGGAGGTGCGGCCCGCTGTATCTGAGGCGTACCAACGAGTTCTTGCAGGATGGGCAAGGCGGACCCTAAGCAGCCTAAAATCCCGTTCGAGAGCAAGCGCCATACTCGAACCATGGAACAGTCCGCGGACCAGGGCGCGTCGCAATCCCCTATGGAGGCTGAAGATACTCCTGTAGAAGATATGCGCTCCATCCTACTGGATGTAAGGTCCAGCCTCAAAACAATTGATGGCAAAATTGATGTCCTGACCTTGGGCCTCGAAGTGGTCAAGAAGAAAGTGGAAGCACATGAAACCCGCCTCGACACGCTTGAGAACAGGCTCTCGGATACCCAAGACAATCAGACGGAATGCAGAACTCAACTACTTAGCCTGGAAAAAGAACTGGGGATAATTAAAATGAAAAATGAGGATTTGGAGGCGCGCTCTAGGAGGAACAACATCCGCATTATTGGACTTCCGGAGTCTACAGCAATCTCAAAAATGGAGCCCTACATTGACAATCTGCTGCGGACCCTCTTCGGCTCGGTGCTGTCTTCAGTGATGACAGTGGAGAGAGCCCACCGTTCTCTAGGTCCCCGGCCCGTCCCTGGTGCTCCTCCACACCCTATTGTAGCGCGCCTCCTCAATTATGCAGACAGAGACGCTATCTTGAGGGAAGCTCGGGCAAAGAGCCCCATAACCCATGATGGCAACATCCTCTCTTTCTATCCGGACTATACCCCGTCAGTGCAAGCGGCGCTTCGAGAGTTTGTTCCCGCTAAAAAGCTTCTGTCCGCGGCCTCCATCCCTTTCGCTATGTTGTACCCTTCGAAGCTGAGAATCACTTACGACAGCCAATCACATTTCTTCACTGACGCCAAGTCAGCATTGAAATATGCCAAACATATATGCCCGCGCAAGTCGCCTCCGAGATCCTCGCAGAACTCATCCCAACCTACAAATCTAAGTGACATTGAGTGAGGTTTGCTCCTCCAGCTTATCATGTGTTTAGTCACTTGGGTATACGCTTACACGTTGGCTCCTACGGTGATGTTTGTTCTTGACAGTGTTAGATATATTCACGTTATATGATCAGATGGCAAGTTCCCAATCGTAGATTGTGTGTACTTACTCTGCGGCCTGGAAACCCCAGTTTAGTTATGTACTGTTAGCTAAATACGGTTCAGTTGACCCTGGCTCGGCCACCCTGTCTTGTGGCAGGTGACCGCCGCCAAGCTGTGCCCCACAGGGAGATCTCCCATGGATTTGTACCCGACAAGGTATCCGAGGGGATTTCGAGGGTGGGAGGGAGGTATCTGTTCTTCACCTGTTTGGGAGGTGGGAGTGGGAGGGGGGGGGTATATGGGGTTCATGTTTTAAGAGAAAGCTACTATTCTTGTTGGAGATGGGTGGTTTTGGTCAAAATGTTTAATACAGATTGTGTGCGTTCACTGGACAGAATTGTCATACTCATTGGGCTAGACTTTGGGAAACATTTGATACGTGTCACTTTACAATTTAGGTTAGTCTGCATCTCCACCACTCACCATGACTGACACGAAATTCCTCACGTGGAACATACGCGGCCTAAATGATCACAAGAAAGCCAGGCTAGTGCACTCATATTTGCGTAGGCATCATATTGACATATGCTTTCTACAGGAAACACACCTTCGCAATCCTGAAGATTCAAGGCTATTCCGCAGATCGTGGGGTGAGGTACATTCCGCTACCTTCTCGAATTATGCTAGGGGAGTTTCAATACTCATTAGACGGGGCCTGGGCTGGTGCACTCATCACACTGTGGTAGATCCTGACGGGCGCTTTATTATACTACGCGGCCAACTGTTATCCACCCACGTCACACTGGCTGCAATATATGGACCCAAAGTAGACGACCCTCAATTCTTTTTGACAGTCTGGGCCAAGATTGTTTCGATGGGCTGTGACACGGTAATATGGGGAGGCGATTACAATGCAGTCTTGGACAATACAATGGATAGGGAAGGCACGGCCCGCAACCCCCATCGAAATGCCACGACACTCCTGAACTCCATCATCTCGGAGAACAACCTCCAAGATGCCTGGCGCCATTTCCACCCACTTACACGAGAGGGCACATGCGTCGCTTCGTTTCATCAGTCATGGTCACGACTTGATTACTGGCTGGTATCTGCCAATATGGCCACCTGGGCGATAGATACACACCATCTCCCCCGCACCCTCTCGGATCATGCCCCGGTGCTGTTTCAGTGGCGGGTTCCAGACACGCGACCGCGTGCATTCACGTGGAGACTCCCCCCACATGCCCTTCTAGATCAGGCCTTTAAGGCTGAAATAGCCCTAGAAATTGAACATTATTTTTCTACTAATGAGGGTTCAGTAGACTCTCCGTCCACATTATGGGAAGCTTTTAAAGTTTGCACAAAAAGGGGGGTTGACAAAGTGCACACCGATTTCTTCTTTTCATGAAACTTTTACTCCTGTGTTTGAAAGTGATTGCGTGCAAGCCCGGAATCGTGGTCTGCCCTAAGCCACGTGGGTAAGTAAACATTGCAAAACGGGGCGAAAGATCACCCCAATGCCAGACGCACAGCGTTCGTTGAAGCATAACTATGATGCCAAACATTCGTATATTTTCATCATTTTTATTCCACTTTCGTCCATATTCCACATTTTATCCAATTTTCTCTTGTCACATGAGAGGCATCTTACGTTTTCCATAATCCATGCTGCGTAAAGCAGTCACATTGCCTTCTATACATTCTGACAATAGTCTGCCATTCATGCAAAGTGCTGATCCCTCTTTTTTAACGGAAATCTCCCCTTCATTACTCGTTACCTCGGTAGTACATCTGGTTGAGGTAACACTGCGGACGAGGGATTTAGAGGGGTGAGACCGCACTTTATTGCAATCTGTTTAGTGAGCGAGTAATGAAGGGGAGATTTACGCAGCATGGATCAGGGAGGTATAGGGTTAAATGAAGATGACGGTTAATGAAAGGAGGAGGGTGGAGATAGAGCACAGGTGTTTAAAATGCAGATTTAGGAGAGTATGTAGTACGTGGAAGCTTGTGCATCGTAAGAGAGGTGTTCACAAAAGCAGATTTTGAAGGTAAATGCTCGGGGAAACTTTAACGTTGGGTAATAATTCGCTCATGAAAGTGTATCACGCAGGCTTATGGGAATGTAGATCCGGGTATCTATGATGGCTTTGCATAGGAGAGAAACGTGGGAGGTTGAGAGAGGTGGTTTTGGGCATTGACTTAGTGGTAACTTTGTGGTTACGTTTAGCGGGAAGACGTTGATTACAGGCAATTCATACAAGGGAGACACAGCATAATTTCGTGTAGACATTAACATGTTACATAGGTTCAAATACACTGTTTCACAATAATGTTTTTAAATTGTAGAGTACCCCTGACGAAGGGCAAGAAACAGGCCCGAAATGCATTGGGTTATCGGGACTAACGAATGAGGATTACGCATGTATACTCCACGCTACAGTATACAGCCTGGATTGGCATGTCTGCAGCGTATTAGGACATTATGGAAAACGTAAGATGCCTCTCATGTGACAAGAGAAAATTGGATAAAATGTGGAATATGGACGAAAGTGGAATAAAAATGATGAAAATATACGAATGTTTGGCATCATAGTTATGCTTCAACGAACGCTGTGCGTCCGGCATTGGGGTGATCTTTCGCCCCGTTTTGCAATGTAAGCTTTTAAAGTTGTCATACGGGGGGCTTGTATCTCCAAACAATCGGGGGTTCTGAAATCTATTCGCACGACACTAGCTAGACTGGAACGGGAGATTAAAGAACTAGAAGCCCAATTCTTTTCAACGAATGACGTCACAATATTAGCTCCTATACGCACTTTAATTACAGAGTTCGAACAAACGGCAGAGCAAGAGACTAGGTTCCTGGGCAGAGAGGCCAGGGTGCGTGGTTACGGTGAGGGGGACAGGGCTGGCAAAACCCTAGCTCATCTGTTGCGACAATCCACTGCACCCACATTTATAGCTGAATTACAGGATGATGATTCTGCTTCCATCCGCGGCCAAATGGCCACGCACGAGCATCTCACTAAATTCTACCACTCCCTCTATGAGGCTAAGCAACACGAGGCCTCTCCTGATTTGGTCACCTACTTAGACTCCTTAGAATTATTATGGCTGAGCCCAGAACATAGGGAATATCTAGACCTCCCTTTTACGATAGAGGACATCACCCGGGTGATTGGTGCCCTTCCCACTGGCAAGGCTCCGGGGCTAGATGGGCTCACAACACTTTTCTATAAAACATACACTGACACCCTCGCCCCTAGACTCCTGGATGTCTACCAGGAATCATTAGAAACTGGAGCGCTGCCTCAATCCATGCGGGAGGCTGTAATTATCACTCTGCTAAAACCGGACAAACCACCCACACTCTGCGACTCTTACAGACCCTTATCGCTAATAAACATTGATACAAAAATCCTGCCTAAATTGATAGCGAACAGACTCCAGCCATTATTGCCCCTCATAGCCCGACCTGACCAATCCGGGTTCATTCCGGGCAGGTCAACGGCCCAAAACTTACGCACTTTCTTCTCTGTCATCCACCAAATCGACCCCAAGCTGCTGGCAGCGGCAGTTTTTTTAGACGCAACTAAGGCGTTCGATTCTCTTGAGTGGCCCTACCTTTTCACCATCCTGCCGCGTCTAGGGTTTAGTACCAACTTTATCAAGTTGATCCTATTGCTATATACGAAGCCCACAGCCAGACTCCTAGCCAATGGTCTCATATCAGAAGCCTTCCCGATCTCCAGGGGCACCCGCCAGGGTTGCCCCCTCTCTCCGTTACTATTTGCCATCGCAATGGAACCCCTAGCAGCTCGAATCCGACAACATCACTCTTCTCGCGGGTTGATCTTTACTGATCGTAATCTTACTATCTCAATGTATGCTGATGATATAACACTCTACGTCAGACATCCAGATGAGAACTTAAACCCATTGCTTAGAGAGCTACTACGGTTTGGGGGTCTGTCCGGGGTCAGTGTCAATTGGAAGAAATCATCCATTATGCCCCTGACGAATGCACCTATGCTCAGAACTCTTGAATTCCCCTTGTTGTGGGCGGAGGAGGAAGTCAAATATCTGGGGGTGTGGCTCTGTAGAGATATACAACTTCTATGGAACCTAAATTTCGGTAAACTGTATACTTGGCTAGTGGAGAAAACTAAATTCTGGTCGGCGCTTCCACTGTCATTGGCGGGAAGAATAGCCATCCTCAAAATGATCGTTCTTCCTAAGCTCTTATACTTCTTTGTAAATATCCCGATTCCTTTGACGCAAGCTTTTTTTAAAACATTACGATCGGCGGCCATTTCGATAGTATGGGCTGGTAAACAGCCAAGGATAAACTGGGAATTGCTGATGCGCCCCCTTGATAAAGGAGGTCTAGGTGCCCCGGACTTCGAATTATATGCCCTGAGTGCTCAAGCCCAATTTCTCCATTACTGGATCTACCCTGTCCCATTTCAACCCCATGTGCCAACCGAAAGGGATGTAGCAGACCCTATCCCACTACATATGGCCGTATATTATCCTTACCGCCGCACGCCCAATGAAATTAACACTATCGAAACGGTGAGATGGGCTTGGGAGGGCCTGAGGAAGCGCGTTCAGATCCCACTGTTATATGCCCCCTCCATTCCACTAGCCAAACACCCACAATTCCCATTCCTTCATGATCAGGGAGCTATTGGCAGAGCAAGAGGCATGGGTATTAATACAATGGGGGATCTCTACCCAGATGGTGTCTTTCTAACCGGCCCCACTGAACGGGTGGAGGAAACGATGCCTATATTGGAACAGTTCCTGTTACACCAGCTCAAAACGAGGTGCCGGGCACTGCATTCTACATTCCCAACCCCTCCAGCGACACTTCAGTCCCTGGATAATTTGTTAACCACGCCATCGCCGCGCAAACTAGTCACTAGACTATACACCTCCACACAGCGGCACTCTCCTTGGTCAGACCCAGGGGCTTTGGCACTATGGCGCCTTGACCTGGGTGACCAACCAACTGATGAACAATGGGCCCAGTGTTGCTCCCAGACAAAATATCTATCCCCAAACTATAAATTGAGATTGATTCACTTCAAGTTTCTTCATAGATTTTATAGAACTCCTCTACAACTATTTAAAATAAAACTCAAAGACAATTCAAATTGCTGGAAGTGTAGGCGCTGCCTTCCTCCATATCGCCTGGGACTGCCCTGTAGTTTCTGGTTATTGGGATGAGGTCTCTGATGTTATACGTGCAGTAACGGGCTATCCCATCGACCGCTCTCCGCTGGTGATGCTTTTAGGGTATGTAGCACAGACACGCCCAGAAATCCGCCGCTTAACAGCCATGATGCTGGTCCTTGCGAGACGTCGTCTTGCTATGCACTGGGGGCCACCAGAGGCCCAAGGGTTAAGGATTGGCTACAGGACGTTGCCTATTGCCAGGAGCAACTATCACTTTACTGGGACCTCATGCCTATGGCTTCCAGACCCAAAAATATTTGGGAGCCCTTCATAAGTTGGCTTCGAGCCAGAGATGTATCACCGGTCATTACGGTTCCCCCACACACTATTGTAGAACCCCCTCTCAACACGATGCCTAATTAACTGCGTATTCTACTTCATACACTGCTATGGGAGAATTTAGGGTGTGTTCCCCTGTATGTGCAGCGAATATATGGGACTCTAAGTATAAGATAAAAAGGTATTCCAGTTTTTCAGATTACTGTTTTGAATGTCCCACTGCTAACGCTACTGATTCTTGTTTCTCAATGCCATTTACTGTGAATGCACTTCGATGTAAGATTTACGTTATATGTGAACGGTGTCGAGCAATGACCAAACTGCCATCACAATTCTGTAATTGTATAATTCGGTTTAATGCTGTCTCATGAAAAGCATAAATAAAACTGTAAAAAAAGTAGTTTATCTTGGAATAACCATCACAACAAAGGTCGAAGCAATAGTAGATCTAAACCTTGCCCCCATAATGGGGAAAATTAAGAAGGACCTTTGCGGATGGGATAATCTGAGACTCTCAATAATGGGGAGGTGTAATTTAGTTAAAATGATGATCCTGCCAAAACTACTTTATATTTTTCGAACAATACCCCTTGAGATACACAATGATTGGTTTAAGCTAATTGAGAGGGCGGTTGCTAGGTTTATCTGGCCCTATGGAAAAATAAGGAGGGCTAATGCATTCCTGTGCCTTCCTAGGGATAGAAGGGGGTGGGGGCTCCCTAATTTTAAGCTATATTGTTTGGCAGTAGTATTGCAGTATTATGGCCTTTATTCAGCAAAAAGGTTGGGGCAGGGGATGACCCTAGCTATGTCCCATCGATATTTGAGATCCTGATGGGGGCAAGGGCTAATGGCTGCCTAGTGAAATTTTATGAGTAATCTACTTCAAAAAAATGCGGTTTAAGACCTTAATCACAGCATTTCGGAATTAGGCAGGTGTTCGGAAAAGGCTTGGGGTGGGCAGATACTCCCTTGCTTAGGAATGATCAGCTACCGAGGATCCTGCAAGATGACTGTTTGGCAAGGTGGGAAAGGGCTGGTTTTGGTAGAGTAGGGGATCTTTTGTCCGGAGACCATATCACATCTTTTGAGGTGGTTAGGGAAAGATTTAATGTTGGCTCTCGGGACTTTTTAACATTTTTACAGCTGAGTGATTTTCTTCTCAAAAAAGCCGGCGGAGCGGCAGGATTTGCACAGGTCCCCTTAATGGAAATACTAATTAAGGACACAAGCCCCTCAATTTCCCAATTATATGGTTGTCTGATGGAGGAGGTCCCGGATGACCTGGATAAGCATAGTTTGAGGTAGCAGGATAGGCTTGGGCTTCCGGAACCCTTCTTTTTGAAATCATTAGAAATGGGGGGCACTATTCTGTGTTCCTCCAACCTGCAGTCACATCATTTTAAAACTCTTTTTGATTTATAGATAACACCTGCGAAAATCACTAAATGGGGAGGAGCGGAGGGGACTCGATGCTTTAGATGCAGGGCAGCAGGCGCGGATTTGGTTCACATATTTTCCACCTGTCCTAGCATAGAACCAATAGGCTGGGAAATAATCGGCTTTTTACAGGATGTATTGAAAGACGATATCCCTCTGTCACCTCAGCTTATGTTACTAGGAATAGCTGAACCTGATAGGAGAATTGGGAAAGAGCTAATCTTTATAGCGATGTCAGTCCTCAGGCTGTGCGTAGCCTCAGCCTGGCTGGATCCTTTACCTCCGACCTTCCAGCAATGGAAAGGGCGCTTCCTGCACATTTATAACTTAGAGACAGCACTTTATGAACGAAGAGGTAGGAAGGGAAGGATTAAAGGAAAAAGGATTTGGGGGCCAGTCTCAGCCTGGATCTCCTTGCTTACTCAGAATGAGTGATTCATCAATCAATTTAAAAATATTAGCATTTGGTATTTTTAATCATGCCTATTAGATTCTCTGCTGCTATCCCTCATGAAGTGTCTTTTATGGTTGTGACTCTAGGATAAATTCAATTAAATGAAATTGTCCATTCTTCTGCACTGTATTTATAACCTTTTCCCCAAGAGGCAGAGAGGGTATTCGAAAGATCTTCATTAGTCTCCCTTTGTGGGGAATTGTCTCCACGCACTGCTCCTAAGTCCGTTAGAACCCTTAATGGGGAGGCTCCTTATTTTCTTCCATCAGCACAGCTGCCTTATTCGGGTGCTGGGCCAAACCATAACAATATTTCTGTTGGAGGACCATATTTCGACAACATCTCTAATATCTTGAATTTTGTCTCTCTTTTTGATGATAAATTTGGCCTGTTGAAGTAGAAGCTTCATTTTGCAGCTCTTATTAGAAATTGAGGCCCTGAGTTTGATAACAAGTAGAGATATTGACCGTGTGTACCTGGATCCCCATGCTCCCCTTCCAAGTTCTAGGATTACATTTAGCTCTAGGATTGTTGCAAAGTTGATCTTGGGCAATATGGATCATTTCTGGAAAAAAGGCAATGATGTTTTTCCTTTTGAAATGATCACAGATTCTAAGTTTGATAGCCCAAGCTGGGGCTCTCAGGATTCTACTCAGGATTCATATAGTAGAAGGGGGGCTGCAAATTTGAAAGACATCACAATCTCTATTGGTAGAGAGATGGAGAGGAGAGTGGTGAACATTGTAGGATATGAGGGCCAGTGGGTCAGGGATTCTGGGATGGGAGAAGTGGTAACATCCTGGAGTTGGGTTCCAGGTGTATTGAATGCCACAAAATGAAAAACAAAACTTCCAATGTTGCAGAGGTAGCCCTTTGGGTAAAATTCTTTCTTGGAATATGACGGGCCTGGGACAGTCTAACTCTAAATTAAATTTTATAAGGCATTTTAGTCCATTGATAATTTGCCTGCCGCAAACTTGGTCATGTTCTGACTTCATATATGAAAATTACTTTGTATTTTCCTATGCAGCAAAACCCTATGCAAAAGGCCACGCCAGTAAAGGTATAGCTATTTTACTCAGCAGTGGCATAAATTAGAATCCCAAGGTGTTTGCTCATCCCTCAAAACTGCATCTGTTTAAAGTTAGCCCTGTTTAATGTAAAAGTGTGGAAACTGAAAAGATCTGTAGAACCCAAAATCATAACTCCGTCACAACAACCCGAGTAAAATAAAGAGAATTTATTTAACGTGCACGGGAGCCTCAGATGGGTACTGAGTGCTCGAATAGCAGAAGTAAAACACAAGCATTTATAGACACAGACCACAAGAGGAAGCAGCATCATAATACATGTGGCACAAATTAAGCATGGCCTACTTGACCAATTAGCAAAGGCCTAGGCTGCGCTATACCATTTATGGCCCGAAATATACTGTTGCTGACCACGTGCCTCAAGTAGGCAGTTTCTGGGACTTTCCACTGTAATGCAATGTATTAGTTCTGGTACTTTTCCATGTAACAATTTGCAACATCATAGCACGCACCAGAAATATTTCTAAATGTGATATGCTGAAATACTTTGTGGCGAAGCTAGCGTCTTCCTCTGTTCTCGCATGTTTGTTGAGCAAGCCTTGCGTTACAGAAGCAGTTTTACTGAGGCACAATGGAAAAGTACAAGCATCTTGTGCAGTGATTCTTATGTCAACTTAACAGGGCCTAAAGCTTCAAGCATTTGGTATCATATAAGAAAGATGGCTTACACATTGCCCCATCTGATACCAAATCACTAATCTAATTTTTATCCCATTATCATTTCTTGCCCCTTGTCCTCGTGTTTGTGATGTTTATTGTTATCCTTTCTTGGTATGCAGCGAGCACAGCTTGTTATAAAGGCTGCGCAGCATGCAGGACAGACATGGATCATTATGCACAGGATGATCAGTGCTGTTACAGCTATGATGATCACCTCTAATATCCATGATCCCCAACTTCCTAACCATAGTATTAAATTCTCCCACATGCTCCCTGTGTGTATGTTGTGTGCTTCGTCCTTTATTTTTATGGATCGCATTGTCTATATTGCGGCTGTTGTCAGGTATATATGAACAGCACACCTGTTTGATGACGTGACAGACCAAAATTTCTATTTTTCTCTGTCTTGCTCACCAAAAGATGTTGGCAGACATGTGCAGACATAACAATTTACCACATTAATGTCTCATGCGTAGAAATTGACCTTTTGAACATATTTGTTCTCTATGTAAGTTTCCCAATTTGCTCTCTTATTTCTTTCCTGTTCTGCCAACTGTCCCCCAGCCCCATCTTTATCAATTGCTATTTATTCATTTTGGTATAATATCTCTGTGTCATTTAAGCAGTATCACAGGGCAGTGCTAGGTATAGCAATGTGAGCACAATACACTATAATGAGCGTAGTCATTATAACGGCAGCAATGGGGGATAATATTGCTAGTAGCACCCATGGCCATATTCTCTCATTGTTCTGAAAGTCTTGAGGCATTGTTCCAGTCGTTGGTACGTGTGGCTAGTGTGACTAGTTGGAAGAATGTCTTAGCTTCTGTTGCACTTTCACTCTTTTCAAAAAGTCTGCTGAGGAAAATGCAGAGCCTCAGTGATGATACCTGTAAACAGAAAAGTAACCGTTGGTGCCTGTCTTCAAGTAATTCGAGAGGTTATCAAGCACTTCTATTACTTAGGCACTTTCAATATGAAGAAAACAAAGTGATGAGGAAAGTAAAGATGTCTCGTTGTCACAACTTGTAGACTATGGGGTTGGGGCATTGATGTTCCAGACGTCTTTAGTTGATGTATCGTTGGGGCCCGCTTACACACTCTTCCTTTCTCTGCTGTGTGCAGCACGTGCAACCCTTCAGGATGAGCTGGGATACCATTCTCACTTGGTACTTTTCATGGAACACATGTTGTAACGAGGCTGTCCTTGATGTGATGCAGGGGAAGGCACTGAAGACCCCTGTGATGGCGGCGGAGTTACTGCTTTCTTTGTATGAGAGCCATGGATCTAGGAAGTCACACTTGACTGCTGTTGCTGTTGTCAAAAGGACTGGATATGGCCTCTTCCACCGATGTTGAGACAGTGCCGTCTGATGTGGGCTTTTATCCAAACCCAATCCCCTGGCTGGAGGCCGTGGGCTGCTGGTGTCTCTGCTTCAGGAAGGGCCTACAGCACCTGACAATGTTATTCTTTTGCAGTATTGAAGAAGCAGATCATTAGGTACGGACAGAGGGACAATAGACATGTGGCCTGGAATGTTCTTTGGCCGTCGAAACACTATTTCATGTGGGCTGAGCTTTGTCACTCACCTCTGAGGTGCTCCTCATGGACAACAGAGCAAGTGGTAGTGCATCAATCCAGGTCAGTTTAGTGATTGCACAAATCTTCCCAATCTTATTTTTTAACACTCCGTTCTTTCTCTCAACAGCGCCCACTGCTGGTGGATGATAGGCACAACGTAGTTTCTGTGTAGCTCCTAGCCCCTTGCACAACCCCTCAATCACATGTGAGATGAACGTCGGTCCATTGTCAGAACCCAAAAGCACAGGCACTTAAAAGCATGGAAAGAACTCTTTCAGGAGGCATTTGGCAACAGTTTGTGCATCGCAGTTCTTGGATCAGTATGCCTCAGTCCATTTGCTGAACATGCACACAATAACCAACACGTACTTGTACTTTTGAGTAGGGGGCATGTTGATGAAGTCCATTTAATGTGGGGAAGGGAAGTGGCCTGGGATAGTGGAAGTACCCTTTCTAATTTTACCATTGTACCAGCATTAGGAAAACAGTCTGATCATTCCATCACGTCCTACATGTGATGGACCATGAAAAAGTCGGGCCATGGGAGCAAGCATCATCGTTGGTAAACATATTTGTCCCTTTAGGGCCTATCCATATTCCCTCTTCTGTGTGCCTACATCCTCCCCTTTTCCATTCCTCCTTTTCTTCCACCCCGCCCTTTGAGTAATATACTTTGGGTCATAGTACATATCATCATCCTTTGCAACATTTAGTAACAGGGCTAGCAATAGCCGTGCTATTAATGGTGCATGCTGTATTCGTTGACCAGCTGAGGTAAAGAATCCCCTCATAGCCCACAGCTGGCCAAGATCAGGGGCCACTCCAATAGTATATTGGCTGTCTGTGTAAATGCCCACTATTCTTCCTTCATGTTGTTAATCTTGCAGTACATTCCAGTACATTTCTAGCCGTGCCCACTGCATAAGAATTTTGCAGTGAGCCTGTGTTATTGCTGATACATGAACCACAATTAGAGCTATATCTCCATCGGGGAAAGGTGTGTCTCTTAAATCACGTTGAACATTTGCATACTTATCTGTGGCTAGCACACATGGATTATTCTTTATCAAACACTCCCTGTCTATGACCCATTGCTAGGTCAGAAATAAGTAGTGCCGCAATGTATGGGCCAAATTGTCAGAAATATAAATCACATTTGCACCAGTGGAGCTTTCGAACCAGATATGAGAGGGTGTAAACGTTTATCCTTAGGCACATGCATGCAAACATTTCGAAAACAGGAAACCTATTACACTCTGTAGGGGAATGAAGGAAAGAACCTAAAAATTATATTGTCATCCCTGTGCAAGACTTTAAAAAAAATCCATTATCTTCAAAAGCAAAAGAAGAATTAAAACATTGTACTATAGCTTGTCCCGACAGCAAACACAGATGAAAATCTCTGTCACAGTAACACCTTTGGGAATCAAAATACTCATAGTTGTCAAACTGTGCCAATCCCTTATACCTTGAAACCTATTTGCAAACACCCTTAAAGACTGCACCTGTATATTAAAAGACATATTAAATCTGTACACATTGTATCCTTAAATCATTAGAATACTGAAGCACAGTTATTCAATGCACACTATCCTTCTGCATTGGCATATACTCATTACTAAAGATCAATATATAAATAATATTACCACTTTTTATCCTATCCCTTGTAGCCCCTGGTGAATGCACTGCATTAGAATGCATTTTAGCACATTCCACCTTACAATGTAATTCGTTATAATAATATTTTCTGCAACTCTTAAGAACCTAGAAATGAAAAACATTAATATACATACACATTGTTTCTTTTAGATACATACATAAAATAGTACTTCTCCTTGCGCCATTTAATTAGGCAAAACCCTTCAAGAACTCAATATACCTAGTGCTATTCTATATGTTCTTGTGAGGATGGCGGTGTTATATGTTAGGTGGCGGTCTGTGGAGTGAGAAATGGGGAAAACAAGCTAGCTACCTAACCTGACCTAATTGTGTGATCCTGGGCATTTTATTTCCATTAATACTTTTGTGGTACTATTATCCTGAAAGTGATGCTGTGCAGGGTACTCTGGCTACCTCCCTTCAATAATGTAACTTGACCTTTAAGCAAATGTTTGCCTCCATATCCTAACTTCTCTCTTATTCCAGCACTAAGGGGCCGATTCCGATCTCGGCCGGAAGTGCTCCGAATCGGATTCGGATTTACTGGATCCGATTCGGAGCCCTGTTTCTCGACCGAATCGTACGCGGGTCCGGCCGAGCGAGTACGATGCAAGCTCCCGCGAAATCGCCGACCGACTCGTACGCGGCTTCAACACGCTCCGACCGACTCGCACGGACACGACTCGCACCGCGCTATGGAGACGTTTCCCGGCCGGGTAAGTACGATGCGCGCCGCGAGCAGTCCGACCGACTCGCGCCGTCCGGCTCGAAAGAGCTGTCGGAGCCGGACTTTGGGGGTCTGCGTCGGACCCCCTGTACGCGTAGGCGCGCGAGTCGCACACAGGGGGGAACCATGGGTCCCCCTACCTGTGCATGTACGCCACGATGCGCATGGACGCGTACCCGCTTTAGGGGCGCCCTTGTTCGCCTCGCACCCATTGAGTCAATGGGAGCCCGCGTACGCGTTGTACGACCGGCTCCCATTGACTTCAATGGGAGTCCGACCGAATCGAGTCCGATAGCATGCGAATGCATCGTACTCGTCCGGTCGGACTGCTAGGGTCCGATTCGGTCGGAATTCTCTCCGGGTCCGGCTCGGTCGGAGAGATTTCCGGCCAGAATCGGAATCGGCCCCTAAGTCGTCAGAGTAAACAGCTCCCTTCTGCTGTTCATGGGCCCAGATATGACCGGCAGGAGGGCCGTATGTGCCCCCTGCTTTTTAATTAAGTAGCTATTTGCGCAATGTACTGCAATCTTTTGTTCTTTAAAACAGCAAATGTCTCCTGTTGTAAATGACTCTGGGACAGGGCCGGCTCTAGGGCGGTGCCACCGGTGCCACCGCACCGGGTGCTGGCTTCCTGGGGGCGCCGAGTTTGCAAGTTTATTATGTTTTTAAAGCACCTGCTGCAGCGTTCCTTTCCTCCGCAATTACCAGGCCTCACAAAAATGTCAAGATAACTCCTGTGATTAATTATCTTCCTGGAGAGAGATCAGCATTTTGTATAGTTGAGGTTTTGACTTATGTGAAGTTAGTGCAGAGGGTTAATATGCCTGCTGCAAAGAACGTGTACCAAGTAGATTACAGAGTGCATATAATGTAAACAGATCAGCAGGTTACTGCTTTTAAAAGAGACATCCTTTTGTTGCTTGCAATTTATAACTTAAAGTCCTAATATACAACAGTGAGCTATTAACTTTCATCATAGAACTGCATACACACTGCAAAGTATACATTAGAACATTGATTAATGTTGCAAAAAGGGTTAATTTGGCTAGAAATCGATTCTTATTATTAAAGAAAATTCCCAACTATGCTGTTTCATTTTCTACTCTGAGTTTGTGCTTCTCCACACCAAGCACTCTTAAACTATACTGCCTACCAGTATGGATGACATGTGACTCCTACACTTTTAGTCCTTTGGCTAATGTAACATTTCCTATACACTGATTTACACACGTATGATTGATTGTCTCTGTGTAATGTGTGTGTGATGCAAAGTGCACTGACACCCTACACTGGTATGAGTAGCGGTATATAACTAATTCAATGCATCTGAGAGAGTGGTTATGGAGACTTGGTCACTGTTAAAGGGTGCTAGTAAGAGAATCTGTGGTGGAGGTGGTCATTGGGGGGGGCGCCAACAAACATTGTCGCACAGGGCGCCACCAGCGCTAAAGCCGGCCCTGCTCTGGGAGATGGGGGTGGGGGACCTGTGGATGCCATCTCTCTGGCCCTTACAATGTCAATTGACAAGAGACATACCATGAAGCAAGACATAAAACAGACACGTACGACAAACAAACATCTTTTCTCCGACGTTCTTGCATCTGAAAATTAAAATGTTAGGAAACAAACTGTTGCACCAAAACTTATTAAAGTGCATATACACAAAATAACACTTCTCTTCGTTAAGTATTTGCATTCCTTTCCATTCTCCGCTGCTAAGAATACACTTATTTTTTTAACCAGTTCTGTTCATACACACAGAAAACTGTTGTAGTGTGTGGTTTGGTCTTGGCGCAATGCCCAGAGTCTGTGGCCAGCCAGGATCGTTATTTCAAAGCCAGTCCAAAAGAGTTTTCTTTAACCCTTTAATATATCATAATATCAAAGGCCTTGATGGGCAGAACATTTCTCAGTAACTATTGTTTTTCACTCTTTTTACTCTACGAAATTATCAGGGGTGCTAAGTGTCCCAGGAGAGGTCAGGTCTCATCGAGCAGTCTGAAACACACTTTCCAGTGTATTTTTTTTTTGCCTTAGAAGCTGGAAATCAGATGTGGCCAGCTCCAAGCACGTTAATTGAGAGACTATATCTGCTGTATTTAAATCTAGTGGTCCTGGAATAATGGGTGTAGTTAGTGTGCATTCCATTCCACCTATTTGTCTCCCTTCCTGTCTCATTAGTTCTGTGTACCCTCTTCTTTGTTCTTCACGTAATTTCGGAAAGTCTTCGGTAAAGGACATGTGATGTGCTCTGGACCATGAGACATGTACAGATGCCACTTTATTTTCCTTCTCCCCAGGTGGAGGGGACACATTTCACACGGGCATTATCAATGTGGGTGTTGTGGGCACTTGGAAAGAAATCTGTGAACGTAAATTTGGCTACATCCCAACTATAATCTGGAGAGAGGGGGGGCTGTTCCTGTATTCCATCTTTTCTTAGGGCAGTGGCTTGCAGCTCATAAGCACCGTGGGCCTCAGGACCTTTGCCCATTAATTCTGCACGTGCTAGCGAGAGCACTGTATCCTGGTATGATCTGGAGTTAGTGGCTGTGAAGGTGTTTACTTGTAGCTGTCCCCTCTACCAGTTGGTCAAGAATTGCTACATTTAGAGGTGTCATTTTTAGTAGTTTCTTTTGTACTACAGGGGGGTGGTGATGTGGTGGTGCCGGAATTGGGATGACTAAAACTCTCTTTATGAGCCTGTCGAGGCAGAGCTGACTGTGTTCTATTTAAGGCCTTTCTAGTGTGGTGATATTGTGGGCTGTCTCATGTGCCTAAATGCAGATGTCCCATACCAAAGTTCGCCATGTTTTGGCCGTAAATGTGTCATCTAGTGAATTATCATCAAAAAGTTATTTCCACGTATTATCAATAAGACGCAGTATTGTATTTGTTTTTCTGTGCATAATTTTAACAGCTCATTTTTCTTTCCACAGAACTTGGAAGCCGCATACGCTGCTTCCTGTCCCATTGTTACAAGATAAGCAATATTTGAAACATTCTATAGAAAGTTCTCTTTCGTTAACTTCCCATTCTGAGTTTGTGCGCAAGAGATTTGCAAAAGGTCTGTTTATCATGGGACAGCTCGGTGCGTTGTGCCCCTGTGGCAGAGAATGCCAGTGTGTAATGTGTGTTGGGCAGGGGAGCCTGAACTTCCCCATTCTGCAAGTGTGTGCAAAAGCGATGACCCTACTTGCGTTACCAACAGTTCAGTTATACTGGACACGGAAAAACAAAAGGTGGCTTGTTAGGTTAATGCCAGGTGACACAATAGGAAAGACGAATGCTACCACACACTTTCAGCGAGCCTGAAGCCTTTGAAAAAACAGAGGAAGTCGTCCGTCATTCAACAGACAATGCAATTACTAGTAGTTCACCAAAGCATTCACAAGTTGGAAAGGGAGAGAAAAGATTCCTGTGGTACTGGCGTTCCTTGGACAGTATAAAAGGTGACAGGCATACACATGAAATACAGAAGCAGGAATTCAGTCCCTGCGCAGCGGCGCTGTGTTGTACTGTGCGCTATGGCTGAGTGATGTACTCCCAACCTAGTCCCAAAATAATAATAGTGGAAACAGAAAGAGGATAATCGGGACCTCAAGTATGATGAGAAATATCACACAGGCAGAGGGTCATCTGTCCAATACAACTTCAGGAGGGCTCTTAGTCAATTCAACAGTTTGTATCAACATAGTATTGTGAAATTTCAAAGTAACATTTGTATTAGGGTGGCTGGTAATCAGTCATTTGACATATAATTAGCATATGAAAGGTCAGTCGCAAAATACCAAGAATCTCAATGAATCACAATACATTATGTGACAATCAAAGACAGCATATCACAAAATAAAAGCACTTCAAATAAATGCATACAATACAATAACAGCACTTCAAATGAATGCATATAATGCAATACCAACCCCCTGCTTGTTGTGAGCAGGTGGACACCTATTCACATCTGGAAACCACCCTTGGTGTCCAGCAGAAGGCAGTGCACCAGAGCCGACCGCTCTCTGGCTACACTATAGTGTGGCTACCAGCACCAACATCAGGGATGTCTCAAAAACCGGTGCAAAAATACCTGTTGCAACAACCAGGGGGAAGCACCACCTGCTAGCCCCCTACTATATCGTCATGCACTCAATACCAGTGCCAAACCGGGGAGCAATTCCTGCATCAATCCTACACCTGGGGAGCAGTACCTGCTACCGCTACAACCCGAAGCAATACCTGCTACCACCCAAAATCTGAGGAGGGGAAACCTCCTCCATCACTCACCTAGTGATGTTCCGTCCGGTAATGCCCACCAACCTCTTGTGTTACTCACGGCTGAAGCCTTCAGCCCCTGGCTGGGGAGTCTCTGCTGGCAAGACAGGGAACTGCAGTACTTCACCCTCTCTGACCCACCGTCAGTCAAAGGGCTGCTTAGAATCAGAGAATCACTGCTGGTATGGAAAATGCAGAATATTTGCCCTCTCCACTTGCCCAGGGGTGAAGGCGACAGCTCAGTAACTAAAATCCAAATTTAAATGCACCTGAGTAAATATGGAAACACATGGTCAGGCGGCATAGACGGAGAGAACTGTACCAGTAGTGCAAAATCAATGGGGCTTGTGACCCAACGGTCGCCCAGTGGCAACGACAGCAGACGGAAAAAGAGAGGGAATAAAACAGAGGACAGCACAATCAGAGGATATACATGAGAGGAAACCCAAAGACAGAGACCAAAACAAATACTCCTCCCCTTTGTAACTGGCCCACCGCCAGGGACAACCGAAGGGAAATATGCAGGGAGACGGCAACTATGTCCCTCAGAGGCTAGAGGCAACAAGATGGTGCAGCACCGGCCCAGCGCCAGAAGTGCACACCAAAGAGAGACACAGTCACCAACAGAGAACAGAGCCGTCATTGACAGCGTGGCAACAAACCGGAAAATACACAGATCACACAATGCCAAAAACCCAACCATGAGTAGGGAGAGGCTCGCAAAAGACAACATCATGTACTGAGAGAACCTGGGGAAACATGGAGCAAGAGCAGCCCAGAGATGTGACAACTACTCACGGCTAGCGTCAGCATCCAGCCCCGAGCGGAGGAAGAGAGAGAGACCTCGAAGGCAGGGAAGCGTCGTGGTTGGACCTCAGACCTCCGCTCACAGGGGAAGGCAGCAGCCCGCCGCAGCAGAAGACATGCATTCTGGAGTCGCATTCTCTCACCAAATGTGGAAACTGAAAAGATCTGTAGAACCTAAAATCATAACTCCGTCACAACAACCCGAGTAAAATAAAGAGAATTTATTTAACGTGCACGGGAGCCTCAGATGGGTGCTGAGTGCTCGAATAGCAGAAGTAAAACACAAGCACTTATAGACACAGACCACAAGAGGATGCAGCATCAAATTAGCACAAATTAAGCATGGCCTACTTGACCAATTAGCAAAGGCCTAGGCTGCGCTATACCATTTATGGTCCGAAATATACTGTTGCTGACCACGTGCCTCAAGTAGGCAGTTTCTGGGACTTTCCACTGTAATGCAATGTATTAGTTCTGGTACTTTCCCATGTAACAATTTGCAACATCATAGCACGCACCAGAAATATTTCTAAATGTGATATGCTGAAATACTTTGTGGCGAAGCTAGCGTCTTCCTCTGTTCTTGTATATTTGTTGAGCAAGCCTTGCGTTACAGAAGCAGTTTTACTGAGGCACAATGGAAAAGTACAAGCATCTTGTGCAGTGATTCGTATGTCAACTTAACAGGGCCTAAAGCTTCAAGCATTTGGTATCATATAAGAAAGATGGATTCCACAAAATGAGGACCATATTCAACCTTCCTGCTGGTAAATGTTTATATCCCTCCTGGGAGGTCTTATGATTTGTTAGTTGAGTCTATGCTCTCTTTTGTACACAACATTAGAACTTCGGAAGATTGCCAGTTGATTATGAGGGATTTTAATGACAAAATTTCAAATTGTACCTGTATGACCTTTGGAAATTCTGAATTGCATGAGGTAGGGATTATCCCTGAGGTTATTTTACTCAGAAATGTTAGGTCAGACGGGCAGGGTCTACATTTCTTGGAATGCCTGACATCTAACAAATTCATTGCTCTAAATGGCAGGTTTCCAGAGGATTCCTCAGCCTCTCTTACTTTTCATTCCTCTCGAGGGCAATCACTAATCGATTATATGGTGGTATCTTACCAAATGCTTGGTGTCTGTACTCAATTTGAGATAATGAGGAAGGATTTAAGTGATCATAGTATTCGTTCGGTGGCTATCGATTTAGAGCTCAAGGCGCTCGATTCTGGGAACTCCAGAAATGACACAGTAGTTTCTTATAGAACAAATGGGCACACTTTTTGTTCAAGCAATAATATATTGAATTTGGCCTCTCATATTAAAACAGCGAGCTTAGGCCCCTCTGCTACCTCATCACACAACCCTATTTCCGGGTTTGAAAAGCAGTTGTCCCTTTTTCGAACCTTTGGGAGGAAAAACAGAAGTACTAAGGTTAAGTCCCCTGTGATAATCCCTTGGGCGGTAAAAAAGTTAAACCGTGATATAAACTCCTTGGTAAGAAAACAATTTAAGCTGCTGTCAATATTGAGGCAAAGGGAAATTAACCGGTTGAAGCGAGTAAGAACTAGATTGAAGAAGTCTGAATGAAGGAAGGAGGAGGATCAGAAATGGATTACGTTGAGAGAGGCTGCTTCTTCTTGTGACTTGTGTAAATATTGGTCTTTAATAGCCGAATATTGTGATTCCAGAATTAAGGCTGAGGCCATTCCCATATCCAATGAAGAGTGGACCCAATATATTTATCAGTTATACGCCTCCAATTCTAGCTGTAGGATTCAGTAGAGTTTAATGTTGAGGCTGCTTCTTTGGATACATATGGTCCGCCTTCTTGTAAGGAGGTAGAGGGTTTTATTAAGGATGCAAGGCCCTCTGGGGCGATGGACCGGACGAACTCCCAATATCTCTTATTAAACAAGAAGTTTCTGCATGGGCTGTCTTTCTGCATCCTATGTTCAACTACTGTTACATGACAGGGTTATTCCGCCTTCCTAGAAGGGAAGTGCTGTACCTTTCATATAAAAATGGTCCTAAAACCTCTCCTGCCAGTTTTAGGCAGATTGCACTATTGGATGTGATTGGGAAATTGTTTGTCAAAAGTATTCTTCTTCACCTTCAGGAATGGGCATTTGGTAACAATATTTTTCCTGTCAAGCAGTCCAGCTTTCGTAAGAACTGTTAACCTTAGATAATATCACGGCCCTTCAAACAGTAATTGAAAAGTACCCTGTGGTTAAGGGTATGGCTGTATACTCTGCCTTTATCGATTTCTCTACAGCGTTTGATATGATTGACCGCGGGACGCTGTGGAGGAAATTGTCTGCATTGGGGATCCCTGCTTATTTCCTTAGGTTAATCGTCTCCCTGCACTCTTCCACTTGGACTCAGTTCTTGATGGGAGAGAATCAGGGCTTATCTAGCAAAGTGAAGACACCTAATGGTTTGAAGCAGCAGTGCCTACTTGCGCCCCTTCTTTTCTCTCTTTACACCCACAACTTGCCATGCAGAGTTGGACCGACTAAAGGGGATCCACCTAAACTAGGATTTATAAATGTTGGTTGCCTACTTTATGCTGACATTGTTTTATTGAATTTAACCCCAATAGGATTACAGAGGCACCTCTCTGCGCAGGGAAACTACGCTGGTGAACACTTTTCTAAGAGTAAGGTTATGGTTTTCAGGTCTTCGGGTTGTAGAGTGAGGAAGGACTCATATTGGTTCTTGGGGAATGATAAATTGAAAGTGGTGAAAATTGTATCTATATCTTGGCAGAATGTTTTCCTGCAATTGTTTAAATAAAGATCATATTAGCCAATTAGAAGTAAGGCATTACCTCAAGCCTCAGTCATTACAGACTATAGAAGTGCTGTGGGTAAAGGCACTTTGCCCATGTTTTTGCAGTCTACAAGATTGAAATCCTGACTTCTCTGAATTATGCCTGTGACGTAATGGAGGAGCGGTATTGGTCCTTCTTTGAGAAAGTTGAAGGGCTTGTTTGGTGCCAGTTTTGTAACTTGAATTATTCAGCTGCTCCTTCTGCCCTCCAGCTTGAATTTGGGCTCCTCTCTACATATGTGTTTGCCATGGCAGCCGTTCTAAGGTGAGGTAACAGTCTAGTGACTCGGGCTCTATCTGTGTTGCACTAAACCATGAAACATTTTATAGCTTGAAGAGAAGAAGTGCCCTTTTTCCAAATTATTTGAAAGCTCTGGATATGTTCGCAGTTGGTCAGAATGAGGAGGCACCTCTTCCCAAGCTTCTTTTAAAAAAACCTGATTAAAAAATCTATTTATGAAGTGAATCGGAAAAGGGACATTTTACTTTGTGCTCAGTATGATCAGAATGAAAGTAGTCGAGAGCAGTATTTGTAAAAAACCTCAACTGTATGTTTTATAGAACTATTTTATGACTAAGGTTGAATTTGCTTCCGCTATGAGTTGTTACGGGATTTTGGGAAGGTATACCTGGGGATGAGAGACTCTGTCACCTTTGTTCAAACTATGTCCAAAATCTAAATCATGTGATATTTGTTTGTCCTTTTCTACATTCATTGCAACATCAACTGTTTAGATCATTGTTCCTAAAGTATAATATAACTTTGGCAGCGGAAGCTCGTCAATGTCTCTTCGCTCCTTTATTTGAAAGAAGATTGTACAAACAGTTTTTAATTCTTTAAACACTTTTAAAATATTTTTTAAATGTGTTTGTATACCGTAATCTTAATATTAATTGTATTTGGTTTTACATCTGTGTGAATAGGGTATCATGTTTTTTTTTTTTAAAGATTATGTATTCTATAACAGAAGTATTGCATTAGTATTGCCTTGCAAAGTTGAATGAATGTATTTTCATTTGCTCAGCTTTTTTCTGCCATTTTGCAATATGTATCTGGTGTACTGTATTAAGAATGCATAGTTTCCTGCATTGTTCAAGAATTGCACTGTAAGGCCTTACCGATTTCTTTGCGCATTTACACTTTGTCTGCTTCTTGTTTTTTTTAAAGCTGAGCATGGTACTAAGCCGTATGGCTTCCTTCTGCACTTTATAAATTTGTATACATTTAAATTTCTACCCCTTTTGTCTATTGCCACTAGGAAAATAGTGATCCAGGCCCTTATCACTTCCAGACTTGATTATGGAAATGTTCTATATTTGGGTCTGCCAGACTATCTTCTGAACAGCCTGAAAGTGGCTCAAAACGCAGCGGCGAGACTAATCCTTAACCTGGCTCCCCGTAATCATATGTCCCCGCATCTCAGGGCTCTGCATTGGTTGCCAGTGAGAAAGAGGATTACATTTAAGACACTAGTCTTGGCACATAAAGCCCTACATGGCAATGGTGCCAGTTACATCAGGAAGAGAATATTGTACTACACCCCGTCCAGAACTCTGCAGTCTTCATCTAGCCATCTGGCCATCATTCCCAGAGTCTGCCAGGTTAGAACTGGAGGCAGATCCTTCATGTTCCTGGGGGCCCAAGCCTGGGACCAACTCCCTTTGGCTCTCAGAGCCACAGTGGAACTGTCCTCTTCCAGGAAGCAACTGAAAACCTGGCTATACTGCAATTAAATGTTGCCTAGGTATTAGTGGGAGATACCTGAAAGCGCCGGAACAGTCTACGGAGTAGCTGTGCGCTTTATGAATTCATTAATTCATTTTGGCATATCTGAACAAGACAACCACTCACACGAAGGAACAATCTTTCACTGTATTAAGATACACACCACGAGTTAGGGCAGTAGCAGCTGTATAAGAGAGCAGCATCATAATGCGTGTCTTTCCCGATACACATCCTGCAAATTCGAGTTGTGTCTAACATGTGGCCCTTCTCAAATAGTGGCCTACCCAAAAGCACACTGCTTTCAAGTCGGTCACTACATACATGTCTATAGTTAGACAAGACTCGTAGCAGCTCTTCATTATAGACATCCTTCAGCAGAAGGACAGATACACTAGCAGAACCAACTGCAAGGAGCTAATAAACCTTGGTCTACAGGGCACTTTTATAGACAAGTGTCTTATACTGCTCCAGGCTCTCTAGTCCCGGTTCCAATGCAAACCACGGAGGTAGCATAATTTGTACACTTTGAGATCCTGTATTTAACAGATGACTCTGTGCATGACTTCATTTGGAAGCCTGCTGGGCAGACAGTGGATCTGTAGCCCAATTACTCCCTGCTTAGATGTGACAGCAATGAAATATTTTTGCTTATCTGCTGCTTTTTAGGTTTCGCCTGCACAGCACTTGCACTGTGCTTGCGCACTCTCTTGTAAATGAGAAAAAAAGCTTAAAATGGGCTTAGAGCCTGCCCATTATTTACCATTACTTACAACTGGCTCCACGCCACTCTTGTTTCCTTGCTTCTAATTTGTCAGAGCCCCCTCTTCGCCTCAGCTTCCTACTGAGGCTTCATGTGTCCCTACAGTGGTGCTTGGACCAAGTACAGCTTCCTGTCTGCAGCCAGTGTCCTTTCACTGGTCGCAGACTTCAGTAGGTACTCTTTTTTCTCTTTTTAACATGCCTTCTTTTGGAGTGCATGTCTAGAGGGCATGTCTCTGCAGTCCGTCACCCTCATTCTGCTATTACTGCTCCCTCGTGTTGCTTTCCCCCGCCCGCCTCCCACTGTTGTTGTTCACTACCCCTGCTCTCCTCCCACTGTCTGTGGTTTGTTTCCCCAACCCCACCCACCTCCCCCTGTCCATGATTTGTTTACCTACCTATTTGTGTGCTTCTGTGCAATATGGCTTAAAGGAAATAAAGTGCTGCAACGTGGTCAGTGCTGGCTGCCTCATAGTGCTTTTTTTTTTTTAACTTTAAGGCATGTTGCACTGCAGCGTGCGCTACTGGGCAACATGTTCAAAAACATTGCCCAAGCCAATAGATCTTGCAGAGAAGAAACCTGTTGGTTTTGCCAATGCTTATTCTGCCTGGATTCCTAGAGACCCAATGGAGGGGGAGAAATGTTGGTTAATGTCCTACTACTTACCGGTAATCTTCATTACTCCGGGTCCCGTTGTCCTCGTCCCATTCCGTAACTAAGTGGAGATGACCATCTCCGCAACAGAAAAAAAGAAAAGGAGCATGCTGGGATACCCAACCCACTCCCTCCCACTGGGAGTACATAAGTGGTACCAGCCCAGCATGCAGCCTGAAATACCAAGCCAACAACCGGAAGGCCGGCCGCCAGGGAGGGAGGGAGGGGCGTAAGGAATGGGACGAGGACAACGGGACCCGGAGTAATGAAGAATACCGGTAAGTAATAGGACATTACCCCCAGGTCCCTCCTGTCCTCGTCCCATTCCGTAACTAAGTGGAGAATACCAAAGCAGAGAACCCGGCCTTCCGGACCCCCACCAACGCCAGGGGCACCAGACCGAAAAACGGCTCCCCACAGGAGCAAAAGGAGCCTACAAGAAAGGAGAAAAACGCAGGCAGGAGCACACAACCAACGACGCCCCCAACCAAGCGGACAGAGCCGAGACCCCAAACCCAGCCGGGGATGACCAGAAAAAAAAACCACAAGAACCCCCCAGGCAAGCCAGAAGGGGGCCCCATACGCAGAGCCAAGCCCCAAGGGAACACCCAGAGGGGCCAAAACAAAGCCCCACCCCCCCGAACGACCAAAGGAAGACCAGGAGAAGTGGACGCGCCCCAATGGAGCAACGGAGCCAGAAAGGGCAACCGACCAGGGAGAAACCCCAAGGGCGAAGCCCACGGCCCCAGGCACCACCAGGCAGCCACTCAACCGGGTACCAAACAGGCCAACCCAGCCCAACGGCCAAAAGCAGAGGAGAACAGGCCGCACAGGGCGGCAGGATGCGAAGGCCCAGGAAGGAACACAGCCGAGGCAAGACAGAGCGAACCCCCCCCAAAACAGGGAAGAAGGCGAACCACAGGCGCAGGAACCCACAAAGCACCACACCAAAAAGCGAGGGGAAGGAAGACGAAACCGAAGAGGCACGCCAAAGCAAGAGAGCAAGGAACGACACGAACAACCACAGGACCACCACAACACACCAGGGGAAGCCACCAGCAGAGGCGCCAAGACCAAATAGGGCAGGACCGGACAAGAAAACAGGCACCGACCCAGAGGGGAAACAGCCAGGAAAAAAGGGGGGGCAGGGAACCCAAGCAAGCCCCCCCCCCCCACCCCTCCCCCAGCCGACAACAGCAGCAACAGGGAATCCACAAAAGGACCAGGCCACAGGGCAGGAACGACGAACGGCCAACCCCAGCCGAGACACCGAAGAGCTGCAGGAACAAAAAGGCCGCCCCACTGGGAGAAGAACCCGGGGCATAAGAAACGGCCAAGCGGCCAGGCCCGAGGCACACCCCCAAAGCAGGAGACACTGGGACACGAAGCCCAGCAACCCGCCCAACGGAGGCCAGGGAGAGCAAAGAAGCGCAACCCGAAGCAGACCCGGTAAAAACCAGGGCACAACCAAGAAAGACAACAACAGAGGCCGAACACGGAACCGGGGAAACCAAATCCCAGAAACCGGAGGAAACATCACCAACCAAGAGGACAAAGGAGGACACCAAGGAACCCCCGAAGGCGAACCCCAAGAGGAGCTGCAGAAGGGCAAAACAGGAAAAACCAACAAGGAGGCCAACAGCCCAACCCCTCAGGAGATCCAAAAACGCCCAAGAAGCCAGCCGGAGAAACCGGCAGGCCAGCCAGCCAGGAGGCCCCCAACACGGCGCCACCAGGACCTGGAAGGAGAGGCAAAAAAAACCCAACCAAGAAGGGGCATAGGGAAAGGCACAGCAGCCAACCACAGCCAGGCCACCCCTAGAGGAGAAGCAGAGGGAGGGAGCCCAGCAGCCCACACAACAAACCCAGAGCCACAGCCATCCGCAAAGGAGCGGTACAGGAAAGGACAGAAGACCAGCCCAGGACCGAGAACACCAGGGCCAGAACAACTGGGCCCCAAGAGGCAGAAACAACGCCAAAGCCCAAGAGAACGAGCGGCCAGGAAAGGACCCAAGCAGGGACCAAAAAGAGGACCCCAAACAAACAAGGGCCCCACAGCACAAAGCCCGACATGGCCAAGCCGAGAGGCGCACCAGCGACCCACACGCACAAGCGAACGGGAGGCCAAACACAGGGACCATAAGGGCAAACCCAACAGAGGCAGAGCCCAGGCCCCAACAGCACACCGGAACAACCCAGGTACCAGAAACCAAAGGAGAGGAGCCCGGAGAAGCCAAAGGCGCACCACCCAACAGGGGAGCGGGGACAGACGCAAACAAGGGGAGAAGGAACACCCCAGACCCAACAAGAGAGCAAGGGCCACAGACACCACAGGCCGAAAACAGCCCGCGCTGGAGCACAGGCTCCCAAAGGGAAAAGGCCAAAGCCCCAGACCCGAGGCAAAGCCAACCGCAACCCCAAAGCGGAACGAGAGGAGCGGGAAGCAGCAAAGCGGCCCACACAGCAGGGGAGGCCGACACCCAACACCCACAAGCAGCGAAAGGGCACAGCAGACAGGGCAGGGCACAGGAGCCGGCACCCGAAGAACAAGGGGCCACCCAAGGCAGAGGCCAAGGAAGACCAACGACACCCAGCCACCACAGGAGGCAAAGGGAGCGGTAGGCGAGACGCCAAGCCCAAACCGCAACAAGTCATCAAGGGAAACACAAGAGGGGAGAAGGAAACCACAACCAGAAACCAAACCCCAGCAACCCGGCAGCAGGCGAGAAGCAAGCCCAACGCCAGCCAGAACCCACCAGGGGCGCAACCAGCACCGCCGCGGAGCCAACAGCCCAACAAGGCCAAGGGCCCCCCAGGACCGAAGGAGGGCACCACAGCCCCCACCCCACCGAAAACAAGGGGGAGGACCCAGCGAACCCGCGGAAGGCAGACACCCCGAGCACGGGGCAAGCAAAAAACACCCGGAAGGATGCAACAGGCGCCCAACAGCGAAAAACTGCAGGCAGGCACCCAGACAGGCACGCACCAGGCCCGAACCCACAGAAAGGGCAGGAACCAACGTGCGGAAGGGCAGCAGGCAGCCGAAGGAAGCCCAAGAACTGCAAGGCACCAGGACCCGAAAAAGGGCAAAAAACGCCCAACAAGCAGCCAGGGACGACCAGAACAGGCCACAGCAACAGGCAAACCCAGGGGTACTCCAAACCAGGCACCAACCAGGGCCGACCAGGGACAACAGAAGCCCGCAAGGCAGGAAGGCCGGAGGCCCAGAGGACAGGGCAAAGAGGCCACAAGAAGAAGCCAACCAACCCCGGGAGAGACTGCACCAAAGCGAGCCACGGCCCAGCAAGCAGACACCACCCCAGGGAAGAACCAGGGCCGACCCTGCCAAACCACAGGGCGGGCAGCAGGAGGAACAGAAGCCCAGGCCGCAGGCCAGCACAGCAAGAAACCGCCAGGCGGCACGCACCAAGGGGACAGGTCAACAGCAGTCCCACAGGGACCGACCCCCAGCCCAGAAGCCAACCAGCAACAAACGCTGAGCAAGCGAAAAGCCAGAAGGCCAGGGAACACACAACCCATGGAGGAGGCCCCAAAGGACCCGCCCCAGGCAGAACCCCCCCAAAAAAGGGCAACGACACAGGGGAAACCACGGCCCAAGACAGGACAACGAAAGCAGGGGAGCCGACGTCGCAGGCAGCCGAAGAAGCCGAAGGGCTGACAGGATCCCGGGAGCAGGGGGCAGCGGAGGCAGAGAACCAGGCCGGAGACACCAAGGGCCCCGGACCAAGACAGCCAGCACGCAGGAACAGGTGCAAAGAGAAGCCCCAACAGGAACCCACCAGCACCTGGAGAGACCTGAGGATGAAGGGATCCAGCACCGGAAAGAAAGCAAGGAACCCACATGGGAAGGCCTCAGGGAGACCAGCCGTACCCAGCGCTATGTCGCAGAGCGCAAGCAGTGCAAGCAGGAGGCCCCGGGACCAAACCCCTGCACCCCCAAGAGGACCAGGTGCACAGCGCGGCCGCAACCAGAAGGCCAGCCAGGCAGCAACCCCAAACACCCGAAGAGGGCATGGGGGAAGACACACCATCCAGGGCCGCAAGCAAACCCCACGGAAAGCCCAAAAAGCCAACCGAACCAGGAATACCCAGGCGATTTCCCATCCAGGAAAGAACCAGACTCGACCCCGCCAAACCACTGAAAGCAGACAAGAACAGGTGCATACAGGGAGGCATGACCGGAGGCCAAAACAGCATGGAGAAAAAAACGGGAACCGCTATACGGTACTCACCAAGAGGGCAGAAAGAGCGCACCACAAGCCCACTGCCCCCCCATCAGCCAGCCCAGGCGCGCACCAGGAAACCAGCGCCGGGTGGAGAAGCCCGCCGAAAACGGCCTCCGAGGCCACTGCAAAGCCCGCCCCTGGATCGACCCAACCGAGCATCAGGGGCGCCAGGAAGAAGAGGAGGCCGGCAGGACACCAAACGCCAGGCAGGGGGCCCAGGAGCATCGCCCAGCAGAGCCCCAGGACCCGCCAAACAGCCGCAGCAGCGCGTCCCCCAGACCGGCCAAGCTACAGGGAGACGCGCACTGCAACCCGGAAGAGACCGGGAGGAACGGCGCCCCAGCCGCAAAGGGCCGGGCGGCAATCAACGCGGCTCCTGGCAAGCCCGGCAGGCCAGGAGAACGCGGAAAGAGGACGGCGAGGACAGCCCAGCAGCCCCGACGAGACGTCCAGCGAAGAATCCATCAGGTAAGTCCAAACACGTCCCATTCTGTCGGAAGACAGAAAAAAAGAACAGGCTGCATGCTGGGCTGGTACCACTTATGTACTCCCAGTGGGAGGGAGTGGGTTGGGTATCCCAGCATGCTCCTTTTCTTTTTTTCTGTCGCGGAGATGGACATCTCCACTTAGTTACGGAATGGGACGAGGACAGGAGGGACCTGGGGGTAATTGTCAGTGCTCTCTCGCACTGCTAACCATGGGTTTATCTGTAAGTGCCTGACAAGAGAGTAAAGGTCACACTGGCAGAGGCTTTCGAAAATCTGCTGTTAGCACGGCGCCGGATTCAGGTGAGAAGAGAGAGAAACGGATAATAGGGTCTAGGTGAGGGTAACAGGACACTAGGTATTTTTTTTTTCTTTTTAAATGAAGGGGTTATAGAATGCTAGGTGTTTGTTTTGGGATGTTGGTAGTAGAGAAGCAGGTACTGTTGATCGTGATGGGGAGGGTAACAGGATGCCATGTATTTTTTTTTAATATGTGGGAGAGGAGGGGATAAATTACAAGACGGTGGTGAAACACATGGTTAGACAACCAGCCTGTATAATTTTTTTATGTAAAGTTTAAGGAGGCAGTTTAAGAGATGATGCCATGTTGTGCATTGCTCCTCTATGATTTACGTACATCTGCACTGCTGAACTGAGAAAGGAAAGAGGATTTGGAGGGATTCACACAACATAAAAGTTTAGATAGGTAGTTATCAATAACGTAGAGTTTCCCATCGGAAGGTTCCAAGTGACATCATAGAAACTTGTGCTTCTTCACATAATTCTATTTGAAGTCACTTCGAAACCTTCAGTGAAAAACACCCCTTTATTGACGGCCATCCATCTATAACTCTGTATGTCCCAGACAGGGAGTCTATCCATCGTGGTGCAGTGGCACAGTGATTTGAATAAAGTGACTGCTGCTGACTGTGCAAAGCCCTGCTGGAACTGCATTCCAGAACCAAAAGTAACCAAGAGGCATATTTACTAATATTTTGTGTAATGCAACGCAGCAATACAACTTGCTGCGCTGTGCTGCATCAAATAGAGAAGGCAGGAATGCGCCATAACTACTAACACATGGCGCATTCCTGCTCTCCCTCTGCACTGGCACACTTGTGGCTGCCAAGGGCCAACTCAGAGACCCTTGGACCATGGTGCAAGGTTGCCTGCGTTACAGGATGTTTTTTTGTGAGGGAAGGTACACCTTCCTACACAAAAACAATCCTCTGAGGCTTTTTCCTCTTTCTGCGTCTGCTGCAGAATGCAGCACATGTAGAAAACGGAAAACATGAGGAGAAATAAACATGGCGTGCTATTTTGACACATTCTCAGATTTATTAGTGTTAGTAAATCTGGGAATTTGACAAAAACCATGGGTGGATACGTGAGAACACCCACACTCTACTCCAGTGGTGTCATGCCCCCACCCCGCTTTCCTGGGGGTGGTGTTGACAATTATACTTATTTATGACCCTGTACTGGCTGCAGCTTTGCAGACAAAAGCTATTAAATGATCAAAAGTAAAGAAAAACGATAAACAACACAGTGATCAGGAGTTAACTACAGCAAAGAAATTAAGAGAAAAAGAGAGGGAATGAAAGAGAGAGTGGGAGAGAGATTTGAAAGGAACAGCAAAATCAAGGACATATAAAAATAAGGAAGGAACTGTGGATGAAAGGATGAATGCAAGGATCAAAGGACTGATGGATGGAAGGGGGAAACAAGATTTACATAGGTGGGTAAAAGAGTCTGTAATGATTTTTTTCAACCAGATTTTATTGGTTTTCAAAATCACCGGCAACAATCATGAGCGTTGCGCACCTTCAATCTAGTATATAGTACACCCTTAATCCCAACAAACCTATCCCCCCACCCCCTTGAGTTGCGCTTATGTGGATACAGTCTGATCTCCAAATACTGATGGGTTCTTACGTGTCGAGCGTCGTTCCTAACTCACTACTGCGTCTATCGACCTTGCTGTTGATGTCCTTGTCCGTCCTGTTCTTCTTCTGGGGTTCCTGGCGGTGGGGAGCCCGCCCCACTATTGTCTTGTCTATCCGCTGCCAATTTGCTTACTAGATTTTCCAAGGATCTTGCCCTATCTATCTTACCTATCCCTCGGCCAGCCTCCCTAAGCAGCAGTCTACCTTCGGCCCCCACCCATTTCTCTAGCTCCCTCTTCCAGGAAGCAATCCTAGGCCCTCCCGGTGCCTTCCAGTTTCTGGTTATCTCTTTTTTGGCCAGGACATAGGCCAGATCCTGAAACCTCCCAGTCGTTTTGTTTTTTGGCCGTGTGTGGGAACCACCCTAGCAGGAAATGCTCCGGGGTGTGTGGGAGTTAGTTGTCTGTGAGATCACCTATCACTTGCTTGATCTCCTCCCAGAAGGTTTGTAGTGTGGAGCAGCTCCAGAACATGTGAATGATATGTGCCTCTCTCTCTCCGCACCTCGGGCATGCTGCTGCATCTATGCCAAAGTATCGTCTAATGCAGGACGGGGTCAGGTACGCTCTGTGCAATATGTAGAAATTAATCAGTTTGAATCTCGCTTTCCTAGAAACTTTCGGGGTCCGCTCTAAAATCTTGTCCCATTCTACCTCTGGGATCTGTTTACCCAAATCCTCCTCCCACTGTAATCACAAGCGCTCTAGTGGCTTCTGCATATCTTGCCTCATTGCTTTATAAAGGCAAGAAACTATCTTGATTCTTCCCGCTGAGAGTGCTACATACCTACATCCTGCCAATGCCCGCGGTTCTGTACCTCCTCCACCCCAAGGCTGCCTAATCCTTCTGGTGAGGGCCCCATGCCTAAGGAAGTGGCCTCCTGGCAAATCATATGCAGCCTGGAGTTCTTCAAATGGGAGTAGCGTGGAGTCCTGGTATAGGTCCCCCATCTTTGTCCGCCCTGCCGCTTCCCAGTTCTCCAACCCCGCCCAGTGAGCCCCCTGTGGCAACCATCACAGCATTGTGATCGGTATGTCTGGAGAGTAGGGAATCCTGACCCCCCACCCTTCTCAGGTATCTAGTCCAGCATCGCACCGCCACTCTGGTTTCCATGGTGTCATCAGACGCATTCCGTCAGGCCCTTAGGAAGATCTCTGCCAGGGTTGTGGTATCCGGCGCGGCTGGATATTGTTCCCGTTCTGGGTCACGACTTGCCGCCAGCCATTGAATCATCCAGTACAACTGGGCGGCAATATAATACCCCTCAAAATCTGGGACCTCTAGCCCCCCTTCCGCCGTTGGGTGCTGCAATGAGGTCAGCGCTACTCTTCTGCGCCCTGATCCCCAGATAAACAACGTGATCAGTGAGTCAAGATCTTTGAACATTGCTCTCGGGATCCACTCCGGTAAGGCCCCAAAGTAGTACAGGAGATGTGGGAGTGCCACCATCTTCAGGAATGCCACCCGCCCCACTACTGACAGCGGCAGTGTACCCCAGAATTCCATTGCAGACTTCACTGATCTGATTGCTCTACCAACGTTTCCCTCTAGTAGCTCCGCCGGTTCATGATATATTTTGACTCCCAAATATTGCAGGCAGCTGTGCTCCCATTTCAGGTGGGCGAGATTAGGCGGCAGGAGGGCGATAGACATCCTGGGGTATAGGCTAGACTTCCTCCAATTAACTTTGAGTCCAGAGATGGCACCAAACCGGGCTAGCATTCTCTGCGCCCCTCTCAGCTCGCCCTCTTTGTCACAGAGGAACAGTAGGAGGTCGTCCGCGTATAATGCTATAAAGTGCTGCACCTTCCCCACCCGTAAACCATTATAGTCCTGGCCGCTTCGCGCCCTGCACGCCAATGGCTCCATGGCCAAATCAAACAGGAGCGGGGAGAGGGGGCACCCCTGTCTCATACCCCTCTCCACCCTCAGCCTGGGAGAAATGGTTCGTCCAGTGCACACTCGGGCCGTGGGGGACGTATAGAGTAACCGTACCCATGCTAAGAATCCCCCTCCCAGTCCCATCTTGGACAAGACCTCGTAAAGGTAAGACCACTCGAGGCTGTCGAAGGCTTTCTCAATGTCCACCGTGAATACCACCGCCTTGTGCTTATCATATCCAGTGGAGCCCATGACCGCTAGGAGTCGCCTAATATTTATGGCCGTGTTCCGCCCGGGGAAATACCCCGCTTGGTCCGCATGAACCAGGTCAGGCATATGTGGGAGAAGGCGCATCGCTAAAATTTTGCTCAGGATTTTGTAATCCATATTTAGCTTGGATATGGGCCTGTAGGCTGTGTAGTCATGCGGTTCCTTCCCAGGCTTAGGCACCGGGACAATAAGGGCCTCTCTAGTACTCTCCGGCATTATTCCTGCCCCCAGGGCCTCCTGATACATGGTGACCAGTCTGGGAGTCAGATCCGCTACGTATGTTGCATAGAACTCGGCCGGTAGGCCGTCAGTGCCCGGGGTTTTGTTCCTTGCTATGCCCTTGATGGCTGCTCGTTCCTCCTACTGCATTATGTCTGCTCCAAGCTCTTCCGCTTCCTCAGGGTCCAATTGGCCATCTGCAGGCCCGCGAGGTATTCCAACGCGTCTGCGTGATCGCCCTCCCTCAACCTTCTATAGAGTTGCACATTGTAGCTGGCAAAGACTTCGTTGATCTTCGCCTGCGTAAAGTGCCGGATCCCCATCTCGTCCTCTATTTCCACCAATGACGGGCCCCTGCTCACCGGGTTTGCTAGCCACGCTAGTAGCATGCCTGACTTGTCTCGTTCAGCGTGAGTGTGTATTTCTTGTAATCAAAGCATCTAAGCCTCTCTGTCTGCCTCGCCACTTCCTCCTTGGCCTCTACTAGTGTCTGCTGGAGCTCTGGGAGTCCTGGCCTCCTGCGTTGTAGCTCCCTAAGGGTTTTCTCCGCTCCTTCCACATCTCCTAAGATGACACGCCTGACCCCCGTAGCGCGTGTTATGCATTGGCCCCGCAGGACCACTTTGAAGGCGTCCCATTCGGCATTCGGCGAGGAGGCTGTCCCCACATAGTACGCCATTTCCCCCTGATCTCTTCACGAAAGACTTGTTCTTCCAGTGTGTCCGGACGGAGCCTCCACGTAGGTATCGCTGATATGGGGTGCATCCATTCCAGGGAGAGGACCAATGGATTATGGTCCGATATCGTGCACGCTAAATATTCTGCGACAATGACATGGCGCTGCGTGTCCGCTGAACACAAGAAGGCGTCTAGTCGCGTGTGAACCTCATGGACCGCCAAGAAGTAGGAGCAGTCTCTATCTTGGGGATGCAAGGTCCGCCAGGCATCTACCAGCCCCCATCCCTGTCTCCAGGCCGTAAACGCTTGCGAGGCGTGCGCTGCTTGTGAGTTGCGCAATGGCGGGTGTGATCTATCTAGAAGCGTGTCATCTACACTGGTAAAGTCGCCCCCACTAGGGTGGTGCCCATCAGGTACTGCGGCAGGCAGTGACTCAATCTCGCAAAGAAGGCTGGTTGTTCTGCGTTGGGGGCATAGATGCTAATCATACTGCTGTCTCGGCCTTCTAGACGCCCCTCTATAGCTACATATGGACCCTCTGGGTCCACCAGCGATTCTGTCAGTTGAAATGGAACCCCCGCTTGCATCCATATCAGGGCCCCCCGTGCATATGCTGAATAGGTAGTATAGAAAAGTTGGCCCCTCCATCTCCTGTGCAAAGCTTGTCCCTCTTTCTGTGTGAGGTGCGTCTCCTGTAGTAAGGCTATTTGGGCTCCCCTCTTTAGTATGTATGAGAGAACTTTGTGGCGTTTCGTCATTTTGTGCATACCCCTGTTGTTCCAAGTCATGCATTTATACTTTTGCTTATCAGCCATTGGGAGGTGTCACTGTTCCCGACCCGTCTCCCTCCTCATATACCGTCCCTCTACTGCTCTCCCCACTCGAACCCTCGTGATTTCTGATATGCTGCAACTCAAGGTGCCCCCTCTTGTTAACATTAAACATTGTCCCCAACTCTCACTCCCCAGGATAAGTAGGATAAGACCCCCATCCAAACTAAGGTCAAAGGTCCGCAAGTGACTGCTTGCAGATCGATCAGTCGATTGCAAGGGGGGAAGGCTGCTCGTCCGCCGCTCTCCCAGTCTCTGCAGCCGCCCCTCAGTTCCACTGTCCAATCAGAACCCCCACAGTGCCCCCCTCCAACAGTCCCTGTACCTCATTGCTGGGTCATGTACGTTGAGTTCTGCTCCAGACCTGTTCATGGGAGATCCCTGCTCCCCTCATCTAAGCAATATCGTCCGCCGTCTGCGGGGTTACGTCTGGGAGCCCCATGCTCGAAGTCTCAGATTCACTAGATCCATTCTCTGAGCCGGTGTCCACTGCTGTCTCGCTTCCCTCAGGGAGTACATGATTCCTCTCTTTGCCGCTGATCAGCGCCACCACCTGCATTGCGTTCTGGCGTTCAATCTGTACCTCTTCCTGTGTCGGAGCCAGGTTTTCCCTTATGGTCCGTCGACCTCTGGATCGGTTCTCTCTCCGTCTTCTCTTCTCCAGTTCCTTTGGCGGCATCCATCCTTCATGTTTCTCCAGGCAGTCGGCTGCCTCCTGCGACTGAAGAACTCTGTGCCCTTCTCTGTGGTGACTCACAGCGTGTCCGGGTACTGCGTCGCATATTTGTAATTTAGTTGCCGCAGTTTCTGCTTTACTTCTCGGTAGGACCCTCTTTGCCGTTGGACTTCTTTAGAGAAGTCTGGGAAGATTCTCACCACGGAATTGTCCACCTCTATGTCCCCTTTGAGACGCGCCTGGGTTAGGATGTGGTCCTTATCTCTAAAATGGAGGAGCTTTGCTATCACCACCCGTGGCGGTGCTCCAGGCACAGGTGGCTTCGCTGGTACTCGGTGCGCCCTCTCTAGGGCGAAGAAATTTGACAGACCATCCGGGGCTACTTCCTCCTGTATCCATTTTTACAGATAGGTTAGCATGTTGCAGCCTTCTATTTTCTCCGGTAGGCCTATGATCCTCGGCTCGGGACCCCAATGTCCGTACTTTCAACTCCAGTGGCGTTATGCGCTGTTTCATGTGTACCATGTCCGGCAGCGTTTCAGAAAGTTGGCCCTCTGTTGTCTTAACGCGGTCCGCTAACTTTTTGTTGTAAAGTCTGTTTATTGAAAATAAAGCAGAAACAAAGGCCAAACAAGTGAAGGGCACATGTCTCAGTAAGAGAAGCAGCAAAATAATATCACCACTCGAGTTGCACATTGAAACATCAGGAGAAAGTCAACCTACCAGAAGCATAGGCCGGACTGTGCAGAAGAGTATCAATCCCTCCCTTACAAAGTATGGCAAATTGGAGAAATACAAAGCGTGTTACCCTCCCAAACCTCAATCAACGTAGCAGTGTTCACAATTCCAAGGGAGTATATATGGAGAGAGCTAGGGATCAAGAGCAATTCCAGAGTCCGATCATCCTGTGAAGAAGTGCATCATTAACACAGCCGTACATACATTAGAGACATGTTAAGCTTAGCCTTATCAAAGGTAAGACCTTCACACCATTGAAAAGAAGCGCCTTAAACTGTAAGAATACTAGAGAACTATCTCCACATTTATAGAGAAGAGACAATGACACACAACAAAGAAAAAAAAGAAGAAGAAACCCAAGAAAAAAGAACAAATGAGGAGAAACAATCAGAGGGAACTTCCCTCAAAGGGGGAGGGGACAGAGGTCGGATGCGCTGTAGGGAGCTAGGGCCTTCGGATGCGCTGTAGGGAGCTAGGGCCTCCGCTAACTTTTTATGGTCTTCTCTAAGTAGGCCCAAGTCCAAGCCCAGTGAGTCGATTTTGGTTTCCAGGCGCTCACTGGATGAGGTTATGGCCTGCAGGATGTCCTGCAATGTAGGGTCTCTGGGGCTGTCCGCCTGCGAATGGGCCTACTCCCTCTCCTCCATCGCCTTGTCTGTTAGGGCCTCCTCCCTATCCTTCTTCTTGAGGACCTTCCCCATGATGTCTGCTCTGTTGTGTTTCTAGCGCTGCATGTGTTCCCAGGGTGTCCCTGGCGCTCTCCGTTGCCCGTGGGGCCCGCTGTCCTGGTAGGCACTCTGTAATCCCGTGCACCCTCTCCCTCCCTCCCTTGTCCGCTATGTCTGCCTTTGTCTTGTCTTCCCCCACCGCTCGCTCGTCCCTTCTGGTGTGTCCCGTGTCCTCGATATGTTCTTTAGTCCCTTTGTCTGGCCAAGCAGGGGGTTCAAGGCGGCATCATATTCAGGCCGAGCAGGCCTGCTACGTGGACGGACATGGACCCCCAGGTCCTCACCTGCTAGCTCTGGGCCCTACTTGGGTCCTTTGTTAAGGGCCTCTGTCGTGGGGTCGTCGGGGCTCTGTGGACATCTGGCAATGCAGGTCACGTGTAGTGCCTCACTGTGCGGCCCGAGACTCTCCCCTCCACCACTCACACCTGGCTTTGCTTGGTTGCTCTCCTCCCTCGGTGCCTGCTCGGGGTTCCGGACCCATTCCTCCCTTATCACGCCAATCAGAGGGGGGGCCCTGCTTCTCTTTCTGCTCGGCCGCCCGCCTCTGCTCTCGCTGCTTCCCGCTGGTGCCCTCTCAGCTTGCTCACCTCGTGGGGGTCACTGCGGTAAGTGCCTTCCCTTGGCCGGCCGCCTTCTCCGTTGGGCTCAGCGCCACCAACTATCGCCCGACTCCACTCTCAGATCCGTCATGCCGTGGGCTCAGACATGCCCGCTTCAGTCTGCGCTCTGCTCCTTTGACGCTACCTCGTCGGGGGAGTCTCAGAATGGTCGGAGGGAGGGAAGACGCACAGCCACGATCTGCCGCAGCCCGGTCAGTGCCGCCAATTCAGTCTCCCTCCCAGCTTCATCATTGATGGGTGGAGGGGGGAGGACCCACAGTCCCTATCCGCCACGGCCCGGTCAGCACAGCTGGCTCAGTTCTCTCGTCCGCCGCATCAGCCCTCGGCGGGCGCCGCCTACTTAGTTCGCCCTGCAGCCGTAGGCAATTCTTTCCCCACCGCCAGTGCAGCCTCTGAGAGGACCGCACAGTTCAGGCCAGGTCTTATATTGGAGCGAGAGGGGGAACACCTGCACTCACCATCCTCTTTAGCCCAGACAGGGCCGCCAGCTCCGTGTCTCCTCTGCATCCGTCATCCTATGGGCGCCGCCACCTTTGCTCGCGCCGCGGCCGCGCCCGGCTCCTTCCTCTCCGCTGGCACAGCCTCGGGGGGGGCCTCTATGCTCAGTCCAGGTCCCACAGAAGGGTGGGAGAGGGGGACACCCACAGATATGGACACCGCAGCTCCGGCAACGCTGCCAGCCCGTCATTCTTCCTAACTCCATCACCTCTCCGCGGGTGCCGCCATCTTGCCTCGCGGCCATAAGCAGCGCAGTAGATTCCGCTGATTTAGCCATTTTTCGGGCGGATCTTACGTCCTTGGTGCGCACCGCTCCCCTTAATCAGCTGCGGGGGTGCACCGTGGGGGGTTCAATCCCGCTTAGGACGTCAGGATGATACTGGATGGCGGCTGGCCGACCGAAGCTCGCGAGCTTGCTGCTCACTCCATCGGCGCCAAGCCACGCCCCCCGAAAGTATCTGTAATGATGAAGGCTGGATGAATGGGTGGATGGATGAATAGACGGCTGGATGGAAGGATGAAAGGATGAATTGGTGGATTGATAAAAGGAGGGTGAATTGGTGGGCGGATGAAAACAAATGGATAGATGGATGAATGGGTAAAAGTGTAGAGGAATGGTTGGAATTGTGATTAGAAGGATGGATGCACAACTGTAATGATGAGAGGGTAGATGGATAGAATGGTGAAAGGATGAATGTTTGGGTGGAAACATTAATAGATGGATGGATTCATTACAGGCTTAAAGGATGGAGAAATAGATGGACAGAAGGCTGGATTAAGGGACCTCATCTAGAGTGGGTAGAGTTTACTCGCTTTTCTCACCTGACGACGTTCGAGGGATGGATCAAAGTGTGGGGTATTTTAATTTTCTGGCTACTCCCTTGCTCCACCCATGCATTGCCTTCCCAGGGCAAAGTAACACAAGGCAGCAGCGTGCGCTGCCATGCGTTACGCCAGATTTACTATGCCATGCAGAGCCATGCAAGGTGGCGCTGTATGGCATGCTAAATCTCAGTTAAGGGCTTGCATTGCCCTTGTGTCATCTTGCGTGACGCAAGGGCAATGCAGTGACACAAAAGCAGTGCAAGCTCTTGATAAATCTATAAATCTGGCCCCAGGTACCTTTCTTTGCACTCCATGGCCTCAGTATTGCCAGTATATGTTAAGTAAATGAATATCATTTAATCATCTAAGGGAAATAGAATCTTTCTAAGCGCTAATACAACAAATTGAATCTAGGCCATGTGGGATTCTGAAATAAAGGCGTTTTTGTTATGCTGAAGGTCTGCTGTTTTCTATTACATTTGATGCTTCAGGAGGAGGGGGGAAGGCTCCCATGAATAATGTACATGGATAAGGATTATTTTTTTGTTGCAAAAATTGTAGTCAGAATGCTTACTTATGACTTTCATACATTATATTTACAAAATTTAGTTTGGAAGCTAACCTGTGTTTTTGGGGTGAAGTGCAGTGTACCATGTTGAACTTTTCACTGTGTAAAAGTTATATCATGGAAATGTGTCCTACAAACATGAATTTCAAAGTCCAGATTTACTAACACTTAGCTCCTAGTTGGTGTTAATTTTGTAATACAAACCTTGCACAAAGTGTTGGGGTGGTTTTTACTTAGCAACACAAATTTGGATTTATGTGGTGGAAAATTAAGTGAATTAACAAAGTAACGCTATGTGCTACTTTTGTACTTTGCGTCAAGGGGGCATTCTTAGGGTGGCCCACGGGCATTCCCATGCATCTATCCATATGTTTTGATGCAAATCGATATTTACTAACAATTGTAGAAAGGCATTTGCACCAAAACCTTATGTCCCCTCAAGATAGGTGTAACTGTATAGCAAGCTTTAAAACTTTACATATAAGCATTCACGTTATGCTTAGCAACTTTGCACAAAATGCCTAGTGGGACGCCTTTAATCTGTTTTCTGGCCGGTGCATTTCGAACTGCTGCTCTGTGCTGGGGTGGGATTCGGTCCCCCAGCGAACACCGCTCATCGCTCACCTGAGGGAGGTGGGAGGGGCCTCTCTGCACCTTCAAAGGCGCGCTCTGTTTCCCGCAGCGCGGGACGCGCGTGGGCGTGCCCGGGCCAAGGGCTAGCCTGTCTGCGCCCGTCAAAGCCCAGAGGAAGCTGAGCTGGGCCCCCCTCTAACACCTGGATTTCCAGTGGAAGACTCTGGAGGAAAAAGTAAAAATGGGAAAGAAGCAGACCAACCAGTTAGCATCAGAAGTGGTAACCATCACTGCCTTAGACTCTTTCCAAGCAAAAGCAACGACAGCCATTGCAAAAGAGATTGCTATAACGGAAAAAAGACTCTCATTGGGGGAGGGGGAGGGGGGGAGCGAGCCTGGGTCTTCTGTAATATCTGAAAATGTAACCCAACTAGTGATATCACGAGAGGTGACCCCAAAACCTCCGCTCCCTGAGTCATCAACCTGTATTTATTCTCGTTCCACTCCCAGTATGGAAACCCTTGGAACTCCCGCTGCCAAAGACACTGTGAAAAGGAAAAGAGGACTTACAAAAGAACATCCCCCTAATACTTTGAAGAGGCCACGGCGTTGTCTATCCACGAAGCCTAACGCTACTCCTCGAGATCCCCCGATTAATGTAGCTTTGTCGCCTGAGAATGGGGGTGAAAAGTGGGATAATCTTTGTGACAAACTCTGTGATAAGCTGACTTTGCTACTGCAACCAATAACACTACGCTTGGCTTCCACAGAGCGTATGTTGCAGGATTTAGTATCTAATAAATCAGTTAGGATGGGGGTAGAAGGTTCTATGACACAATCAAATATAACCCCAAGCTACCGACCATTTAATACTCAAAATATAGGTACCAATAAGGGGATTGTAACTGAGGATCTAGTTATGGGAGTGCCACAAGGTTCCAATACATGGATGGAAAATAGAGATGGTCTTCTTGGGAGTGACCCACAGGGACCTGGACTCATGCAGATATTTTGGGGAGAGAAAGTAAAACTAATCATATAAACCCTGCTGCATGTCCATACGTCTTAATAATGCTAAATGTCCCGGTCCTAAGAGAAAATCATCAAGAATCCACAGGCCAACTCATAGATAAAGCACAGCACTGGATAACGAAGTTCACAAGAGCTGGTCCCCTTATACAGGACCACTTGACTATGGCCAGGAGAATTCCATGGGTAGGGCCATCGTTAAAAATAATTGAGGGCGATTGCATAATCCTTCATTTTGATAACCCTTGTTTGGTGGGTGATTTGCTAAACCAATTACCCTCACCACCCTCCCTAATGTGTCAGATCTATGTTGTCCCATTGGGTTATTTTTACAAACAACTCCGTCCAAATCTGTTTAGATCATATAGGCCACCAGGAAAAGTTGTGGGCAATTTTTCTAGGCCGCTACTGAGTGATAGTCAGTGTATTCCTACCAGAAATAGATTCTCTGTACTAGAAAGTATGGATAGTTGTGATTGACTCGTATCCCCCGGGCATGTCTCTCACTATACAAATCAGATAAACCAGGGTGATGATTAAAGAAGAATCTCCAGAACCTATTTTATAAGACAAAATGAAACAGAGCCCGTAGTAAAGAGACCAGAGGTACATTTGAGCGATCTAGGCCCCAATCAAACAGAGGAAAACTTGATAAAAAGTGTTGAAAATGAGCTCATCCTCCTCACGTGGAATATAGCTGGGTATAAAAATAAAAGGGCCAATATTGAATGGCATGAGGAACTGATAAACTCCCATATAATATATTTTCAGGAAACATGGGAGGAAGACTTCTAAATGGCTATCGCTCTTTCCATACTTCAGCATTACCATCAACAAGGGATAGAGCAAAGGGGGGCATCCTAACTTTGATCCCAAATACCATAGTATTTAAATTACTGTCTTTCTGGAATAACTTTCCTTATTTCCACATACTAATTACAAAGGAACACAACAACAGAGACCTTTTGCTAATACATTTCTCTACCAATAACTTTATGAATCCAGTCTCTGTGGTAGAGAAACATGGAAGAACTATGGAAGATATGATATATGATCACCCCAAACCCTTATTAATTCTTTGGGTAGGTGATTTCAACGTCAGCAGTTGCCCTAAAGGTGACCCACGATTATGCGGGGTAACGGACCATAATGGCGAGGCAATTAGCCATTTCAACCATGTAGGTTCTGGTAATGCCCTAAACAAATTACTGCTTTCTTGGCAGCTTGAAATCAGAAATGAATTTAATCTATGTACGGGTGAGCTGGACCCTATTTTTTATAGGGCTGGATCATGCTCCGCTATCGACAACATAATCACCTCTTATACTTTTAGTGGCACCTCAAAAAAACCTAAGGTTAAGATGTCTGGTCTCAGTGACCATGCTTTAATGACCTATAGTTTCCTATGAGGATCACATAAGTAAAAGAATGTAAAATGCGCCCTAAAACCAATTCTACAAAGCAAGAATGGGTATACCCTAAGATGGGATAAAGTGGAGGTAAATACCTTACCATGAGATTGTAATGGAAAATAATAATGAGGTTTTGTTATGTTTAGATCCCCAAGCAAACGAACAAGAGGTGATCGAAGCATTTGGAAAGATTCTGGAATGCACGTGACTCTATTTAATGGTCCCCTCCCCAAAAAGTCTCGCACTACAAATAGGTGGTTTGACAAGAATTGCTCCCTAGCGGCAGAAAATCTTAGAAAAGCACTAAGAACCATACCAAGAAACATAAATCTAATTAGTGGCTGCAGGACGGAATATAAGCTAGCCAGAATAAAAAGAATTAACGAATTTAAGGCAGAAGCCTGGGAGAATCTAATCCAAGCATCTACTACCGGGGATAGCAAAGCTTTTTTGGAAGGTAGTTAACTCCCCCTTCCTGCAGGAAGAGGGAGGTCCATCACTAGATTCATATATAGATGAAGATTCCTGGGTATCCTACTTTCAGTCAATCTTCCAAAAGAGGGGATTGGGATTGCTATACATTAGTGATACAATCAAAATGGCCCCGCTACTGTTGTGGCTATCAATCTCGAAAAGAGATACGGTCCATCTTTACCAGCACATTTTAATTGATATCATGAAATTTGATCGTGCTTTACCTATCCCCTGGTTAACGTATGTTAGACAGACACTTATTTCTATGGGCTTGGAGGATCTGTATAAAAATCCTAGCAGCTGTGAATCTTACCCTAAATTAAGACTGAAAGAGCTCTTCATAGCGAAAAGTGAATAGATAAGATGGGAAAGGAATAAATCAAAAAGCACAGTAATTACTTATTTGGCCTCACCTCCTGTGCTACGTGGTCAATCCTATTATCTTTCTTTTGTTGTGAATCTCCAGCACCGTTATTTTCTGACAAGACTGAGATTAAATTATGTTCCCCTGATGTTGGGCTTCCCAGAAAACACATATTCACTAAACCATTCATCAGTATGTCCTTGCGATGCCTTATCTGAACAAACTACTTCCCACATCTTGTTTTTCTGTGCCTTATATGTGACGGAGAGGAAAAAGTTTATTGTCCCGCTACTGCGTAAGCTCACTTTGTGTGATTACTCCTCAGCTATTTTAGTTCTGTTACAGTTAAAAACACCATTTGTATGTTTTATGATGGCGTCTTTTTTACAAGCTGTCCTGAAAACTAGGAAGATCGCTAATATAATGTTACTCTGATTTAATCGACGTTAGATAAAGATGGACTTAATTGTGCGTGATCTAAAAGGTGAGATAAGTTCATCTACACCCTGCTCCTATGTAATATTTAAATGATTAAATTGCGCAGTATATATTCTAATTATCTCTTAGAGAAAGGGTTGGTATTTTACACAGGAGCATATTATTATTATATTGTTTTATTATTTTATAAGTATATATATAATGTTTTAAACATCTTAATGAAATTATGTTTTATTTGATACAACATGGACACCTTTTATAATAATGTTTTTAGTAATGTATTAATTGTTCAAAATGAATTATATGTATTTTTATGCATTTTTAATGCGAAATAAAATTATGATTGATTGCCTAGTGGGAGCAGTGTGAAGAAATGAAAAAGGGGAAAGTGTCAACATTGGAAATATGAAATGCATGTTTAGTGTAGACAATTAAACTGGGTACAATTAGTGCATGCTGACAGCAGTGTACACCTAGGTTTTCCAGATATCTTCATAATGTCAAAAACCATTTTCTAGTCATTAGGTTTGATTTAATAAATGCGTGCATATGGGTCTTATTATAGCCTTAATTTTCATAGACCTAATTTGACCAACATACTTGAGAGCAAGGGTTTGTAAAAGGGAAGCCCAGGAATGGGAACACAATCTTTAACATAAAGGGAGCTATCTAACAACCTTAAATATGACGTGTTGGTACAGGGGAGATGCAGATTCTAAACGGGAGTATCACATGAGTGTGATTATTCAAAAGAAGCGAACAAAGGAATATTATTGGAGAGAGCAATGTATTGTCACTTACAGATAATTGGGTGAGCATGACAACTTGTCTTCCATCACCCAGTAGTAGGGGTTTCTTTAAGGAGAAGCCAAGAATTGAATGGGTACTCTCACTCTCCTATTTTCAATACATAGACTGGGATTTCCTTCTAATTTCTCAGTCTGTTCATCCGTACCATCATCCATATGTGCCCCCATATGTGTGTTGTATGTAATGGTATGTGTTTCCCTTGTGGCTATGTATTTACCTCTATGAATATGGGTATACATGGGCACGTGCATATTTACACGTACCTGCAATTCTGTTGGTCTAGGTTCAATTGTATGTATATGTCTATGACTATGTGCCTGTATGTCTTTGATCCTATGTGAATAAATACCAGCATGTATGATGGTGAGTGTGCATGGATATCTAAATGTGAATTGGCCTGTGTGCATGGGTGCTTGTATGTCTTTCTTTCTGTTTGCATGAATGTCTAACTGTCTATTGATTTCTGTACATGGTCTGGGGCGAGGCTCAGTCAGTGAGATTTCAGGGGTGTAAACCTCAAATTTAAAAAACAGTGGGAGGCAGTGTAGCAGGGTGTGCTAATCCAGGAGGTAGAGTACCCATGAGAGATCGCAAACATGTGAGTGTAGCTTTCATTTTTGAATCTGATACATGGCTTTTTACCCAAAACTATTTTTGGTAATTATGCTTCCAAATGATTTGTTAGATTTTGTTGGTGGGATAACCCAAGCCTTCCTGGAGAGAATCGGACTGCCTTAGAGCTCTTCCTCAGTGCAATAAGGGGCTCGGATTAAAGCATCTTCCAGGGTTGCTTTTAGCTCATAGTCTTGCTCTGCAATATTAAGGATAAAAATACCAGGAGGATTGTTGTGTTCCTTTGACCCGATATCCTATTGCATCTTCCAACTTCCCACTCCTTAAAAAAAAAACACACACGCAGAAAGAGGGTTATTGATATTTACGTTACGCTCCTGCACCCCATAACATAATGTCATTGTGGGCCCAATTCACAAAGCCAGATTTATTACCAGAGATGTATGCCTGTCAAGTATCTACCAAGGGATACCTAGCTTTTACCACTGCATAATTGTGCGTCACAACTTCATGCACAGGGGCAGGGTCAACCATGATTTGTATTGCGAGTTTGTGAACTCCCACCAACTTGGTGGGCATTCTCAATCTCCTGTTTGACCCTTTCTCACCTGAAAAATGGTCGTAGATTAGCTGCAGTAAAGTACCGAACTAAATCCTGTTCAAGGTGGGAAGGGCAATGGAACATCCCAAAATAAATTTTGTGGGGTGCAGAGAAGGGTTTCTTCATGAAGAAAAATGTTTTCCATGTGAAGAAAAAAATACAACTGCAAAGCAAGCTTTCCCAGTGACAAAATATGTTGTTTGCACAATCTGCATTTGGGAAATAGTCAAATACACAACCAAAATATCACATAACATTGCCAGTAATATCCTTGGAAACCTGAGACTGGCACAGCTTTCCAAGCCTATGATTTCCAGCTGTGGTAAATCTGCACCCGTTTGTAAGAGTGACGATAGGGGTGCAGGTTTACAACTTTCTTTGTGAATCAATTACTATATATCGTTAAGTTCCTGAACCAAAAATGAAACAGTTAAAACCTTCTCTAAACGAAATGAGGACAATGAGAAAACCCAACTGTAGAAATAAATGATGTCTCCTAGACAGCTCTTATAGTTGTAGTTTATTCTTCAAGTTACATCTTAGTAAATTCCAATGTAAGTCTTAATATAAGCCCCGCCAGGAGCAGCCTCCTGGCTACTCAGTCCATCTTCTCCAACTGCCCTCCCATCAGTACAAACATTCCTCACATTCCAAATGACATCATACTGTAAGAGCATCAGGCAGGGAATAAAGGCAAGGAAGGTGCATTACTTAATCAAAGCAGATTACTACACATCTTCCCCTTTATAACGATTAAACAAAATTAAACAGTATACACTTTTATGTTTATGCTACTGGAAGAGAAGATAAACATTCCAAAAATAAATCTAATATAATACATTACCAAAATGAGAGGAAACTCTCCTTATGAGTAATAATAATAACAATAATGTAAATTGTAATAATAGTAATGCAGTAATAATAATGCAAGAATAAACTGTAAAATAAAATAGTAAATATAAACAAATAGCAGGACCAGGGAATATCACATGCTCTCTACTGCACGCACTGTGCTATACCGTACACTTACCCCTACCGCACACTTTTGCAAGAACAGGGACTCACACTCCTGCAATAATATTCTGTTCACATATTGCACACCATGCAGTACCAGAAATTTTATAAAACACTGTAATAAAGAAAAACACTTCCCTGTGACATAAAATATAAATCAGACTTTAACATTACCCTATAAATCCTAGTAAAGGGAAAATCCACCTCCCTATAAACCACACATACAGTAACCTCCCAAATCATTGTAAAGGGGGAATCCACCTCCCTATAAACCACACACACGCAGTAACCTCCCAAATCATTGTCAAGAGGGAATCCACCTCCCTATAAACCACACACACACAGTAACCTCCCAAATCATTGTAAAGGGGGAATCCACCTCCCTATAAACCACACAGACGCAGTAACCTCCCAAATCATTGTCAAGAGGGAATCCACCTCCCTATAAACCACACACACGCAGTAACCTCTCAAATCATTGTAAAGGGGGAATCCACCTCCCTATAAACCACACACACACAGTAACCTCCCAAATCATTGTAAAGGGGGAATCCACCTCCCTAAAAACCACACACACGCAGTAACCTCCCAAATCATTGTCAAGAGGGAATCCACCTCCCTATAAACCACACACACGCAGTAACCTCCCAAATCATTGTAAAGGGGAATCCACCTCCCTATAAACCACACCTCGCAGTAACCTCCCAAATGATTGTAAAGGGGGAATCCACCTCCCTATAAACCACACACTCGCAGTAACCTCCCAAATAATTGTAAAGGGGGGAATCCACCTCCCTATAATAATACTGTAAAATGAAAATACACATCGAGTATCAATTTAGAATATGACACGTTGCAAATCAAAAGCAGATGTACATAACATTGGCATATATCACCAAATTCAATGCAGTGTCACTGAGTGACTTAGCAGTCATCACATGCACCACAACAAACGAGTGAGTGACTTAATACTTAACAATCATCTCACACAGTACAGTTCTGGGTTTCTCATTTCCTTTGACCCACACTCTAACTCCTTAAAGCAATATTTCATTACTGTTCCAGTTTTGAATTCTCCTTTCTCTCCGAGTGAACTAGTTAATTCCATTTCTTGGTGCAATTGCGCTCAATAGCCAGAAGATGGCGATGTTGCACTAGTTCTAAGTTTTCCAAAGCGACATTCTCGGTAATATGTAGTTTTCAATTAGTGTAAATGACAGTACCTGTGACGATCTTCAGGCAGCGACGCTCATGGCAACCCTCAAATTAAAATCATCTTTATCACCAGGACTTGACTCACAAAATTAACTTTGATGGCAATCCAGATCAGCTACAGAGCACAGAGACAAGACAACAAACTGGGGCCTTCTTGCAATTCTGTTTCAATACCATGGAGACACCAGTCGTGGTTGGCAAACACTGCACAGTTACAATAGACTGTGCAAAGGCCCGTAGACTACAATCCAAAGATGGCGAAATGCGTCGTGACAGCGCGCCGGGTGGCTTGCAGCAACAGCATGCACCTCTCCATAACACGAAGCTTGGACAGCATGGAGGTTTTCAAGTTCGGTAAGCCGCGCGCGACAAGTATGTGTCCTTTATGTTGGCTCGAGAGACATTTGAATGATAACTGTCATAACACACTCCACGTAATATTAACAAGCATTTCATTTTCCTTCAAACCATTGCGCAACTCCCAAGTTCCGTGATCACACTCGAGCCACTCACTTCATTATTGTCTTAATTATCCTTTTCCCACGGCATACTTTCAGAAAGTATAATCACCACACATTGTGGCTGACTGCACTTTAACTGGACGTCATCAGTTAATAGATCATTGCTCACAGTTGAAACTGTAAATTGATGTTGACTGCAGCTTTCCCCACATTTGTTCTTTGTCAAATTTTAACAGCGGGGCTTGATAATTCTTTAAAAGCTTGTGATCAAAATGTGCCCCCGATTATTTTCTACCATGTGCAGCCACTTCTCATCAGGGCAAGCCGGAGCCTTGTCAGCATTCAACACCGGGGCATGACCTTCGCCCCTACACTTTACAGTCTCATACACAAGTGGATCTGGCACCTAGAATTATTTAGGGCGACCGTTGTCAGGGTCACTGGTGGGGCGGGTGCCAGATAGCTTAAATAGTTCAATGTCTTTAGTAATATTAGTACCTTCAGTTCCAGTTTCAGTAGCTGCCAAATATTCTTCTTTTCTCCACGCGTAAGTTCTTCTCCTTTTTAAATCGTCGCCAATGTAGAAATAAATGAGGTCTCCTAGACAGCTCTTATAGTTGTAGTTTATTCTTCAAGTTACATCTTAGTAAATTCCAATGTAAGTCTTAATATAAGCCCCGCCAGGAGCAGCCTCCTGGCTACTCAGCCCATCTTCTCCAACTGCCCTCCCATCAGTACAAACATTCCTCACATTCCAAATGACATCATACTGTAAGAGCATCAGGCAGGGAACAAAGGCAAGGAAGGTGCATTACTTAATCAAAGCAGATTACTACACCAACATTGATATAACAGACCCAACTCAGGACCCCCAGACCCAACTGTAAAGCCAAGAATGCTTTCATATGAGGGGTTTCACACCCCTTACACTGCTCATCTCGCGATGCTACGTCCGTCTCCATGTTCACAGTATGTTTGTTAGTCTGCAAGCATGGTGCTCTGTTTGGCTATTGACCTGTGTGCATGGATACCTGTCAGTTTCGAAGTCTTTAAAGTTGTTTTAGGCATGTTTTCAGTCGATTTGTTCATCCTGTCTAACCACCCCTCTATGTGCTAATCAGTCCCCATGTCAAACATGTTAATGTTTTCAAGCAGGGATATAATAGGCATGAATCTCCGTAATACACCTTGACGTTCCAGGATAATGTTCTGATTAATAAGGAGAATCATAATTGATGATAGTTATATCATAGCAAGGATATTATCAATGATGAAAGTTTGGTAGTGTCACCTGGCCATGTGTGCCTCCTTGTGTGTTGTAAGATTGTTTGTACAAGTACTGTACCCAAGCCCAATCTATTATTTTCTCACTGTTTCAATGGTTGTTCTTTTGATTGTGCCTTTAGAAACTTGTTTCATTTGTGACTATTCAGAACAAATATTTTGATTTTGAACATACTCTGTCAATAAGTCCCTATGTGCGTGAAATCATATAACTCCATCGCAAAGCTCCAGACATCTGCACCAGTGTTTTAAATGAGATGTGTCAACAAGTATCCTCTCCTTATATAATTTGGCAATGGTACTGCCTAACTTGCGAGTGCTGCTTAATGCCCACACAATGCTTTACGGTTAGACAGCTATCTCTCACCTTTGGATTAATATATCCTTCTGTTGTTTAACTAAAGGTTATCTTCGCCTTAAATCAGACACTGTTGCAGCAAGAAAGTCTTCGAGCTGGCAGTGTCCAAATCCCATATACTACAGAGGATCTCATCAAGCACTATAACTGTGGCGACCTCAACTCCATCATCTTCAACCATGAAACCTCACAGGTGAGTCACTGTGGCTTGTCATCTTTAGATGTGTGTGAGTGTGTGTCTGTGTTTGTATATTTACAGTACAAATTATCGAAGGTTAGTGGTTCCAATGAAAAACTGTTTTCGTTGTCTTAATAACTTTAGCATCGTTCAACAAATCTGCACAAAACTTTCCAAAAATGTTCATACAATTTGGGTTCGGCATGGCAAATTTCAAGCAGTTGCTTTCGGCAACAGTGGGGGATAAAAAAGAGAGAGTTTAAAAAAGTGACACAATTTTAACTCCCATATTTTTATTCTCCTCTACAGAATTTTTTTCTGAACGGAATTACACCAAACGTGGCACAAAAAATAGAAGGTAACTCAAAGAGTGCCTTTACTTGGTTTGGTACAAATTGTAATTCCGTCCTTTCATTTTCATGGAAATTAGCATTGCAAAAATGCATCGGGTAGGCCTGAAATGGTTAAAAAGTTAGAGGTACCTGGACTGTTCCTCTGCAAGTAGTCCTCAGACTTACTTTTGCAGACCATTTGTGGCTCCTAATTTAATAAATAAACAAATTTGATTGGATGAGGGAGATTTTTCTCCTGTCATTCATTTTGGGTTTGCCGACCCAAAGCCAAGTTCATGGACCCACAGACCTTGATTGCGGGCCGTTGGTTTTCTTGTCCTGAAAAAAGTGAAGGAGCTATAAGATGCAGAGAGCATCCTGTGGTTGAGGAGAAGGGCTAAAAAGGAACCCCCCCTCGGTCCAAAATTGAAAAAACGTTTTGAGTTGGTGGACACAGTATGGGTTTACAAACCCGGTAGTAGCGCCAACAAGGGCGCATTAATTTCTAAGAGTTCACAATATTCCCCTAAAACATAAGAAAAAAGAAAAAATAGAAATAAGAATGTGCAGCTCCCATTTGGGTGCCCAAAGTCTCTGTGGAGTAGGAGTTGACCTCCTCAGGGCAGGTTGGGTGCAGGGGTTGACCAGTTCGGACAAAAGGGCAAAAAGCACACTTGCACAATTGGATTTCTTTAATGGTCCATATATCTCTAACATTTTACCCGTTCAAGCCCATCAGAAACTTTTTTGTAACTTATTGTTTCACGATCTACTGATGAAGCAAAGGAACTTCCAAGAGTAATGTATTTTGATGCAGAGTTTGGTGTACTTCCATTAAGCTCCTGTTTTTTCAGCAGAGTCAAGATTTCTATGGGAGTCAAAATGGGAACTGTCACTTTGCTGAGCCCCTTTTTTTCTTCCGTCTCCAAGCCTTGACAGATCTGCACAAAATTTGGCATGCTGAAAATGTTTTTGGGAAAGTTTCATGCTAATTTGTCAAATGCACTAAATGTTTAAGAAAGCATACCAAAGCAGCTTTTCAGTGGAAATTTGACCTAAGCATAACTGCATCACTACACAGTCTCAATTACAGACTGAAAGAAATATATAAAAGTATGTATATCCCTATGGAAGTGAAATAATGTTGCTCATATGTATATTAAAGTGCTGATATAGTTAGGTATGGTAATAATATCTAACTTTACGTTACAAAAACCAAATTTAAAGTGACGTGATAGTTAGGTCAAAAGGTCAGTCATAACGTCACATTTTAAACGCAAAAAAACACTGACATTTATGAGTTATAGTTTACTGAGCTAACTAACTCACACCCCACCATGCCCTGCTTATAACCTCACATATCATATCATTCATGACAACTGCAATGATTTCATTTCATTGTTGAGTTCACTGATTACATGCCGACTTGATTAAAGGATTTTATTTGGATTACCAATCAATCCAATAAACATGCAAGTCAAAAGTAAATTCAATAAGTACATTAGTACAATACACAAAGTGAAATATCTAGGTTGATTGAGATGCAATAGAATGAGATACAGAATTGTGATAGCCACAGTAATACAATAGCAGATAAAACAGGTGTTCCATGAAGAAACTTCCCTTCTCTACTCTAATTATGGGTTAGACATAGGGTCCTCTATCAAGGGTCTCTAATTCGGGAGCATAAAGAAGAAGGTGTCAGCATGATCAGAGTTCAGTAGAAGTCCAAAAAAAAGGAAATCAGGGCCTCATTTGCAAGAGGCCTGCGCCGCTGGAGCGTCACGTTTTATGACGCTTCGGTGGCACAGGCCTCTCAATCATATCTATGAAGCGATGCAAAGCCACCCTGCTTGGCTTTGCATGGCCTCATAGATATGGAGTAGGGCAAGGCAACTGATTACTCTACATCAAGGAGGTGTTTCATGGGCATTGCTGTGGGTTTTCCCATGCAACACTCATGAGTTTTGACACATTCCCAGATTTACAAGGAGCTGTAAACCTGGGAATGCATCAAAACTGGGCTCCTCCCCAGGGGAGGCGTAACGAGGAGAAATAACTTTATTTCTCCTAGTTTTTTCCTCTTTCCATGTGTGCTGCATTCTGCAGCACACATGGAAAGAGGAAAACACCTCCATTGATTGTTTTTGTGCAGGAAGGTGTCCCTTTCTGCACAAAAACAATCATGGCAACAATGCAGGCACCCTTGCACTATGATGCAAGGGTGCCTGCGTTGGTGCTAGGCACCAATTTGTGAGTAGGCGGAAAGGACAGGAATGCACCGTATCTCTTAAATACGGTGCATTCCTGCCCTTTCAAATTGGTGTAGGGCAGCACAGCAAAAAGACTTGCGATGCTGCACTACTCCAATTTTTTGTAAATGAGACCCTAAGTGTTTTGCTTAAAGCTTCACACTTGTAAGAATAGGGCACGCAGAGAGGTCTGTACCTCTCAAAGTCTATAGGGATCTCCCCTAATACCAACTATGAGAACACCAATTTAAAAGTAATAGGAGATTCAGAAATGTCTTATCTCCCTTCACGCCACTAGGAACCAATCAAAGCGTCAATTGAGTGCATCTGCAACATAGCTCTGAATTCTCAACACATCAAACTGAGACGTCACATCTCCGCCTTGAACATATTGCCATCCTGGTATATAATGAACAGAAAGCTTCTTTTGACCATTGTTCCTCCACGTTTACTGCCAAGTCTCTCTCAGGCCTCTCTCTATCAGCCATCTATTACAGACAATAAGCCTTTCTCCACGAAATAATAAACATGCAAGAAAAGAAAAACATGTTGGCAAGCAAAATACATTTCAACTGAGGTCTGTAGTCAGGCTAACTTTAGCAAAGGATATAAGGCAGTGGCGGCTCGTCCGCTAAAGCGTTGGAGTGTCGCTCCACTGCTTTAAGATAACCTGGTTATTATCATTTTATTTTTCACTACGGGCTGGGTTAGGGCGGGCAGGGCTGGGGTTACGGGGGAGAAGTGGTTTGCCCACTCCAGGTGCGCATGACTACTACCTCTCGGGCCGGCCAAACACTCCTTCGCACTTTGCATCTTCCCTACCAGGCTTGCTTTACATAGCCTGGTGAGGAACATGCAAAGCCTCACAGTCCCCGCCTGAGCGCCGAATCACGGTGCTCAGACCAATCACAACGCTGCATTGCAGTCTAAATTGCGCTGCTCCAATTTCCCTCTGATGCCGATGTTAGCCATCACAATCAACATATGAATCTTATCAGATCAAAACCCTTAGATTTTCTTCATTTTTCGTCTAGAGTTTTCCAAGTATTTCATTTCATTATAAAATACACACTGACTCTTTCTTCTTATTCCCCTCCTTTCTTGTACCTCTCTTTTTACTTTCATATACTTGTACCCCATAAAGATTATGAATAGACATATTGCACACAGGGCAATTATCATAAGGGACCTCATAATGGAACCAAATATTCCACTCTCAATGTTTCTAAACCATATCCTACTTCAGCAAATCTATTGCCAATTGCTTCCGAAGCACCTGTAGCTTCCAACTCTTTTAAATCTCTGTTTAAGTCTGTAATATTCTTAATGTATTTCTTCACATCTTCACTCTTGTCCAGTATATAGGTACAGCATTTCTGAACCTTCAACATCTTGCAGACTCTGCCCTTCTTCACGAGAAGGATGTCTAATTCAAGGCGATTCTGCATTTCCATAGATCATACAGCTTCCATTTCAGTGTCCACAGCTAACAATGAAATTGCAGTACATTCTAGTAAATAACTCATCAACTATAGTGGACAACTTTCTAATTTTGAAATTCATCAAAACTACTCCCACAGAAGGAATCAATGCACCACTTATGTATCAGCTTTTGCAGCCCGGGGCGATCCCAGAGTTTGCCGCCTAGAGACGTCCAGTGGAGGTAAGAGCGGGGTTGGCGACAGACAACAACGAGTGGAGTGGGAGGAGGTGACAGACGAGGGAGAGCAAACTTATCTTGCACTCGCCGCTGCCCCCAACTCTATACAGGAACTCTATACAGGATCATCTAAATGCTCTACATGATAAATCTTCAGAAAGACTATTGCCAAATAACATGAGCCAAACCAACATCGGGGTAATGTAAAATATGCATGGTCTCCACAAACATAATAAACCCCAGGAATGATAGGATCCTGACATCCCATAAGTATTGGCCAATTTCCTCCACATTCAAAAATGTGACCACAATCACTATTTCCCATAACTTTAGTGTGAACTACAGATTTACGTCTAAGCACACATCATTTCCCATTATGTATCCAATCTAGAGTCAGTGCAGCCGTTGTTCCTGATTCTTAATGATATACTTCTTCTTTTGCTCACTTGTTTCTATACTGTTTGTCTTTCCCTGATTCTAGCATCCATTGCCCTTCTCCTATCTTCTAGTAAATCTAAAAACTTCTTTTCAACATCTGTCAAAGAACAAGTCAAATTGTTCCTGTGAGTATAAGCAGTTTCTAATGTCATTGTGGGTTTAAAGAAACAACCTGCTGTATCCATCTCTTTGGCATTGGGGTGATGATTTGAATATTTAAACAAAGAAACTTCTCAAAAGACTTAATCATAGTTCGAAAAATAATACTGGAAATGACACTTTCCATACAAAAGGCTACAAGTGACACCATATGTAAGAAGAATGTGATGATAAGTAATACCCCCTGCAGTGGATGCAGGTAACTCCGTACAGACATAGCAGCCCTTTACATCCATAGTGTCAATGTACTCAAAAAGCAACTTAAACTAAGCTTTTGAGGAACAATGTCCTCTCAATGAATTTACATGCAGTGTCTTAAAATCAAATGTATGCAAAGCTACTGTCAGTAGGAATTAGGGTTCTAGGGGTAGGTCTAGATCTTATCTCAACTGAATTGGGAAGCGTAGGTGAATATAATCCTAAAAGCAAAACAATTAGTCCTACAATCAGTTATTAATACATCTGCAAATATGAGCTTACATCGATTAGGGTTACTAGTTTTCACAACTTCACTAAAATCATACCATTGAGCAGAAATTAGCAGCAAGTGGATTTCTTCTGTATGTTTTTACTTATGCAGATGACAAACAAAGTCCATAAATCGTGTGATGAAATTATTTACAAAGTCTTCATGAGTGTTCCCTAGCTCTTTTCTGTCTTCTTCTAAATGGACCAATTCTTGGACAAGATCCGGCAAGTGAACTGTGAAACCGCCAATCCAAATATCTGGGGTCTCCTGGCTGATAACCTAAAGAAACATCTTGGAAACTTAGGAAGGATTGGAAAAGGCGAGGTTACTGACTACGCAAAAATGGCAGCAAATAACAAAAATAAAATTGCTGCCTTAAAACGTAGCCTAAATAAATCCTTGAAAATGCATAGTCACGATAAGGGGGAGAATAAATGGCTACAATGCTGGGTGGCGACGATATGATTAGAATACAGAAAAGCTCTCTTCGCCAAACGAAGTGTGGATGAGGCCCAAAGATGGATTGGATTGCATGAGTTAATAAAAACCAAGGACCAGATGAAATTTTGGCTGTGGATCAATAAATGCTCTACCTCTAATCGCCAGGCTTCCGTTGCTAACATCGCCCCTGCAGAATGGGAAATATACATTAAAGACCTATGTGTAGACCATCTGGTTGACTGTAGCAATGTAATGGCTCCCGATATGTATCACAAAAGGTAATCAGCACTTTTATCAAATCGATGCAAGCAGGGGGCACCCTTGTCCCAAGTGGCATCCCCCACTGCAGTATACAAGTGGGGCCCGACTCATTGGGCCTCAGTAATGGCCCCCTTATTTCAAGAATATCTACTGGGGGCAGGCATACAAGAATCATGGAGGGGTTCACTTTTGGTCCCTGTCCACAAGAAAGGCTTCAATCCCGCCCAGGCAACTATTGCTTGATCGCGCTCCTTGATACGGAAGGGAAGTGCTTTGCCAGCATCTAAAACAGGGAACTTCAAGCCTGGGTGGATGAAAAAAAGTTAATTCCTCTGACTGACTTTCAAAAGGACTGCCACATTGAAGATAACCTCATTTGCAACTCCCACCTGTGTGAAACTACAGTGGCAGCTAAGGGTAAGTCCCTCTACATAGGGTTCATTGACTTTTAAACATTGTTTGACAGTGTATCTTGATCAAAACTCTGGTCCAAACTGAATAGCCGGGGCATTCCTGAAAACTTGCTGATAGGTATTATTGCACTTTAAACTGACACATGGGTAAAGATAAGAATCAGCACCAGATGGACGGCCACGGATAAAACCTGGACAAATATAGCCTGGAGAAAGGCTGTTTACTGATGCCGCTAATATTCAATCTGTACCTGGCTGACTTGCCAGGCCACCTGACGATGGCGAGGGCCTTCCACCCAAAAATGGCTGGCCTAAAAATTCAATTGCTTCAGTTCGCAGACAATACGGTGCTTCTGGACCAGACACCAATTGGCCTTCAGAGGCTTTTTGACACGCTTGCCAGTTATTGTAGGTCTAAAAACATGAAAATAATTGTAATGAAAACATAGGGAATAATATTTACCCAGAAACTAAAAAAAAAGGGGTTTATGGTTCATCGAGGGGAAGGACATTGAAGTGGTGGATGCTTACAAGTATCTGGGAGTATGGCTGGACCAGAGAGGTCGTGCAGCACTACACGTAAACGCCCAGCAGGGGGCAGCAAATTCCCTAGAATGGGCTTTTTGCAAGTGACAAAAAATCACTGAAGATCAAGATATATCCCCTCTCTTGAAAGCAACAGGGTGCAAACTCCTCCCCACCATCGCTTATGGGGATATGGCATTTAGAGACAAAATGCCAATTGGCTGGATAGAGCGCAGTCTTCCTGTTACCGAAGAGTCTTTTCACTTCCAAACTACACGTCATTCGCTCAAATTTGGCTAGAGTTTGGGCTAACTTCGCAGCACTGGACACTCAAAGCGAAATTGTAGCCTACAGACTCAAAGTGAAGCAGGCAAAGAGTTACACGTTGAAGAGTATTATCTGGAAAGTGATAAAAATCTGGTAACAAATTGGCACAAGTATCTAAACGTAGCTCTGGAGACTAGCAATATCTGGGCCAGCAGCCTACCGGTGCCTTTGGCTGTCAAATTACTGATCAAACAAGTGAAGCTAATATCAAAGGAACAGGATTTACAAACAGTAAAGTAATGGGCACACAGAGGGACGGCCTTAATGTTGAATGAGCCAGGAACCCTCCAGTCCTACCTCACCTTGCCTCTGGGCTTTAATTTTAAACCTCAACTAATTGGTTTATGATTTGGATTAATCCTTCTGAAATCCTACGGGTATGGACGTAGGGCACTGGAGGCTTTCGATAGACATTGTCGCCTCTGTGCAAAGGGAGAAGAATCATTGACACATGTTCTTTGCATCTGTGGCATCTGTGACAAATTGCTCCCATTAAGGGAGTTCTGGATTCTGCCGGTTTGGTGCATTTTAAATGTCAGGACTTTCTGAGGTGCCGAAGAAGCCTGCTTGAGAGGTGATTCAGCCAAGTTTGCTGCACGTTTTGTGAAATTGATGCAATCTTCAGCAACACATCTTGGGAACCCTCAGGCCAGGGAACCTCCTCCATGCTGAGTCTTTCACTCCAATAATGATTGTCTCGCCAGGGTTCGGCAGGCCTGCCAACAAACTTGCCCCGCATTTGTCTGTGAATAACGGTCATAGGGGGATAAAGGGGAGTTTTTCTTTTTAGATTATGGAGAAAAGACTCGCCTATCACTATAATTCTTTTATTGTTTTAAAATCGTTTTTATGCTCCTGATATTTTATCTAATTGTGTATTCTTATCCTGTTGTGAGGAATATTAATTGCAATGATTTTATTTAATTGCTCAAATAAAGACTTGTACTCATCGAAAGCCTCCTCCTACTGCTATGAGCTCCAAAACAATATTAAAAAAAACAAAAACAAAAAATACTCTAAATCCTTCCCTTCTATCCCTCCACTATCCTTTTCAATCCAAATAACAGACTAACATGTCCACCACTCAAATTAATTCTATATTTCACTATACTAATTCACCACTAATCCTTAATGGGTTTCGTAGTAGCGTGCTACTTGCCGAAAAAGCACTTCAACACCTCATCAACCGCCTTAGAAAAGAGGAAAAGAGAGTTGAAAGAAAAAATCTAGGAAGATTTGCTCCAGGTTGCCAAATCAAAAGATAATTCTTATTTTGGGGAAATAATAAATTAGCCATTTCTAAAAGAGAGAGGAGAACAAAGGATTGAGGTACTCATATAACAGGGGGACTGGATAGAACATTTGAATACAATTTTTAATCCAGCAAGTAGTATTTTAAATTTGCCATGTACACATCTATATCAAATTGATGCCGTGGATATTCCTGACATAACTCTAGAAGAGGTCATTAACACCATAAACAAAGTAGCAAGTGGGAAGGCCCCAGGCCCAGACGGTGTTCCGATAGATATTTCTAAAGCACATGTCACTTTATGGGCCCGATACTGACCCAAGTATGTAATTCTACAGCAAAGGGTTTCCTCCCTGCTTCATGGACAGAAAGTACAGTAGTCCCAATATTCAAAAAAGGTAATAGAACCCGAAATGTTATCGTCCAATATCCCTCGTGGACTCCAGCGCTAAATTAATGGGCAGAATCCTCCTGGGTAGGCTAGGACAATGGGTGGAGGAAAAACACATACTTAGTGATACACAATATGGGTTCAGGAGTGATATTGGAACAATAGAACAATGTGTTAACCTACATCTGTTAATTAATAAATATGCAGTAGCAAGGACAGGTGCACCTATGTTTTGCAGATCTGAGCTGTGCGTTTGACCTGGTAAATCATAACAAACTTTGGGTAACACTTTCAGATATGGGAGCCCCTCACTGTATTATTAATTGCCTGTCCCAATGTTACTCTTACCTAATCGTGCAGGTGCGATACGGACCAAATGGGAAATGCACAGAAAGCTTTAAGGTCACCCAATGTATTAGACCGGGCTGCGTCCTTGTTCCTTTGCTCTTTTCACTCTACATAAATGGGGTGGATGAATGTCTACAAAAAACTAAAGCTGATGTCCCCATGGTTGGATCTCGCCCTGTCCCCATTTTATTATATGCAGATGATGTAGTCCTCTTATCTAGAACAGCCAATGATAGATAATTTTGTTAAATTTATGGATAATAAAGGTATGAAAGTTAACTTAAAGAAAACTGTTGCTATGGTAGCTGGAAAAGGAAGAGCAAAAAAGAGGATACATTATATAAAGGCGGAGAGGTTAGCGGAGACACAAATATTCACATACTTGGGAATCCAGTTCACTGCATCAGGGTCCTGGGAAAGCCAATTTAATATATCTAAAATTCAATTTTTAAGAGTGATAGCATACATTTTTAGGTTTTCCAGCAAAAAAGGCCAACAACCGATCAGAGAAATGCTGACGACGTACAAAAGTAAATGCCTCCCAAGTGCTGGTTATGGTGCTGCCCTATGGGGATACACAAACTGTGCCAAGCTGCAAATACTAGAGAACTTGTTCCTGGCCCGATTACTGGCCGTCCCGAAATCAAGTTCAACGTACATAACGCATAAGGAAGTGGCAGTTCCTTTTTTAGAGGACGACCTATATATTAGACCCATTATTCTGTGGTACAATATATGGAATAAAACAGGGACACAGTTTACAAAGGCAGTAATCTTAGGTTGTCTCAGGCTAGATGGCTGGAAGAAAATAACAAGGCTGTCCTATTTAGATACCTATTTAAGAAAAATGGACCCTGCATTGGAGTCAATGATACAGTTAAAGTCCTTACTTATTCCAAATTAGACGTTAGGACTATACTTAGGGGACAGAGAGAAAAAGAGAGAGATATTAAAGAAAGCAAAAGACCTACGGTAGTCAGATACTTGCTGCACTATGTACAAGAGGGTCAGCCAAATTACTTGACATTTGTCAAGAACAGCCAACATAGGTTTTATCTTACCAGATTGCGATTAGGAATACTGCATTTGAAATGAAATGAAAAAAACATTTATATAGCGCGATAGCTACCCTGAGGCATCCCAGCGCTGTGGACGAAACGTAGACAGAAGAAAGACTCAGTGGTTATTAAAGAGAAAAGTTTTTAGGAGTTTGCGGAAGGACAAGAGATTAGGTTCCGTCCGCAAACGGAGAGGGAGTGTATTCCAGATTTTGGCAGAGTTATAGGAAAAGGATCGTCCACCGCATCTGGTTCTCTTTTATAGTAGGCAGTAGGGCAAGGGAGGAGAAGGTTGATCGGAGAAGCCTATTTGGTTGGTAGGGTGTAATCAGGGACTGACTAATTAGCGAGCCGGTCTTCCTAAAAGCCTTGTGCGCAATGCACATGGCTTTAAATTGAATTCTCTCCCTGACTGGCAGCCAGTGGAGACTCCTCAGAGCAGGGGCTGCGGACTGTCGGGGAGGGGTCTGGAGGAGAGTGCGGGCTGCACAATTTTGAATAACTTGTAGTTTGCCAATGGTGGATTGCGGGGCCCCCAGGTACAAGGCGTTCCCATAATCCAGGCGCGATAGGAGTAGACCTTGTACCATAATTTTCCGTGCTTGAAATGGAAGGAGGGGAAGTATCTTGCGTAGCATCCTCAGAAGACCAAAGCAAGTGGCCGAGAGTTTCGCAGCCTGGTGGTTAAAGCTGAGAGAGCGATCCAGCCAGATGCCGAGGCTTTTAATTTGGTTGGAGGGTACTGGAGCGGGGCCAAGACATTTTGGCCAGAATTGCTCCGTCTTAAGAGAGGGGAGTTCCCGAGAAACATAATCTCAGTTTTATCCCCGTTAAGCTTCAGGCACGAGTTTTCCATCCACTTAGCCACCTCGATGAGACAACTCTCAAGATTATTTGCAGATTTTTTTTTTTTGGGATCGTTTAGTGCCACCACCAGCTGAGTATCGTCAGCGTAGGTGATGATCTTGATGTTAAATGGGGAAACGATTTCTGCTAGGGAGCTCAAATTTACGGTTTGCTTTTCCAAAATGTGGGGCATGGACCAATAATCTCTCAAAATGTCCATGTGACGGCACCTCAGGACAAAGCACAATGCACTTTATCTTATATTGTAGTTTTTATAAGGACCTTAGGAAACGTTTTTTAGCTCCCCTGTTTAAAACTGGTAAATATATTTATTATCAGGATGCTTTTAATTATTTATGTGCTTTGGAAAATAGCGAGATTTGTGTATCTGTTATAGCATTTATTACAATGGCCTTAGGAAGAAGAAACAAATTGGTATACCTTGAGGCGCTAACATATGAGACTCAAGATTAAACTTATTACCTTCTAGCCTGATTGTATAGTATGAATTCTATTGATTATATTGAATAAACTGGATGGGACTTGAAACCATATGATTAGTAACAACTCTTGGACCTCTATATAGGCCTTGGCCAGATCTTAAGAGATGGTTTCCACGCTATCAAACCACAATTGTCATGCAGAATCTGCTTGGGGAAGGCGCATCCGCATATGAACTTGGACTGTTTCAATCTATCTCTTGATTGTAATGTTTTTATTGTGTACTTTTATGGTTTTATGCTTATAAACCGAATAAAGTTTTTGAATTTAATTGAATTGATATCCACCACTCAAATTACTTTCATGTTTTCACTATACTAATTCACCACTAATCCTTTATGGATTCCGAAGTAGCGTGCTACTAGCCGAAAAAGCGTATCAACGCCAACTGTCTTTAGCTCCCACTCAACTTGTCACAGCACTACGCCTGGGTCTGAATCTGGCTCAGTCAGTGCCACATGCCAAGACTCTCATGTCTCAACCTCAACTATTGACTCACAAAGACACCCATCAGTTCGAGCATTTGCTGCTTCAGATTCTTATCGATTTTCTGTGACTCGTTCAGCATCCTCCTGCTGCCTTTCAGTTGCAGCTTACACTTTTGGGAGAGGCGCTGTCATGTCATCAAGATGACCCTCCACTCTGTGAGAATAAGCAGTGTGGATCCAGTTGTGGAGACCTCTATGTGTAACAGCAGTGTTCGTGATGAGTATAATATGATATGAACTGCAGCATCGATGTTCCAGACATGTTTTCCGAATGTGTTTCTTCACAGGACTCGATCGCCAGGACTGCGGTCATGACACTGCTCCTGATGCGGTAGGGTGGTAACAGCTCCAACCTGGTGAGACACAGAACATGCCACATCAGCCAGTCCTTTGCAGTAATCAAGAACCTTGTAATCTGTAATGTTCACAAGCACATCTGCAGGTACTGCTGGTGGTCTCATTGCTCTGCCCATGACGATTTCATGGTGGGACAGTCCTGTCCTCCAATCAGGAATGCTGCAAAGACTTATAAAAGCAATGGGCAAAGCATCAGGCCATTTCAGAGACATTGAAGCACACACTTTGGCCAATCTGGATGTCAATATACCATTCACCCGTTTGACAATGCCTGAAGGCCGATAACTGCAATGCAGTCTTTGCTCCACTTGTAATGCTACACACAATATTTTCAGATCTCATTATTGAAAAGAGTCCCTTGACTGATTCCAGCAAAGTCGAGAAACGGAACGTTGGTACCAGTACCTTTAACAATAAACGTAGCTACTGTGAGATAATTTCTTCTGGTTGGGAAAGGTTCAACCCAACGCTAGAAGATACACACAATAAATAGGACATATCTCAGCCCGTTGCACACAGGCATCTTGATGAAGTCCAACTGTTGAATGGTCCTCCTGATCTTCTTATGTGGCTCAGTGTCACTATGGTTCTTTTCCCTGTGTTCATGTGTTGGCACAGAACACATCTGTCACACAATCCTTAAGCCATCTATCTAAATCGGGGATTAGACCAAATTTGTTGAAACATTCTGACCATTGCATCCCTCCCAACATGTGAGGGACCATGAAAATGTCTATCCATTGGAGACAGAAAGCTATCTGGCAACACAGGTCTTCCATCTGCTGAAACCCAAATGTCATTTTCTCTTTTGACACGACTTGTTCTGACCCAACTCTGCTGTTCTGACTCTTACACTTCGTCCTGTAACCTCTTCACTTCCTCCTAAGTATCAGCTGTTGTTAACAACAGGTTGTACTTGACCTCATCTTCAGATTCATTTACACATTCACTCTTAAATGTTCATGCCCCATGAGCACAATATCTCACAACCTCATCAGCATGTTGTTTGCCAACTGTCACTAAGTCATCACCGCTCTGATGGGCAGAACATTTGACAACTGTAATTTTGGTAGGCAGTTGCAATGCCTCCAACAATTTCATGACATTTGCACCATTAGGTATGGGTGAACCTGACAAAGTCATGAATGTCCTCTGTGACCATAATTGACCAAAGTCATGAATGCCACAAAAGCCATACTGATTATCAGTAAAAATCATCACTTTATACTGTTCAGAAACACAGCAAGCTCTAGTAGGAGCGATCAATTCAGCCACATGTGCAGATGACACTCCTGTGACTATTGACTGCATATGCAGCTCTTAGGGTTGCTCCATCATCTCTCAGACAGGACCCATCAACAAACAATATGAGATCAGGCTTAGTCAGTGGCTTATCTTGCAAATATATGGTCTTGGCTTGGTGCATAGTTCAGTGATATTGTGACAGTTATGCTCTTTTTCTTCATCTTCGCCTTCAATTTTAGGTAGAGATAAAAAGATGGCAGGATTCAAAGTAGCACACCTCTTAAGTGAAATATTTTCAGCAGCAAGAATAATCTGTTCATACTTAGTCAGTCGACTGTTAGTCAGGCCTTGAGCGTGTGTACGCATCAATAAATTTCCACAGAATGGGGCACAAAAATAGTAAGGGGGTGACCCATGACAATGCTTTCACACGGTTCGATGTTGACACCCACCGCAGCTACTGCTTTAAGTCATCCAGTCAGTCCTGCAGCTGAAGGATCAAGGGTAGCAGAAAAATACTGGGGGTGAGTGCTTGCAATGTCAACACTCCGTCCATCATCCCCTTTGGTTTTGCTTTGTTCGCCCTAAGTTGGCAGGGTATGCCCAGACATGGGTCCCTTGCTCACTTTGCCACTGGATTCAAGATAGCCTGGCTGATGAGGGCTGTGAGCCCGAAACCGGTCCCAGGATGCTTGTTTCCGGTCTAGGGAAGACATGGCTTGGCAGTTCGGGCTGGACTGTTCCCATGAGGCACAGGGTCAGACTGATTTGCATATGGCCATGTCTGAACTGGGGTGGCGGAGTGAGCTAAAGAATGATGATGGATTAAACCCAGATCAGTTGACTGGGGGTGAGTGCTTGCAATGTCAACACTCCGTCCATCATCCCCTTTGGTTTTGCTTTGTTCGCCCTAAGTTGGCAGGGTATGCCCAGACGTGGGTCCCTTGCTCACTTTGCCACTGGATTCAAGATAGCCTGGCTGATGAGGGCTGTGAGCCCGAAACCGGTCCCAGGATGCTTGTTTCCGGTCCAGGGAAGACATGGCTTGGCAGTTCGGGCTGGACTGTTCCCATGAGGCACAGGGTCAGACTGATTTGCATATGGCCATGTCTGAACTGGGGTGGCGGAGTGAGCTAAAGAATGATGATGGATTAAACCCAGATCAGTTGACTGGTGGTGAGTGCTTGCAATGTCAACACTCCGTCCATCATCCCCTTGCTTTGTTCGCCCTAAGTTGGCAGGGTATGCCCAGACGTGGGTCCCTTGCTCACTTTGCCACTGGATTCAAGATAGCCTGGCTGATGAGGGCTGTGAGCCCGAAACCGGTCCCAGGATGCTTGTTTCCGGTCCAGGGAAGACATGGCTTGGCAGTTCGGGCTGGACTGTTCCCATGAGGCACAGGGTCAGACTGATTTGCATATGGCCATGTCTGAACTGGGGTGGCGGAGTGAGCTAAAGAATGATGATGGATTAAACCCAGATCAGTTGACTGGGGGTGAGTGCTTGCAATGTCAACATTCCGTCCATCATCCCCTTTGGTTTTGCTTTGTTCGCCCTAAGTTGGCAGGGTATGCCCAGACGTGGGTCCCTTGCTCACTTTGCCACTGGATTCAAGATAGCCTGGCTGATGAGGGCTGTGAGCCCGAAACCGGTCCCAGGATGCTTGTTTCCGGTACAGGGAAGACATGGCTTGGCAGTTCGGGCTGGACTGTTCCCATGAGGCACAGGGTCAGACTGATTTGCATATGGCCATGTCTGAACTGGGGTGGCGGAGTGAGCTAAATAATGATGATGGATTAAACCCAGATCAGTTGACTGGGGGTGAGTGCTTGCAATGTCAACACTCCGTCCATCATCCCCTTTGGTTTTGCTTAGCAGAAAAATAAGCCACAGGTCTTTGTGCATTTCCATGCATTTGTGTAAGCAGTGAGAGAGTGCAGCCCTCCCTTTCACTGCAGAAAATAGCAAATGCTTTGTGATAATCAGGCATTCCAGGGCATGACAGAGACTTTCTCGCAGCTCTAGGAATGCAACCAAGCAATTGTTATCCCATGGTACTGGATCAGACACATCCTTGTGGGTCAGCCATTGTAAGGCTTGGCCACTAGGGAAAAGTTGGATATCCACTGTCGACAGTAGCCCACTATACCCAAAACATCCCGACTTCTCTTTGGGTTGTTGGCAGATTAATTTTCAGAATCGCCAAGATTTTTTCTTGCGACACCTTCCTCGCTCCCTTCTCAAGTCCAAGATAGAGAACTTCTTTCGGACCACACTGCAACTTACTCAGAGACACTTTATGTCCATTTTCAGCCAAATGGTTTAACAGTGCAATGGTATCTTGTTTATAAGCTTCCTGAGTATCTGATGCAACCAGATAGACATCAATATACTGCACTAAGACCAAATTACAGGGTATTCTTTGGGACTAGAGGTTCTTTTTAAGGATCTGATTAAAGATTGAAGGACTTTCTGTATACCCCTGTGGGACTTGGCACCATGCCAAAACATGGTTCTGGAACTGGAAGGCGAAAAGGTACTGACTATTAGAGAATTAGGGAATTGAGAAAAAAGCCTAGCACAAATCGATCTCAGAAAACCACTCAGCCTCACATGGAATCTGAAATAAAATCACATCTGAATTCGGTACCGCAGGGCAAAGGAAACGACAATGGGGCCGATTCACACAACTAATCTGAGAGAAAATCCTAAACTTACTACTTTTGGTATTCACAGAAGGCATTTAGTAGTAGTAAAGTTAGGAATCCTAACTTTACTACTACTAAATGTCTTCTGTGAATACCAAAAGTAGTAAGTTTAGGATTTTGTCTCAGATTACTTTTGTGAATCAGGCTGTTGTTAACTGTAGGAAGGTGGAGTATTATGTGGTGATGTTGGTTAGTCTTCACCATGCAGTACTCTCACAGACCCCAAAGATGGTCCTTGGATTCACAATATTAAATCCTTAGCTCAGTCCTGGTAGTGTGGCAAAGAGCAATAAGGCTTTACTAGATGAACATGTGTTAAGCATTTTAGAGTACCAACATTGACAATAAGTAATTGACATGACTCAATAGAAATCCGACAACAATTTATAAAAAATAAAGTGTCTTTTTTTGTTAATTTAGACACCAAAATGAGTGTGATCAGATACATATAACTAGAGTTATGGATTTTAGAAGAAAACATAAAGCACAGCAATTCATTACTGCAGAACTTTGCGGTCAATGGGAAAAAGTGATAGTGTCAATCAGTCACTTTGCGGTCGAGTTGTGTGGAACTTAGGGAAGGGTTAAGGTGATGCGGACCTGGGACCAAGCCACGACAGTCTGTTCAATTTTACCTGGCCCGTGGAGTCCGGGTGCAGAGTTGTCCTGGCTATCCTTGGTGCTACGGGAGAGCTGCTTTTTACCGCTTACATTGTGCTGCGGGTAACAAGATGCAAACACACAACAAGATCATTGCTGACGTCGGTCGATCGAAGGTCAGATGGAGTTCCCTCTAGGTGCAGCATTGAGTGCAGGGGTCGGTTGCCAGACTGGCAACCAGCAAGCCTTAGAAGCGGTAAACTTTGTAAAAAGGCATTTTGAAGTCTGGTGGTCCCAGGGAACGCTGTAGCTGCCTGTAACTTCGTGGAAGGCAGGACCACAGTGCACTAGACCATCTAGATTTGGGCTATCCCTCGGAGAGCCTGATAGCCATCAATTCTTCAGATTCCACCATTGTTTTAACTGCAGTTTGCAGGGGACTAGTGCCACTAGTCCAGGGGAGTCTGAGGGTGCTTCAGGCTCTCAAGGGGTCCCTCTGTCTGGGGGAACCGAGAGTTAGCCTAGGATGAGTTTCGATCAGGCAGTTCCAAGAGCGTTGCCATAGGTGCAGAGTAGCCCTCTTTTGGTTTGTGCAACTCCTGTTGTCGCAGACACAGGTCTCTTCTTTGTACTCTTCGATGCAGGTTGATTCAGAACTTAGGTTCTGTCTGGTGTCAGGGAAGTCCCTTAAATCCTAGATTTATGGGAGTTAGGGAGGTGGGAGCAAGTAGCCAATGGGCTGCTAGTCCGCCCTTGAGGTGACCACATCTGGGGTGTAGGTCACCTTTCCTAACCAGAACCCACTATTTCTACCACTTTTAAAAATGGTAAAAATCTTCCTTAGCTGTACAGACCAGGCAGCCCACCCTAGAGATGTGGCTAGCCTTCTGATGGTGTACTTCCCCAGCATACTTAATTTCCCACCTGTCCAGGAGCTAATGTGCCTGGGGAAGGGGGAGGACGGTTTCCTCCTTTGGGAGGCAGCCCTGATGCATGTCAGAGGCAATGCAGCCTTTGAAACTCACCGCTCTGATGTGCCACTTCACTAGCAATCCTGAGAGGGAGGAGGTGTGACCTCCTTCCTGCTGAGTGGGACGGGTATGCCCAGACGTGGGGCCCGTGCTCTCCATGCCACTGGAATCAAGCTATCCTGGCTGAAGAGGGGTGAAACCCCGAAACCGGTCCTAGGATGCTTGTTTCCAGTCCAGGGAGGACCTGGCTTGGCAGTTCGGGCTGGACTGTTCCCATGAGGCACAGGGTCAAGACTGATTTGCATATGGCTGGGTTCAAACTGTAATGGCATGGTGAGCAAAAAACGATGGATTTAGGCCCAGATCTCTGTACTGGGGTGAATGTATGACATTGTTCTGCATTCTGTCCATCAACTGTTGTTTTTGCATTTGTCACCCCGAGTGGGACGGGTATGCCCAGACGTGGGGCCCGTGCTCTCCATGCCACTGGAATCAAGCTATCCTGGCTGAAGAGGGGTGAAACCCCGAAACCGGTCCTAGGATGCTTGTTTCCAGTCCAGGGAGGACCTGGCTTGGCAGTTCGGGCTGGACTGTTCCCATGAGGCACAGGGTCAAGACTGATTTGCATATGGCTGGGTTCAAACTGGAATGGCATGGTGAGCAAAAAAACGATGGATTTAGGCCCAGATCTCTGTACTGGGGTGAATGTATGACATTGTTCTGCATTCTGTCCATCAACTGTTGTTTTTGCACTCCTTCCTGCTCAGGCCTTTGTTCCTGACTCCTGGGAGTGTTCATACTGCCTGGCAGGAGGTCAGAATCTTGTCTTGGGAGCAGCAAGCACAGGCTGCCAGCCAGAGCACAGAGAAGCTTGGGCAACCAGATGGGCAACCTCTAAGGTGCATGCCACATCGCCCTCAACACGAGATTTGTGTCAGAGGTGATGAGGCACGTTTTGTTTTATACCAAACACAATATATTTAGGCGGTACCATGATGGAGCTGCCAAGATGATGTGGCTTAACGGCTAGGGTGGCCGACTTTGAAGCTGGGGAACCAGATTCGTGTCTGGTGGGAGGCGCCCAACGTTGGTTGGGTACTTATTTAACAGTAGCATCTGAGTAGTTCAGTCGTGCTATTCTCAGAGACCCCTACTCACAAAACACCAGAAACGTCTGGAGTGGGTGGGCACAAACTCCACCACAGCTGAGTAGGCAAAAAATCCTATTTATTGGCTGTTGGTTAATCAAGCTTGAAGGGCACAGTGTTCCTAAAATTGTGCATTGTTATGTTATGTTATGTTATGTTATCAGGAATTTATAAAGCGCGCGGCTACTCCCAAGAGTGTCCCGGCGCTGTATTAAAAAACCTTATCTTAGTTCCCTTGGACAAACTTCTTCTTTACAAAAAGGACTTAGACAGGAGATAACCCAGTAGTAGACCTACATATCTCAGCCGGAGAAGAAGATGCAGACGCAATTCCGATTGCAGAAAAATTCAGAAATACAGTCACCCTGAAACTGCTAGAGCATGGTTTAACACCTAGGGGTGGCATAGTAGCTTTCGTGATTGAGGCACACGAATCAAACAAAACAGAGGTCTTTTATTCGTGGGTTACATTCCCAGCAGCAAATGCAAGAACAAAAACATTTCACTCTTACACAGAAGGAGATGCACCAGAGGAATATTGTCCTATCGAGGACATTGAAGTTCCACTCACGTACCAGGAACACTTATACTGGTTTAAAGGCGCCCTACCCCACATAAGAAGACGAGTAAGACTCAGCCCGCTCGGAGGAGAAGGGGCAACATGGCCCATATTAGCGGCCTACACACCACATTCTGACATTGAAATAATGCCACCAGGAGACTTACTCATACAACATAAAGATTTAATTAAAATCTCTAGAAACTTGACACAATTCGTCATGAGGACATTTACAGTCCAACCAGCAATAGTTGCAATAAATGGAACTCAAACACAGGGTACAGCAACTAAAATCACACCACAAACATTACACGCAGTGATGGGTAAAATGCCATCTAAACGTGAAAAAATGCCATTCTGGGTAGCTCAGAAAATAACTCAGCTCGAGGCGGTACTCCATCTCCTTGGTGACTGGGATGTCCATTGCGTAGCAGATAGAAGACAATCAGGATACCTGCTATTAGAAACAGGATCAGCGGAAGTCCTCCAAAGATGCTTCCGAATACGGAGTGTATGAAGTTTGATATAACTCCAAGTACCGTCTGAAAGGTGCTTATAAGTCCAGAACCTATGGTCTTAAATAGGTGAACAATGCCACTCGTATCAGACATATTAAAGATACAATTTACCATTTCTGCGAAATGGTGAGGGCAGTTACTATGAATAAGCGCCTGTATCTCTACTGAAGTCCTTGCGATCTGGAGATCAAAAGTCTCTCGAGCGGAGGTTAAGGGCACAGACTTCTGTAGAAGCATGGCTTTCATTCTACTTAGAGTATCAAACCGTATTAAAGAAACATTCAGTGAAGGCCATAACAGCGCCTCCCTGAGTGTATGTGTCGGTGGAAACAATACTTGCATACAACAAGTAACCCTGGAGCTCACAGTTACCAGATATGCGATGCCCAGGAGCATTCCACAGCAGCCTTGATCGTTCAGCATCAAGTAACTCCCATTTGAAAGTAGCCTAAATGCTGGAGTAATCACTGCAGCTGGGGCGCCCCTCAGATGACAAGACAAGTTCGCTACAGAACCATTACAAGCCCTGTGCAGCATTATATCCTGACATATGAGTGATCCACTTAAAGCGTTCTCACAGTTTGTACCGCTTAGAAACACTTCTCGATTCCCACTCCGGCATCGAAATCTGTATGGTAATTCTCATGATTCCTTAATGTATTCCTTACCCATTTTTTCATATCTGCCTGCCTGTTTTTGTTCAAGGCAATACTGAAACTGAAAAGTAGTGACCGGTAGAGTTATGTGGCCATGGATTAGCCATTCCGTGGACGGTGATTCTGCCACTGTAAATGGTAACCTATCCAGTTTTTCGATACGCAGCATTGTATATTTTGCTCCCCTTTGTGCCATTTCTATCTGTTTATCTGTTAGATTATATGCAGAAAACAGAGACGTGCTGTTGATAAAACGCCAAGGCACATAGCCTGCACGCAAAGATTGCAGCGTCCAGCTCAACAACATAATAGAACGTAATTGAGATTGCTCGTGTTGTAATATGGCCAAATCTTGTTCCAGTATGTCTATCGCAGAAGATACAATGTTGCCTAAGGAATATATCCTGGAGGTCAATGTAATTAACCCATTGTCTACCACTGCCAGAGATTTTTCTAAATTTATACGGTCTATTTCCCGTAATCTCTCTGCGGCCTCTTGTTGGGATATCTTCCAGATTTCATTGTAGGCAGCATAAATGCCAGCATATATGAAACGTTTCTGACATGGTTTCCTGGGACCTAGTAAAAAATCCCTAAGATCTACATCTTGTGAGAGTAAGGATAAGTGTTGTTTCACCTGTGTGAGTGTTAAGGTTTTTAGCCAATCAAGGCACAACTTCCCAACACTGTAGGATGTCACTACCCCTGGATGTTGTCTTTGTACATAACGTGGATCTGGCCTATGAATACTAAACCCTTCAGTTTTACCCATGAATCTTGACTGACAACTATTGGTGTCTGTGGGCCAAATCAACCATTTTTTCCAATCAGGGTCTGATCTATTGTATTGTATGACGTCATCTAATGTAACCTCTTTTTGTGATGTTTCATTACCCTCGGTCAGTGATGGTGTTGGCAACCGAGGTGTGTTCAAGTCTTTGTTCTTGGCTAGTCCAAGGCAAGACGTCTGTTGCACTGTCTCATTCAAAAACATGATTTGTTGAGGGATGAGGCATGCTCTAAATAAAGCTTCCGTTCCCTGAACTTGCCATTCTTTAGTACCCCAGACTGATTTCATGTCTATAGTGTCCTTCCATAAGTTGAAACCTTGTTCGGACAACTGGGCAATAAAGGATGCAGAGTAAATCTGTTTGGTGTTTGTTAACATATTTTTCTGTGCTGATGTTGGTGCAACCTTATAATAATATGAGGCTGGGTCTGACATATTAAACCCTGAAAAATATGGAAATTTTTGTGTAAATGTTTTTGAACTGCCCTTCGGCGGTGTTGGACAATGTTCCCTCTGGTGGTATGTGAACACATTTCTAGGATTAGCAGATTTATGCAAAAAGTGATGACCATAATGTTGAAAACAATACATAGATTCGTAGTCTGATGCGCTTTCCAATGTTTCACTATTAGAAAATGCAGCAGATTTTTCTAAATCAGACAACATGTTATTTACAGTTTCAAAATCCCAATCATCGGAAAATGTACTTGAGGTAATGATATCACTTAATGATATTTTAAATAAATGTGGAATCTTTAAAAGTTCGGTCAGGCCAAATACATCGAAATCAACATTGTCCCAAGCTATACCATCAGGTATAGGAACTGCTGTAATGTTCACTGATGACAAGTCTCTTTTTTCTCGATGAGATGATAGATGTGGTTTCAAAATTAAATTCACCTTTTGGGCTGCAGAGCTTTGCCGAATGTATTGTCCATTAATAAGCATGTTAAAAACTATTACTAAGCCTAACCAGAAAAGAAAGAAAAGTACCCCAGTGATTACCCATAGTTCTACCCAAGGTGATACCAGGTAAGTCTTTTTAAGAAAGTTCAGAAAGTCTTTAACTTGCTGCTTGCGTGATTGTTGGGCTGGCGTCGTTTCTGGTTCACTTGGATCCAAAGAAAACGTATCAAAGTTTATGAAGTAGCCAGAAGCAGTTCGATCAATTGTTGGAATTGCATCAGGATTTGTTGAAATCGCCGTCAGCTCTTGTCGAGGCATGTTGACGTAGACATCTGTATTTGGTCGAGTAGCAGTTTGCTTGTTATTTTGAGTTTGATTTTGAAGTTGAACTTCAGGTTCAAGAGGAATGAGCTCCATAGCATTGTTGCATAGTCCATCATTCCGTACCGGGGACTCTTCGAACGTGTTGAGTCTTTCCGTTTGAACTTCTTGAATTGTAGCGAGAGGAGGGTGTCTGCTACTTTGGAGTCCACGTGGCCTACTACTTAGTATCGGCCACATAGTGTGGCTTGATTAAGTCAAGTGAGACAAATCTTTTCTCCTTTTTTCTGGCAAGAGGCGATAGAAGTACAGTTCTTATTCCTTCAATTGCTAGGACCGGTACAGGCTTTCTGTATGATGGTCCAAATTCTTTCTTGTCCGCTATCTTCTCTCTGACCAGATCCCCGACTTTTGGGATCCAGACAGGTCTTGCCGTGACTGATTTGACTTCCCCAGTGGCGGTCTGTTTCAGGTGGACATTGCTTTGTTGTGTCCTGGATTCATTTAGATCCTGTAAAACAGCCAAACGATCATGGATGTCAAATGGTTTTTCATCCGCCACTGCGCCTTCACAATCAAGATCAGGTACCCACATTCTTGTCCCAAATAGGACCTCATAAGGAGTGACACTCCCTAGAGAACTTCTTGGCATGTTGTTCAGAGCTCTCTGTACTCCATACAGGTGTTTTACCCAACTCTCACCCGTGCCTAATACCCTAGCTGTCAAAGATTGCTTTAAGTCTCGGGTTTTTCTCTCCACAACCGAATTTCCCTCGGGATGGTACGGAGATGAGTACCGCAATGCTACACCCAATCCTCGCATGGCCTCCTTGTAAGCCCGAGAGTTAAACACAGGGCCTTGGTCAGAATGTAATGTGCCAATTTCGTATGTCCCTATAAAGACTCACAAATCTTTGATGAAAGTTCGAGCATCAGCCGAGCGCTGGGGCCACACCCATAGGAATCTTGAGCAGGAATCCACTGCTACCATGATATACCTGTAAGCCCCGTCTCTTTTTAAGGGGCCGCAGTGGTCCAAATAAACACACGCTAGTGGTTTGTCAGATATTAACAATGGTGTCTGTGCTGGACTTGTTACGGTGGAACCCTTCATCTGCTGGCAGATGTCGCATTTCAAGACATAGTCTTTAGTCTGCTTTGTTAAACCCAGCCACCAGTAGCTTTGTTTCACCAAAGAAACTGTCGCCGTAACTCCTGCATGTGCAGAACCTATCCCTTCGTGTGCCGCTAGTATTAAACCTAACCTACGATCCATGTTTGGTATTACTCTATCCCCCACTCCAGGAATCTGAGCAAATGGAATGTTATTGGCATCTAACTTGTAGGAGTACTTGAGTGGAAACTTTTTAGGTAGTGCTTTGCTGTTTTTGCTGTGAAGCAATGACAGCTACCATAATCTTACCGTCTATTCTCGTTTTAGGACGAGTGATTGCAGCTACGGAAGCCGTACGTACAGCCCCCTTTGCGGCTTCATCAGCCAATGAATTCCCTTCAACGTGAACGCCATCACGCTGATGACTCAGTGTGTGAATCACGTGAGCCCTCAGTAGTTCGGTTTTCAACTCCACTACCTGTTCCCATAGCATTTTATGCTTAATTGTGCCACCTTTTGCATCTTTGAACCCGTTTTGAACCCAGTGCTGCAAATATTCATTATATGACTGCACACAGTAAAAGGAATCGCACACAATAACGTGCCAGTATCAAGGCTTTTAATTCTGCCAACTCTGCAGTGCAGTCTCCTAGAGACTGTGTTTTTGTGCAACTAGGGTGGAACTTTCCACCCCCATGCAACCTTTAACGATTGCGCATGGTGCGCTATATTGTTGCTTATTTCCTATGGCCGGTTGAGCAGATCCGTCAGTGTAAATTATATATTGATACTGATCTAGTGGCATTATTTCATTTGGTAGAGGATATTCTTGTTCGTATTGCAGGAATGCTTATGTCTTTAGATTTGGGTCGTACCTGTATTCTACATCTGTTGCAGTGAGAGAATTAGCCCATTGTATCCATCTCGGATGTAAGGCTTTAGCGTTAGGAACGCTTGCCTTTGTCGCAGCCTCTAAGGCTGGAACCGGAGTCACTGCTATTATTCGTTTCCCCTTAGCCAGTGCTCTTTCTCTCACTACAGCAGTCTGTACTGCTGTTAGAATCTTTTCTGTAGATGCAAAACGCATCTCCGCATTTGTGTACAAATGTGATTTGTATGCAATTGGTACTGTTTCACCTTCATTATATGTCAGATAGGTGTACCCAGATTGACCCGCAACTATACGGATCACCAGGTTGCGTACGTTTACGCGTGTCTGTAAGTGTTTGGAAGCTATCATATCAGCTTGTAAGGAACGAAGTGTATCTGTGTGTTCCTGTGTCCAATTTCTAACTGAAAAATCAGGTTTAATTAAGTCGTAGAAAGGTTTTACTCTTTCTGCGTAATCCAAAATGTATGTTCTACCAAAGTTTAGGAATCCCAGTATTGATTGTAATTTTTTTAATGATTTTGGAGGTTGGAGCGATACAAAAGGGGATGATGGACGGAACGTTTGAGCCAATCAAACACTCACCCCCAGTCAACTGATCTGGGTTTAATCCATCATCATTCTTTAGCTCACTCCACCACCCCAGTTCAGACATGGCCATATGCAAATCAGTCTGACCCTGTGCCTCATGGGAACAGTCCAGCCCGAACCGCCAAGCCATGTCTTCCCTGGACCGGAAACAAGCATCCTAGGACCGGTTTCTGGCATTCCAGCCGTCATCAGCCAGGCTTGCTTGAATCCAGTGGCAAAGTGAGCAAGGGACCCACGTCTGGGCATACCCCCGCCAACTTAGGGCGAACAAAGCGATACAAAAGGGGATGATGGACGGAACGTTTGAGCCAATCAAACACTCACCCCCAGTCAACTGATCTGGGTTTAATCCATCATCATTCTTTAGCTCACTCCACCACCCCAGTTCAGACATGGCCATATGCAAATCAGTCTGACCCTGTGCCTCATGGGAACAGTCCAGCCCGAACCGCCAAGCCATGTCTTCCCTGGACCGGAAACAAGCATCCTAGGACCGGTTTCTGGCATTCCAGCCGTCATCAGCCAGGCTTGCTTGAATCCAGTGGCAAAGTGAGCAAGGGACCCACGTCTGGGCATACCCCCGCCAACTTAGGGCGAACAAAGCGATACAAAAGGGGATGATGGACGGAACGTTTGAGCCAATCAAACACTCACCCCCAGTCAACTGATCTGGGTTTAATCCATCATCATTCTTTAGCTCACTCCACCACCCCAGTTCAGACATGGCCATATGCAAATCAGTCTGACCCTGTGCCTCATGGGAACAGTCCAGCCCGAACCGCCAAGCCATGTCTTCCCTGGACCGGAAACAAGCATCCTAGGACCGGTTTCTGGCATTCCAGCCGTCATCAGCCAGGCTTGCTTGAATCCAGTGGCAAAGTGAGCAAGGGACCCACGTCTGGGCATACCCCCGCCAACTTAGGGCGAACAAAGCGATACAAAAGGGGATGATGGACGGAACGTTTGAGCCAATCAAACACTCACCCCCAGTCAACTGATCTGGGTTTAATCCATCATCATTCTTTAGCTCACTCCACCACCCCAGTTCAGACATGGCCATATGCAAATCAGTCTGACCCTGTGCCTCATGGGAACAGTCCAGCCCGAACCGCCAAGCCATGTCTTCCCTGGACCGGAAACAAGCATCCTAGGACCGGTTTCTGGCATTCCAGCCGTCATCAGCCAGGCTTGCTTGAATCCAGTGGCAAAGTGAGCAAGGGACCCACGTCTGGGCATACCCCGCCAACTTAGGGCGAACAAGCGATACAAAAGGGGATGATGGACGAACGTTTGAGCCAATCAAACACTCACCCCCAGTCAACTGATCTGGGTTTAATCCATCATCATTCTTTAGCTCACTCCACCACCCCAGTTCAGACATGGCCATATGCAAATCAGTCTGACCCTGTGCCTCATGGGAACAGTCCATGTCTGAACTGGGGTGGTGGAGTGAGCTAAAGAATGATGATGGTTTAAACCCAGATCAGTTGACTGGGGGTGAGTGTTTGATTGGCTCAAACGTTCCGTCCATCATCCCCTTTTGTATCGCTTTGGAGGTTGGAGCAGCTTGCATTTTTCTAAAAAATTGGCTGCCAGGCTTTCCCCTTCACTTGAAAGCTCATATCCTAAAAACAGGACACTGAGGTGGGCAATTTTTGATTTCTTAAAGTTGAATTTGTAGCCCTCAGATGCAAATCCCAAAATTATGGTATTCACTCTGTTCAAGTGCTCCTCTAGGTCATCGTCCGTCAGATAAATATCATCCACATAGGGCAATGCCTCTTCATCCAAATTTTGAAGTAACTCAGTTACTCTGACCGAAAACAACCCCGGTCTGTTCTTATACCCCTGGGGGAGTCGACAAAATTGACGCTGGGTCCCTAGCGCTGAGAAGGCTGTCAAATACCTGCTTTCAGGTGCTATATTTTGGCAGAAAAATCCATTTGAGATATCAAGCTTTCCCACCCAAACTGTCTCTGCCTAATTCTGCATATGTAGTTTCAATTATTTTGGGTAGTTCGTGTTGTTGTTCTAAAGGACTGAACTCCCTTAGGCGATGGCGGATAGCCACTGAAGCTGCTTCCCCTTTAATATTAGCTAATATTATGGCTGATACCTGGGCATAGTTACCTAGTAACTTCATCCCTAAGTTTAGGGCAGGCTCTGCTCTGTACTCATTTTGTATTTGTCTTAATACATCAGGTACTGCTGCTGATGACGGAATACCATGAGTTCTGGTATAAATGGCAGCAAAAACTGTACCCCAAGTGGTACAATCCTCTAGTTGTGGTGTTATCCCCAGAGGCAAGCAGATTGTTAGCATTCTGTGTTTTTCATATGGGGTAGTATTCGGGAATGCAGCCTCTAGATGGAGAAAGCACTCCTGGAGCGTAAATACCGTGACCGCATGGTACAACATCTAGGCACGCCTCGCCTAAGAGAACTAAGTGCATCTTGGTTCTTGTAATTTCGACCAGTCTGGATGGACTGCATCTTACCTGTCCTCCGATGCCTGTTTTGCGGAGAAGAATGCGTGTTAGACCTTTGTTTGACACTCCCATCATGTGCCCAACCGGACGTGAATGCTTTACTGGACCCGATAACGGCCTATGTTCTGCAATGTCCTCAGCGTATTCCATTGTTGATGGCAGCATTCCTTGACTTTCATTTGGCTCGTCGTGTGCTGGAAGAAATTCGCCCTTTTTAAACAAACTCGATTAGGAACTCAAAAACAAAGTTGACATTCCTTTCATTATTGGGCATACATGGCTTTCAATTGCTTATAGTGGTTCGGACTATAGCTACGGACACTTTTAGAGCTATGACTTGCAAGTTTTTAATATTTTTAAGTTTTTTTGAAATTTTTAGACGTTTTTAAACATTTTAGCAAAAATAAATGTTTTTAACACTTTGTGCTTACCAATATCTAGTTAGGATGGTAGTACAATAATAGGTTACATATGTGGTCCAGTCGGAAGAGGAGTGGGTGTTATATTCCATATAGGTACCCTATATAGGCGCAGGTAACACTGCAACCTTTCACCTATATCCTTCCCTACATTACATACATAACGGTTCATAGGGACTGACCTTTTACCCAGATATGACACTGCATTCAGAACGCGGGTTTTTTCCTAGTTCGAATCTCATACATTATGCATGAGGCTTCTTGGAAGCACAGCAGGATTAACAGCAGGACTGACATCTCCTGTATAATATCTCTGTATAAAGTTCAGGCCCGACGTCATCCTTTAGGCCGACACAGTAACACAGCAAGGTAGGAGACCTGGGGAGACCGATGGGTATATATACATCATGTCTTGCTTAGAAAGATAGAGGAGACTGTGACTTCCCGGCTGACACACTGACCAGAGACGCTGAGGTTCCTGCATGCAGACGCTCCAGCTAGCAGTCTCTAACATCCCTCGCGGGGTGTCCAACTCGAGACCAGAACGGGGTCCCACATTCTCTAATTATCAGGTAATGGGGTGGACAAGATCCTACAGGGATTGTTGGCATAACACTTACACAGATGCTAGGTACATTTAGGTACAACTAGTTAGGGAGGCATCGTAGGAGTACGCACTTTTTATCATGCGTTTTATATACTTGTATGTATTCATGATTATTGCAAGATGGTAGAGCTATACCATCCATTTACTTTCTTAGTGCTTCTAATCGTATATCTCTGCTACTGTCTAATGGTTGTTGCAGCTCATATATTCTACACTAGAATAACAACTGTTCAATAAATCCTTATTGAAACGCCCAGCCTGTTTATTCTGTGTATCTCTGAGACAGACTAAGTGAGCACGAGTGACTGAGCGAAAAGTAGTACATTGTTTCCACGATCCTGGGGGATCAGGGTTGTCATGTTCTGAGGTTGCCAAGAACTATTCTCTCCCCGATAAGAGGAGATTCTAGTGGCACTGTGAGCTAGCTGATTCAGACAGGCTAACGTATCCGGTGGGGGTGCACAGAATCAGTCTGCCATCTAACCCACAGTTTATGTTATCCAAATGTGCAGATACTGTATAGGGTATATAGGAACTACACGACAAAATATCCTGTGATTCTGGGCAAATCGCTTAATCTCCCTGAGCCTAAAAATGAATGTGTCCATCTGTAATACAACTGGTGCTCATGTAAAGCACTGTGATACCTTCAAATCAAGTTTGTGCTATATAAAACTGCAAAAAAAGGTTTTTTAACTCAGGTTTGCCCAGGTGGCAGCACATGTTATCCTATGGACCACCTATCACTTATAGTGTACTTTAATGGTAGAGGCCACTATAGGGACATATAAGCTTGCACTTACATGCCCACACCTCTAATATAAAGTACCCTGCCTCCTGGGCTCTGGAGGACTTCCTTAGGGGTGACTGACATATATTAAAAGCAGTGCATTCACTTTGCCACACATGGTGAGGGCAAAGTGAAAATGGAGAAGTTTACACTGTTTCTGCAGTCTGCACTGGCAGGCCTACAGTCAGTACTTTTACTTGGGTCACTCAGGGTGCCACAAACAGTGCTGCAAGCCCTGGGGACCCCTTTACAATCCATGCCCTGGGTATCACTGGTACCATATTCTAGGAACTTATTAGGGGGCTAAAGTCCTTGCTAATTGGGGTTGCCAATTTACACATAACAGTTTTAGGGGAGAGCATTGACACATAAAAAGGGCTCTTTTCTACATTAACCTTTCTCAAATCTAGGACTATGTGGTACTTACTGCTAGGCGTCTGCAAGCCCATGATGGGTGAGTTAAATGGACTCCCCATTATTTCTTTCAAAATGCCTTGTTGTATCACTGACTCAATCATCAATGTAATTCCAGCAATTGTTTCAGGAGTCAAATTGTATTGAGAGTTCTTGGGTACTCAACTTTAGGTTTAGCATTTATGTGGACAGGCTCAACTCCTTTTATGAGACCTATGTCCTTTCCTGGAAAGTCCAGACTTCAGGCTTCACTGTGTCTCCTTGCGATTCGGTGGCAAATCATCAATAAAGGGTATAGTCCAATGTCTGGCCCTTGACTCGGAAATTTGAAATCAAAATCTTCATCATGAGTCTGAAACTCCACACCCTTTCGTGCAATAGATGGTGCAATTTAACTTGCACAATAAATCTTGTCCAAAACCATTTATAGGACTAGACTCACACACCACAAACTTGTGGCTCTTTTCAAAAGGCCCTATTTTAACAGGCACTTCTTGTGTTACTGGTTTTGTCACATATTTATTTGCATATTTAAACAAAACAAGGGGACCCAATCAGGTACACAAGGACCTTGGGTAATGATAATTTTGAAAACAGTGGTCCTTGATAAAGGTGAAATGAAGAAACACAATAAATATAGAATGAAATCAGTTCTATATCACTACTGTCCAGCCGGACAGTCAGATTTAATCAAATGGCAATTAAGAGAATCAAGAGAAAAACAAATAAAGTGGGACACAGTCCTGCATCCAAGACATCAAAGTGAACAAAAAGCAAACAATCAGGCAAGGCACAAGGCTTGTTTGTGAATATGTGCGGTTAAACAAGCGGGATAATGAACACAACCGTTACACATTGCATATACATAAGTTTGTGTACACGGTGTCAAGCAAGTCGACGACGTTTCGATCCCTTTAAAAGAATACTGGGATCATCATCAGGACAGAAACAGATAAATGCCTGAAAGACATACAGCCTGTACATCATTACATAAATTACAGGGAATAAAATGTTGGGGAAAAAAAAGAGAAAAGACAAAGAAATCAGAGTGCAGACATTCATAGGGAAGCCTCCCTTATATAAGTACAGACGGCGCAGTGAGAAATGTATACACAGAAAAACACAATAAGTGAAGGCAGTGATCGAGGTAAGTGGTATTGGCAGGCTAAGTCCGCGCTAGTTAACAAGGGAGCAAGAAAGCGTTGGGGTCACCCTATCGCGGTGAGTGATAGGAGCGAAAACGGCCTGTGTGGCGGAAACCATAATGAGGCATCCCTAAACTACATAGTCCAGCCGGCGCAGTGCGAGGTGGTTACCCAGAATAGCACAAGGAGCGAAGGCAGTGATCGTGGCAGATGGCATTAGCACGGTGATTAGGCGTGGGAGCAAGGAAGCTTAAGAAAACCTTATAGCGAGTAGTGATGTCAACGCAAGACTTACCACAGTCGGTATGGCTGGAATAGTTACTTAGCAAGATTACACAAGGAAGGAAAGCAGCGCAGTAGCCTGAAAGGGGAAGCGGGGGATATGATTAGAAAAACCGGTGGGGAAGGGGAACCGGGGCTCTGGATTAAGGGTTGAAAGTGGCCGAGTACCTGCGTGTCCGTTCTTGGCGGTGAAAATTAAATTTCGGAAGCTGCGGGATTGGAAGAGGTGGCTGCGGTGTTCCACGAAATGAGAGAAGGCCGGGATGAGGCACGCAGCGGGATTGGCCAGGGGCCTGTGGGCGAAAGGTGAAGAATTAAGTACTGGGCGAGGTCAGGGCCGGGGGAGCGCAGTTGGAGAATTCTTACCTGGAGTCAGGCGGGTGATCACGGAAGCACGAAGGCTTCACATAGGTGGCCTCGGTTTCTAAATCGGAAGAAAAGAGTAGGGAATACTATCAGGGACGGCCGTAGGGGCGGGGGAGGTAGGAAGCTGAGCCGCAGTGGAAGGCTTACCTCCGATAGAGATTCACGGACGGTGCTGAATCGCAGGGGGTCAGGAGAGGATTGCTTGCAGTCTACGCGGCTCGGTGGCTCAATTGGGCAGACAGTCACCTGGTGCGCGCCAAGCGCTTTAAATACCACGGAGGGGAGCGCGCGTGAGAAGGATCTGAACTAGGGATGGTGAATACGGCGGCCATGTTGGGTGAGGGTGCAGATTCAAGGGAGTGGCTCGTGTGCCTGATAAAAGGTGACTAAACAATTGAAGTCAGAACTCCCAGTGCACACCATTGGAAGAAAACAGGGAAGAGTTAGAATAAAACAAGGAAATTGAAAGAGTCAATTTGTGTACAAACCAGCCAGCAATAAGGGTGACAGTTATTGAACAGGTATGCGGTGACATATTAAAATTCAAGGGAAGGAACCACAGTAAGAGGAGTGGTGGCATGAGAGACATAACACTAGGGTTGTCCAATCCTCGTTTCTGTTTAGTCCATTTTTTATACTCTCAGTACGAAGAATCCATTTGAGTTCTTCCTTGTTGAGCAGGTTACCAATATCCGCGCCTCTAGGTGGGGGCCTCACAGCACTGATTATTGTCCATTTTATGTCATCTTCACTGTGGCCCAAACTGGAGAAGTGGTCAACGAGGGGGGCGTTCAGAGTTTTGCAACGGATCCTACTCCGATGTTGGCAGATACGGAGTCGCGCTTTCTGGGTGGTTTGACCAATGTAAATTTTGTGACAAGGGCATTGAATTAAATAGATAACATTGCAAGAATTACAATTGGTGAAACATTTTGATTTGATTTTAACATTGTTAAATGTGAATTCCTTGCCTTCAATAGTGAGATCACATACACTACAATTGCCACATTTAGCATGCCCTATAAGGGGGTCGAGTCCCCATAGTTCGTTCAGTGTGGCTGCAGGTCTGGGGATAGGGAGAGCTGCTCTAAGAAGATGATCTTATAATTTGTTTTTTGTTCACTTTGATGTCTTGGATGCAGGACTGTGTCCCACTTTATTTGTTTTTCTCTTGATTCTCTTAATTGCCATTTGATTAAATCTGACTGTCCGGCTGGACAGTAGTGATATGAACTGATTTCATTCTATATTTATTGTGTTTCTTCATTTCACCTTTATCAAGGACCACTGTTTACATATTTATTTGCAACTCCTACAACTTGGATTCTCTTTCCAAAGAGGAGTAAGTTTGGAACTTCCACTGTTCTAATAGTGGAACGGGTTCCAAAAGTGTCAATCAAGAATGATACTGGGTGGCCATTCACTTCACCTTCTATGAATGGACCACTCTGGTCTGCCTCTAGGATTGACCCAAGCACACAATCTCTCCCCCACCCCACCAGGCACCGGCATAGAGACTGATCTGAACCATAACCTTAAAGCGTGTCAAACAAGGGAAACTGCTGGAGCGGGTTTTGGTTCTGGAAGGAATTCTGATTCAATTTGGGCCCTGATTTGAAATTAAATCTAGGACCATTTACACTTTGTTGAGGAATAGGGACTTGAATAACTTGCATCACTGTAACTTGTTGTACATTAGGGCTTTGCATTCTCTGTCTCTGCACATATTGTTGATGTACAGGGTTGTTAACCTGTATCTGTACGAACCCTGAATTTTGAACTTGATTCTCATTCATTACTCTGTTGAGATTAAGACTACATTCCCTCTTCCAATGCCCTAACTTACTGCAATAATTACATGGATTTGATTTATTTAATGTGGCAACAAGACTACCAGTGCTCAGGTTAATCAGAACACCACATCCTGTACCCTTTTGTGGATAACCATTTCCACCTTGCAACATAGGAACTCCCTGCGGATATACACCTTGCATAGCACCAATATTCCCTATATATGGTTGGCTCTGACTTCCTCTCTGTGCTGCTTTCATCTGCACCAGCATCAACTTCTCCTTCAGCCACTTCTGTTTAATTTCCAACTCATCACTGCAGTATTTTGCATACCTCAAGATCTTATCAAATGACTTATTCTGTCAACAAATTAAATGCTGTTGAATCATCATGCTAACTTCAGGTCTCAGTCCTGTCACAAATCGGAACACAAAACTTCCCATATCTTTGGATTCGAGCTTCTCCATCCCACTGTGTTGGTTTACCACTTGCGACAATCTCTCATAAAAAGAATGCACAGTCTCTCTAGGCTCCTGAATTGTTCTGTTAATCTTAATCCAATCAATGTCCTTCGCCGGTATCTTTCCTTTTAAAAAGGTAACCATCTTTTGATACTTTTTCATCACCAAAGGCAAAGGGGCATGTGATATTGGATTCTTCTGTGGCTCCTTCTCTGGCCACTGTATAGCTACTTTACATTTTACCCATAAATCACTTGGTGCCACAAAGTCAAAAAGGGTGTTCAAATTTATTCACAATACCTGCAGAATCTTCACAAATCAATCAACCTGGGTGAACCACTCAACTGGCTTGTCTCTCAATTTGGAAAAAATAATTTGTGAATGATGCAAGATCACTCCTACTCCGTGGTACATGAACGTAACCTCCACTAGGCACTTCTCTCTATGGGAAATGTGAAGCACCTTCTCCAGCTATCAAAGACGGAGGCAGCTCTCGCTTAGTTTTGTTTGGGTCCTTCTTCTTTGCCCATGTGCCTTCCCACTTGTCTAATTCACTCTATTTTCGAATGCTACGTATTAATTCTCTAATTTGCATTTTCATCCCTGATGTTCTCATGCTGTTTATGCAATTTTTATCAAAACATATACTATAACGTTTCTGCAAGGACTTGGTCCTGCTTAAATCCACCTCATACATTTGAGCTAACTCAAACCATTTATCAATAGCTTGTCCGGCACACTTAGTGACATATTTGCGCATGTATATAAATTCTTTCTCTTGATAAATATCTAATCTGCAAAGGTCAAGGTTTCCTGAAATCATCTCATCCAATTCTAATTTTAATTTGACCACATCCACTTCATTCCCCTTTCCTGGAGATTTAATTTCTCTGCTCAATCCTGAAATCTCAGCTTCTTGTGGGGACCCATTGAAAAACCTATTCAATTTGTCAAATTCCCGTGAATTTACACACATTTGGACTCCAGAAGCATTGGGTGTAACCCCTTCCTGGGTACTACTGCTGGTGATACACTGAGGTGATGTCAAAATGGACAGGTGAGAATTTTGTGACCTCTAAGCTGGTTCCTCTACTGGGGTATATCCTGTCTGGTTCATTACTGCTAACACAGGAGCGACAAATGGCAAAGTCACCATACTCAGGACCAAAGGAGTTCTTCCTGTATTTTCCCATCCAGGAGCAACAGGAACAGTAGCTGACATATTTACTCTTGTATGAACTGTCAAAGCATGAGTCGTGGTTCCTTACGACTCAGGTTTATGCAAAAGTACAGTGGGACCAATAGCATCAGGAAAAGTTATTGCATCTGGAGTACTAGAAACAGTAGAGTTAACAGGAGCATGAATCCCTGAAGTCTCTCCCATAGGATTCTGACTTGTATTCACTGGGGCGGTGGCTCCCTCTGAGCTTCCACCACTAACAACACTACTCATTGGGGACGTGGCCTGCTAAGATGGCTGAGAAGACGGCAGCATCCTGCACTATTCTACCTGTTCCGACCCTATGAAATATCGTTAAGGACTAGTTGCTCTCTCCCTGCGGTGTGCGGACACCGGTAACTACTACCCGGAGGGTGTACTGGGCTCCTGAGAGGCGGTGGCCTGGCAAGCTGATGGTGCCATTTTCTTTGCCGAGTGGCGGATTGGAGGTGACGGCCTTGCGGGAAAGTGATCCTGAGATTGTCTGGAGAGAGGAGGTCGATCGTGGGGCTACACTGCGATGCCACTAGAGAACTGCAGTGGAGGGCAGGCTGCTGGCAGCGGTGAGCATAACGGTGGAGCACGCTGCTTCGGGCCTCTGACCAAGGGATCCTCACTTGTACATGGCCGGCTGACAGGGTGCTGCTGGCAGCGCTGTAGAGGCCTGAGCGCCTGCGAGAGGTGATGGGGCGTCCTTCGGCAACAACGTTACCTCTGAGCACAGGTGAGGACCTTTCTTGGCTCTGGGATAGCTTTAGCGGGGTGGGTCCAGGCTGGGCGGGCCTGGCAGCGGGCAGACCCCGTTCTGATCCCTGGACGACGGCCGCCGAGAGGTGCTGCGCCGCCGATCAGCTAGGCCGGGAGGCAGAGGCCTCTATTGATGTGTGGCGGCCGAAGCAGTCTTGGATACTGTGGCCCGCAGGAGCGGGCTGAAGAAGAGAAACCGAGTGGCAGCCCCGTAGTACCTGGGGGCTGCGGCAGGCGGCCTACTGTGAGCACGAACGTGATCCTGGACGGAGGGCGGCCGGCGAGCCTTCCGGTGCTGCTAACTGGGACCGGGAGCACCTAGGGTGTTCCGGCTGCTGGGCCCGGGCTGACTCTGCCAGAGATAGCACAGACGGAGAGGCAGACGCTGTGCTGCGGGTGGATGCCTCTGAATGGTCCGTTGTTGGGGAGGAGAGTGGGCCATGTGCACCAGACTGGGTGGTCTCTGACTTACAAAAACGGAAAGGAGACCCTTAAGGAGAAGGCCCCTGACTTGGTGGGATATCAAGAGCCCAGCAGACGGGAGACGCTTGAGGGGCCTGTTGCTGACTGTAAAACCTCAGGTGTATAACTGGCAGAGTGGTAATTGGGCCTTCTCGGGGTCACATGAATTATTGGCATTCCAGTACCAAAAACACCATGGTGAGGGACAAGAGGCCCGAGCGCAAACCAATAAAATACTAAATTATGCGCAGCCCCTCTCCCAGGGCCCCGTTAGCACGGGAGGCGAATATGGCGGGCTGCAGTGAAGAGATGTCGCGGAGTGCGGGGGAGGCCCCTTCCCTGGCAGAAATACTGGCGGCGATCCAGTCCACCCCGGATGACTTGGTACATAGAATCAATGCGCTGGCCATTGATGTCAACCTGCTGCGATGTGACCCTGCACGGCACTGAGAGAGACTTACTAAAGCGGCGGCGTACCACTCTTGACGAATGTGTGACTACAGAGGGTCGCCCTCTACTCCAGTGCCAGTTTTAGCATTCTACCTAACAAACTCGTTTCCATTGGAAGAGTAAAGTTACCAACAACTCCAGACTTACAGGTGAAGTAGAGCCCAGAAAAGTGGGTCTTCTAGAGGGGTTTAATTGGAAAAGTAGCATAGGGATCCTGTTTGTCCTGATGAATGACGGGCAATGAACCTAAAACCGGCAGAAACATGTCGACCGCTATGCAGAACGGAGGGGTGGTAAGTACCTAATTTACTCACACCACCACCATCCGCAGGTATATTTATTGTACCTATTTTAGCTCTGACTAGGGAATCGAGGAGTAAAAATATTATATAGATATCCCATAGCCAGTTTTAATTCACGATACATCTGCACCTGTTTAGGATCCTGTCTTTTCCTTTCTTTCTTGTCACTGTTGTATTGTCTACCCCTCCCTATTGCTCCTCCTCTAGCGTTGGACTGCGCAGAGGCGTCAGTAGCAGCCCTATGATGAAGCATGCCACAACTTGTTGTGGGTGAGGGCAGTTTTTACAAAGTTGTTGTGTTCCCCTAGTATACTACATTCGGTAAACAATAATAGGACGACTGTTACTCGCTCTACCTCTTTTTGTGTGTTTTCAGCGTTTCTGAGGAGGATGAGGTAGGGTTGTTCCTTCTCCCCCTTTCTTTTATTGTGTGTACTGCTGACTGTAAAACCTCAGGTGTATAACTGGCAGAGTGGTAATTGGGCCTTCTCGGGGTCACATGAATTATTGGCATTCCAGTACCGAAAACACCATGGTGAGGGACAAGAGGCCCGAGCGCAAACCAATAAAATACGAAATTATGCGCAGCCCCTCTCCCAGGGCCCCGTTAGCACGGGAGGCGAATATGGCGGGCTGCAGTGAAGAGATGTCGCGGAGTGCGGGGGAGGCCCCTTCCCTGGCAGAAATACTGGCGGCGATCCAGTCCACCCCAGATGACTTGGTACATAGAATCAATGCGCTGGCCATTGATGTCAACCTGCTGCGATGTGACCTGCGCAAGGTGTCTGAAAGGGTGACTACCACTGAGAAGAATGTGGACACTTTGCAGACGGGTGTCCGCTCTCTCAGAGACACTGTCATTGAACTCCAGAAACGGATGGTTAAACTTGATGATTGGGCGGAGGACTCCGAAGGGAGGTCCCGAAGGAACAACCCACGGTTTGTGGGATTTCCTGAGAGGGCGAAGGGACCCTCTACAGAACTGTTCTTGGAGGACTGGATTGTCAAGGTCCTGGCCCCTAAGAGACTTTCCAAGTTTTTTAATGTTGAGAGAGCACATAGGGCGCTGGCCCCTCCACCTCGATCAGGCACACTGCCGAGAGCCACCATTGCCCGGTTTTTTAATTACCAGGACAGAGACCCTTTCATGCAAACCAGACGCACTAAGGGACCATTGTTGTAAGAGGGCCACCCAATATCAATCTATCCTGATTACACACAGCAAGTCCAGGACCAGAGGAAGATGTTCCTTGCAGTTAAACGTCACCTGCAGGATCGTAACATGAAATACAGCCTTCTCTTCCCGGCTAAGTTGAGAGTGATGGAAAAACCCTGTTCTTTTTTTCTCCGGCGGAGGCAAGCGATTGGATGGACTCTAGTGGGGGACCCGGGGCCTGTCTGATGCCCTGGACGGGATCATCCAGTTTGGCGGCAGGGGACAGACCTGCCCGGGATTGGAGGGGACAGTTTCAGAAGAAAACTTGCAATGGCGACAGAAGTCTGGGGCGGATATGGGTCTGCCCTGATGGAACACTGCAGGCCACAGAGACAGAGCTGGACTCAAAGGGTGCGACCCAGGATCTCATAATAGATCCCAACATGTTGGAGGATGCTACTGCCTGACCACAGTGATGCAGGCTCATGCATGGGTGGTACAGATAAGTGAGCTGGTGATCTTACTCCTGATGGTAGAGAGGGATGGTATGCTCTGTGAGGGGAGGATACAGGTGATATACACATTGGAGATTTACATCTTTACATGAGGAGAGCTGCCTTCCCCCCTCAGAGGTTGGAGCCCATGTGGGGAGCTGGAGGTTTATGCCTTGCACCCATGCCGGTTACTCCGCCACTGGCGCAGCACCAATGTTGGGGGATTATTAAGCCATACACCTAAGAATGGCATAGAAGACGCGCACACACTCAGGAACAATGGTGATGTGGGTTTTTATTATTTACTGTTTCGGGATTGGGTGGGAGGGGTGGGATGTGGGGCGGCATGTGCAAGCCTTTGTTCTTTACCGGAAGGGGGGAAAGGGACTCACAGGACTGCCCAGCGGGAGGGGGTTGTTGAGATCGAATATGACATCTGTATTTTGAAATGGTTGGGAGTGTTCTTACTGTTCTCGTGTCTGTTTCTCATGCTTTTGCTGCAAAAGCGATCTGAGTGGATGAGGGGAAAGTGAAGGACAGAGGGTGCATGGTGGGGAGAATGGCAGGGGTTCTATGAATCATGGCTTCCCACATGATGAAGTTAATCACCTAGAATGTTTGGGGTATGGCAGCGTTTGAGAAACGCTGGAGGGTATTTGCTTATATGAAGCAATACCGGGTGGTGATAGCATGTCTACAGGAGACACACATTTGGGGTGACTCAGTACCTTGTTTCCAACAGAGATGGAGAGGGCAGCTCTACGCTACCTCTTATTGGGGGTTTGCGTGGGGGCGCTCATCTGGGTGACACCCGGGGTTCCCTTCCAACACCTACACCATGTGACGGATCCCGAGGGGAGATACGTGATTTTACACAACAAATTGGAGGGGGAGGGAAATATGTCTAATTAATGTATATGCCTCTAATATGGATTGCCCTGACTTCTTTCGTACCGTCATAGCAGCTGCAGCCCCTTACTTGGGTGTAGCGATAATCTTAACAGGGGACTTTAATAGTGTCCTTGATGAGACATTGGACCGTGAGCCCCCTCGTGCAAACACAAAGCCCCGAATGACTGGGACTTTAAAAGACATTATGCAGAATATGCAGCTGCGAGACGAGTGGAGGGCCCGCAATCCCACGCAAAGATTATTCTCCTGCCGTACCCCGCGACTAATATCTAAGTCAACTGGACTATTGTTTTCTTTCGCCCGAGCTGTCTCCTGATGTGAAAGGGATAACCTACTTACCCCGCTACCTGTCTGACCACTCACCGGTCTTGCTCAGTTTTGGGGGTGCTGGAAAATGCCCGGCGGTACCGGTGTGGCGGCTCAGAGCGGAGGTGCTGTCCGACCGCCCGTCCGTATGCGGCTACAGCCTCAGATGCTCTGACACACTACTTTGAGGACAACTGGGGGTTGGCATCCAGCAGGGCACTTGAATGGGAGGCCATGAAGGTTGTTATTCAGGGGGTTTATATAAAGACGACATGCAGGGTGAGACACCAGTTACAGCGGGATATTCGAACACAGGAACAGAAGTTAGGCAAGCTGGAGGCGGACTTGCCTACAGCTCCCCAGGTTATGGGGAATGGTATGGTGTGCTGCCCATGAGGCATTGTAGGAGTCTTGGCGCAGACTGGAAAAATGTACGTGTCTGACCAGTCACCGGTCTTGCTCAATTTTGGAGGTCCTTGGAAACGCCCAGTGGTACCGATGTGGCGGCTCAGAGTGGAGGTGCTGTCAGATTGCGCGTATGCGGCTACAGTCGCAGATCTCTGTCACACTACTTTGAGGACAACTGGGGGTCAGCGTCCAGCAGGGCACTTGAATGGTAGGCCATTAAAGTTGTTATTCGGGGTGTTTGTATAAAGACAAAATACGGGGTGAGACGCCAGTTAGAGCAGGATATTCGAACACAGGAACGGAAGTTTGGCAAGCTAGAGGCAGACTTGCCTACAGGTCCCCAGGTTATGGGGGAATGGTATGTTGTGCTGCCCATGAGGCCTTGTTGGAGTCTTGGCGCAGATTGGAAAAATGTATGTACACTGAGTATCAGCAGCGCTTACACATGGAGGTGGACAAAACAGGGCCTGTCCTTGCCCGACTTGTGAAAAACAGAGACTCCTCTAACGCCTATACTTCAAATGCAAGATAGCAATGGAGAACTAGTGTGCACTCAGAAAGCGATCATTGAAGTACTGGCCAAGCATCTGCCCACCGTGTATCAGAATAAACTCTCACTCAAAAGTTTATTCAAGAATTCTTAGATTATGGTGGCCCTACCACAACTTGACCACAATGCGGAGGTTGTGCTTGGGGCTCCGATGACTAGAGAAGAACTGTTGGCAGCTATCCGACGTCTCAAACCTGCTAAAAGTCAGAGGAGTGAAGGACTCCCGGCTGAGTTCTATCAACGGTTCGCCCGCTACTGGCGGATCGCCTTCTGGAGGTATATAATGAAGCATTGATGGGGCAGTCCTTGCCTGCCTCCATGCAAAAGGCAGTGGTGACCATGATATTAGAACCTGATAGGGACCCCCTATTGCCTAGTTCCAACAGACTGATTTCGCTCCTAAATTTACATGTAAAACTTCTGAACGGGATATTGGTGGCCCGGCTTCTCCCACATATGCCCTACCTGATCCACCCTGACCAGGCTGGGATGATACCGCGGTGGAACACCACACATAAGCTGCGGTGCCTGGCACATGTTTGGCATGCCACTTGCCTTATGGCCAAGGATTGTGCGTTGGCAATGCTTGATATTGAGCAGGCCTTCAACTCGGTGGAGTGGTCATATATTTGGTTAGTCTTGCAGCCGCTTGGAGTGGGGCTGGTGTTTCTTAAATGGGTCCAACTGCTGTACAAGAACCCTGTCTCCCGGATTTGGGCTAGAGGAATGGTGTTGGAACAGTTTGCATTGGACCGGGTACCCGACAGGGTTGCCCCTTATCACAGGGGCGGCGTTTGATATCCCACATCTATAAGGCGCTCCGAGATGACCTCCCTGGGGGGACTCTCCCGGTGCAAACATGATGGGAGGAGGGGGTAGGGTAGCCACTCTCGGAGCGAGTCTGGTCAAGAATTCATGAAGGGGTCCGGGAGGTGAGTTTCTATGCGTGATTTAAGCTAATACAATACAATATTGTGCATCAGGTATATCTCACTCTGTCGTGTAGTTCCTAGGAATACCCAGGACCTGCGCGTTTTGGATGACCTAAACTGAGGGCTTGGTGTCCCAACCGCTTCCGAACACCCCCACAGGATATGTCAGCCGTTAGACCAGCTAGCTCTACAGTGCCACTACCACCCCTGTATCTTACAGTGGTGTAGGTAGTTTCTGGCAACCACTGAACATGACAACCCTGATTCCTCAGGGATCGTGGAAAACAATACAGTACTTTTCGCTCAGCCACTCGTGCTCACTTATTCTCAGAAAATATACAGGATGGCGATTAGGATGTTTCAATAAGTATTTATTGGTCCAGCATCAGTCTTGTGTAAAACACATTTGCTGCGACAATCAGGAGACAGAAGCATATGAAAGAGATTGCAAGTACTAATATAGTAAATAGTAGATACATTTCTACCATAGTGCTAACAAGATGAACATAAGCAGTTCAGATAAAAACAGTAGTACTTGCATATTCCTAAAATGCGCACCCTAAGTAATTTGCCTAAATGTACCTAGCCTAGATCTGTATGTGTAGCATGTATATGCATAGATGTAGCCAAGAATCCCCTAAGGAAGTACCATCCCCCTCACCTGATGGTAGAGAACGAAGGACCCCGTCTCTGCTTTGAGGATGACACCCCGCAAGGGATGTCAGACCGCTGCGTGTCGAGGATTCAGCATGCAGGACCCTGTGTCAGCTTGGAAGGAATTCTCCTCTGATTTGTAGGGGGGAATAAGGGTCTTATATACTAGCGTGGTCAGTCCCGTGTTTCTTCTCGAATCGATATGCTTTGAAAACAATCATAAATGTTTTGAAAACAATCATAAATGTTTTTCCAAACAAATGCGATCATACACAGCGGGCTGTTGGCCAAGGATGAAAACAATGGTGACCCTTATACAGAATAATTATGCCCTGCCTGAGGACATGTTTATGTACGTCAGGTACAGGGATTATGATAGAATAATAAGAGCCTGGCATCAAAGAGACAGGAGCAAGCTACTAGGTAAAAGGTCACCTGTTCAGAACTGTTATGTTGTGTGGATGGGACAATGTATGTAAATAGGGGTATACATGGCAGGACTAGCCTAAAGGACATGGCACCCACTCCTCATCAAAAGGTCAACAGGGTCAGCTAGATAATGATAAAGCTAAGGCCATTAAAAAGCATAAAAAATCATTTACAATAAAAATACTAAAAGCACTTTAAAAAGCCTGAAAAAATTTCTATAAAAGAAAAGTCATTTTTTCCCTAAAAGCGTTCAAAAGGTCCTCTAAATGTGGTTATTATTACACTAAGCACCTTGAAAGCCATTACACTCAGTTAGAGCAGAGAAGGAGAAAAATAAAACAAAGTCAGTTACGACCTTCAATTTTGTAAATGTTTAAAAAATGCCGAATAGTTCCCAGTACAGGAAAGGCCAGATTGTTTGTGAATCCTGTGCCGAAGACTCAACATCGCAGAATAATGCATCCGCAGGTGACAATCCCTCCAGTACTTCCAATATAATGTTGAGTGAGCAAAGATGGTCATCTCTGGTTCCCACAGCAGCCACCGGGGAAGAATTAGATGCCTGCGCGCTGGAACCGATGCCAGTACCTCTGGAGCAGAGCCGATTTCCTTTCCAACAGGAGCTGAAGCATCCCTTGGAGGCTCTAGAAATGCTGTCATCAACATGGGAATACGCTGTGGACAACTGTACACGTGGGCCCGCAAGGGCTATAGGAGCACGTCTATGTCCGGTGGCGCAACCAATGAAAGTGTCAGACACAGATCCAACATGCATCCGAATCCGCAGAAGAGACAGCGGAACACAGGCAGGACACAGTCTAGCCAGACTGGTCTAAAAGACAGGAACCAATGCTCACTCAGCTCTCGAAGCCGAGGCGTAGTCCGGTAGAACACCATACGCTCACGACAACGTCCTTCCAGCAGTGTTCTCTCCATGTCTTGAAGGATTGAGACGTCCATTGCAAATCAATAGGATTAGGATGCCCACCACTGATAGCAGGACCAAGGGAAGCCCTCCAAAAATGCTTCCAAGTACGGAGTGTAGGAAAGCTGGAAGTACTCCGAAGATGGTCTGAAAGGTGGTTAAGAGACCTGATCGAAGACTCTTAAATAAGTGTTCGATCCCACTCGTATCAGACATGTTAAAGATACGATGAACCATTTCTCCGAAATGGATCGGGAAGTTCGTACGGACCAGGGCCTATATCTCTGCTGAAGACCTTGCAACATGGAGATCAAAAGTCTCCCGGGCTAAAGTTAAGGCCACATTTTGTTGAAACAACATGGCTTTCAGTCTGCTCAGTGAATCAAACCTTATACTGGAAACATTCAACGAAGGCCACAGTGGTGCCTTCCTAACTAGGCGAGCTGGGGGAAACAATACTTGCTTACAACAAATAACCCTGGAGTTTACTGTGACAAGACACGCGATGCCTGGCCCCATTCCGCAACAGCCTTGATCATTCAGCATTAAATAACTCCCATTTGAGAGTAACTCAAAAACTGGATGAATCACTGCAGCTGGGGAGCCTTTCAAGTAGCAAGATAAGTTCGCTGATGAAGCATTACATGCTCCGTGAAGCGAGACCTCCTTACACACTAAAGACCTACTTGAAGCCTTCTCATAGTCTGTACCACTTAAGAAAACGTCAGTGTCCTTATTTCTGCAGTTATATCTGTACAGTAGCTCCCAGGTTTCCTGTATGTACCCTTCACCCAACGCTTCATACCTGCCTACCCGGAGGCATTTCGGGCAGTATTGGAACTGGAATGTCGTGATTGGCAGTGTGATATAGCCATTATTTAACCATTCCGTAGATGCTGACTCTGCTACTGTAAAAGGTAACTTCTTTAATTTTTCAATGAGCAGCATGGTGTACTTTGTATCTCTGCATGCCATGGTCATTTGTCTGTCGGTCAGATTATAAGCCGAAAATAGATTTGTGCCATTAATGTACCGCCATGGCACGTGGCCAGAACGTAATGATTGTAGCGTCCAGCTTAAAAGCATAATGGAGCGCAATTGAGATTGCCCGTGTTGTAAAATAGACAAATCTTGTTCCATTATGTCAATTGCTGAGTACACAACGTTGCCCAGTGAATAAATATGTGAGGAAAGTGTGATCATTCCATTGTCTACCACAGCTAACGCTTTTTCTAGGTTAATTCTATCAATCTCATGTAATCTCTCAGCAGCATCCTGTTGGGAGGCTTTCCATAGTTCATTGTAGATGGCATATAAGAAGCGTTCTTTACGCGGTTTCTTGGGACCAAGCAAGAAATCCCTAAGATCCATGTTATCTGATAGAAGGGACAAGTGTCGTTTCACCTGTAAAAGTGTTGAGGTTTTTAGCCATTCTAGGCATAACTTCATAACATTATAAGAAGTCACTACCCCTGGGTCGTCTGTATGTACATAGCGTGGGTCAGGCCTATGGATACTAAACCCTCCGGTGGTACCCTTGAATCTTGACTGACACCTAATCGTGTCGATAGGCCAAACCAATCAACCAACCCTTCAAATTGGGAGCTGATGAATTGTATGTACCATGCTGTATCATTGCACCCAGCATCTCTTCACTTATTAGTGTGTCATTTAATATACCTTCAATAGATGGGGGCAAGGTGATGCGTGGTGTTTTCAGGTCTTTTTTTTTTTTGCAATCCCGTAGCAGGTAGTCTGTTGCACTGTTCTGTTCAGGAAAATTATCTGTAATGGTATGAGGCAAGCTCTAAATAATGCCTCTGTTCCCTTAACCTACCAATCTTTCGTCCCCCAGATGGATTTTGTGTCTATTGTGTCCTTCCAATAGTTGAAACCTTGTATAGATAGTTGGGAGATAAAAGGTGCTGAATATTTAAGCTTGGTGTTTGTCAGCATTATTTTCTTCGCAGTTGCATTCATTTGCGCAAGCTTGTAGTAGTATGACTTTGGGTCTGATGTATTAAACCCTGAAAAGTATGCACATTTCTGTGCGAATGTGGCAGAACCACCTTTCGGCGATGTCGGGCAATATTCCCATTGATGGTAAGTGTTAACAGTGTGTGGAACATTCGCTTTATGCAAAAAGTGATGACCATAATGGTGGTAACAATACATACAGTCGAAGTCAGGTGTATCTTCATACAATTCCCTTCATGAAAATGCAGCAGATTGTTCTAGATCTGAGAGCATAGTGTTTACACTCTCAATGTCCCAATCATCAGAGAGTGTACTCGGGGTGATGAAATCATTCAATGAAATTTTAAGTACATGTGGAATTTTCAATGTTCAGTAGGATCAAATACATCATATGAAACCCTATCCCAAACTATACCATCCGGTAAAGGCACTGCTGTAATGTTCACTAGGGACAGGTTTCTCTGTTCACGGTGTGATGACGTATGTGGTTTCAAGACCAAGTTCACAGATTGCACTGCAGAGCGGTGTGGGATATAATGTCTATTCAAGTAGTAGGAAAAAGACAGTTACTATACCAATCCAAATTAACAGGAACAGGATCCCTAATGCAAACCAAAGATGTAACCAAGGGGACACAAAGTAAGTCTTTTTCAGCCAGAGATGGAATTGTCTGAATTTTTCTTTTTTGGAAATGGGTGGCGTTTGCTCAGGTTCACTTGGATCTGAAGAAAAGTCATCGAAGTTGATGAAGTAGCCAGACGCAGTTGGATCTATCTTTGGGAGCTCAGCAGTGTTTGTAGAACTGGCAGTTGCTTCTTGTGGAGGCACATTGATGTAAATTTCATTATTGGGCGGAATTGCAATTTGCGTTTCAGTTGTATTTGGATGTTGTTCAGTTTCAACTGGTGTAATTCATACTCCTTTATTTGCTACTCCGGTATCTTGCGCATTGGAGTCTTAAAACGTTATTAGTCTTTCCATCTGAACTTCCTGTATAGTAATGAGAGGAGATCTGCGGCTACTCAGGACTCCACCCGGCCTACTGTTTAGAATCGGCCACATAGTGTGGTTTGATCAGATCAATGGAGACAAATCTTCTTTCTTTTTTGCCGGCAAGAGGCAGAAGAAGTACTGTTCTTGTTCCTTGAACCGCCAGGACAGGTACAGGTGTTCTGTAGAAGGGCCCAAACACCTCCTTGTCGACCATCTTTTCTCTGACCAGGTACCCAATCTTCAGGACCCAGACAGGTCTTGCCGGTACCGGTTTCACTTCCCCAGTGGCGGTGCGTTATACTTGGACGTTGCTTTGTAATGCCCGGAATTCATTGAGTTTCTGTAAAACAGCCAAATGATCATTCAATTCAAATGGTTTTACATCCGCCACTGTGCTGGCACAGTCGAGGTCAGGTACCCACATTCTTGTCCCAATTAGGATCTCATAGGGGGTACGTCCTCCCAAGGATTTTCCTGGCATATGGTTTAGTCCCCTCTGGACCCCATATAGGTGATTGACCCAACTATCACCCGTATCTAATACCCTTGTTGTTAAGGATTGCTTTAGGTCCCGGTTTTTCCTCTCCACCACCGAATTTCCCTTGGGATGGTAGGGGGAGGAGTACCGCTAGGCCACGCCCATACTTTCCATGGATTCCTTGTAAGCCTGTGAGCTAAATGCAGGGCCACGGTCGGAATGTAACGTGCCAATTGTGTATGTCCTGATGAAAACTCGCAAATCCTTAATAACAGCTTGAGCGTCAGCCGAGCACTGAGGCCAAACCCATAGAAATCTAGAGCATGAATCCACTGCCACCAATATGTACTTGTAAGCCCCACCTGAATTTAAGGGGCTGCAGAGGTCCAAATAGACACATGCGAGAGGTCTGTCTGAAATAAGTAATGGTGTTTGTGGTGGCCCTGCTACGGTGGAACCCTTCATCTGCTGGCAGATTTCGCACTTTAAGACATAAGCCTTTATTTGTTTAGACAAACCTGGCCACCAGAATCGCCGCTTCAGTAATGAAATTGTAGCAGTGACTCCTGCATGTGCTGAGCCCAGACCCTCGTGTGCAGCTAGAAAACCTAACCTGCGATCCATGTTTATTATAACTCTATCCCCCACTCCTGGAATTTGAGTATACAGTGTGTTTTGCGCATCTAATTTATAGCAATATTTGAGTAGAAAGCCCTTCGGTACGGCAGAGCCATTCTTTGAGGCGTTGACAGCTATCGGTATGTGTCCGTCTATTCTCATGCTGGAAAGAGTGATTGCAGCAACGGCAGCAGTTCGCACTGTCGCCTTGGCAGCTTCACAAGCCAGTGAATTCCCTTCAACGTGTATGCCAACAAGCTGATGACTCAAGGTGTGAATTTGAGCCTGTGGCAGGCGTGCTTTCAGCTTTGCCACTTGTCCCCATAACATTTTATGCTTAATTGTGCAACCCTCGGAATCTCTAAACCCATTCTGGCCCCAGTAATGAAGATATTCATTATAGGACTGCACACAATAAAACTAATCGCACACTATTAGTGAGGGGTATTCCAGATCCGTATATTGTAGTGCTAGTATCAGGGCTTTCAGCTCTGCCAGCTGTGCCATACAATCTCCTAGAGATTGTGTAGTTGTACTGCTGGGATGGAACTTACCGTCCTGCATAAGTCCCTTCACTATAGCACATGCTGCGCTATACTGTTGTTAACTTCCAATGGCAGGCGCAGAACCATCAGTATAAATGATGTACTCATACTTTTCTAGAGGCAAGATTTCATTCGGGAGAGGGTATTCTTGTTCGTACTAAAGGAACGCTTGTGTTTTCAGTGTAGAATCGTATTTGTAATCTACGTCTGTTGCAGTGAGAGAATTAGCCCATTGTATCCATCGCGGATGCAGTGTTTTCGCATTTGGAATGCTCGCTTTGGTAACAGCTTCTAAAGTTGGTACCTGGGTAACAACTATTATGCGTTTCCCTTGTGCTAGTGCTCTTTCTCTTACTACAGCAGTCTGTACTGCTGTCAGTATTATTTCTGTGGCCGCAAATCGCATTTCAGCATTTGTGTATAAATGTGACTTGTGTGCAATTGGGACTAACTCCCCTTTATTGAAAGTGATGTATGTATATCCTGATAAACCTGTGACTACCCGGATCCCCAAGTTGGTAGAATTCACAAGTGTGTCAAGTGTTTTGATGCTATCATGTCAGCCTGAACTGAACATAGTATATCTGTATGTTCCTGTGTCCACTGATGTGCTGTTAAATCAGGTCTTATTAAGTCGTAGAAAGCTTTTACTCTTTCTGCATAATCTAGAATGTATGTTCTGCCAAAATTTTGAAATCCTAATATGGATTGTAAACCCTTCAGAGTCTTTGGAGGATGGAGCAGTCGCACTTTTCTAAAAAGTTGGCTGTCAAGCTCTTGCCTTCACTTGATAGCTCATATCCCAAAAATAGGACATTGGGATGGGCAATTTTTGATTTCTTGAAATTAAATTTGTAGCCCAAGTTGGCGAAACCCACGATTATGTTGTTCACCCTGTTCAAGTGTTCAAGCAATTCATTGTCCGTCAGATAGATGTCATCCACATAGGACACTGCCTCGTCGTCGCATGTTTGTAATAATTCTGACACTCTTGCCGAGAATAGCCCCGGACTGTTCTTATACCCTTGGGGCAAACGGAAAAAAAATCGCTGAGTGCCTAGGGCAGAGAATGCTGTCCAATATCTACTTTCTGGAGCTATATTTTGGCAGAACAATCCATTCGAGATATCTAATGTTATTTTGTATTTCTTCCGCACAATGTTATTCATTAATGCGGCACTATGTGCATTTTGAACTGCAAATGTTCATGTGTATGTGTTTAAATGTCAGTAATCCAAAACTAGACGATATGAGTTGTCAGGTTTCATTACGGGAAACAAGGGATTGTTCATTGGGGAGGTGCAAGTCTCAATCACACCTTGGTATTCAGGTTGGTCTAAGATTTCTTTAACCTGTCTTTTTGCATCATTTTTAATAGGGTACTGTCTCTGTGGATTTGGAGTAAATTTTAATGGGATTTCGTGGTGAGTAGACTCCACGCCCCACCCTACATGGCTGCAGTATAATGATGGAGCTAGCGCTAGCGCCCACTCCTGCGCGTATGAATGTTTTAAAGATTCTGGAACGAGGTTGAAGAAAGCAGGCAAAATGACACTTTCCCCTTTTGGGCAATCCATCACAAATTCTGGCAGCCAATCTTTTTCTGTTAACAGAATGTCATATCAATATGTTAAGTTCTCCCAAAAGAGACCTTCAACTTTTCTTGAGATGTCCCCCTCTATTTGGAGTGTAATTTTGTGTAATCGATGTGGGCCACTAACTCTTGTATCAGGTGTTTCCACCGTAATGTATTCATTCAATACTTCTGTCACCAGAAAATCCTTCAGGTTCTGGCGAGCTATTGTTACTTCTGTTGCACTGTCTAGCATCGTCAGAGACCATTCCCCGTTCAGAAGCTGAGTCCTCAGTAACCTGGGCATGTCTAATTTTCAAGCCAGCTACTTTCTTCTTTTTGAATTAAGGCTTTGCTTTAGGTTGTTCTTCCTGTTTAATAATGTAATCTGAATTTCAATGTGTTTCCCTTTTTGTTTTTGGTTGATCTACCTGCTTTTGTTCTGATCGCCCGTCCCTCTCCGAGTTTTTTGATGAACCCTGAAAGGAACGAAAGGAACGTGTATCAGTGTCCTGATACCTGTCAGGTTTCCTAATGTTATCACGATTCCTAAGGTTGTACCTTTTTTCAGAGGACTCCCGTTGGGGAGACCCACCCCTTGATCATGAATTCTTTTCTGAATTGTTATTTTAAAAGTTTTTGTTTTCCCATTTCTTTTTAGAAGAAGAGGGTGCTTGCTTCGAGTTGTCTTTGTCGGGTCTACCCGCCATTTGTGGCTTCCCTGGTTTGGCTCCCAAACTATCTCTACCTAATGCGGCATAGGTTTGTTTGATCATTTTTGGTGATTCCTGCTCCTTATTTATAGGAGCTAATTCCCTTAGGCGGTGGTGTGTAGCCACTGCTGCTGCCTCCCCTTTTATGTTGCTCAGCATGATTGCAGAGACTTGGGCAAAGTTACCCATCAGTTTCATTCCCAAGTCCAGGGCATTACCTGCCCCGTACTTATTCTGTATCTGTTTCAATACCTCTGGAACGACTGCTATGGAAGGGGTACTGTGTATTCTGGTGTATACAGCAGCAAATCTTGTTCCCCAGGTGGTACAATCTTCAATCGAGGGAACCATCCCCATTGACAAGCAAATAGTTAGCACTCTATGTTTTTCCTGCGGACCCATATGGGGAAATACTTTTTCCAGTTGTGCTATTTTTTGTGCTATCCAGAACGGAATTTGCTCCCGTTTGGATGGAATTGTCCCCATCAATGATTTTAGTGTCTGTGTGTTAATTGTAGGTGTGGTCTGATGTGGACCAACTGGAGCATTTCTTGCAGGTTGAACTGTTAATGTTCCCATGACGAACTGGACAATGTGTCTGTATAGCCGGACTATGTCTTTATATATTGATGGGACTTCATCCACTGGTTGTGTATCTATCTCTGGATGTGGAGTGTATGTCGCTAAGAGCGGCCTGGTCGCTCCTTCTATGCTGAGTGGACCGAGCCTTACGACAGATGTTGCGTGTGGGAGGGCGCCTTTAAACCAAATTCTGTGTTGCTGGTAAGTTAACGGGACTTCAATGTCGTCGTATTGAATGTATTCTTCCGGTGGTTCAATTACAATGTATGTGTGGAACAATTTTGTCTGTGGATCTGCAGGTGGGAACTGAATCCAAGAATAAAATATCTCTGATCCGAACACCTTGTGTGCATCAATCACGAAGGTAACACAGCCACCCGTTGCGGGTACGCCGTGTTCTATCAACTTAATAGTTACTGCATTTCTACAGTTCTCTGTAATGTTGAGAGTGTTAGTCTTCTTCCCCCGTACCTGAACCGCCACTCGTGGACTCAGTCATTCTCAAAAAGTAGAAGAATAAATGTTTTTAGAAATGTAGGGGTTTTGCACTATGTGGGAACCTTCTTCCTTACAAGCTTGTTAAACCTTCAGCCAATACACAGGATATATCTGCTCAGCTGAGGCGGATTTCTCTTCCCACTTCAGATGTCTCTGAAAAGGTGTGTGTAGGGCTTTCTGAGAAAGCACGACTGAACTACTCAGATTTTAACTGTTAATATAAGAACCAAACCAACGTTGGCAGCGCCATGTTGCGTAGTTCCTAGGAATCCCCAGGACCTGCACGTTTTGGATGACCTAAACTGAGGGCTTGGTGTCCCAACCGCTTCCGGACACCCCCACAGGATATGTCAGCCGTTAGACCAGCTAGCTCTACAGTGCCACTACCACCCCCTGTATCTTACAGTGATGTAGGTAGTTTCTGGCAACCACTGAACATGACAACCCGGATTCCTCAGGGAACGGTGGAAAACAGTACAGTACTTTTCGCTCAGTCACTCGTGCTCACTTATTCTCAGAAAATACACAGGATGGTGATTAGGACGTTTCAATAAGTATTTATTGGTCCAGCGTCAGTCTTGTGTAAAACACATTTGCTGCGACAATCAGGAGACAGAAGCATACGAAAGAGATTGCAAGTACCAATATAGTAGATAGTAGATACATTTCTATAGTGCTAATAAGATGAACATTTCTACCTTAGTGCTAATCAGATGAACATAAACAGTTCAGATAAAAACAGTAGTACTTGCATATTCCTAAAATGCGCGCCCTAAGTAATTTGCCTAAATGTACCTAGCCTAGATCTGTATGTGTAGCATGTATATGCATATATGTAGCCAAGAATCCCCTAGGGAAGAACCATCCCCCTCACCTGATGGTAGAGAACGAAGGACCCCGTTTCTGCTTCGAGGATGACACCCCGCAAGGGATGTCAGACAGCTGCGTGTCGGGGATTCAGCATGCAGTACCCCGTGTCAGCTTGGAAGGAATTCTCCTCTGATTTGTAGGAGGGAATAAGGGTCTTATATACTAGAGTGGTCACTCCAGGGTTTCGATATGTTTTGAAAACAATCATGAATGTTTTGAAAACAATCATAAATGTTTTTCCAAACAAATGCGATCATACACAGCGGGCTGTTGGCCAAGGTTGAAAAAAGTGGTGACCCTTATACAGAGTAATTATGCCGTGCATACATGTTTATATACATCAGGTACAAGGATTATGATAGAATACTAAGAGCCTGGTGTCGAAGAGACAGGAGCAAGTTACTAGGTAATAGGTCACCTGTTCAGAACCGTTATGGTCGTGTGGATCGGACAATGTATGTAAATAGGGGTATACATGACAGGACTAGCCTAAAGGACATGACAACTCCACAGACCTTATTCAAAATCTACCCGGACCGCTCGGTGCATGCCCCTCATGCGGAGAGGCGGAGGCGACCTTTCTACATATGGTGTGTACATGCCCGGTCCTAAATCAATATTGGGGAGCTATAATTGCACGTTTGCAACAAGCTACAGGATGGACAATCCACAGGGAGATTCGATCAGTACTGCTGGGACTGTTGCCTACTCCTAAAGCCAAGAAATTGAGTAGACAGTTTGTCCTTTTGGGGTTAGTTTTAGCGAAAAGACGTATTACAATAGCATGGCTAAGACCTGCACTCCCGGAGATTGAAGGATGGCTGCGGGGTATGTGTGAGTGGGCGACCGCGGAGACGATCCGCATGAAACATTTCCGGAAGAATGAAAATCTCGAGGATGATATCCAGGCATGGGCGGCTATGCTAGTGGACCTGAGGGAATCGCAGGCCCCCGATGCACTGGAGGATTGATATGGTGGAAGGCACTGCTGTTTTGGGGAAGGTGGCAGGCGGATGATTATGGACAGGGAGTTTGGTGACAATACCTTGAGATACCTGGGACCCCCACACATCACACATAATATGAGAGTGGGAAACATGACATGGAGGGGGAGGGCGGGGGTAGTTAATGGTGTTTAGTTGGCATAGAAATCATTGCATAGAACTGTACGGGGAGAACCCCCCAAAATAGTTGGCGTGGCCGTACATGGTTCATATCTGTGGTTGTGGGGGGCAGGGGAGTGGTGGGGAAACATGGGTCTCCCTGACATGTCTCGTGCTTGTAAAACTTGTTCTCATGATTCAAAATGCCAATAAAGTTTTGTAAAAAAATAAAAACACTACTCATTCCTTCAGGTTGGGCCACATGATAAGGAGGTGGATGGGTTGAGAACAACACATCCAGAAAGTCATCACTAGAATCACTATCACTATCTTCACCTGATCCCTCTGCATTTTCTACTTTATCCTCGTTTTCCTTTTTTGTTTTCTCTTTTTCTTTCTGAGGTTCTTCACTCATCAGTGCAAGGTATAACCTAGCTCCTTCAATCATATCAGTTCTCCATTTTTGTTGTTCTGCATCCCATCTCGCTTCAGCACAGGTGCACACTGCCTTTCTGACTCTACCCTAATATTTCTCTTTGACGTGAACAACATGCTCCCAGGCATTAAGTGGCTCATACTATGAGGATCTAGGAGGTGGCTTCATCTCATACAATTCCCTTCCCAGGTTTTCAATAATTCTCAAATTAAATGTGCCATAGCATGGAACCATCAATTCACCTTATTTTTCTTTGATCTTATGCCATTGACTTAACCAAATTTAGGTGCAGTGTCCCACATTTATTGACATATAATGACCTGCTGTGCCTTCTGGCAGCGCCTTTTCTCCTTTTCTAAGAGGGGCTCTCACATCTCCCCTAAACAAATCTCTTATAGCCTTGAAAAATGTCATTTTTTAACAATATTATCAAAAATCACAAGTAGAATTGTTGTTTCAAACCAGGAAATAATTTCTTTACCCACAGTTCTCATTTGGCGTCAACAACCAATAGCAGTGTGACACTCTGGGACATATCACCAATCTCAGCGTGGCACAAATGCTAACTGATCAATCTCAGCACAGCACACCATGATGTAGCTTTCACTCCTCAAAACGGTTCACCCTCTTTTACAATTTTCATGATCACCCTCTTTCCTCAATACTAAGCAAGCAAACACAAAACACAAAGCGATTTCAACAAATAACTTTTGTCTGCTCCACTAAAGAAATCAAAGTATTCAATCACGCAAGAAATGGGTTTGGAGCGAATCTTTCCGACCTACTGAGACACATACTAGAGTGAAATCTCAACAATCGGAATTCATCCGGATCAGTGCAGCTTCTCCTTTGCGCAACAGGATCCACTACACCAACCACACCTTACTCTCACACAAAGGTATACGTCCCTATCTCAATTGTGCAACCGATAACCTCTCATGACTAGCAACACAATACTTAGCAGATAAATTACAATACAGCGTATTCCACACTTATACATCTATGGTGGAAGAGGTGTGGCACAGCGGCCAGGGCAACTGACTCCAGAACCTGGTGGCTCACGGTTTGATCCCCGCTGCCAGTGGCAGATCAGCCCAGCACCATGTGACTCTGGGCAATAGCTCGCTTAATCTTCCCGACGGCCCCCAGCGCCTTGTCACCTTCGGGTAATTGTTTGCGCTTTACAAATACTGGACATTTACATTTATCCCGGGATCTTGGGCTACGTCCAGCCTGATAACAACTTCAACTGCTCACCATTAAGTGCATTCACATCTGTACCACAACTAAAACATCATCTCATTACACCGCTCAGTCTCAGCAAAATACAGCAAGCTTGACATTAACAATTACAACGTGTGCCCCTATTAATACTCACTCCTCCGCTGTTTCAACTATTTTCCGAACTGCTGGAACTCCGCTGATCCTCCGAATCAGGGCATGGTTTTTAAGGGTTAGGGCTGGGTTTGGGAAAGTCTAGAATTTCTACAAGAGATACACTAACTTCCTTTGCTTAAATAGCTAGCCATTCGACATGCTACCATCTCTGGCGTGCTGGGCCTTAGTTTCTTAGTCAAGTTGTCAAAGATTTTTCCCCATTCGCCATATGAAACTTTGATAGCTGACATGAAGCATTGAAAGGGAGAAAACATCAACAATGCAGTTTTAACTTTTGAAGCCCATGTGACTCCACAATGAGGACCAGGAATTGCTGAATATGATAAATGAGTTTTATTTGGATTACCAATCAATCCAGTAAATATGAAAGTTAACATTAAATTTAATACGTACATTAGTTCAATAGACAAAGTGAAATATTTCAGTTGATTGACATGCAACAGAATAAGATACAGATTTGTGATAGCCACAAAAATACAATAACAGATAAAAGTGAGCAGGTGTTCCATAAAGGAACTTTCCTTCTCTACTCTAATCATTGGTCAGATATAGGGTCATCTATTAAGGGTCTGTAATTCTGGAGCATAAAGAAGAAGGGGTCAGTAGAAGTCCAAAGAAAAAGGAAATAAGTATTTAGCATAAAGCTTCACACTTTGAAGAATAGGGCAAGCAGAGATATCTGTACCTCTCAAAGTCTAAAGGGATCTCTCCTAATACCAACTATAAGAACACCACTTTAAAAGTAACAAGAGATTCAGAAACGTCTTATCTCCGTTCACACCTCCAGGACCCAATCAGAGCACCACTTGAGTGCATCTGCAACATAGGTCTGAATTCACAACGCATCAAACTGAGACTTGGGTTCTCAGTCTTGAACATCTTGTCATCCTGGTACATGATGAATAGAAAGCTTCTTTCGACCATTGTTTCTCCACGTTCACTGCCAAGTCTCTCTCAGGCCTCTCTATCAGCTGTTTAATACAGACAATAAGCCTTTCTCTAGCTAACGAAATAATAAACCTGCAAGAAAAGGAGAACATGCTGGTAAGCAAAATACATTTCAACTGAGGCCTGTAGTCAGGCTAACTTTAGTTAAGCTTTTACGGCCAAATTCACAAATGGCCTCCGCAGTCGTGGTGGAGGCCTCGCCGTCGTGGCTGAGGTCCCGCACTTGTGGCGGTACCTCCATACAGCAGTTTCCCATTGTGGAGGTCCCGCCACGAATGCGGGATTCCCTCCTCAACTGTGGTGGCCATTTGTACATTAGGCCCTTAGTGTGCTCTTGGTTATACATGCACATGTGTAACTTTAAAAGAACTGCAAAACATGAACAAAAGAATACATGTTTAAATATGCAAATATAGCTTGAAGTTAAAGTGTAAAACATGAATAAAGAAATCATGATTCACGTTTAAACTGAACATTAGTGCACACATATATAAATCGCTAGTCTATACAGTGAATGCATTTCAGTAGTGCATTTAAATGCTGCACACTTGGTAATAAAGTTAAGGCACACAAAGATTATAATGTCAAATGTAGCATGTATATAATTGAATTGCTGTGATGTGTAAAGGTGGACTCCAAATTGCGTTGCTCCAGTGTCAAACCCTTCACCACCTAAGGGGCTTGGGCGTGTAGTGAGAGTGGGCTCTCCATGGAGCAGTTCTGCTCAGAGCAAAAATTGTTTGTAATATGTACTTTTCCACCCATGTGTGGTTGATTCCCACGCTAGAGCATCTCTCCACGAAGGATTCAGCACACGACAAAGGCTGTGCGTAGTAGAAGCTTAGGCACCTAGTGGTGCTTGGGTGTCTGGACTGAGTGGGTTCTCCATGGAAAGTTGTTCACAGGGCAAATATCGTCTGGATCAAAGGCTTGCCCACTCATGTCTGGTTGATTCACCACATGAGTTTGGCTGTCCACAAAGTGTTCGGTACTGGGTGAAGGCTGTGCGTAGGAGGACCTTGCTTCACCTAAGGGAGCTTGTGTGAGTGAATGGTAATTTATGGATACAGGATTCTGTGCCAATTAGTACTTACATTTCATATCTGAAATCCTGTACAGGTTTATGGAGTTATTTGAACAACAGTAGGTTTGATCATTTTGGCAGGGATGTCAACAGTTATGTCATCAATTATGTCAGTTGAGATCTTATTGCTGATGTCATCAATGATGTAATTGAGCATGTCATGAGTAATGTAGTATATGAAGTCATAAGCAGGGCATGGTGGGGGCACAAGTTATAATTAGCTCAATAAACTGTCACTGGTGAATTAGTGTTTTTTCGCTTATAATGTGACGTTATGACTGACATTTTTTCCTAACAATAGCATCAATTTAACCTTTGGTTATTTTCAGTGAATTTGTAGGGTTATTTTTAACGTAAAGTTAAATATTATTACCATACCTAATTATAACATCACTTTGACCTTAGGGTTGTTCAGTGAATTTCTGTTTTCTTTTGAAACATAAAGAAACATCTTATTACCAAACTCAAATTTAATCTTCAGTTTTTTTCACTGAATTTCTGGTTTTAAAAAAAATGTAAAGTAAGATCTTATTACCATACTCAACCTCCACGGGCAGTCAAGCCCCTGTAAGTAGCCAACTACCCACAGACCCCCCACCCCACTTTCTTTCTTTAAAAAAAATGTCAGTCCCGTGGGAGTCCCGTGGGAGAATACACGTCAGGATGGTGTCCCATGAGACCACACTGGGGGGCTGCGATGGGTTCCATGGTAGATCCCACTTGGGACCCCCTCCATACAGGCAGGGAGTCAGGGTACTCCTAGCCTGCCCCATAATGCTTCATTTTTAAAAAAAGTTTCAGGACACGGGGACAAGGTCCACGTGACCTGTAATGGCGGGCACAAATTTTCTGCTTTCATGTTTTGCTAGCAAGTGAGATTGGTAGGTCCCGTGGGACAACCGGGTTCCAAGGGACTTAACCGTCCAGGAGGAAAAAAAGCCTTAACGACCAAAAGGCTCTGTTGTTTGAATTTGCAGTTCCGCAGGAGGACTGTGGTACTCCCAATGGACCAGCCATTTAAATATCTCTATTTTTTTTTTACCTAAATTTCTCCGAAACGGCTGAACAGATTTACACCACATCATAAAAAGCAACCTTTCTGGGCAAAGAAAGGGCTTTCTCCTAAATTTGGTGTTATTCTGTCCAGCCATTTTCTCTCTCTATCACTGTTCAAAAATCTCTATGGAAATTGCATGGTGAAATTGAGGTTAGGGAACCCGCTTTTTCTGAATGCCACTTTACAGATTCCTACAAAACTTTCTAGTTTTGTGAAGGTTTGTCAATGGCACCAAATTTGTTAGCAAACCAAAAACGCTTTTACCTATGGAAATCTGACCTAACTATAACTACACAGTTGCTAGTATCTTTGTTGCCATTTGATGAATCTTCACGAAAATTTCCCCAAAAATGTTCATCCACTTCAGTTTCTTCCTGGAAAGTTTTGGGGTGATCCATCAAGCGGGGCCTGAGAAAACAGAAAATCCCCATGCATTTTCCATAGAATTTTTGGAAAGCGATATTGCATAAACTACTGATGGAATTACATCAAATTTGACAGGAAGCTTGATCTTGGTCCAGAAACAATGCTTTTTGTGATTTGGTTTAAATCCATTTAGTAGTTTTGGAGATATTAAGCTCCAAAAATATTCGCTTAACTGGACGATTGAATTCGAGGGAGTCTCACAGGAGTCCCTCGAACTCAGTATTAAAAAATAGAGCCTTCTGATTGGCTCAAAGGGCTGTTTACCATTGGGCCATCTTGCTCCCATGGGAGCAAGGCTCTGATTAGCTGCCTTCAACATTAGGAAAAATGTTGCAGGCAGACATTACAGGACTCGGGGACTTAGTGCCCTGTCCTGAGGTTATGGGAAAAAATTAATATAAGGGGCAAGGTAGGGATACACTTCCCCCTAGGCCCTGTGCAAGACTCATGGGACTCCCAGGGGATTGCTCATTAAAATAAATAAATGGCAATCACTGTTTAAATATTTTAATTATTTGGGGGAGGGATCATGCGGCCTCCTCACTGAGATAAACCCGGGGACCCCATCCCGGTGGGTCAAATTATTCAAAAAGGGGAGGGGGCATGCAGCCCCCCTCCCCAAGCCTTAAGAGGCCCCAGGGATCCCATCTCCTGGTACCAAAAATATATTAATAGGGGAGGGGACACATCCCTTCTCCTAGCCTGTAGCAGCCCCAGGAACCCACATCCCCAAGACCAAAGTGCTTACTTTTAGGGGAGGGGGCTCGCGGCTCCCCTCCCTGAGTCAAGATGTGTCCTGTGGACCTGTGGTGATGTTACTAGAGGAGCATGGAACACAGTGACATCAGTGGAATGTATGATGTAGCTATGTTCCATGCCTTGTTCTGACAGTTATTTTCTGTGCCCCTTTCGTACCAGATGTGTTGTTTGTCTATCAATAATAAATACGAATTCCAGCATCAATAAGCATGGATTATCGTCATTTTAAGTTTGATGAGGAGAACTAGGGGAAGTATTGTGAGTACATCTATCAGAAATGGGAAGTACCGTGTGATCCTGATACTTTTTTGCTTTATAATAATAATGTCTCCCTGGGTTCCCTGGAATCTACCCAGGGCACCCAGTCTGCTATGGGACCGTGGAGGGAGGCTCAAGGCCTCCGCAGTCCCAATCAAGCACCTGTCTCCTGCGGGAGCCGGCATTGATATTGCACACAGGGAGCTGCTGAAAATGCAGCTCGGCTGTGTGCAAGAGCAAAAGTTTAATCTCTTTCCCTGACCGCATGTCTGCGAACAGGGAAAGAGATGAAACCTCCGCTTCCGGTGGGTGGGAGCACTCTGACAGTTCCCGCCCGCTGGAACCGGAGTGTTTGCTTTTCCTTGGTGGGAACTGTGAGCTCTCGCCAAGCAAAAGCAAACAACCTTGTCGCAGGGGTAGGCACCCCAGGACATAGCATGAGTCAGCCCTGAGGGGTGGCGATCCCCATGGCCATAATTGGCTCCTGGAGGGGAGGACATGCCCCCCTCTTTAATGTTAATTGTACCCCCAGGGAGGTGGTGGGTAACGGGTCCAGGGGTCCACTAGGACCCCCTATTTAATGTTAATTGTAGCCCTGGGGAGGTATTGGTCCCCAGGGCTCGTGGTGTCCAACAGGCCCCTCTATTCATTTAATTTATATCCCCAGGGAGGTAGTGGTCACCAGGGCTCAGGGGGTCCGCGTGGCTCTTCCTATTTGTTTTATTTATAGCCCCAGGGAGGTGGTCCCTGGGGCCTAGGGGGTCCACGCAGACCCCCTGCCATAACTTTAACATAATCCCCAGGGAGGTTGTGGTTTCTGGGGCATAAACATGCCCCATGGAGGGGGGCCACGTGTGCCCCCTCCTTTAATTTAATAAGGAAGACATGCCCCCGGTACCGGGCCTTATTAAAAACAAGCACAGGAGACCAGACTTGACACTTAATCTTTGCAATTTACGGTGGTATTCAAGTTGTTGGAGGATTTCCATAACTTGCTTTTTAACCTTTTTTAGTGGGGTATTGTCTTTGAGGTTGTGGGGTTAACCTCAATGGTATTTCATGATAAGGGGAACCGTCATCCCACCCCACATGGCTATGGTATAATGCTGGGGCTTGTGCCAATGCCCCCTCCTTGGCATAAGAATGTTTTACGTCTTCTGGAACGAGGTTGGAGAAGGCAGGATAACTTACTGTTTCTCTGTTTGGGCAGTCCATGACAAATTCTGGTGGTCAATCCTTTTTGGCCATGAGAATGTCATAGCCAAGTGACAGGTTCTCCTAGAAGAAAACCTTAATGGGTCTTTGTATGTCCCCCTCCATTTGGAGTTGCATCTTCCATAGGCAATGGAGGACACTTACCCGTGTATCCGGTGTTTCCACCTGGGTGTAGTCACGGAGCGCTACTGCTGGCAGACAATCCATCAGGTTCTGATGAACTATCGTGACCTCTGCCGTGCTGTCCAGCATGGTCAGAGCCCACTCCGCATTCAGAAGCAGAGTCCTCAATATCCGCGACATGCTTGACCTTAAGTCCGCTACCTTTTTATTCTTGAATTGAGGTTTTGTGTTTTAGGTTTTTCTTCCTGTTTAATTATGTAGTCAGGTTAGCGTGTGAGTCCTTCGGTTTCACGTACTCCTCTGATCTGCGCTCTGACTGTCCACCTCTCTCCGAATGTTTTCCGAGTGACTCCTGAAAGAAACGAGACGAATGTGTATCACTATCCTGATACCTGTCATGCTGTCTAATGTAATCACAGTTGCGCAGGTTATAGCGCTTCTCACTGGCTTCCTGCTGAGGAGACCTATCCTGCAATTTAGTTTTATCTTTATTTTTCTGATTATCACACGTCTTTTTTGTAGAAGACTCAGTGCTTGCTTTGAGTTATCGTTTTCAGAATTACTCTTCATTTGTGGTTTACCAGGTTTAGCTCCCAAATTATCTCTACCTAATGTTGCATGAGTCTCTTCGATTCTTTTAGGTCATTCGCTCTCCTGTTGTTCTGGAGCCAAATCCCTTAGACGCTGGCGTATAGCCAATGCTGCTGCTTCACCTTTAATGTTACTTAACATAATGGCGGATACTGCTGCAAAGTTGCCCAACAATTTTATCCTCAAATCTAGGGCAGGTGCTGCCCCGTACTCATTCTGGATCTGTTTAAGCACTTCTGGCAAAACAGCTAATGAAGGGGTACCATGAGTTCTGGTATAAACTGCAGCAAAAATTGTACCCTAAGTGCTGCAGTATTCCACTGGAGGAGCAATCCCCATTGGCAAACATATTCTTCAAATCCTGTGTTTTTCCTGGGGTCCCGTATGGGGAAACACAGCTTCAAGCTGACTTGTTTTTTTGTGCAATCCAGAACGGAATCTCCTCCAGTCTGATGGGAACCTGACCCATGACTGCATGTAGTGGTTCCAGGCTAATGCACGGTGTAGCCAATTGTGCTTGTGCAGCCCTCACAGGATTTATAGTCAATGTTGGCATAATGAACTGTTCAGACATCTATATAATGTTACTAAATTCTTATACAATCTACGCAATTGTACAGTTGTCAAATTATCAACATCAGGATGTGGTATGTAACCGGCTAAGACTGGCCACGTTGCTCCCTCATTACTAAAGGGACCTAGTCTAATGCCTTCTGTTGTGTGTGGTAGGGCACCTTCAAACCAATTTCTGTGTTCTTTGTATGTTAATGGTATTTCTATTTCTTGATATTGTATGTAGTTATTTGGAACTTCAGCTGGTGTGTAGTTAAGAAACAGACTTGTCGTATCATCTGCTGCTGGAATTGTAACCCATGAATAGAATACCTCTGTCCTGTATGCTTCGTGGGCCTCAACCATGAAGGCCACATCTCACACGTAAATGTGAGACCATGCTCTTTCACTTTCTGAGTAACCGCATGTCTGCAATTCTCAGCTATGTTAAGTTTGTCTGTTTCTGACATAATAGGAAATGTAATTCAGAGAGGGTAACACAATGAGGTAATCCTTTGACAGGTTCAAGCTTGAACAACCTATAGCCAATACGTAGGGTTTATCTACACAGCTGAGGAGGATGTCCCTACCACAACGGATGTCTCCGGTTAGGAGGTGAGTAGGAGTCTTTGGGTATACAAAGGAGAACTACTCGGGCGATCCATTAGAATAAGAACCCAATTTACCAACGTTGGCGGTGCCATGTAGCATGGCTTCTACTTTCGTGGTAGGAATTGTGCATTTGTTGGACAACATAAATGTTGGGATTGTGCCAGACTGATTCCGTGCAGACCCTCAGGATATGTTGGCCTATAGTTCGGCTACCTCACAGTGCCACCATAAGTACCCCTAAACCAGAGACGGTCACAAATGGTTTGGGTAACCTCAGAAAATGACAACCCTGACTCCCCATGGAATCGTGGTAACAGATCTAGAACATTTTCACTCAGTCACTTGTGCATACCCAGAGAGATACACAAGAAACACACAAAGAGGCGTTTCCTGGGTTTATTGAACCATTGTGATTCTTGTGTAAAATATGCAATGATTAATAGACAGAAGCAGATGAAAGTGATTAGCAATATGAGAACAGTGAAAAGGATAAACAATTCCACCATTGTGCTAAGCAGTGTATATATATGCTGGCATATAAGTACTGTGTATAGTGTACTCCTACTATACGCTATCTAACCTAGTTGCCTAGGGCAGGTGATCTGACAAAATACCCTACTGGATGATTTAACTCCCCATTACCTATGGGTGAATGTGTTGAGGTCCCCATTCTGGTCACAAGTTGGACATCCCTCTTCGCAGAGGGAAAACAGGAATCAGCTGGGGTGAGACTCCGACAACAGTGACTTTGCAGTGACAGCAAAGTGTTCCTCTGATTTGAACACCGAAATGTGTTTGTAAATATAATAACAGCATCCATGCATCTGTGCCAAGGCTTCAGCCAGGCAACATTGTTTATCCTCTTGTGATAGCTGTGTCAACTTACCAACGAACAACAAACAACAACATTTGCACAATGTATGTTTAGGCCTTGTGCTAAATGTTTAAGGTGTCGTGCTAGTGTGCAGAGAAAATAATCCTGCACTGTCACACAAGCAAATGTGTGTCAAAAGTCATTGTGTAGAAAAGAAGGCAACTTAAGAAAAGTGTGCATGTAAAAAGGGCAGTGTTTCTTCCCGGGCCTAACCCAGCCATGTGACAAAATATACTCTTGAGATTGGTCACTAGCGCTGGTGTAGCCTTTTTAAGATCTATAGTCCCAGTGAGGGGTTTATGTGCTCAGCATAATGTAGTAAAATGTTCTTCGCATTGCTCAATTCATTTATTTAGCAAATAAAAATTAATGCACTATAAAACATTTGGACTAAAACGTGATGAAATTGGTTTACATCTGATTATTTAATGTACTTATATGTCCCTAGTAATGTGGTATACCATATACCCTGGGCTGGTAAATTAAATGCTACTAGTGGGCCTGCCACACCTATTGTGCCACCCACTTAAGTAGCCCCTTTAAACATGCCTAAGGCATGCCATTGCAGCCTGTTGGCAGTGTTAAAATGCCAATGCGAGTTGAAAAAATATACCCCTTGCCAGGCCTTAAGCTCCATTTTTAATACATATAAGTCACCACTAAGGTAGACCCACAGACACCAGCCACTTGATCACCACATGGAATCCACTCAACATGCAGATCACCACAGCCATCATATCCTCCATCCACTTCGGAGCACCTACGAACCTCTGTCCCCACCATTTCTTCAGCCATGAAACCAAAGAAATCAGTGCAGAACTCACCAACATCCTGAACGCCTCCACCACCCTTACTACCTTCCCCGACAGATGGAAACATGCAGAGGTCAGACCGCTCCTGAAGAAACCCTCCACCGACCCCAGCAAGCTTACAAATTACGGCCCCATCTCGCTGCTTTGGTTCCCCTCCAAAGTCCTTGAGAAGGCAATCAACCACCAGCTCACCAAACCTGTTCGACAGCAGATACATCCTCGACCGGGGTGAAACAGCGGCACTGATCCTCCTCGACCTCTCAGCTGCATTTGACACCGTATCCCATCACACCCTCATCAAAAGATTCAACTGCATTGGCGTCCAGGGGGACACCCTCAAATGGATCGCATCCTTCCTCACAGGATGAATTCAGAGAATCCGCCTACCATCCTTCACCTCGGAACCCAAGATCATCATCCGCAGCATGCCCCAAGGAACGTCCCTCAGCCCCCCCCTGTTCAACACCTATATGACAATCCTCGACCGACATCGTCAGAACCCACGGACTCAACATCATATCCTACGCAGACAACACCCAATTCATCCTATCGCTCACCGAAGACCCTCCACCACTAGAAGAAACTTCTGCAACACTGTGACCAGTGTCGCCTACTGGATGAGGACCAACTGCCTGAAGCTCAACACAGACAAGAAGGAAGTGCTGATCTTCAGGAAGAATACTTGCCCATGGGACAACCCCTTGTGACCCCCTGGGGTCAGACCCCCACCAACAGACCATGCCTGTAACCTTGGCATCATCCTTGACAGTAAACTCACCATTAAGTGCCAAATCAACGCATTCGCCTCCTACTGCTTCAACACCCTCCGCATGCTCTGAAAAATCTTTGGATGGATCTCCGTCAACAACAGAAAGACCGTCACTCAGGCCCCCTCACCAGCCACTAGACTACAGAAACGCACTCTACACCGGTATTACAGCCCATCTTCTCAAAAGACTCCAGACTATCCAGAGCGGAGCAGCCAGACTCATCCTCAGCCTCCCCAAACAGACCAGCATCACCCCCACCTCAGAAATCTCCATTGGCTCCCCGTCCAAAAGAGATGCCAGTTCAAGATACTGACACACACCTACAAGGCCCTACACAACCAGGGACCAGGATACATCATCCACCACCTGAACTTCCACCAACCCGCCATCCACCTGCAACCCTAGCCCTCGCACGCACCCCCTGCACTTGTCATAGCCACAGCGGAGGTCAATCTTCTGCTTTGCCGGGAAGGCCTGGAAAGACCTACCCAGGTCCTACGAACAAACATCACCCTTCCTGGCGGAATTCAGAAGGGGACTCAAGACCTGGCCTTTCGACTGAGACCAGTGAGACTTCAGTGCCCGTATACCCTCAGAGGTGAAGAGCAGCGCTTTATAAATAATGATTGATTAACTCACAAATTCATTTCTCCCTATTGCAAGGCCTATTGCTCCCGTTGGATAACATTGGGTTACCTTATTAAATTTAATAAGTGATAACGTTTGTTTGGTAGCAGGTAGGAAGGTCACGTTTGGTGTCTGAGGAATTGTAACCTAATATCCGATTTTAAGTCATAATTCTGAAAATGACACATTTAGAAATTTTTTATTTTTTAGTCCTAACCAACTTGTCCCTGCAGCATATTTCCTGGGCCGCATGACTAGGTGTCGTTGGCAATTGGCCTTTGTGTGTTACCTCCGGACAGCCAATCAATAGAGGGACTGTATGTTGTAGGATGACCCATCCAAGCAGGATGGGGGCGGAGCTGGGCACTGCTCTACTTGCACTTCAAAGACCCTGCCTCAGCTCACACACAAAGAGCAACACACAAGCCTATTGTTAGAGAGAAGCTCCAGAAGTTTCTCCCACATCAAAGTTGGCCCCATTTATAAAAATAGGACACTCAGACCCACTCTTCAGTTCACTTCTGGATCTATGGAAGGACTCTCAGGAGACTGCCCTGCTGCACCAAAAGGACTGCCCGAAGCCTGCCTTGTGCCCTCAGAGGACTGTCCTGCTACTTGCGACCTGCTTTCCTGTTTGAATCCAAGACTTCCAGAGTCATTCCAAGGGCTAGTAAGCTGGCCTCCTGATCAGAGTCTCAGGGACATAAAAGGCTCCAACCATCTTGAACCCTGGACCCACCTGGTTGAATCCTGGATCTTCAAGTGTTGCCCCTCCAGCTCTGGACCCTTGGAAGTGATGCTAAAGGTGCCCAAATCCAAAACATTAGACGTAGAACGTTATCTGGCAAAAAGTGGTCTGAGAATCGAGAGGAGACCGGGACCTATCTGCTCACCGATCTGCCAGAAGTTCATCACTGGTCTGCCTGACTTTGCTCCCCCTACCTTCTTCTCCGCAACAGCAAATCCTGTTCAGCAGATCCTCACAGAAGGGATATCCACCCTCTTTGAGGCCTTGTCAGCTAAAGCCTGCAGCTTCGTCCTGCTGGAGATTTTCAACTTCCATAAAAGAGATGAAGTCCAATTGTAGAAATCTTCCCAGCGACTTTGTCCAGCTGCTCCCCGACGATGACGCCTCCTTCTCCGACACCATCAGCTGCCTTGCCCTGCTGAACGTTACCTTGTCAGAGGTTTTGTTCAAAAGTTCTTTGAAGTCTGAAGGTAAGCGGAGACCGGGCCCAATCCACTTCTTGTATCCGAAACATGCTCCATCGTGGTCGGCCATAACATTTGACTTGGCCCCGGTCACATGCGGCTAGATGTCCACAGTTAGCGATTTGATCTTTTCTGTGCTATTTTTCACTTTACAAATTCGGAATTCCTGGTCTTCTGATTGGATTTGAATAATTTTGATGTCAAATACTTTATTAAACTTAACTTTATTTTTCTAAATGAGTGTGGGATTGTTCTTGTGTTGTGTTTTCACTTAATTACTATTTAAGTGCTGCATAAATACTTTACACATTGCCTCTAAGTTAAGCCTGACTGCTTTTGTGCCAAGCTACCAAAGGGTTAAGCACAAGTTAATTTAGTGTATTTTTGTGGTTCACCCTGACAAGGATTGTGGCTATTGCTTGAGTAGGGTTTCACCCCTCTCAACCAACATCCCAATTTCTCACAGAGATCTTTTTCAATATTTACACCATGAGGCGTCTTGCTGTTTGACTCAAATATGTAGCTTGGCTCTAATCTTCTCAAGTCTTTTTCACGGTTACCCCCTCTATGGTTTAAAGGTACTGAATCAGTTACAAATTATTTTCACAGTTCAGTTCAACTCATATGGCAGTCACCAAAATATCTAGCTACTAAGTAACTATTATTTTTGTTTTTGAGAGCCCTAGCATGCTGAAGGATTCTTTTATGAACCTGTAAAATCGAACTCCCCACGTACCTGAGGCTGAAGGGAAAGGACAATGAATATACTGCATGATCGGTTAAGCAGTGAAACGTCCTATGTATTCTGATTGGAGTTTTGTGAAATGAGGGCGTGTATTCGATGGTGGTTAAGCCAAATTAACTCACCTTGCCTTTACTGCATTTGCGAACCCCCCCTACTTTGTTGAAGCCAACTCTTACTTGTTACAATTTCCGGGCTGCTTTTTACTAATTCATCACGCATAGATCTTGCCCTTGATCCAGCGATTAGGGACCGATAAATTTTCACTGACAAGGCCCACAGGGCCCAATTTCATTACCCGACAAGTCCCTTCACGCTGGGTGAGTAAAATACTAAACTTACCAATTTGTAACATGGATTCCGCATATAATCTGTGTTGATGCAATTTTTTAAAGTTGACAGGGTTTGGCAAACTAATACCTGATTTTAAATAATACTCAAAAATCAAAAAAATAAACACCTCTAATAAAGACAAACTCATTTGAATATTTATAATACTTTATCTAAAATAATGTGAAAATGCTCATCAATACCAAATACGGTATGAATCAAGATTTATATCTCAATGACAGTGCAATAAAGGAGTGGAAAGGCGAAGTGACAGAAGGTTCAGAGACAAAATACATTTGCAAATGATTATGCAAATTCAGGTTACTGTCTATACTAACCCAATAGGAAATAGGAAGCCTACTCTCTGGCCATGAGAGCAGTAAGGCCCTTCAAGAAGATTTGAAAGACAAAGACTAAGTCAGGATTCAGCAGGCAGGAACAGCCAGCTCAAGAATAGGAGACAGCAACATGGGCCTCTCCTCATGCAGGTAGGAAAACGCACACACTCCCTCCCACCAGAAACCTCAATTATACCCTAAAATCCAAAGTCCAACCCACACTGGTGTCAGAACAGACAATTTCTCAACATTTGATTGGTTAAGGAAGGGGGTGTACTGTCACACCACTTTCGTCATGTCCGTTAGCTCAGCGTCTTCATTGTTCATTTATTCACCATATCAACTTCCACCCCAGGAAATACAATTTCGAGTCACTGTCACAGTACACATTTCCTCCATCCCGTTCATGTAACAACTTTCGTACCTTGATAGTCCACTTGTGCCATTTCACTAAGGAAGTGAAATGGCAGAGGAGTTGGCCTAACGGCTAGGGCGGTCGACCTCGAGTCTGGGGAACTGGGTTCGAGTCTCGGCAATGACGCTGAACATCCTGTGATTCTGGGCAAATCACTTAATCTCCCCGTGCCTAACAAAAATGAATGTGTGTCCTCATGTAACCTAACTGGTGCTATGTAAAGCGCTCTGATACCCGATTCGGGTCAAGATCGCGCTATATAAAACTCTATAAAAAATAAAAAAAAGTGTTATTTCTTTTGAAGTTTCATTTGTTTCTTCATGCAAACTCTTGGCAGGCACATACAATTCGTGAAGGACAAATGTCTTCCACCTTCCCCTTCTTGCTCAGAATTAAACTGCATTTTATTTCTTTCATTAACCCAAAGGTTTCCTGCAGCGCAGAAAACCATTCTTCTACGGAAAACAAACACAAGCATCATTAATCACTTATAATGCTTTCCATTACGCACCCACTCTGTGTTGCATCTATTCATGCGCAACCCGAGTTACTATTAATTTCCTAGCAATATTAATACAATGCATTAAAGCAGCGTTAGTCTTTTATTTTACATTAGTCAAAAAGCATTTGCGGCCTAGTTCAGTGCTTTAGTTCGCGCTTGTGCATTAGCATTTTTCCCTCATGTTAGGCCCTTTCCCGCATAAATTTTTCACTGCACACGGTTAATAAGTGTTACTGAGGGTTCAATTCGAGCAGGTTTCATTTCGCGAAAACCCTGCTCCATCACCTTCTTAAACGTGATGCCTGGTGACTTTGGCACTTTGGTTCTGATTATCTGAACGCTCAATTAAATGCAAATGCTTGCGAAGTATGTTTCCAATGGAACCTTCCTCAGTGTTGAACATTGTAATCATTCTCACTTGTTGTGACTGTTGTTTCTCACTGCAAGTTTGCTCCTTTGTGAAGGATTCCCTGTCTTTCTTGTTAGCTCTGTATTTGGCTTCATCGAGTTTTTCTCGCATATAACCCTTCTAGATGAATCTTTCAATCATCTCTTGCTGAGCCTTACTGAGTTCCTCATTCTGACTGCAATTTCTTGTCAATCACAATAGTCCTCCATAAGGTATACTTGCCTTCAGGTTTTCAGAGAGAAATCTTTTTGCAGACATTGCAGTATTACCTGTGGTGGGTATTCTGTATAACTTGGTTTCTATCTTGCCCTCATTAATATATACATTTAAGTCCAAAAAATTAACCTCCATGTCGTAAATGCTGCTAGTAAATTGCAGATTAAGGTTATTGACATTAATTTTATGCACACAGGTTTTCACAATTTCCATAGATCCCTTCCAAACAGCAAAAAGGCCATCTATAACCATGACCCATAAAATCACATATTCATTCCATGCTGCTGCAAGTTCTTTTCAGAGCACCTGCTCGTCCCACCACCCATATGCAAACCTGCGTAGATGGTGGGGAAGCAGGTGCCCAATGCTGTACCCATTTGTCAAAACACCTCCTTGTTAAATTAGAAAAAGTTATTTTCTAAACACCATTTGATCATGGCTAAAAGCATCTGAGTATATTTTTACAGCTTCAAAGGTCTAACCTTTAGGGAGTGTTCCACTGCATTAATCCGTACTACGGCATATGTTGGTGTACAAAGTTGTTACATCTAAAGGCATTAAGAAATAATCACTCTTCCAAGGTATACTATTAATGCATTTCAGAAAGTCTCCAGTATCCTTCACGTATGAGGGGAGATTACAGACATGCTCTTGGAGGAAGTAATTGACATACTTGGAAGCATTTTCAAAAATACTGTCTCTGGCAGATGTGATCGGGCTGCCTGGTGGTTTATACATGCTTTTGTACACTTTTAGAATAAGGTAAAGTACTGGCATCTTGGGGTATTCATTTCTTAAAAAGAGGTATTCTTCGCTGAGAAGTCCAGAGTTATGCCACTCAATTAATTCAGTCTGAAATTGTGTCTTTGGCTTACTGACTTCTTCTAAACTGCTCCTCACGTACACGATATATTATTCAATTTCTCATATACTTCTCTTTATATACATCTAGAGGCCTCATTACTGTGTTCCCTCCTTTAAATGAGTTTACTATTACACAGTAGGTTTTCTTTTGAAGCTTTGACATCAGACATTTATATAGTCTGTGCCGTTCGTTTATCCGTTTGCTTTTTTTTGCTCATTTGGACGTAGAGATTTTTCATCTCTTGTGTAATCAACTCACTGTAGAATAGATATTGATTGAACCTTATTGTAGTACCGGAAAGAACGTTGGCTTAAATGGACTGACCACCTCTCTATACATTTCAAGTTGTGTGGACTCTTTGTCATTTTAATTTCAGATACTGCATGAGAAATACCATGTGTCTCCTTTTCTGGTTCTTACCTCACATCAGTATTTGTTCTTATGCTTTAGTTTGACCTAGTTCTGAAAGTTTAATTATTGTTTGGTATTAATTCCTGTCTTCTTCCTCCATTTCTGTTTTGCTGCAGCAAAAGGCTGGTTTCCTTCACTGCTTCCTCCTTCTCATGTTCTTCTTCCTTTGTCATTTTTTAATTTCTCCCCTCTCGGTCTCAGGGTTTACCGTCAGTCTAGCCTTAAAAAATGAAGTTCCTCGATCACTAAAAGCTTTCCCCCCACGGGTGTCTTTTCACTTCTTGCTGCCCCTTATTCTAAATCAGTGTCGATCTCTGAGGTTAACTTAGAACCTGTGTCAGATATGTGTCCTTCCTGTAGTAATGTGTTTCCTTCTACAAGCCTTTGAATTCTTAAGTTATGAAATCTAGTTTGGCCCTCTTGAATTTTTGTGCTTTGTGTGCTTTCATTATTTTGTCTTGTCAGGACTAGGATCACAACGCTATTAATAGCGCACTTCGACCATGCTGAGCACCACTGGGTGAAACCCAGGTAAAAAGCCTGGGGGAGGTCGGGCTAAGCCACCCAATTTCTACCTGGAACTTTGTTGGTGAGCTTCATTGTTTAATATGGGCAACTGGAGAACTGTAAGTAACTCTGATTGAAGGAGCAGACCCCTCCATTGTGAACAGTCATTTTTGAGTCTACTGTTATGTTATGTTATGTTAGAATACTTGTAAAGCGCATGGCTGCCCCAGGAACAGGGCGTCCCAGCGCTAAGTCTGGCAGAGTGGGTAGCAAGGAACCTTAGTGGCTGGAGAATAGCCACGTCTTAACCATTTTCCTAAAGATCCAGTGGTCGGACGTACTGCAGGCAGCGAGAGGTATGGAGTTCCAAAGGGCAGGTGCCATTGCCCTAAAAGATCGTCTGCCCGCTCTTGCCCTGCGCACCCGAGGCACTCGGGCCAGATACAATCACTGTCCCATGTGTTGTCATGAGAGGGATTAACTCTTGTACTGTTGGACCTGAGACAAATTTGAGGTTCCTCTTACCTGCTCCCAATACTGTTTTGTCACCAAATGAACTACCGCTCAAAAGGAAGAGAAGGGGATTGAGCAGAAAGGTGTGGTGTGGTAGGGGTCACAAGAGTACAGAAACCCGTATGGGGTGCTGCAGTGAATATTTAGGATCTTACTTTTTTTAATGACTGTTTCAATAGGTTTGAGACCTTATGAAAGGAAAACTCCAGCCCATCTTTGAACGTTTGGATGGTACAGAATCCCATACTGTGGCTCTCTTGACTAAAAAACATACTTGAATATTCATCCTACATTATGCAAATAGCCACCCCCTCCCCCTGGTTAGAAGTGACAGTATTTCCTGTGTGTCGTCTTCAGACCAGCAACCCACACTGTTATCAGTAATTTGTTTTCTTCGAGTACAGTTATGGTGATAACACCAGTTACTCAGACCCATACTATGTCTAAAGAAAATACAGGGAATAATGTTATTTTCTCCAGTCCTAGGCAAATGATCTAGACTGGATCCTCAGCATTGCCTTTTCATATAGTGGAATTTTCTGGTCAGAAATTGGAAACTTTGATCCTACCACCATGTGCCTGCCTGTATGTGTTGGTACTAGTTAATGTTTCCAAGCTTAGACTGACTCAGGAGGAGTCAAATGAACAGCTTACTCACAAGGTGCTGCACTGGCTATGTAAACATATGGGGGCATATTTATCAAGGCTTTGCATCGTATTTGCACCGCGCAAGGGGGAGCAAGGGCAACGCAAAACCTAAGTGAGATTTATCAAGCAATGCACGGCCACCTTGTGTGGCTTGATAAATTTAAAGTAACGCAAGGCATCGCAAATTGCTAAGTTGCGTTACTCTGCCCCAGGGAGGCGTTCCATGGGTGGGGCATGGGTGTTCCCACACATCCACCCATGGATTTTCGCCCATTCCCAGATTTACCATTTGTGGTAGACCTGCGAATGCGTCAAAATGCTACGCCTCCTCAGGTGAGGCGCAACTAGGAGAAATATGTTAATGTCTCCTTGTTTATTCCTCTTTCCACGTGTGCTGCATTCTGCAGCACACATAGAAAGAGGAAAATGCCTCTCAGGATTGCTTTTGTGCAGGAAAGTGCCCCTTCCTGCACAAAACCAATCCTGCTTACAATGCAGGCATGGTTGCACCATGACTCAAGGATGCCTATGTTGGCAAAAGGCAGCTAAAAGTTCTCCAGCTTTAGGGAAGAACAGGAATGCGCTGTATAATGTTAAATATCGTGCATTCCTGCCTTTTCATGACGCAGCAAGGTGGCTTCCTGCATTGGTCTGCGTGAAAAAATGATAAATATGGGGCACATGGGATATAGCACAATAAACAGTAATTAAATAATTATGGTTAGAAGGGTGGATTGGCGGGTCCCCTCCAAAGGACTTGAATGGAGACTGTCTTGTTGTTAATTTTGGAACGCCTAATCTGGTACGAGATCTTTTAGCTCACCCACATTTTTCAGTTTTCAGTCAATCACAAATTGTTCCTTTACCCCTATGATATTTTCATAAACCTTTGTATGTTGCAAGCCCACAAAATGTAAATTTAAGTTGCACTCCTGCCATGTGCTTATTTTCAACATAACAGAACCGGCTTCTTCTGTTTTGCCACTCTCCAATAGATTTGTAACACTGGACAGTTTATCAAGGCAAGAGTGGCTACCAAGCTTACCTGTTGATGCATGTCAAGCTAGATGGGCCTGCAGGAAGATATGCAATGCTGAAGTGATTTCAGAGCTTAGGGCAGTGCTTCACAATTCATCCATTAGTATTTTATCCTGGAACATAGCTGGTGTCAGCAATAAATTGATGCAGCCAGAATGGTTATCCCTGATTGAAAATGTTGATATTTTACGTTTTTAGGATCATGGGCAATTCTTCCTCTTGAATGTAATGGCTTCACTTGTTATTTTGTTCCAGCTATCCCATCATGTTCAGGGCGGCCACAGGGTGGTTTATCACTTTGGTAAAGCTTGGTCTGGAAGTGTGGATTACTTCATTGAATTATGATAGTTTTGAAATTCAAGTAGAACTGGTGGCTATTTGACAACAATTTCAATTTTACATAATTAATTTTTCCAATAATTATTTTGGGTATTCTCGTAAAAGTAATTTTTTTATCTTTATTTAATATATACAGTAATTTGCTGACATCCCATAGCTCAACACAGACAGAATGCAATGTTATCCTCTATGGGGATTTTAATGCTAAATTTAACTTTTGTACTATTGATTTGGCTGATCAACTTAATTGCTCTACTACCTTTTTTAATCAGGGTCTTTCTGATTGTAGGGGCATATAATTGGGTAATTACATCCTGGCTCTCGATCTAGTTAACATCCATGAGTATGATTCTAGCAGCAAATTAAGGATTTCAAGGACGCGCTTCCATTATTGACTACAAATTTATTTCCAGGGGTCTTACTGGGTGAAGAGTGAGCCACTAAATGGCAATTACAGTGACCATAACCCTCTCTTAGCCACTTTTGTTTTTCTGTTGAATTCTATGAGCTGTCCAGCTGAAACTATTGTTCAGCTGCAGCCCCAACACAATGAATGGACTTAGGGTAATATGGCATTTACTCAATCTAAGCAATCATTTAAAATGTTTTATTAAACATACCTATGTAGGGAACGTAGGCTCAAGTTTTACTGAACTGTGTGTTATTATTAAAAGTTCATTACTTAAACCAGCCACCAAGCCAAATTCCCTCCCTCAATACTGGTTTGATAATTCATGCTCTCCTGCCAACAGAGACCTGTAAGGCTTAACCACATCACCCAGAGATCCAGAGAAAGTCCCTGTGGCCCGGCTAGCATTTAAAAAGACATTAGCACTGCATTTCTCTATTAAAGTATATCTATGAGGCCAGTGCTTCCCAGGTGAGAGTGAGTCTGATTCCCAGAATCGCTGTAGACACTTCATCTTCTCCGGTAAGTCTCAGAAAGCTGCTTACACCGTGCACTTTATCCCTGTTCCTTGATCCCTGACCTGGAGGCAAGGCCACGCTGTGTAACGAGCGCAGGAGCGCGATAAATTCACCGGAGGCGTCCCGCAGCGCGGGGCGTGCCCGGGCGAAGACCGGGCTAAGACGGAAGAGGCTGGGCTCCCTCTCTTGGTTTTCCCGGTCTTACAACGTTACTCTACTGCTGGTGAGTGCCCATTGAGGAGAGTTTTTGTAACTTTTTAACCATCTTGTTCCTACATACATGTGTCCATGAGGCCTGCTTTTGTGACTATAAGCTGTCAGGTCACTTGGGAACTGCAAACTGGTGTAAGAAATAAACTTTTGTCCCAATTGGATTACCGGATGGGCCCTCTGGGGCCTTTGCACACAGCGTAACTGTTTCCGGTTTCTACGGCGCGGGAGACGGAGCCAGCCCTCTCGGCGCCTTAAAGGCAGTACTCTCTCTTTGGAGACGCTGGGTAAGATCACCTCACTTCATTATAAACACCGTAAACTTTGGACAATACAAACCGGAAAGCGCTGTAAGTGACTCTTCGTTTTATTGATAGACTTCCAATTAAGGACAACAGTAAGAACTGTCTAGTATCTGGGTTCAGTTGGTAGTTGGGCACAGGTACATTAATCGGAAATGGGCAAAAGAAAGTTAACAGAAGTACCTCATGGGAAATCACAGCCCAAAACATCTAATGCAATCACCAATTATCTAACCAATGCTGTGGGTCTGATTGAAAATGAAATAAGCAATGTGGAAAAAAGGCTTGCGGCCACTAAACAGATTGTTAGCAGAGCAACCTATAAAGGAGTGATACAAGCCGAGGAGATAAACAGTTCTGAGGCTGCTGAAAAAGGGAAACCTGGGGAAAAACGTCCACATCGCATGGAACAACCCTGTGTAATTAATAAATCGTTAGATCCGCGCATCCGCAGAGCCAGAACAGGTGGAAGAACCTTCTCCTACATCGCAGCCAAGACCTGGAACGAGCTCCCGCTCAATATCAGACGCGCCCCCTCCCTGAACATCTTCAGGAAGACGCTCAAGATCTGGCTTTTCAACTGATAGGGAGCAGCTCACTCCCCCCCCCCCCCCCTCAGCGCCTTGAGACCCTCTCGGGTGAGTAGCGCACTTACAATTCCCCTGATTGATTGATGAATTATCTATCTCCCACGATATAAGCACGCCTCCCACTAAGAAAACCAAACAGCCTGGGGACCTGAGCATGATAACCTCTATAAATCACAAGACTGGTCACAGTACCCATGGGAGAACGAGCTCCGAAAAGAAAAAAGGCGCCAAAGTAAAAGAAACAAATGACATTGGTAATCTAGAGGGTCTTTTAAAAAATCTGTATGCAAAATTAGACAATGTTGAGCAGAGAGTTTTAGTCGAGCTCGCTGAAATTAAGGGTAGCCTAATAGCGCTAGAAAATGCCCCCACGAATATAGGGAGGGAGCCGGCGGAGGCAACCGACAGGGGGGTCCCGTCATCTGTCATACAACCCACAGATATGCCACGCCCTATGGAAACACAATTTCCCAGACCAAACAGCCCGCCTGCACCATTAGTGTCGAGTAGAGACAACACAAAACAGGGAGGCCTTGTGTCGGCATCAGAGTCTAAAAACACCAAGAGCATGCCACCATACCCCAGAGACATTACACCTTCCCCCTGAGGCAACACCATATATTATCGTTTTAAAAGGAGCTCCCAAATTAACATCTCAAGCTAAAGAATCCTGGATAGAATTAAGAAACAAAATGGTGCACTGGATGGTTAGTTTTGATATAAATATCAGTTTCCTCTGTGAAGAAATCATAATGGTGAGACGCGTGAACTGGGTGGGTCCTACAGAAAAAACGGGTACTGGGGACTGCATAGTTATCAACTTCCGACACCCAGAGGTGGTAAGATCCTCTCTTAAGAAGATTGAGTCGAGACAACAGTACATGATTAACGGAGCAGAACGAGTGGTTGCCCTCCCGTTAGGTTTCTTCTATAAGCCTCCTCCCTTATTTGCTAATTCACCTACCTACATGAGGGCTAACCCTGTACATACATGTAGAATGAGATCCACAGTAGCCTGTATGAATCGATACGCCCCACTTTCCAGCTTGGCCAAACAGGATTGACTGAATGAACATGGTGAGATAGAAACAAACACCAGGGAGAGAAGCCCAAAGGAGTATAACATTGGTGTTCAAACCAAAAAAGCCTTCGACACAATCAGTCAAATAAAGCTCAGATCATGGAACATAGCGGGGATTAAAAATAAGCTTAAGGATAAGGAGTGGCTAGATAGCACTAAATCACTACACTTACCTTATCTTCAGGAGACATGGCATACCCAAGAACCATATATCGATGGCTTTGCCACAGTCTCAACCCCAGCTACACCATCAGTATCTGGACGAGCTAAGAGAGGCCTGGCAATTTTTATCTCCACCTCAGCGCCAATAGAACTTAAAAAAGTGTATAATGGCTCCTCCTATTTCGAACTGGCTCTTTTAGCAGTGGGGAAAAAACAATCTTTTATTTTGGTTAATTATTACAATAAAATTTTTAATGTCACTCGACACAAGGCTGTGGACGAGCTAGGGAAAGTACTGGCTAACTTTGTAAAGGGGGTGGACCCTGCACACACATGTATCTGGGTTGGGGATTTTAACATTAGTAAGTGCAGCTACTCAGGAATGAGTGTTTGTGGATTCATCAATATTACTGGGATTAACCAACATCACTTCCCACACGATAGCTATGGGGAAAAGCTTAATGAGCTTCTGTGCAAATATAATCTTGAAGTCTTAGTATCAAGAGGGGAAGAGGGCGAATTACCAAATCCAACCTTTCAAGGTAGAGGCAACCCAACATGTATTGACCACATTATAGTGTCCACTACTGGCCTGAAATATGTGGTCTCCCCATATTGAATTCACTAGATACAGCGATCATGCTTCCCTGACTCTGACCATAAGTGTTAAAACAAACTGTCCCGAGGATAAATTACTGTTACCAAATATAGCGGTAACTGGGAAAAACAGTATCAGCATAAAATGGACAGGGATAAATGAAGATATCATGCTGCAAAAGGATGTCAAAGACAACTTCTCCATCTGTACTGACATTAACTCCTCCCCTTACATGGTTATGGCCGCATTTGATAAAATTACTACGGCAATAGCCTCTAATCTAAGAAAAGACAGCTCTATGAATAAGAGGCAGACAAAAAGTTGGTTTAATCATAATTGTACCCGGGCTAAACAAGAATTAAATAAGGCCCTACATATATCACCTAGAGATAGGATAGAAATCAAGCGATACAGATTATTATATGAACATGCCTTAAAACGAAGGAAAATAGAGATACAAGAGGAGGCTTGAATCAAGCCGCAGACAGAAGGGATTCCACCCTATTTTGGAAGGTGGTAAACTCGCTGATGTGGAAAGATGAACAAGACCCTATTATTGAATCAGTTATTGCCCCTAATGATTGGCTTACACATTTGCGTGGAATTTTTAACATATCTGCTAATAATATAGAAGAGTCATCTCCTATAGCTCCCATACCCTTACAACAGATTGGGCTAGAGGAGGTAATTTTGGCAATTAATAAAATGAAACAGGGTAAGGCCCCGGGACCCGGTGGGGTTCCGGCCGATGCATACAAAAAATATACGCAGTTATGGGCTCCTATTTTAACTCAGGTCTGCAATGCAGCTGCTAAAGGCTGCGTTCCTTATACATGGACCTATAGTATAATTGTCCCCATTTTTAAAAAGGGGAACAGGGGAGATGCGAGATGCTACCGTCCCATATCCCTTTTAGATTCATCAGTAAAGATCATGGGGCGAATAGTCCTTGGAAGATTGGAGAACTGGGCCAATGATAGTAACATCTTGACAGAATCCCAATATGTCTTTAGGGGGGAGATGGGGATGGTAGAGCAGTGCATACATCTGAATTTAATCATTGACAAATACACCCTGGCCAAGGAAGAACACATCCACTTATGCTTCGCAGACCTAAGCTCGGCCTTTGACTGTATAAACCACGCCAAACTGTGGGAAGCAATGATTGATATGGGCGCTCTATATGATATTGTTTCATTTTTATCACAACTTTATGCGAGATTGACATTGAGAGTAAGGTATGGGAGGGAAGGAGAGTACACCCCAAGTTTCAAGGTGTCCAGGGGAATAAGACAGGGCTGTGTCATCGCACCCTTTCTCTTCTCATTATACAATAATGGGATTGATAAAACCCTCCAAAAATTGAATACTGATGCCCCGAAAATAGGCTCTCGTCCAACCCCGCTACTCCAGTATGCAGACGATGCAGTCTTAATATCTAGAACCGCAAACGGACTACAAGAACTGGTCGAAGTTTTCGTCTCATACATGGAGCAAAAAGACCTAAAATTAAATCTTACTAAGACGTTTGTGATGGTCTGTGGACGAGGTAGGGCTAAGAAAATGACTCATTATGTGAGGGAATATAAGCTAACAGAAGTCCAAAGTTTCTCCTATTTAGGCATTTTATTTTCCTTTAACAGTAATTGGGGTCCCCATATAGACCAGTCAAGACTCAAGAACTATGGAGGCGATCTTTAAATTTTGCAACAAGATAGGCAGTAAACCTATTTGCGATATACTTAAAATATATAGCAGTAAATGCTTATCAGTAGCAACCTATGGCTCTGTAGTATGGGGTAATGCCAGTATAAATACATTACAATCCTGTGAAAACTCTTTTTTCTGTCGTATGCTGGCTGTACCAAGGTCTACATCCGTATACCTCCTACACAAAGAACTGGATGCACCGTATGTTGCCAATCTAATACAAGTAAGAGCCTATGCTCTTGGCATAACATCTGGTGCAAGGAGGGACCAAAGTTCACAAGGGACATAATTAACGATTGCCTAGCACTGGAACATTTTAACAAAATCCCATGGCTAGCATATATGGATAAGTTGCTGAAGAAAATCGATAAAGACCTATCAGTGAAAAATCCTGCAGGTATTTTGCAATACGGCAAAAATGAAATTAAAAAGATTTACATGGAGAAACAAAGCCAAGAAAGAGCTAGTAGAGATGATAAAAAAACCAAGCGTATCAAGATATATGGCTAGAATAAAGCTGTCTGGTCTACCTGACTATCTAGTCAAAGTCACAAATATCCAGGACAGATTTTACTTGACAAGGTTACGTTTGGGCACTGTCCACGAACTGGTGGCTTTTCCAAAGCATGAAAGATGGCAGAAAATAGTTTACAGATGCCCATGTGATGGGAAAGCCATCCAGTCCACGATGCATTTTATGTTGTTCTGTAAGTTTTATCGAGACATAAGGAGAATACTTTTACGGCCAATCTTTATGGCAAAGAAACTTTTCTTTTATAAGGATGCCATGAAATTTATTTGTACCCTTGACAATGAATTAGCCTGCCGAGCTGCCGCTTGATACATAAGCAGGGCCATACAAAGAAGGAAATCGCTTGCATCTTTAGACAATCTAGTCTACGAAGCTGATTGAAAGATGATCTCAGGCTGATAATAATTTTTAATATGCAGGATAACAAGATGATTTGTACAAATGAAGTCTTAACTACCATTGAATAAGTCTTAATTCTATGTAAGATGTGCTCTCTATTTTATGTATTTTTAATATTAATTGATAGTAAGTTTTTTTTTATCTTAATGCACTTTTATAGATCGAGAAAAAGATTCGAATAAAGTTATTATGATGATGATGAGAGTGAGTCTGATTCCCAGAATCGCTGTAGACACTTCATCCGCTCCGGTAAAATAGATTCATGCCCTGTGTGCACGTGTCTGCTCAGTATGGAAGTCTGGCGGTGAGAACTGTGCACGCTTGGCTCTACATGCAGAGTGCATATGATTAGTGATGCAGTCATATTGTACACGGACGTCATTTATGGGGTTTTGGTGTAGGGCAGCGCAGCAAGTCACCTTGCTACACTGCCCTAAGTCAAAGTGAAAGGGCAGGAATGCACTGTGTTTATCCAATACGGTGCATTCCTGTCCTTTCCCCCTGCGCTGGCCCCTGTCGGCAACCTAGCTCCAACACAGGCACCCTTGCACCATGGTGCAATGGGGACTGTGTTGTCGGCAGGGTTGTTTTTGTGTAGGAAGGAGCACCTTCCTGCACAAAAACATTTCTGAGAGGTGTTTTCCTCTTTTTATCTGTGCTGCAGAAAGCAGCACACATGGAGAGAGGAATAAACGTGGAGAAATAAAGTTATTTCTCTTTGTTAAACCTCACCTCGGGAGGTGTAAGGTTTTGGTGTGTCCCTAGGTTTACATGGTCTTGTAAATCTGGGGAAGTGTCAAAATCCATGGTTGCTGCATGGGAACACCCACCGCAACGCCCATTGAACACCTCATGAGCGCTGAGGAAGGCATTGCAGCGATTTGTGCTGCCTTACTTTACTCCATATCTGAGGCCACACTTAATAGCTTTGCATTTATTTATTTATTTATTTATTTAGTGTTTTATATAGCACGAACGTGACCCGTTAGGGTGTCAGAGCGCTTAACAGAGATATAGCGGTCCCAATGCGACCAATAGCAAGCAACATAAACTTGCGCATGAAGATAATATAAAACAGTATAAAACAGTGGACAGTAAAAGGTCTCGGTGTGAGAAGTTGGCCTGGTATATGCTGTCCACTAATTAAAGTGGGCACCTTTCACCAGTCCAAACGACCCTTATTGATGATTAGGTTAAAGACAACCTTTATAGAAAGCTATCCTAGTGGTAGCTGTGGAGAGCAGCCTTCAGGCTAAGTCTTGAAGGAATGTAAAGCAGCTTGTTTTACCAGTATATAACCTCCTGAATCACCAAATGAAAGGAGAACCACACCAGGTGTATATAAAATATATGTATTTATTACTAAACACTCTCTACTAACCTCTTTATGAGATTAGAGAACAATACACACAATATTAAATCACTAGAACGACAGTAAATAGCACAATACACAGCGGGCTCCAGGGGGAGACCGAACCATATACTAAGAAAGTGGTATAAGAACCACAACTTGACTAGACACAGTGCCTAGAGCACATAGAATCGCTGGGACCCCAAGGAACCACCCAAGGTAGTGACACAGGGGACCCACGGAGGACGGGTGCAGTGTGGGAACACAGACGCGAGCTCCGGTTGGAATTTTAAAGATTAAGGACACTTAGGAGAGGACTTCAAGCAAACCCAGCTAAACATAGAAGGTTCTAAGGCCAGCACCCTTGAGAGTACCGAGGTACCCGTGTTACCTATCCCAGAGGAGCCGGGTGCATAGGGGTCAAGTGGTGTCGGAAACCCTCGTCGTTTTCAATGGCGTGATGCGAGAAAGTACTGCTGCCGTGGAGAATAAAAGTGTCCGGTGTGATCCAAGCCTGGATCGGAGATGTGAAGAACCTGAAAGCAGAGGGGACAAAGTCTGGGTCACTTCACGTGACCAGGAGCGGAGCAATCGAATGCCCACCGATGTCGGGTGCTTCAGGTGCGAAGAGGTGAAGCTTGACTCTGCAGCCACGGGGACCAGGAGACGTCTGCGACGACCACAGTCCGGATTCGAGCTGTCCCACAAAGGATTTCGAGTGCTGGGGGGTCAGTGTCCGGATTGAACACCAACAAGCCTTGGCAACTGCAACCCACGCGGTCAGAGGAAAGATGCTTTTGCGAGGACCAGCAAGGTCCTGGGGACTCACCAAGCGATGGAGAGTCAGGGCACGTCTGGAGCAACCAGGGAAGCCCACTGAAAGTTAAAGTTGCCTTCTCAGGGACCCACAGGCCAACGGACCAGGGCTCGCGAAGGGACCTCGAGAGGAATCACAAAGTGCCAGCCCACGGAACACTCATAGAGTGTAGGCCGGAAATCTTTGTTGGAAACAGTGCTCGGGGATTGGACTACAAGTAGCCCAAAGCACAGCCTCAGGGATCGCCTAAAAGCATATGCTGCTGCAAATGTGCACGGTGTCCAGGGGTTCGGGTTGCACGGTCCCCACGAGGGCTGCGGGTCTCAGGTTTGCTGGGAGCACTAGTCGGCCTCGGGGAAGCTTGGGCACCCACCTCCTGTGTTGCAAAATCTTCGGAGTCCGTCAGGAGCTGCGCAGATGCAAACCAGTCAGATGCGTTGAGGTGTCTGCTCAGCAGGGGAGTAACTCCTTTACTCCAAGGGAGATTCTTCAGTCGTCCAGCAAAGCGTAGATCGTCGAAGGTTACTTGGTTTCTGTAGCAGAGTTTAGTCCAGGTAAAATCTAAAGTCCTGTAGTCAGGGTTCCTATTTTATACCCAAGGAAGGGGTGGGACAAACTCTGGGGACCCACCTATGGGAGGGTCAGGACAGAGGGGTGGCTACACCCATGTCCTTTGTCCAGTTTCACGCCAGAGCAGGGGCTGATAGCCCCTGCAACCGGTTTGAGCTGGACTATGCACGAGGACACCAAATGTGCCCCCAGTGAAGACATCAAAGCACTCTGAGAGTGCACCCACCCAGCCCCAATACACAAAAGCCTGTCTGGGAGGTGGTCACACCTCCCTGTGACAGGAAACCTATTGTCCAGCCTCCCCTGCCGGAGTTTCGTCCAGCAGCAGGAGGGCAGACTCGTGTCTGTGGCTGGCAGCATCCATTTTGTGATGCCAGGGCTCTGTGAAGCTGGTACCGGGTGTACCAGTGCTGTCATATTTCTCCCTCTAGGAGGGAGGAATCATACCTCCGACACCAGTTACTGGTGTGGAGGTATGATTCCAAGGTGTTTGACACCAAACACGACATAATTCCTTTCAGCCGTTTTAAAGTTAGCATTTACCGCAAGGTTATAATGCACTTAAGAGTATATGGTTGGCTGCATCACAGACAACCCCGGAATAGTGGTTCCGAAGGCTGCAGAGGGGCTCTGCTCATGCATGGGCACCCTCTCACATAAAACCCAGCACCCTGCCTTCAGGATTGATAAGGCCTGCCATAGGGGTGACTGATAGGCTTATATGTGCTGTGATTAGGATAGATATAGTGGACCTATATCTAAGTAAGGGGTGCATGCACCACCTTACACAGGCTGCAGTAGCAGACCTGTTGTGTCATTTTGAATGGCCTCTCAGGGGTGGCATAATACATGCTGCAGCCCCTGGGAGGCCTCTGGGGTACCTATGCCCTGGGTACATAGTATACCATATACTAGGGACTTATAAGGGTACCCCAGAATCCAATCTGGAGTGTACCTAAAGTACATGCAATCAATTTAGAGGAGAAAGCAGATAGACTGGGGTCCTGAATAGCAGGATCCCAGTCAGACTAAGTCGAAAACAGTGAAACATCAGCAAAAAGTGGGGGTAACTATAAGAAGCAGATCCTACTCTCCTACACTCAGGACTTACAATAATATCTGAGACTGATCGAATACGTCAAATTACAAATTATCTTTTACCATCAAAAGACTCAGAGTTAAAAGTTTAGCTGAGCGCTCATCTCAGTAGCTTAACGAGATAGGGGTTCCAGGAAAAGACTGTGTAGATCCCAATACGAATCGGTTCAGGAAGTCATTGAGGGGCCCTCTAATTATGAATCTGTAGCAAACGGAAAGGCGATTCGATCGACAGACGAATTAGTTGATTCTTTGCAAAGAGTTATGGTAGGAATTTCCCCATTAGGAAGATCTTAGCCTCCTTCTTGAATTTTGAATGGAATGGTATTCTTCTAATGTTTGGCGGTAGCGAGTTCCAGATTCTGGGTGCGGCGCCTGAGAAAGCTCTGTTGTATGTTTTCTTCTTCTGGAAGCACGGCGGTTTCAGCACAAGATCTTTTGCGCATCAGGAGTACCTGCCTCCTCCGGATATCATCACTTTCTGGGCAAGGTATGCCGGTGTTTTTGAGTGTAGTGCCTTATGTGTTATACAGGCCAGTTAGAGTTGAACTCTGGCTTCGTATGGTAGCCAGTTCAGAGCTTTTAAGTGCGGAGAGATGTGATCAAATTTCCTAGATCCAGTTATGAGTCCTACAGCTGAGTTTAGATAAGCTTTTAGCGGAGCTGTTGAGATCTTTGGCAGGCCAGATAAAGTTGAACATCTGTATTCGATCCTTGCGATGACCAACGCCTGAACTGGCATTTTGAGGTCTGACGTTTCTAGGAATGGTTTCAGTTTTCGAAGACAACTCAGGTGGTACCGGGCATTTTTAGCAAACAAGTTGATGTGGCTTCGTATGTTCAGGTTCTTGTCCAACGTGATTCCTAGTGATTTGGCTGAGTCCACTAAGATCGGGGTGCAGTTAAGCGCGGTTTTCAGTGTGGTCCATTCCTTTATTTCAGATTCAGATTCAGAGATTTTGGGGGGGAATTCAATAAGAATTCAGTTTTTTGCTTGTTTAGTTTAAGCTGATTACTTGTTAGCCATTGAATGGTCATCTTTTTTTTTTGATAAACCTTTTTATTGGATTTTGCATCTTTCATATAGAGTATACATCTTACAACATCGTTGAACGTTTTTGAACTTACATTGCATGCATTACCATGACATAATAGCATCTACAAATTAGTTATTTGTCTTCGTGCGTGTGGTAAGCGGGCCTGTGTGCCTGCTTAAAGAAGATGGGTTTCATGTTAAACTGTGTAGTTCTTGGGTTTAGCTGGTACGCTCTCATTGCGCGTGTGTGTCGTTGGGTAGAAAGAAATCCCTTTGGACAACCAAACATAACTAGGGGAAGTGGGGTTAGGAGTAGGGGCAGTGTTCTTCACTGATCTACTAATTCCACGCATTGCTCTCTCACCGGGCCAAGTACTGTGTTCCACTTAAGGCAGGGGGAGAGGGACCCGCTCAGAAGAGACTTGTGTGGTGCGGGGTGTGACGGGGCTAAGCGCCGTTTGGGTTCCATTCGGGGTTTTTGTGGGGGTATCTAATACCTGCTTGAAGCTATGCAGGAGCATCGACCACTCCATGGATATGGGGCAACGCCTTGTACCGCGCGCCTCCTCCTGTCTGATTGTATCCTCCTCAACAGCACCCCATTTCTTGACCGCTCCCCTCCATGCTGCTATCGGGGGACCATCCGGTGAACCCCAGTGCAGTGTAATGCTTCGCTTTGCCAAAAGGAGGGCTAGTATTGCGAATCGGGTTTCCACCTTTTGCTGTTTACGTCGCCTAAATATCCCTAGGGCGCTAGCCTCCCATGTGGTTAGCCCTGTCAGGCCCGTGACTGTCTGTATTGTGGTGTGTACTGCCGCCCAAAAGGGTTGTAGCGTAGGGCAAGTCCATAACATATGGATGAATGTGGCCTCAGGAGTGTGGCAGCGCGGGCAATCAAACTGTGACGCAGGGAAGAAACGCTTGAGCCGTTCTGGCATGAGATATCCGTGGTGTAGTATGTTAAATTGGATATTTTTGAAGCGTTGGTTACGTGACACCTTCTTGTGGTGTTCCAGGGCTATGAGCCATTCGTTATCATGTAGCGCTCGACCAAATTCCTCCTCCTATTTTAGTCGGAGCCGCGTTAGTGGCGTACGTGTAAGATCCATGATAGATTTATATATCCAGGTGATATGGTGTCTCCCCGCCCCCATATGTAATATTGTGTGTAGTACAGGGTGTGTTTTGGGTTCACCTTCCGTCAGATCCCATGTTTTCCTACAGTCAGCCACAAGTTGCCTGTGAATAAGGAACTGCTCGGCGGGAAGCCCGCTTTCCTCCATCAGACCCTCAAACGAGGACAGCTGGCCTTCCACCTCGGTTAGCGCGTGTTCTGTCCATGTTAATAATTCTCTGGTTGTGTAGTGTCCACGCCCTTTAGGGAGGCCTGCTAGTGATAATAGCGGGGAGTATACTGGTACCGTTTCAGAGAGACGGTGGATCCTCAACATGCAGGATCTGGCCAGCTTCACCAACAGGGGGTGTGCTGGATTAGGTTTAGTCCCTGGAAGGAGCATCCGGGTTATCTCCGGAGTCGACAGAGTCCCCACCAGTGTTTCCGTCTCCTCCAAGTGACGTCCAGCTGTCCAGTGCGAAAGCCACTGCAGCTGTGCTGCAAGGAAGTAGGCCTCAAAGGAGGGGGCACCCAACCCTCCCCCGTCTTGTGGCAGCTGCAGTGTCGCCAAAGCTACTCTGCGGCGGCCTTTTCCACAGATGAGCGATATCAGTAAGGTGGTTTAGCTCTCGAAAGAATGCTCGCGGGGGAGCACCGGGACATTTACAAAGTAGTATAGAAGACGGGGCACTGATCCAGCGCGGCTAATATAAATTTCTCCTCAGGACACGAATCCAGGTAAAACATTCACGTCTATTAAACCATATGACGGTGGGGCCCATGACACCGCATATCATACATTAATTCGTTCACTGGATTACACACCAAGGAGAAAAATGTGTTGCTGGAGGAACGGGATACCTTGTTAAATTTGACAGAATAATACCTCAGACATCATATACATTAACTTTTGATCCTGTCAGTTCTAAACATCAAGGTATTCCGCTCTTTGGTCGATGGACCAACTAGTAGAATAAGTTGATGGTGATTAAGACCAGCTCAATCACTCTTAAAACCTGCTAACCTTTAAACTTATTAATGAGCTAAAGAACCACAGACTCATTTTAAGTTAGAACGTAATTTTATCTAATTTCTCAATTGCACAGGTGAGATTCTTTGTTTATTAATCACTTTTAATACATTAATAACATTTATATGAAAAATCTAATAATGAACAGAAAATTATGCATTTACCCATTTAGATGCAGATAGGAATGGTTCACCAAAAAGAAAAAGATAAACCGCAGATCACAGAATAGAACTCCTAAACTGACTGACTGTCCCGCTAAATGCCTCCTCGATCGGACCTCCCATACAGATGTCCCGCAACGGTCTCGATCCTTCCCCAGTCAAGTTCGAAGTCCAAAATTGACAGAGTCCTCTCGTAATATTTAGGTGGAAAAATGGAAAATAGGAAAAATGGTATGGCAAGAAAACACCAACGGCAGCAGTAGCATCAATAGCAGCGGCCACAGCAGCAGCAAAAGGAGCAACCCACCTCACATAAGAGTAGACCCTCTTATACCCTTCTTTCTAGCTTACTACACAAAAAGTTGCAATCGTTGGGGGCAAGAATCACGCTAATTGGTCCATTTGAGGGGTGGTGATGGTCACCTCATCGCCCTCCTTGTTCAAACTGGTTTTGGGGACAGTTAAACATACAATGAGTCTCATGACTTCTGGGTTAAAAGCAGTCCAATTTGTCCATTCATTTTGTTGCAATCTCGATGGTCACATTTTAGTTAGTCCATTGTTGCTCAGTACTTTTCTCATCCATTCCCACGAATACGTGCTGAGTCTTTCTTGGCACCCTCCTTATGGCAGATCAGTACAACCTTGACATCTCTCACTCCGTGCACAGGCCGTACCCACGTGATTCAGTTTCTCTATTTCTTTCGCCCGGAGGCCATCTTTAGCGTCTCACGTGACCTCGTCTGCCTCTGCAGCCATTTTTGCAGCATGGCCTAACAGGCCCGAACGAACTATCATAAGGACAAACACAACCAAAATTAAAACAAAAAAAATAAGCCTTTCTGTTTACCACCCGCCATTCTAAAGACCCGTGTTAGGTGTTACCTAGCAGAAGCGACATTTAAAGCCATTTTACTTACCATCTGCATTCTTTGCCACAATACAAATCTACTACATAGCATAAATCATGCAATTTTACTCTAATTAGTACGCAAATCACAGTATTAGGGTTAATCAACTTCACAATTGTAAATAAATTAGATTTTGCACAAATTTGCGGGTTACCCTTATATAGTGTTTACTAAAAATGCATTTGTTGGTTAATTCATGCTCCTTCAAACAATTAGTATTGTTAATTGATTAAAGTTCATTAATTTTCCAAGGGGGTATAAATTATTTTATTTACCCTGCTCCATCAATTCCCCCTTTGGTGATTTTTAATATCACCACAAAAACCTACCTTACAATTTATTAGAAAAAATGTTTCTTGTCCACTTGCTTTCTTGTTAGTTCATACAACTGTGTTTTTCTCATCTTGTCTTTTAGACCTTTTGTACATGTTCTCTTTTAACTCTTCTAATTCTATCTCTCCCATCTCCCGTTCTCTTTCTTTATTTTTCTCATTTTCTCTTTTTACTCTATTTTGTCTTTTTCTTCTTTTAATACACACATATGCTAATCTCACTAATAACATTACCAATATTATCACTGTTACGGGTATTAGTATCTTTCTAATAAGAGAACTACCTATTTCTGTGAACCATCTTTGCATTGAGGAAAAACTCTTACCAAGTTTCTCCCAAACACTTTCAACCTCCAGTGGGACAATTTCTTTGTGCAAATCAGTAATATTCTTTATATACTTCTGTATATTCTCACTTTTGTCTGGAATGTAACTGCAACAATGTTGGACTTTCAGCATTCCACAGACTCCACCCTCTTTTGCCAAAAGAATGTCAAGGGCAAGTCGATTTTGCATTACCATAGCTCTCATGGCAACCATTTCGGTGTTTACCATCAAGAACCCTCCAGCAGTATTCGTTGTTAAACGATCTACTACTGTAGACAATTTCCGAATCTTGTATGCATTCAAAGATATGCCCACTGCTGGTATCACTGCTCCAAAAATGTCACCTACTATTTGTGAGAAGCTTTCCCTTCTTCTACATCTTAATGTTGTACCTATCTTGTGTATTCCTTTTGGTCCTCTCTCCACGTGAAAAATCTTTGGAAAGACCAGGCCTAAATAACATGTTCCGTACCAATGGTCCGGCAACCTATAATAAGCTCTATTTCCGCAAATATAATAGATCCCTGGAAATACTGGATCTTTTCCTCCTTTAAATCCCCATCCCCCTAGAATTTTATATGTATCTCGGCACTCACTAGAACCCACGAAATAGCTATCATATATAGTTTTACTTCTACTAATATACAATTTTCCCTGTTGGGGCCAATCCAGAACCATAGCTGCATTTGTTTCTCCTTTGTCATCAATTTTCTCTTCAAACGCCCAAAGTGGTGTTTTCATCTTTTCTTCTGCTACCTTTCTTTGAAACTTAACTCTTCTGTTTTCTACCATGTCCAAGAAAATCTTTTCCTCTTTCTTTAGTTCACAGGTAAGATTGTGTCTAACTATATACTCTAATGTTAAATCTTTATTTTCTAAGAAAAATTCTCCAAACATTTTTGCGACACTTATTAATTCAGGGATTACGGGAACTTTAGCAAAAACAGTGTCTATATCAGTGTAATAATATTCTAATCTACCTGTTTTGTAAAATAAACTAGCTAGAACGCTACAAGTTATCCCATACGTCAAAGGAAGGTGATGATAGGTCACACCTTCTGTGACAGACGCATGTAACTGCATACAGACATAACAATCTCTCACATCCATTGTCTCTACATATTCATATAATAGTTTCGTGAAGACATTTTTAGAGAAGTCTGTTATGGACTTATCCCTATGTAAATCAGTACTATCTACTAATGCTGCAGTGGTCTTTATTTTAGCTCATTTGTCATTATTCGTGTCATTCACTATTACGGATGTATTTTCTACAACTAACCTAAGTGGAATTATTATTGCTAAAATTAACCAGATAAGCATTAGCAAACCTGTACAATAAAAACACATTCTACACCACCTACGTAAAAACTCACATCTAGATCTTCTATTCTCAGTGTCTACCATGTTGTACTATTACCTAGCTATATATATGTACAGAAAAATGTGTCACCACACCTCAGAATGACCTTTCAGCCACTCTACCCTTTATTTTGTCTCTTTTTGGTGCTTTCTTCAGCTCTTTTCAGAACTCTTTCTCGTCTTATTCGGTTTTGGTGTCCAGTCCGGGTTTCTTTCTTTGTCTTTTTAGATTTGTTGCAATTCACTTTCACCCATTTATTTACAACCTTCGTCTGGGCTTTCATGACTGTTATCCTCTTCTTTAATGTCGGTCAATGCGCTGTATAGCCACTCAGGTGACTTATATTTCAAGTTAGGTCTCTTCACTCTTTTTGATTTCTGTAATTGTCTTTCACTTTGTTTTCCTTGTCCCTTTTGACTGGTTATTTCATTTACTTATTCCGCATTATCTTTGTTCAAATTTATTATCTTATATCTCAGTCTTTTAACTTCGTGGGGCCAATTGTCTCCTTTTCTTGGCCTTTTTAGTTCGTTTTCCTTTTCCTCTCGTTCGGCTCTCCAAGTTCTCTTTCTTGGTCCTAGTCTTTGTTTTCTTTCTTCTTCACTTTCTTCTGATTCCGTCTCAGACCTTACTTCACTTCCTCTAACCTTGAACCTTATGATCTCAGTTTCTTTGTCTGAATCTGAACCTTCTTGTGACTCTTCTGTTGGGACATTTGATTCTATCCCTCCTCGTTTGTCTTCCGCATTTATATTAATCTTTCTATCTGAATCTAAATTTCCCTGTGTTTCTTCTATTTGTTGTTCTGACCCTACTACTCCTCGGGTTTCTTCTGCTTTTTCCCCTATCTCTCTGTCTGAATCTAAGTCTCCTTCAGTTATCTCAACTATCTCTGGAGGAATTTTTCCATAACTTGTACTTGGCTGTTCGTTGTCACTATCTCTTTGTTCGGTTTCATCGTTTATAATATCAGTTCTTTTGTTTCCAGTTTTTCTCTTTTGTCTTTCATCAGATTCAGGTTGGTCTGTTTCAGATGCCGAACTGGTATCCGATATTTCCAGATGTCGACTTACAGGTCGAGCTTCAAGATCTGGAACTCTGATTGTTTCAGTTTCTTCTTCAGTTGTCAAACTTGTACCTAATTTTTCCAGATGTCGACTTACAGGTCGAGCTTCAAGATTTGGAACTCTGTGTGTTTCAGCTTCTCCTTCGGATGCTGAGCTTGTATCCGATATCTCCAGATGTCGACTTACAGGTCGAGCTTCAGGATCTGGAACTCTGATGGTATGACTGGCATGAACCCAATTTTTCACACCTGCACATTTTACAGCAGTCGTTGTCACCAGGATCACTTGTCGTGGCTTATCCCAGCGAGGAACCAAACAGTTTCTTCTTCTGTGGACTTTTATGCGGACCCAGTCTCCTGGACTCAAATCATGAGCTGGTTTTCTTTCAAGAGTGGTCGCATCCGGTCCAACCTGATGAAACACAGAATGTACCACATCAGCCAATCCTTTGCAATAGTCCAATACGAGATCATCAGTTATAGTCAGCAGTTTGTTGACAGGTACATGTGCTTGTCTCATGGCTCGTCCCATGATTATTTCATGAGGACTCAGACCTGTTTTTTTGTCAGGTTGGTCTTTCATCAGCACCAATGGCAGGGCATCGGGCCATTTGAGTCCTGTGGCTTGACACATTTTCCCTAACCTATTCTTTATTGTTCCATTTACTTGTTCTACCACTCCAGAAGCCTCTGGTCTGTAGGCACAGTGCAATTTCTGTTGAATGTCAAGTGCTTCACATATCAATTGGATTAGTTCATTTTGGAAATGTGTTCTTCTATCTGTTTCGATCGTTACTGGAAAACCATATCTCGGAATGAATTCTCTCAGTAGGAGCTTAGCCACAGTAACTCCATCATTCCTTCTTGTCGGATAGGCTTCCACCCAACGAGAAAACAAACAAACGACCACAAGGACATATTTCAATCTATTGCTCGGGGGCATTTCAATAAAATCTAGTTGCATTCTGGTAAAAGGACCTCCTTCACGTCCTATTGTTCCCAAACTCACTACTGTTTTCCTTCCTGGAATTGTCTGTTGGCATGTAAGACATCTTTGACAGAGACTTTCAGCTATAGCTCTAAATTTCGGGTTGTACCAAGTTTGTCTGAAAAGTCTGATCATGGCATCCTTACCAATGTGAGCTTGTCCATGGTACATCCGTGCCATATTAGAGATCATGCTATCAGGCATAACTGGTCTTTCATCTCTATAAACCCAAACTTCATCTTCCTCTCTTTGTCTGCAGCCTGCTTTTATCCAACCATCTTTCTCTTCTTCATCTGCTTCTTCCTGCAATTGTCTTACCTCATCCCAGGTTTCAACCGTGTTAGTAAACAGCAAGGGACATGAAACATTCTCTCTTTCTCTTCTCCTATTCAGTGACACCATATTTCTGGCACAGTATTGAGCTATTTCATCTGCGAATTGGTTTCCCACTGTAATATAGTCAGTTCCATTTTTGTGTGCAGCGCATTTTACCACTGCAATCTGTTTAGGCAGCTGTATCGCCTCAAGCAATTTCTTCACAAACTCACTGTTCCTAATAGGAGTTCCTGCAGAAGTCAGAAAACCTCTCTAGGACCAGATCTGTCCAAAGTCGTGGACCACTCCGAAGCCATACTGGCTATCTGTGATCACCGTAATTCGGACGTTCTTTCCCAGTTTGCACACTTGAATCAGAGCAATCAGCTCAGCCACTTGGGCTGAACGTATCCCTCTCAAACAGGATGCTTCCATTACGGCTGCTACTGTACACACAGCATACGCACCACTTAAAACTCCTTCACTGGTTCTCAGGCATGACCCGTCCACAAACATCACATAATCGGATTCTTTTAAGGGCTCATCTTTAATATCTGGGCGAGGCTTTGTGAAAAATTCAAGCACATCCAGACACTTATGATCAACATCATCTTTGACTCCTACATTTTCTTCATCTGGCAGTGAAGTTGAAGGATTCACACTTGTGCATCTATCAATGGTTACATTGTCTGCACTCAAAATCACTTTTTCGTACCTAGTCAGCCGACTATGTGTCATGAATTGGGTTTTGGTTCTAGTCAGAAGGATTTCAACAGAGTGTGGAACATATACTCTCAGTGGATACCCCATCACAATGCCTTCACTCTGTTCCAGACTCACACAAGTAACAGCTACTGCTTTCAGACATCCAGGCAATGCCTTTGCTACCGGGTCTAGGACAGCTGAAAAATAAGCAATTGGTCTTTTCATTTTTCCATGCCTTTGCACTAACACTGAAAGTGCACATCCATCTCTCTCACTACAATACAGCTCAAATTCTTTTTCATAATCAGGCATTCCCAATGCTGGTGCCTCACACAACTTTGTTTTCAGTTCCTTGAAAGCCTTCATTTCCTCCTCATTCAACTCAATCGGATCTCTGACATCCCTTTTTGTCAATCGCTGTAAAGGTTTTGCAATTAATGAGAATCCACTTATCCACTGTCGACAATAACCAACCATCCCAAGAAACATTCTCACCTCTCTCTGTGTCATCGGAGCTCTCATTCCTTAGATAATCCTTATTCTTTCTGTCGTCACCTTTCGCATCCCTTTCTCAATCTTATGACCTAGATACTGTACCTCCTGTTGACAAAATTGCAGTTTTGACGGGGACAATTTGTGCCCTCCTTCTGCCAAATGATTCAGTAAAGCAATTGTGTCTGTAACACATGCTTCTTTGGTCTTTGATGCCACTAATAGGTCATCAATATATTGGACCATCACAGATTTTTCAGGCATTTTCAAATCTTCTAATGATTTCTTCAGGATCTGATTAAAGATTGAGGGACTTTCTGTATACCCTTGAGGAATTCGGCACCATGCCAAAATACGCTCTCCGAACTGGAACGCAAATAATGGCTGGCTGTCTGGGTGCAAATGAATAGAAAAGAATGCATGGCACAAATCAATAACTGTATACCATTCTGCATCATGTGGAATCTGATATAGTATTACAGCGGAGTTTGGCACAATTGGACAACAAGGGATAACGATCTTATTTACCTTTCTCAAGTCCTGTACTATCCTATATGTCCCATTCGGCTTTTTCAATCCCATTATAGGTGAATTACATGGGCTACTCATTAATTCTCTCAAAATTCCTTGTTCAATCATCTTATTAACTACAGGTGTTATTCCTTCAATAATTTCTGGCGTTAATTTGTACTGTGGAGTATTTGGGTAATTTGTTCCTTCCCGTACAGTAATTTTTACAGGGTCTACTCCTCTCATTAGCCCAATGTCTTCGCCTGTGAAATCCCATACATCAGATCTGACTGTTCCTTTCAATTCAATTGGGATTTTCTCTGCATCAAACACAGGAAACATGTCATTCACTCCTGGTTCTAGTTCTGCCATTGTCATTTTATACAGGACATCCTCATCTGGTGTCTGGAAAGCAATACCATCTGGGGTACAATAGATGGTGCAATTCATTTTACAAAGCAGATCGCGTCCTAACAAATTTACAGGACTGCTATCACATACCACAAACTGAAGCATCTCTTTGAATGGTCCAACTTTCACCTCTACTGGTTTGGTAAGAGGCGCTTTAATCTGTCTGTTTGAAACACCTACAACTTGGATATATTCTCCTGAGAGAGGAAGGTTTGGAATTTCCACTGATCTAACAGTAGAACGGGTAGCTCCAGTGTCCACAAGGAATGTAACATTTACACCATTCACTTCTCCATCCACAAATGGACCTGACTGATCTACCTCTAGAGTTTCGCCAAGCACGCACTCTTCTTCCTCTCCTAGGCACCGTCATAGACTTTCATCCGATTAATTTCCATCCTGCCGTAACCAATACTGCGACACTGCAGCTGTGCGCGGCAATTTTGTTACCTGCTCTCCTCCGTAGAATCCTGCCTCTGCACTGTATCTATGGGTGTTTACACTCTTTGGAAGAGGTGGTTGTGGCACCTGACTCTGTTGAGTAACTACCTGCGGTTGTTGCAGCTGTTGGTAACTCACCTCATTCTGCACTTGTGGATTTAATGGTTGATTTTCCGTATTAGCTTTTGGAGGAAATTTACACTCGTCTCTCCAATGCCCTAACTTTCCGCAAGTATGGCATGGCCATTTCTTTTTAGCCTCTTCTATACTCATTTGACCTTTTCCCTTACCTATATTCGGTTTGGATTTAGTCTGTCCTGCATCACTAGACTGATTATTCATTTGAGCTTCTTGTTTTTCTGCAACCTTTACTTGTGCCCACATCGCCTTTTCTTTTAGTTTGCGCTGTCTACACTCAAAGTCATCACTACAATATTTTGCATACCTTAATACCTCATCTACAGTGCTATTCTGCCAACACAACATATGCTGCTTAATCATTTCACTTATTTCAGGTTTCAATCCATATACAAATCTATATACGAAATGACTCATGTCCTTTTCACTCAAAGTCTCATAACCACTATACTGTTTGAAAACCAAAAGCAACCTCTCGTAGTAGGCGTGTACAGATTCCTTACTTTCCTGAGTTGTTCTATCAATCTTTACCCAATCTGTTTCTTTCGGTGGAATCTTATTTTTCAAAAACGTGACAGCTTGTTCATACTTTCTCATCACTTCTGGACCTGGGGCTCCAGTTTTTGCATCTCTAGGATATTCTTCCTTCGGCCAGTCAATTGTAATCTTACATTCTGTCCATAAATCTGCTGGCACTACAATTTCAAACAATCCATCCAGATCTTCCCACAACACCTTTGAAACTTTTACAAATCTTTCTACCTGTCTATACCATTCTACGGGTTTCTCTCTCAATCTTGGGAAGTCATTTGTGAATGACAATATATCTTGTCTGGACCATGGAACATGTACATAGCTACCTCCTGGAGTTTCCCTCATTGGATATTCCAGTACTATTGGTTCCTTTTCCTTCACCGGAAAAGCCAATGATGCTTTATCGGTCGTTCCCTCCTTTCTTCTTATCCACCTGCTTCTCCATCTGTCCACATCTCCCCATTTTCTCAATAACACAATCAGTTCCTTTATCTGTGTTAATCGTCCTGATGTGTTCAGATTTTCTATATCCTTTTCACTAAAGTCTACCCTATACGGTTTCTACAATCCTCTGATTTTTCCAAATTCTACTCCTAGTTCATTCGCTGTTTCTTCCAATTTTTCATGCAAATTCCTAGCTCTCCAAGTAACACTCTTGCACATGAACACGAGTTCATCATCTTGGTAGGATTTCAATCTATCTGTACCAATAGTCCCTAGAATTAACTCTTCCATATCTATTTTAAGTCTGATTACATCCAATGGTTGCGGTTCAGCATCTTTCTTCTGTAAATTCCTCATCCACTCATTTAATTCTTCTGGAGTCGGACCCACAGGGGTATTATTCATCTCTATCCAATTTGTACTTCTTTCTGGGGTCTCAGTTGCTGACTCGGTTTCCATAGGAATCCTATTTATCTGACTCTCATTAATCGTCAAATTTGTAGGTGGACTCGATCTATATGAGCCAACTAAGTCTCTTGTCTCTCTAGTTTCTGGAATTATCCCTTCTCTCACTCTTTGCATATTCGAGTTCATTGGAATTGTCAAGGAATGCTCATCTATTCTTTGTTTTTCAAATACCGGTATTACTGGTCCTATTGTCACTGGCACAGTCACAGCTTCCATGTTCATGGTTAATTCTCTTATTTTCTCAGTGAATTCTCTTGTGGTTCTGGCTAACTCAGCTGTATTACCACTAACAGGCTTCACATTCTGTGGAGTTTCTAATTTTTCATAAGACCTATTTATTTCATAATTTCGTTCAGGGCTTTGACTTCTTACAGTTTCCATTGGTGGTGCATTTGGAGTCACCACCGCAGAATTCTGTTGATATGGAGGTGGTTTTCTATTTAAAATGTCTTCCAGCAACTCACCCTCTGTGTCGCTACCTCCATACCCGTACCTCTCTGTTACTGCATGTTTCTTTTTCTCCGAACACTTTCTCCCTGTAACTTCTTCAACTGTTCTGACAGGAAACAAACCATCCGTCATATTAGCATACCTCCATTGTCTCATCCTGTCTTCATGATTCACTCCCCATACTCTTCCATGGACTAAACTATAATTCTTTGCACCTCTGTGTCTTTCTCTTTCATACATCTCATCTTCCCATTCACCTAACGCTTCGAACTGTGTTGGTCTAGGTTCAAGTTTCATCATTTTCTCTCTCAAATTTCAAAGTACAGCTGTGCTAAACGAACCATTTTCTGGAAACGCCAAAACTCCATCGTTTTGGGTATATTTTGCCCAATTTTCCAACCAAATGCAAGTATGATAGCCATATTTCAACATCATATGAGATGCTGGCGTTTTCGGCGGAGGAAGTACTTCTCCTTCCCTAGTCACTACCTTTTTGTCTTTCTTGAAAAAGTTTTTAATCTTCGCAAACCATGACGGTTTCTCTCTACCATACTCATAATAAGCCATATTGCACTGTTCTTTCTCTTCAACAAGCACATGAAAATTCTTCCCTACTCTGTCTCTTCTACTGCTTGGTTATCCGAACCTATCCCAGCGCATCTCACACCAGCGCACCAATCCAAAAGCTCTACGTCACTCTCAACTGGCCAATACCAGCGCATCTTCACACTAACGCACCAATCAAGAAGCTCTTCGCTCTCCCACAACTGGTCAATACCAGCGCGGTCTTTGTTGACGTCAGTTCTACTCCTGTCTTTTCTTACCCCTCCTTTACAATAATTATCGGCAGTTTTCTTACCTTCTCTTCTCGACAAAATTTTATTAGTTACAATGTAAAACACATTACCATTGTCTGTTTTCGCTAAACAAAAGAAATAGTTTGCTCTATCTTGCAAGAATACTGTTTCGTTCGATAAGTGTAGCACTTCTCTCTACCTTACCCTTCTCTCAAGCAAGGGGTAAACCCGTTTCTCTGGGGATAAAACACATGTGGAGACTACACTGCTCCTGAGAATTAAGGCCAGAGTTTCACAAGAAAACCTGTTGCTATTTCACTCAGACGCGTTTTCATACATGAAATGTCCCTATCATAACACAATCCTGTGTTATCACCAATTTTGAAAATCAGACAATGCACAATTCCATGTGACTTCTCTTGCCACACGTGTCCACTTCCTACTTCCCGGAAGTTTCAAAATTTTGACTTACACATAACATAATACAATTCAACACAAAGTGTTAGACATGAAAAATCAATTAATCAATAATCACCAAACTAATCTATAGTAACCATAACTCTGCTACCAAGAAATCTGATCCAGCGCGGCTAATATAAATTTCTCCTCAGGACACGAATCCAGGTAAAACATTCACGTCTATTAAACCATATGACGGTGGGGCCCATGACACCGCATATCATACATTCATTCGTTCACTGGATTACACACCAAGGAGAAAAATGTGTTGCTGGAGGAACGGGATACCTTGTTAAATTTGACAGAATAATACCTCAGACATCATATACATTAACTTTTGATCCTGTCAGTTCTAAACATCAAGGTATTCCGCTCTTTGGTCGATGGACCAACTAGTCGAATAAGTTGATGGTGATTAAGACCAGCTCAATCACTCTTAAAACCTGCTAACCTTTAAACTTATTAATGAGCTAAAGAACCACAGACTCATTTTAAGTTAGAACGTAATTTTATCTAATTTCTCAATTGCACAGGTGAGATTCTTTGTTTATTAATCACTTTTAATACATTAATAACATTTATATGAAAAATCTAATAATGAATAGAAAATTATGCATTTACCCATTTAGATGCAGATAGGAATGGTTCACCAAAAAGAAAAAGATAAACCGCAGATCACAGAATAGAACTCCCAAACTGACTGACTGTCCCGCTAAATGCCTCCTCGATCGGACCTCCCATACAGATGTCCCGCAACGGTCTCGTTCCTTCCCCAGTCAAGTTCGAAGTCCAAAATTGACAGAGTCCTCTCGTAATATTTAGGTGGAAAAATGGAAAATAGGAAAAATGGTATGGCAAGAAAACACCAACGGCAGCAGTAGCATCAATAGCAGCGGCCACAGCAGCAGCAAAAGGAGCAACCCACCTCACATAAGAGTAGACCCTCTTATACCCTACTTTCTAGCTTACTACACAAAAAGTTGCAATCGTTGGGGGCAAGAATCACGCTAATTGGTCCATTTGAGGGGTGGTGATGGTCACCTCATCGCCCTCCTTGTTCAAACTGGTTTTGGGGACAGTTAAACATACAATGAGTCTCATGACTTCTGGGTTAAAAGCAGTCCAATTTGTCCATTCATTTTGTTGCAATCTCGATGGTCACATTTTAGTTAGTCCATTGTTGCTCAGTACTTTTCTCATCCATTCCCACGAATACGTGCTGAGTCTTTCTTGGCACCCTCCTTATGGCAGGTCAGTACGACCTTGACATCTCTCACTCCGTGCACAGGCCGTACCCACGTGATTCAGTTTCTCTATTTCTTTCGCCCGGAGGCTATCTTTAGCTTCTCACGTGACCTCGTCTGCCTCGGCAGCCATTTTCGCAGCATGGCCTAACAGGCCCGAACGAACTATCATAAGAACAAACACAACCAAAATTAAAACAAAAAAAATAAGCCTTTCTGTTTACCACCCGCCATTCTAAAGACCCGTGTTAGGTGTTACCTAGCAGAAGCGACATTTAAAGCCATTTTACTTACCATCTGCATTCTTTGCCACAATACAAATCTACTACATAGCATAAATCATGCGATTGTACTCTAATTAGTACGCAAATCACAGTATTAGGGTTAATCAACTTCACAATTGTAAATAAATTAGATTTTGCACAAATTTGCGGGTTACCCTTATATAGTGTTTACTAAAAATGCATTTGTTGGTTAATTCATGCTCCTTCAAACAATTAGTATTGTTAATTGATTAAAGTTCATTAATTTTCCAAGGGGGGGTATAAATTATTTTATTTACCCTGCTCCATCAACACCATTATCATTTTAGAAAAAGCTACCATTCCAATGGGGGCCAAGGGCAACGTTCGCCAGAAGTTGACCTGGGTTTTTAATCCTCTCAGGGCTCTGTAATGATTACCCTGTAGGAGATCACTAGGTGCATGATATAGTCTGATTCCTAAATATCTCCGGCGTCTCCCTTCCATGACAATGTGGCCACCCCATGCTGATCTCCCAATGAGGCGTATCTGGGTGAAGGGGGTAGATAGTGGATTTGGCCCAATTTACATTTAAACCCGTTGCCTTCCCAAACTCATTGAGTGTGACCCAAAGAGGAGTGAGGTCTGCCGTAATGTCCCTGACGTATATGAGGAGGTCGTCTGCGTATAGGAACACACTGTGCGTTCGTCCCTCGAGTGGTATACCCCAATGATCGCCTACTTCTCTCAGCCTTATCGCCAGCGGTTCTATTGCCAGGGCGAATAGTAACGGGAATAGAGGATATCCCTGACATGTTCCACGCGTTACCGAGATGGGGGGCGAGATATGTCTGCCTATGCGGACCCGGGTGGTCAGAATGGTGTACAACAGTTTGATATATGCCATAAGTTGGGGCCCCATTCCCACCCGCCCCAAGACCTCAATTAAATACTGCCACGCTAGGGTGTCGAAGGCCTTTTCTAAGTCTAGTACAAGGCACGCTGCCCGTGGGAATCTGCCCCGCACACTATCTTGGACCTGGAACAACCTGCGTATATTTTGGGAGGTGTTCCTCCCTGGCACAAAACCACATTGGTCAGGGTGTATGAGATGGGGGAGCACCCCTGTGAGTCTATCCGCTAAGATCTTTCCGAGTATTTTACAGTCCGTAGTTAGCAGGGTAATAGGACGATACGACACCCGAAGCAGAGGATCCCGGTCTGGCTTGGGAAATGTCACTAGTATTGATTCCCGCAGGGTCTTAGGAAGCGCCCCCGTTTCCAGTGCTGCCTTATAGACTATGTCCAGCTGCGGTACGAGTTGTTGGGAGAATGTGTTATAAAATTCTATGGGGAAGCCATTGTGGCCGGGGGCTTTGTTTTTGGCTAGGTGTCGGATCGCATGTTTGATCTCTACTGCTGTGAGTTGTCCCATCTAGGGAGGATCGATTCTCTTTTTGCTCGTGCTGGAACACCGGGTCCTCCAGGCAATCTTGTGGGAGCCGCCAAGTGGGGACCGGGGGTGAGGTTGGGCGCCATCTGAGGGTCATAACATTCGTGTCGTGGTCCAAAATCCCCCTATCTCGGTAGTCTGAGTGCTGCGTTAGGGGGAGGATCGTCCGTGTGCACATGAATTGGTCTAGCCGCACTCGCAAATTATGAGGGATAGAATGGAAGGAATAGAGTTTAGTTGTCGGGTGTGCAAGTCGCCAGGCGTCCGTCAGCAGCCATTGGTTTGTCCAGGCTTGAAATCGGGCTGTTTGCGTGTGGGCTAGTGAGGCGTTGGCGGGGGTGGGGTCTATCTAGGGCAAGGTCCAAAGAGCAATTATAATCCCCTCCTAACACCCATGGGGAAGATGTGAAATGAGCCAAGCTGCTCGACAGGGTCTCCCAAAATACTGTTTGTTCTGTATTGGGGGCATATATACTCCCGATTAGTATTGGCTGGCCGTCTAATATACCTTCCAGTAATGCATATCTCCCATCGGGATCTATCTTCCTGCCGGTCTCTAGGAAGGGGACTCCCGGGCGAAAGCAGACGAGGGCTCCCCGCGCATACGCTGAGTATCTAGTGGTGCAAAAGGTGCCCCACCATTTCTTTTGCAGCTTGTCAAGTTCCCCCTTTTCCAGGTGAGTCTCCTGTAGTAGAATGATTTGCGCTTGCTGGCGTTTGATATACGCGTAAATGGCGTATCGCTTTCTAGCTGTATGTATACCCCGTGCATTTAGAGTGAGAAATGTAATATCTGTCATTGGAATCATGGCGGCTTATAGGCCGTGCTACGTTGAAGGGCTGTCCTAGGGGTCCCAATATAAGCCCTGTGGTGTGGGTCGATTGTGCCCGGTGTGAGGTGTAGATATGCTAGCGAGTGTTTCTGCCCTTTGTGACGGGATGGATGTGAAGTCAGGGTATGGTAGGGGGTTGAACTAGAATACTGTGGGGTTAAAGACCCAATACTGGGGACCTGTTGTAACGTACAGCATATCCAAACCGGTACAACCGTGTACCTATTAACGGAACATACCGGGGGATCCAGGCTCGTGTGCGCTCCTATGACCCTCGCACGGGGCCCCTCTAGTATTATGTGTACAGCACGTGGGGGTGTTTTGCGCTGTTAGGTGTGGGGCTTGCTCCATCGCGGGGCGCAATATGTGATGTGGAATTAGCAAGAGAAGTTTCTCAGACAACTGGGGTCTATATATCTACCATCACTCAAGGACTTCATATGAGTGTGTCAGCTGTCTGCGGCGTAACCATTGGCAGGGTCCCAGAGTTCTCGCCAGAGTCACTGGAGTCGTTAGGGTCCTCTTCGGGCGTGAAAATGTGTGGAGGGCCTTCGTGATCCGATGTTGAGGGGTTCGTTCCCAGTTTCGCCCCTGCCTGGATTGCTTTTCGGCGTTCTGCTATGATCTGTTCCAGATCTGGCAATGTCAGTGATTTGTGGCGTGCCTGCATGTCTGACTGCCTCTGGGTTCTCTTGTTGCTGCGTCTTGGGGGCCTGGGTGTTTTAGGTCTGGGTGTTCTCGCGTTCCTCTTCTTGGGGTCCATTTGCAGGTTCAGCTCCATCCAGTTGGTGGCTTCCTGTGGGTCAGTGAAAAATACTGTAGTGTCCTTGTGAATGATTTTAAGCCGTGCTGGCAACAGCAGAGAGTATTGAATGTTCTGACTCTGAAGTAGTCTCTTTATCTCAAGGAAGGACGCTCACTTTCGTTGGACTGCTCTGGAATAATCTGGAAAGAGCATGACATGCTTATCTTCCACCGTGATGGGATTGTTTTGTCTGGCAGCTCGTAGTATGGCGTCCCTGTCTCGGAAGTGGAGCAGTTTTACCAACATGGGGGGAGGAAGCGAGCCCGGGGGAGGGCACTGCGCCGGTACTCTGTGCGCCCTTTCTATTGAGAAGTAAGAAGTAAGTTCTTCGCGCGATGTGAAGGACCGGAGCCAGGAGTCCATGTACTCAATGGGGTCTCTTCCTTCCACTCCCTCGGCCAGATTTAGGATTCATAAGTTGCTCCTCCTGGAATGCCCTTCTAGATCATCCGTCCTCTTCTCTAGGGTCACAACTCGGGCTTGTAGGTCTTTTATGGAATCTTGTTGTGCTTTGGCTTGCGGCTGTATTGTCGCCAACGTTTTTTCCCCATCTGCCACCTTATCCGCTAGTTTCCGATGGTCATCCCGCAGCAGGCTGAGGTCCGTAGCCAGGTGCCAAAGCGCTCTTCCATGGTGACGGGCGAGTGCTCTATGGTTGCCAGGACTTTATCCAGTTTTTCTGACATGGTGGTGTTAGAGTCTGTGTCTGTCTTTGGGCCTGCTTGCGTTGTGGATATCGATCGTGCTTGGTGGGCGGTCTGAGGACCCCCTGTCGTCTTGAGGCGTCCCATAGCTGCTGACAACGTTATAGGTGCTAGGCCACCCTCTTTATTACTGTGTGACTCAAGGGGTGTCCTGTCACTTTGGTTTTGGGCCGGTTCAATACGGGTACCTGCCAGGCTTTGCCACTTTTGTCGCCCCTCTCTGGACAGTTGGTGAGTTTCTGAGTGGCTCGCCGCAGTGGTCTCCGGTACGGTGAGCCCCCTCTTCTCGGTGTTTCTACCGGCACGCTATTCTGGTCTCCTTTTGCTTCACCTGTCTTCCCTCGTTGGCTTTCCGGTAGGTATTGTTAGTGGCCAGTGGCCAGCTCCGCCGGGGATGTTGGGGTGTCTGCTAGTTTGGGCCCCTTGATAGTAGGCCTTGGGGAGGTGTCGAGGCTCTCCGACTGTTCAGGGCGGGGGGGGGGCTTTCCTTCCTTCGATCACAATGACTGTTCGCACCCTCCAGATCCTCCGTCCTGGTTGGCGCTTTTGATCCTGACTTCCCCCAGGTTCCCTGCCAGTTTCGTTCGTGAAGTAATGTGGGCTTCTTTGTTAGAGGGTCTCCGTCTAACCCCGGCCCTCGGCCGTCAGGTACCCCATTTTCAGAGGGGGGTGTCCTTGCACCGGTTATTGTCAGTCTCTCGGAATGCGGAAGAGGGTTGGAGCGCCCAGGTTGTGGACTCCGCTCCCTCTTCACACTCCGTCAACCCTCGTTCGTCCGCTTCCCCGGGGGCCCCCCCTCGCGGGATAGCCAGTTGTCTGCTGTGAGGGCACCGGGGGATCGTTGCAAGCGGGGTGATCAAAGGGGGCGGTGTAGATCTGCCTGTGGACATCCTGGGCCACTCCTCCCTTATACTTCCGCTCTATGCTCCCTCCAGGTCCTCAGGCCACTCGGTGCTGCCAGAAGGGTTCCTGTCCTCCTCTTCTGCAGGGTGCTTTTCGTTCCTTCTGCTCTCCGTTTACGGGGCCGAGTCTGGTTCGTTGTCTCAAAATGCACCGGGGGCCGCCATTTTCGCACCCTTTATGCCCCCTCCTCCTCCTCTTTTCAGGGCCTCTTGGCGGAGATTAGCCACAGCCGGCTACTCACAATGCCTGTACCAGCACTGTATGTCTAGGATCTAGCGTCCCTCTCCTGCCTTATCTGCTGTTCTCGGGCATCCGATCAATTGCCCTCCGGCCGTTGCTCGGCGGGCGCCATTTTGGGGTCAGGCGCCCAGCCTCGCAGTGCCCGCTGCCGTCGTTCCTTTTCCCCGCAATTCCGGCACCAGCGCTGTATATGGAGGATCAAGCTGCCCCTCTCCTTACTTGTTTGCGGTCACGGGTGTCCGATCAGTTGTTTTCGGGCAGTTACTCGGCGGGCGCCATTTTGGGGTCAGGCGCCCAGTCTCGTTGCAGCTTCGGAGGACTCACTTCTGTCGTTCGTTTTTGCCCTGCAATGAGTCTCCCCGCATCTCTGTTGTGCCAGGACTCGGCGCGAGCCCTTTCCTCACCTCTCTGGCCCCTGCCGGTGCTAATAATTGGTGCTTGTCGGGGCCCGCGCTCGGAGCCCTAACGGAACACGTCCGCCATCGTGGCTAGTCAAGCCACGCCCCATTGAATGGTCATCTTTAGCGCTTCATTCATTGACTTGATCTCCTCCAGTGACGAGACTTTAATGTAAATCTGTGTGTCGTCGACATACGTATGAAACAAGATGTCGGCGTGTCATAGTCTCTCAGCCAGAGGTTCCATGTAGAGGTTAAAAAGAGTAGGGTAAAGAGTTGATCCTTGCGGTACACCAATCGTAATAGGGGACAGCGATGATAGCTTTTGATTAACTAAAAATCTTTGTGATCTATTCTCTAAGAAAGATTTAAACCATTCGAGGACAGTTCCCGACAGTCCCATCCTGCTTCCTAGTCGATCTAGCAGTTTATCATGGTTTACGGTGTCGAACGCAGATGAAAGGTCCAGAAGAACTAAAAGACAAGCTTTGTCTTGGTCTAGAGCTTGCAAGGCGTCATCCACTACATGAAGTATTGTAGTTTCCGTACTATGGTCTGGTCTGAAACCTGATTGGCAGCCGTCCAGAAGATTACATTTAGAGATGTGTTGGCAGAGTTGTTGATGCACACATTTTTCTAGCACTTTCGCTAATAAGGGAATATTGGATACTGGCCTGAAATTATTTGGGTCAGCAGCGTTCGATGTCGGTTTTTTTATGATGGGGATGACTTGCCCAGTTTTTAGGCAGTCTGGTATGGAGCCTTGAGACAGAGAGGCGTTGATTATCGTGGTCCAGATGGGGACAACAAATTGGCTGGTTGTCTTCGAGAATTTCGAAGGGAGAGGATCGTTGAAGTGGTTATTTGGCTTTGTAGACGAGAGGATTTTGGAGATGTCATTGTTGTCATATAACTTGAAAGAAGACCATTGAGCTTCATTTTTGGCCGCTGCTTGGAGGGAGTGTGAAGGTTCATCGATTTGTGAAGCAGACAGGGAGGGTAGGTTTAAAGCGGCTGCTCTAAGCTCACTCCCCAATGAAATGATTTTGTCTGTGAAGAAGGACGAGAATTCCTCACAGTTTATTAGGGGTTTTGTTGCTTCTTTAGAGGATTTGGCCAATTTATTCGACTGCAGCTTTCAACAATATAGGATACAAGAGCACTCCCACTCGACCTGTGTCTGATTCAATAACAGCTTCGATAAGCTCACTGGGCTACCCTTTGCTATATCAATACAATAATTGCAACATTGTTTTATTCAAATACATACTTATTTATTAAGTTCATTTTTTCAAAAGTTAAACAAGATTTTTTTTAAATACAAAAAACATTTCTTTTTTAGTTTTTTTGGTCTTTTATATATTGTATTGTTATATAAAATACATCATTTCAACATTTCAAATTAATGTGCATTATTTACATAGTTTACACAGGAAACCCCGTACTGTGATCAACCTTGCACCACAACTACCTCACATCACATCACAGCCTGACATACCGTACTCATACATACACACTTCACACACATCCCACACCCAGCTTTGAAGGCATACACATTTCTAATCATGGAGAGAACCCTTCATTTATTGTCCCTGGTTATGTTGCCAGCTGGGGATCCATAAAGTCGACGCACGTTTCGGTGGATAAGAAAATTTGCATCCACCTTCTTCAGGACCTCTCCTTATAGGTAAAATTAGACCGGAGGGTAATGGGGAATCCCGAAAAATGCGACTGTGTTCACAATCACAGACTGAGAACTGATACGTGGTTAGAGAAACCCTTTCCACGAGAGACGAAGTTTTGTTTGCCCCTTCAGTGGCTATCTGTTTGGTTGTCGCCGTTACTTATATTTAGATTTATCTTGGTGATGGGTACAGCCTGGTCGCAAGAAAAATCCATGGCTCCAGGAGTTTAGATCTGCTCTGCTACATTAAGATTTGGCAGAATTCGCGATGTGTCTCAATACTTGCTAATTGGCGTTTCTGCGATCAATATCTTGGTGAGGATATTGTTGCTTTCCACCTGCGTCTCCAATCATTCCCGTCCCGCAGTACACAGAGGCGCCTCTGTGTAGGTGACAGCTCCCCCCCCTCATCACGTCAGAGATGGCCCATCCTGCCAGCTACTATTCCCCTTTGTCTCACTGTCTGGGAGCAATACACACATATCAACTGCCAGCTACACCTAGTCATGTGACTCAGGATACAGGCTGCAGGCCCCAATGGCTGGGACAAGAAAAGTGGCATTTTCAGAACTGTGACTTAAAATCTGACTTTACCATAAAAGAGGGTGCTAAATTACAATTCTTTAGGCACCAAACTTGATATTCCTACCTGCTCTCAATTGAAAATGATCAGGTATATTGGCCCAATAAGTGCTTCAGGCCCACTAATAGCATATACTTTACGTCCCTGGCTACATGTAGTACCACTTTACTAGGGACTTACAAGTAAATTAAATGTGCCAATTGGGTCTAAACCAACTTCACCATATTTAAGGAGAGAGCATATGCACTTTAGCACTAGTTAGCAGTGGTAATGTGCACAGGGCAACTAAAACAAGAGTAGCAAAAATGGAGGAGTAAGGCAAAAGGTTTGGGGGTAGACCTTAAGGTTGACAGGTCTAACACTTGCAGAGTTACATTTATACACTTTGCACTCTTTTTCCAAACTGAGATGGTCGTAACGTGGAAGACAGTTTTAAGATTCAGAAGATGCAATGAGCAGCTATGCATTGACATGAAGGGGGTGTATATTTGGAATGTCAGGAACAAATTAAGATGCCACTGTAGCATCACAAAGAGTTTGGAGGTAACGTGTGTCAAACCTTTGATAAACTGTATCATAACAGGCGATTTAAACAAGGAATGTTGGTCAGGCAAATGTAAAATGGCCGAAATGGCTGACGAATAACCTTTAATAGTGTCCTTTGCAAGGCCCTCATAACCTTTAATAGTGTCCTTTGCAAGGCCCTGCTGGGCCAAAGTCAAAATAAACACTAACAATTCCTGACAGTTTAGCTTGTAAGTGGTTTAAGTTTCTGACTCAACACAGTGCATAAAACTTTGTGTCTCTTCATCTGGCATAAATGGACTTTGTGAACAGACGCCTGGTCACGAGGATGTCATCCACAACCAAAGGTTGTAAATCAGACACAGTCAACTACGGCTTCTCAACCTCTATGTAAAGGAGTGTAGACTGTGCAGGTTTGGGAGCAGAACCCTGCCGTGCTGCTGAGACAGAAGATCCTCCCGAAGCAGTTGCATGTTATGAGGAAAAATGCTCATGCCTAGAAGTTCCAGTTACCACACTCTTCTGACCAGAGCCACTAGGATGACTTTGGTCTAGCCATTCCTGATCTTCTTTAGAACACAAGACAGGAGAGGCTGAAGTGGAAAGGCATACAGGAGTCCTATGCTCCACTCCAGCATGAATGTGTCTCCTAGATAGAGCGTTTTTGGGAAGTCCAACACGCAGAACCTTTGATGCTGCATGATCTCAGTGGTGGGAAAAAGATCCAGCCTGAAGTCTCCCCACAGCAAGTAGATGCCCTGCACCCAGGCACGGCCGGTACTGGTAAGAGCGGCGGGGCGGGGAGGAGTGGATATATGACGGGATAAGGAAAATAAAATAAATAAATAAAACCAATTACCTTGTACTCGCCGCATCGCTGAGTCGGATCCCAATCCCATTGGATGTCGACTTCCCCCCCCACCCCGCCTGCCCCACCGCTCTTACCTGTACTGGCCACACCTGCCTGCACCACCTCAAGGTGTAACTGCCATTTGTGATCCACAGGCTTCGCCAGCTGAGCTAGACCGTCCTGGTGCTTAAAGATCCTGACAGGTGTGTCATGATCAGGGAGATGCCCTGGTGCTACTGCCAGATCTAGAGGCGCCGCGCCTCTTGTGACTGATCCCATGACCGAACTCCACCGTACTTGTTGCAGTACCATATGGTGGTAGCGTTGTCTATGAGAACCTGCACAAGCCTTCCTCTGATGGATGCCAAGAAGCCCTTCATCTCTAGGCAAATGTCCTGCAGCTCCAACTGATTTATTTGGAGGCAGGTTTGCAGTTGTCTGCTCTTTACCTCTCCCATATGACCTCTCAAGCCCAGCTGTGTAGTATCCATCACCACTGTCAGCTCTGGTGAGGGAGGGAGAGGAGTCTTGTTCTGGTCAGTTTGCTGTGAAGCAGTCACCATTGTAGATCATATGCAGTCTCCTCCGAAACCTGGATCAAAATTCGGGCAGGTTTTTTTGGTGCTGGGCCCACAGATTCTACTGCAGAGCCCGCATATGCCTCCTGGTGAACTTAGACAAGCAGGATCCATGAGTCCCAGAAGCCTCAGAGCTGTTGTCATCAAGATCCAGGACTGAGGCTGAAACATCGAATCATAGCCCAAATGTCCTGAACTCGTTGCGGCAGAGGAAAGTCCATGAACTGCACTGTGTCAAAGACAGCTCATTTAAAAGGAAGCTTTTGTAAAGGAGTCAGGTGTGACTTCAGCTCGCTGATTGAGAACCCCACCGATGTCAGGACGATCACCATTATCTGGCGGTGGTACACGACTGACTGTGGCGAGCCCACTTTCAACAGCCAGTCATTGAGGTCGGGAAAAACTGGTATCCCAATCTTCGAAGATGTGCAACGCCTGCCGCCATCACTTTCATGAAGTAAGGGGAGCACGACAAACTGAAAACGTTCCTGGCCAGCCTTGAACTGCAGATAATGCGTCCTGCAGGTCCAGTGCTACCATCTAGTTGCCTGGATCCAGGGCAGACAGAACCTGAGCAGCATGAACATTTTAAATTTGTCCTTCCTCAGGAAGGCATTTAGAGGGTGAAGATCTAGAAGAAAAAGGTGGAGGCCTACATCCTTCTTTAGAATTTGAAAATAGAGGAAGTAAAATCCCATCGCTATTTCCCTGTCCAGAACTCTCATGATGGCCCTTTGGAAAGCAGAGCTTGCACCTTCCCAAAGTAAAATAGATAAGTGCTCCTATGAAAACCACTCTAATGTGGGCCGAAGTTGCGGTGGGTCAGAAAGGAAGTTAATTGAATAGCCCTGCTGAATTATCCAGAGGGTTCGTCTGTCAGATGTGATGGATTGCCACCTTTGGACAAAGTGGTATCCAGACCAGCCAAATCACATACATTGCACAATACTGGTCATCTTCAATGGTTTGAGCCAAGTAGCCATAAACTCTTCCCGGACCGCCAGCAAGATCCCACTGGCCATGTCCCAGAAGGCATGCGTATAATGTCCTAATAGGCTACTAGCATTGACCGACTTTAAGACTAGGCTGGCCAAAAAAAAAGCGAATGTTTCCCGAATGCCTCAATCCTTTTCGACTCCCTGTCAGGGGGGTCATGCGGAATGAATTAGGATTCACCTGCTGGTGGAAGCTTGGATCACTCAGGAGTAGGATGCGTGTAAGTAAATCAGGGTCACCCAACGCCGGTCTGTGGCATCTGGCCACATGCCCTTTCACTGGTGGGCAAGCACAAGGTTTAGACCAAGTGCCCATAATCGGTTACAGTTTCACTGAACAGTAGCAAGGGCTCATGAAACATCAGACCAGGCTGTAGTACTTCAGTAAGTACATTTGTTTTAGCTTCAGCAGAAGGTAGTTGTAGATCCAGGACCTTAGCAGCATAGCATGTCTGATGACTACATTAAAGGAAGCACTCTCTTTCTTTGGTGGCCTTCAGAGGAAGTATCAAGGCCACTGGCCCCCTGCAAATCCATGTATGAACTGGCATCATCATAATGTTGTGCTAACTCACCCCAACCATTACCATTGTCATCTCCTAGTAGTAGTATACTCTGGTTAGAGTTGGAACTGAAAAGCTGATGGAGCAACTGAGGAATGCTCTGTGGCAGAGGGAGTGTTTTGTCTGAATCACACTGTATGGGAACTAGGTGCACATGAGCACGACCTTGGTCGGAGTCGAGACGGATTCAGCTTGGAATTGGACACCGGAGTTATGAGAGGACCCATCTCCAGCACCAGTGACACCAGGACCGGCATCAACAAAAGAGGGACCAGAGCAGGTCTTGGAGCTGGAATGGAAGTTAGAAGCAGAGTCGGGTAAGAGGCCAAGGCAGATAACCGGGGCTCAGATGATGCTGAGGTCGGATCCACTGGTGTTAATCTGACCGCAGATCCTTGAGCCCAAAGTTGTGCCAGAGGAAGACTGAAGAGTGCACAAGAGTGTTGACCAGCTGTGAGGTCGCCGATGGCCCTGGGAACTCGGGGGACATCAGGATCAACTGTGTAATTGGCTGCTCAATTGGATATCAGGAGCGAGATCAAGGGGCGCATTGATGGCTTTATGTCTTCTCTTTATATAAAGAGAGGCAGAACAGGGTCGAGTCCCACTTCGCCTTATTGTGCTTCCACTGATTTAGACTTCGACTTACCGAATGACCTCAACTGCAAAAAGTATCTGTCACAGGGTCGTCCTTAAGAGGGGTTACCGGTCTGCACCCTCGACTTACAATGGGAGTGGGACTTGAATGGTCTCTCGGTGTTCAGTTACATACAGCTTCGCTTCATAGCTCTGGTTTGCCTTTGGGAGCATGAGGGCACACTCCTTGCTCAACTTAGAGACGTGCCCCAAGCCCAAATACCAGAGGCAAACCTCATACAGGTCTGTCACCTACATCTTTTTACGACAATCACAGCATGTTTGGAACCCTGTCATATTAGGTGGAGATATCATTCCCTGGCGCACTGGAATTCAGTTCTCCTCAAACTGATAAAAACAAAAAAGAGGAGTGGAGCTCTGGGTCTGCGTTGGAAGGATTGGAAAGCAAGGCACTAACCTCAAAGCAGCAATGCACCCTAAACATCGAACCCACAATATCAGTGAGACAGAATATCAAGGAAAACATCTAAAAAAAAAACACCACAGAGACAGGTAAGCAAGTCTAGATTTTCTATTTCTAATCCCACATATATGTATCTATATGGTACATATATCTTCAAGGTACGTAGATGAGGAGTTAGGAATAGTAAATCTATTCTACCCTATATGCACTTACCTGTCAAAATTCTGTCCTTCGATATTCTGTCCTCAATATTCTTCTATCTTAATATTGTTGGTATCGATATTCAGTATTACAACCATCAAAGCACTGGGGTTTCAGTTATATGAGGGTCTGCTCTGTCACTTCCAGAGGGGAACAAGGCCAATGCAGAGCCAACTAGCGGCACATGGAGCACTGCTATAAAAACCTCCGGATCCAGTCTGGCACCTAGGGAATATTCCACAGGTGAGGAATCTGCAGTTAGAAGTACCCTTCAGAAAAGATATTTAATAAACATCACACTCAGAACACACGTGTTAGGAGCACAACTCTTACATTCTACGACCGGTCCTTGCTAGCGACTGTTATTTTATTAACATGTAACCTTGACCGGCCGTTTCATATGCTTTATAATTTTTACTGATCCCCTCTCTTTCTTTCCTTTATCTAATAGTTTGCTTCGGAGATGGTATGGGTTTATCAAGGTCTCCGTCTCAAAATCCGTGTTCGTACCAACGTAGCTTGACTTTGCATGGGCATGGTTTACCAACAACCATATTTTAACCAATTTAGAGATGTATATTTATAAATTACTGGATACTGCATTTTTCACATTTCCTTTAAGGTTCTGGTTTTATTTACTGGACCCTTGTGGACCTGTTTTAGTTACTCATTTGTTATTCAGGTATTTAAATTTCTTTGACATTGATGAACTTACTTTCAAACCGATTACATAAGACAAATGACTGGAAGGAGGTGCTTTTTGTTTTTGTATTACCACTTCTTCTTGGGGTCTAGTGCATATTTTTACTCACTATTGCGCCACTATTCACATGTGATCTTCTTTCACTCCTTTTATATTATATTCCTCAGTAGTACCTAAGACTCGCACATGTGCGGAGTGTTTTACTCTGCATATCACTTGTTGGTGATGAATACACTTCGGTTTGGTTGGAGTTTGGTCTATTTTGGCCAGTGACACAGTGTCTACCACAACATACCCATTCTAGCGTAAAGGCATGAGGGGGGCACCATTTCCATTGGCAAGATATACTCATATATGTGTCCATTGAACCTACAGCCTTAAGAAAGTCGTCTAGGATGAAACACATGTTGGCTGTCTTCTAGTGTACAAACAAAGCTGGATCATTGAATTGTCAACAATAAATGGACCTGCTTCTATTTGCAGACCTTTTGAAAAACTTTCAAGTGCTCTGGGTGTTATTGCCTCTTTGCACTTTAGCACTGGTTAGCAGTGGTATTACCTTAAATAAGTAATAACTTTTGTTTGGGAACAGGTAAAAATGTAATTTTTGTTCTCTAAAGAATTTTAATTTAAAATCCTCTATAATGGTAAAGTCGGATTTTAAGTCACAATTCTTGAAATGGCATTTATAGAAAGTTAACATTTTCTTGTCCTAACCATTTTGTGCCTGCAGCCTGTGTCCTTGGCCACATGACTGTGATTGGAGTGGCAGTTGGCCTTTGTATCCTCCCAGACAGTGAGACAAAGGGGTGTAAGATTTGGCAGGATGGGCCATCCCGCCAGTATGGGAGTGATAGAGCTGTTCTCAGCCCCACTTACATTTCAAAGGAGCGGTCTTAGTACACCCACAAAGAACTTCATACTAATCTTTTGTCACCCTAGAGCTTGGGCAGAGAGGAAGGAAATTACAGAACAATCGTAGGGGGCGACACTCTAGACGTTTCTTCCATTTCAAAGCTGGCACCAGGTATTAAAATGCGACCTTCAAACCCATTCTTCAGTTCATTCCTGGACCACTCAGAAGGCCTGTCCTGCACTTCAGAGAACTGCCCTGCTGCTCCCAGAGGACTGCCCTACAGCTTGAAGCCTGTCTTGAATCCTCAAAGGACTTCCCTGCTGTTTGAGGACTACCTTGCTGCTTGAATCCGGGACTACCAAGGAGACTCCGAAGCTAGTTGACTGGCCTCCTGTTCTGAGCTACAGGAACACAAAAAGCTCCAAGAACTTGAACCCTGCACCTGGACCCTGCCTGAAGTGAGTCCTACCCACCATGTGTTGCCCACCTAGTCCTGGGCCCTTGGAATTGGTACTAAACATGCCCAAACAGCCAAAACCCAAGACTTGGAATGTAACATTATTTTGCCAAACAGTGCTCTGAGAACTGAGAAAGGAGGCGGGCCGTGGCCAGGCCAGCCAAGATGGACGACGCTCCATCCACCAGCCCGCACATCGACCTACATCCTGGTCAGATGCTCTGTATAGTGGCCACTGGGGGTGCCCAGGGACCCCCACACTTTTACCCGCTGCAGCTTCGATCCCCTCAGATCCGCCATCGGCCTCAGGCTGCGTCAAACCGCTGACCGCATGGTTCTGGGCCCTGGGTGCAGGCCATTGACCGCAGAGCAGTCCCGATTGTCTCATGTGGGCCCTCCTCACAGCCCCCGCAATAAATTGGTTTGGCTCCCTGCCTTACCCTTAGGAACTGGAGTGTGTGTCTCCCACTGGAGCGGGACACCCTGACACCTGCTTGAGGTGTTGCTGTGGGGAGCACCCATGCCGGGATATGAGCCGGGACGCTATACACTACTAATTTGCTTCTGAGGGGGCCAGCCCTGGGGCATGCGCAGCTTGCATCCCCATCGAGGTGAATGGTGCTTTCGCTCTTATCTGCAGCTGTCACTCATCCGTGCCGGCGGCCAGGATGCCTCCATTGTTGGATTACCTCTGCAGGAGTCAGCCATGGAGGCCACTCTACGGATGCTGCTGTTGGGGTGGGCAGCGTCCTTTTCCTGCTAACCGCCACTGCCTGAATCAGCGCATGTGTGGACCACAGTGTGCCTGACGTGGGTTGTTGATGTCCCTAGTCCCTTGGCACCTACTTGACTGTCTGGTGACGGGAGTCCGCCGTTTTGAGGTGGTTCCTGGTAAAGCCCCACCCCACCCTCCTGCTCTGACACTCTGCGCCCCTCATAGGAGTTAAGGGTGATTGCTGCCATGAGGTCAGAGGCCCTTGATCCTCAGCACTTGCCCCTGTTGGACTTTAGCCCATATCTCCTCGGGCTCCAGGTGAGTAACAACACAGCCTCCTCTTGCATTATTCCTGACTGTTGAGGCTTCCCTGTGTGCCTCACTGTGCACCTCACTCGGACATCCATTGCCACCCGGGTTTCCATACACCCTGGGGGGGCCCACATTACCCTCCACCTCAGCATTCGGATCGGGGTGTGCGGTGTGGTCGATACCTAGCCTTGTTAGATCCTGCACCGCATTCTGCCCATGCACTGCCTGTGGGGAGGTGCTGGTAGCCTCGCAATCGTTTCTTTCACTGCCCCTGTGCTGAGTCCTAGCCAGGCTTCCACTTCCCCCACAGTGAATCTGGACTTTTCTGTTCCTGGTGGTGTTGATAACAGGTGTCCGTCTTGGGCTTTCCTATTCGCCGGGTCCTCTAGGATGGCAAAGGGAACTCGCACCGAGTCGTTTTCTCGTATCGGCGGAGACAGACTCTGGGAGGTACTTTGTGCTATTCGCACAGACACTCAGGAACTTTTTTACACTGTTTCCTTCATCCACTTGTTTCAACGCCTATCTTGAACCGCATCAGGGGGCGCTACCCACCAGATTTTGATTCACAACCTGCATGATCTTTGATCCGGGCCTGCTCCCTGGCCCTGCCACGCCCTACGCTATGGGTAAACTATGCACCGACACACCGGCATCGCCTCCGGCCACTGCAGAGCCCCCCTCCGTTATTCCGTACATATCGTACTAGATGCTACCCCTCAACTCTCCACGCCAGGCAACCTGGACAAAGTATTGACCGCCATTGAACAATCTAGGGTCTCCATAGAAGCCAGATTTGGGTCCTTAGCTACTAAATTAAGTTTCCTGCACGATGACCACCGCAAGCTCTCAGATAAGGTTACAGACGGAGAGAAGGCCCTGGCTGCCCACCAACCTCTAGCTGATAACAACCGGGCATCAATCCATGATTTGCAGAAACGTGCACAACATCATGAAGACAGAGCTGAGGATGCGTAGGGCCGATCGTGGAAACATAACTTGTGAAATTTAGGGCTGCTGGAGGAAGTCGAGGGTCAAGACCCTATTGCCTATCTGGAATCCTGGTTCAAGACATTCACCTCTTCATCCAATCTCAATCCCTTCTTTTCCTTGGAGAGGGCTCATCATGACGTGGCCCGCCGCCCTCGGCCCTCCGCCTGGGGCACCACCGCTTCCCAAATTGGCAAAGCTCCGGGGACTAAGATTCTCTCCTGCGAGTCGCCCACCAGGCTAGTTCACTCCGGGTGGAGGACAAAATCATTATATAGGTGCTACCTGATGTGATGGATATATATATATATATATATATTCTTTTTTTTTAACGGAGTTTTATATAGTGCGAACTTAACCCGAAGGTATCGGGCATCAGAGCGCTTTACACTAGTACCAGTTGCGTTACATGAGGACACATTCATTTTTGTTAGGCACGGGGAGATTAAGTGATTTGTCCAGAATCACAGGATGTTGCGCGGCCTTGCCGGTTTCCCAGATTTGAGGTCGACCGCCCTAGCCGTTAGGCCAACTCCTCTCCCCTCCCATATTTTTACCGGACTACACCCACGTGGTGCAGTGCCAGTGCTTCTCATTTTTAGAGGTTAAACATTGCCTCTATCAGTTGGGGGTTCAATACTTGCTACTGTTCCTGGCCCACCTTAAGATCATGACTAATGGAACCTCCACGTTCTTTACAGACCATCAAGATGCCTGGGATTGGGCAGATAGATACGAAGAAGGTCCCCCATGGAGATGGACTGGGCCTTCCCGAGCCCCACCCAGGCCGCGGTGGGGCGTCGTGACGGACTGCAGGAGGAGGCTGCCCCCGCTTCTCTTCGATTAATCCCCCAGAACTTGAGCAGATCATTGCAGATCGCAGGTGGGCGCTACAGACAGCCGCTAACCTTGGTACCAGTGCTGAAGCCATGGATGATAAGAAGGGACCGCACATTTTTTCCTCACAGTATGACACCATCCCTTCTGATGACTCTCGATGAGACTTACAGACTCCCCCATTAGTGACCCAAACAACAGCGGATCATCTCATTTAAGTGTTTTTCCCTTCTTCCATTTTTCCCTCCTATTTTCTTCAGATATTGCATGATTCCAGCAGACGCAATTCGTCCTTGCATCATTTATATGTTTAATGTATTGCTTTGTGTCTTGCCTGGTCGAGAGGGGAGCCACACCTTCCATGTAGTCATTAATGTGCGCATCACTGAAATCCCTTGATAAACTTAAACTTGCTCACTCACATCTCTTACAGGTTGGGGTCTCGGACACCAGGTGGCCCCTTGCCAGGTCCGACACGACTCAATCCTTGTTATAGCGGGCACATTGGTCTCACTTTCAACTCTTGAGCTCCGCCACCCCCCACGTTACTCTAGAACTTTTTAGAAAATGCTCAGTTTGGGCTAACTACCGGTTGTGGTAGGCTCCATAAGTTGTTGCCCCCATGCTTTCACAGGTTTATACAACCCCACACCTTCCTCTCCCATAACTAGTTGTGGCAGGCAGGCAGGCCTCACCCAGTTCCTGCGGCTTGGGCCGGGCGAATCTGAGGGTTGAGAGCTCCTCCAGCTGGCACCCCACTCATACCACATACCCCCTACACTTGTTATGGCTTGCACATCTGATTTTCAGTTTCTCACCCTAAATAAATGGGGAATGCAAACCGCAAGGAAAAGGTAAGCCACTTATTCATATTCTAAACGCCAATAGGCTCACATAATCCTATTACAGGAGTCACATATCGCCGGGACGAAGCTGGAGCAAGTTCATAAGCACTGGCGGGGTATTATACACGCTACTGCCTACTCTGCATATGCCCGGGGTGCCCTGGTATGGGTTAGGCCCGATGTCTCCTTTCAGGAAACCAACACGATCATAGATAAGGACTGTAGGTATGTCCTTCTAAGGGGTCATCTAGATTGATGGCCCATACTCATTGGAAACATTTACGCCCCCAATGTGGATCAGGGTGTCTTTTGGGACACCCTTTCCACTGAACTTGCGTATAAGACTCAGATGCCCTGGGTGTTGGGGGGTGACTATAATTTTGTGCTGGACCCAGACTTAGATAGGGCCCACCTCTCTTCAGATTTCTTCACCCCCAGGCTAAGCTTTATTCCTTTCATTCCTTACCCATAATCACTATGTGCGCCTGGACCGCTTCCCCTGTTCCACCTCCTTAATACCCCTCGTGGGTCACTCGGATTACTTGGGTCGTATCATTTCGGATCATGATGCCCACATGGTAGATCTGAGGTGCCTGCCTTCACATTCCCCGACACCGACGTGGGGACTTCCATGAGACTGCCTGGAGGACCCTGTTTTTCGGGAGACACCGGAGTCTAATATCCAGCACTATTTTGCTGAAAACCACAACATGGCATCACCCAGGGCCCTTGAATGGTATGTTTTAAGGTGGTGACAAAAGGTGCCTGTATACAGGAAATAGTGGGTGTTCGAACTTTAGATAGCGGTGGCGGAACAGCTTCTTACTCAACTGGGAAAGGCAGCGGACCGCGATCCTACGGCTGCTCCGACCCTCATGAAAGCTAAAACTCACTGTGCAGCTCTCCTAGAGCGCTTACGGTGTTTTAACTTTACAGCCCATGCCATCAGGGTGCAAAGAGAAGGAGATAAATCGGGCCACCTTTTGGCCTGGCTGATTAGGCAGGAGAATTCTAACCCTCCTGTCATGGAACTAGTCACAAGCACAGGCACCGTAGTGTGTGCACAGAGTGAGATGTTGCAGGAATTCCAGACCCTTTTATTCATTCCTTTATCAATCCCTGCAGGTTGCCTCCATGGCTTCTTTGCATAAGTTTCTTGCAGACATCACCCTTCCAAGCATCACAGAAGCTGCCATGTTTTCCCTCGATTCCTCAATGACGTCGCTCGAGGTGGTACAGGTGATCCATGAGTTGGCTTGCAACAAGACTCTGGGTCTGGACTGGTTACCACTGGAATATTACGCTAATTTCTTTTCCACCCTCGCACCCCGCCTGGTAGAGATGTTTGAGGCACCCCTCCAAACTGTTGAGCTTCCACAGTCGCTTCGGGAGTCCCGCCTCATTTCCATCCTTAAGCCTGATATGGACCCCGCTCATTGGGGATCCTACTGACCTATTGCCATCCTTGGTGTGGGCTATAAAATCCGTCCCAGCAGATATACCCAAATCCTCCCTGAGCTTATACACTCGGATCAGAACGGGTTTGTCCCGGCCTGGAGCACTTCTCAGAATATATGGCGCTTCTTCCATGTATAGGATCGGGTCGAGGATCGACACCCATGCACTGCCTGGCTCATATTAGATCTGGAAAAAGGTCTTTGACATGTTGATGTGGGATTATATTTTTCTAGTGCTGGCCCGGATGGGTGTTGGGAAGGGACACTCCTTGCCTATACCGGGCTCCTTTATACTAACCCGTCTTCTCAGATTCTCCTGTGTCGCCTCATTTCGACCTCCTTTCCGGTAAATCGAGGCACTAGACAAGGGCCCCCCTTTTACTCTTCGCGATGACAATGGAGCCCCTTGCCATTCGGTTATGCAGGGAGTGCCAGGTTTAGGGTATACCCCTAGAGGACAGGATGCATACCATGTCTTTATATGCGAACGATCTCATCCTGTATCTCAAAGATGTTACAGCAGATCTCCCTCCGCTACGCGATTCCTTGCCGGCATTTGCTGACGCCGCAGGTCTCCGGGTTAACTGGACGAAGACGGGAATCTAGCCACTTTGCCCCAGTCAGGACCCACAAACTATATACCTTGGAGAAATGCAGCTTTGTTGGTGTTAGGAGGTGATTCGCTACCTAGGGGTTCGCCTATATCATACCCCTCTCGGTCTTTATGGGGGAAACCTCAGGCGATCCCTAGTCGGCATCCAGTCACAGGTACATTCTTGGCAACCTCTGCCCTTAGCCCCGAATAGCAAGATTGCATTGTCAAATATGGTGATTTTGCCTTGCCTCTTACATTTTTTTGCCAACCTCCCTGTTGTTCCAACGAAGTCCTCTAAGGAACTGGATTCCCTTTTATGCATTCTCTTCTGGGGCAGCAGACGTCGCTGCGTCGCCCTTCAGAAACTGCAACTCCCAATGGGCAGAGGTGGGCTGAGTGCCCCCTCCTCCAAAGCATATTTTCTATTAGCCCAGCTGCAGTGGCTATCACGCTGGATGGCTGAGTGTTACAAGGGCGAAACAATTGATGAGCTGGGGGTCATGTCGATGGCTACTGTACGCAGCTTTCTCCTTCCGAAGGTTCTGCCATTCCTCCCCTTAGTCCTAGCAGGTGACGGTGGCTCGCTCCTGCATGCTCTGCATACACCGTCTCATGCATAGGATACCGGCATATGCTCTGCCTCTCCCCCTCATCGGCCTGCCTCAGTTACCAGGCATTTTTACTTCTAGGGACTTGCACGCCTGGACCACACGCTTGTTACTTCCTGCGGGAGACTTATTTTCTGATGCTCAGCCATGTTCTTTTAATCAATTGACAACAGACCGTGACCTCCCGCCAGGACAATTTCTCATTCATCAGCAGCTCCAAGTCACCTGTCGGACCCCTGGGGCATGTCAGAGGCCGAGTCTCCCACTCACCTACTGCTGCAGGCTTTACTCACTATCGGTAATGGATGTCATCTAATCATATGGCTGTATAAGGCCATCTGCGACCTTGCGCCGCTTCCCCTCACCACACTGAGAAGTAAATGGGAGGAGGACTTATGAAGGAGACTTCATGACCGAGAAAGGGAGCATGCACTGGATTTCCTCCAGCAGGCCTCCCGGAACTTCAGGTTCAAAAACATACAGCTCTTTCTGTTACATAGAGCCTACCTCACCCTGCTCAGCTGAACCATTATTTTCCTGATGCGCAGTTTTGCTGTCCCAGCTGTCACACCCCTGACGCTGTCCTCATGCACATGCTGTGGTCCTGTTTGGCTCTGCACAGTTGCTGGCAGTCTGTTGATTCCACCCTACGGGAGGTCACAGAGCTGCCTGATGTCTATACATAGGAAACGTGTTCCCTGGGCATCTTTAAATATAAAAAACAGTACAAGGTGCGTGTATGCTTTGTGGCTCTGTTGCTCCTCCTTGCTAAATGCGCACTTACTCTTCAGTGGCGATCACCGACTGCACCACCAGTGGCTGCTTAGTATGAGGTGATGTGCAAGTGAGGGGGGGCAGAGGAGGAAGCACTCCATTTTAGAGAGGTCTGTCAACTCCACAAACGTCCAATCTCCCCCCAATGGGCTACCTTCCTCACACAATTTCTGCAGGTAATTGGGAAGGGTAATCTTCCCCCTTGAACTCTGCACCCCCCCTTTCTTGCAGTTGTTACCTGAAGAGCACACCAGCTATGCTCCCTCTCCCAACATCTGGACTGCCACATCCCCTTCGACCCTTCCTCAATTATATGACAGGAAGAGAACTTCCCTTTAGGCCTGTCTTTCCCGCTCCTGCCCCCCACCCTCCTTTAGGTGACCTGCCGCCCTCTAGATTACACTTGGCCAACCTCCGTGATCTCGCCTGAACGACTGGATCTATTCTGCTCATGTGTTCCACCCCCTTTCCCAGTTCCTATTTTCCCCCCATTAGCGAGGCTACAACGGGATTCAGACCGAACTCCAAGGTGCATGCTGACACTCACCTCACATTACTTGTAGCATTTCATATGCAACGTGAATATCACTGTGTACTGGAAATGTTCGACTTCCAAAAAAGTGACAAAGTCCAAATGTAGAACTCTACACAGTGACTGCATCCAACGGCTCTCTGATGATTACGACTCTTACTCGGACAATGCCGACTGCCTTGTCTGCCGAACTTTACCTTCTGAGACATTTTTTCTCAAACTTTCTTCTAAGTCCGAAGGTAAGTCGAGACCGGATCCAGTCCACTTTGTGGATCTGAATCACGCTCCATTTCGGTCGGCCATAACTTTTAACTTTGCCCTGGTCTTGCACAACTAGATGTCCTGCGGTTGAAGCTTTGATCTTTTAGGTGCAAATTTTTACTAAAAGGTTTTAAATTCACGACTCCAGTACTACTGATTGTATTTTTGTTGTTTGGATTTCAAATAATTTATTACATTTTGCTCTCTTTTTTGTAAGTTGGTGTGGGTTTTTTCTTGTTTTGTATTTTCACTTTATTACTGTTTGAGTGCTGCATAAATACTTTACACATTGCCTCTAAGCTAAGCCTGACTGCTTTTGTGCCAAGCTACCACAGGGTTCTGCACACATTAATTTAGTGACTTTTTGTGGTTCACCCTGACAGGGATTGCGGTTGTTGCTTGAGAAGAGTTCACACCACCTCAACCAAAAACCCAATTTCTAAAAGCCACAAATTTAAAATTTGGCTTTCTTTTAAGAAAATATTTGAGCATCCAAAGTTAGAAATTGCAGTGTTATTTTCTCCAAGTGGCTCGAATAACATCCAGCAACTTTGTCCACCCAGGTTCCAAAGTTTATTAATTCCACGCTGCCACCACAGGAGAGAATTACTGCACAAGAGATTGATAACTACTTCCGCCAAGAGTTGATCTACAAGCGGAATGAGCGAATGGGCAACAGGGTGAAAAATCTACTAGAGGAAAACCCTGAGAAGAGCTTCTTCTTTGCCTTTGGTGCTGGTGAGTAGTGTTTGGTTCTCTGCCCTTCTGACTCATAGAATCTCTTCAGAGCTGTATTTAGAATTTCAACTCAGTAGCCATATTTTGTGAGGTGGGAAGTGAAACCAGGAAACTATGTTCACCTAATTCAGTCCTCACTTGTCGCTTATTCTCAAATATTGAATGAGTGCAAGGTGAAAGCAGGAGATTTAGGGACAGGTCCACACGGGTGAAGGGTGTATACATAATAGAATAGAAATAGGTTTATATTAATGGTAAATAAAAATATAGGTATGTGTATGCTTTCTTGTATAGGCAAAGCATGTTGGGTCCTGGTTCACCCTGTGTCTGCTTTGTGGTTCTTTTGTACATGAGAGGTGAAGCGAGTTAGTAGCTGCATTTTACTTAAGTATATGGTGCTTTGGGGTGTTTTGTGTGATTATGTAGAACTATTTTGCTCCTTCCAGTTTTGTTACCTGGGTTTAACAGATTGCATTAGTTGCTTTTGCAGTCTGGGTTGTGCTTTGTTGGATTGTTCATTCACTACATATCATGATTCCAATATTAGTGTGTGATGGATAGGTAGTACTCTGTAGAATTACTCAACAAAAGTCTTATTCTGCACACGTGTTTACAACCATTTCTGAAAACTTCCATGTGATCATAGCATGGAATGGAATTTTCATTGTTAAGTGCTTTACGGACGTAGCTGAGAATACAGTACATGCATATTTTGGTTGGGATAAGTCTAGTTTACCTCAGGTCATAATTTTCCATTTGGAATAGCATGAAAAAATACAATTCTTTGGTAAAAGAATGAGAAGTATGTATATTAATAAATTTTAACCCCTGGTCTCAGTGAAATTAGTAAGGATTTAAATTTAACTAAGGAATCTCACTCATCACCTTTTTTACAGTCATTTTGACCATTCACATTACCCGTAAAGTTTCTGGTGACCATGGCAATTTTACTAAGTGTGTTTTGGTATCTTTTCATAATCAGTGACACCATTTCTTCTCCTCCATGCCTTGTTTCCCTTTAAAAACATGTGAGTAAGAGGGGCAGAATGGTTTCTTAAAATATTGCCAGCACCCTCAAAGGGAAATATAGACTTCCTAAAAACTCAAAACACTCAAGAAAGACTTGACTAACGACACCTGCTGCGGGCAAAGGAAATGTGAACAGGCATTGCAAAACAAGGAGATCTCAGTAGTAAAATCTTTAGGCTTTGCCAACCCCTTTTTGGTTGATCTCACTGCCATCTTTGAATGGGTTTGTTAAAACTTGCAAATGCATTGAAGCTGGCCACCGTGCATGCAAGAGCATGCCTATCAGCCAACTTTGAATACATTTGTAGTATTTTATTAAACCTATTCAAAGCTGACCACCGTGGATGCATGCCCAACCATGGTAGGCAAGGTGATCTTCTTGAAATGGGTAAAAAGCATTTTAAGATGGGCACCTGCGGGGAGCGTGGTCTGACCTGTAATCAAGATGGCCGCATAGAGTCAGAGCTCTGTGGTCGAGCCTGATATCCTTCACCCAGATGCGGTTCACAGAGGTTCCTGAGCACTGCTGAGGAGGTAGGGGGGACAAGAATGTTTGTGGCTCAGGGGGACTCATTTAAGACCCATAGATAAGCCTGCCTGCATCACTGTGTGTGACAGCCGACATCCACGAGGTAGCCTCATAGACCCAACCACAAAACGGATGGTTGGTGAGCCTGAGGCTCCTCCGAGACCCACCTGCCAAGTCGAGCGGGATACACAGAGCCCCCTTTAGATGAGGCGCTCACCCCCTTCTTTACCAGCCTGGGGCCTGATCACAGGCCGATGCCACTTGCTGCCTGAGGTGCTCCATGTGGTTGGGTGGGGCTAATGGATGGTGCATGCTGGAAAGGCCAGCATACTGAGACGCACGTCATGGCTTCGTAGGTGAAAACTTGACAGCTCACCAGCTATCTTGTCAGCCGTTCATGGAGGTGTGAATGAGCTCAGAGTGGCGAGATCCCCTCTGTTGTTCCCTGGTATGAGAGCCAGCCTTGTGGAGTATTGTACCTGTTTAATGCATCCCTGCAGAGGGCTGATTTGACACAGCAGTAACACAGTGCTCTTTATACACTGCTGAATGAGTGGCCCCCAGGGTGCAGGCGGCGTAGCTACATAGTATACTTAGCATCTTATCTCACCACACCTACACAATGAGGAAGGTGAAACAGGAAACGGGTCTTTGATCAAAAGAAATCCACGGAGCGCGATATGACAAACTCGGAGTTGGCAGCAGAGGGAAGCGAGACAAGCACACCCGCCCCTATTGGAGATATTACAGCCCTACTCCTGGTGTTAAAATGGAGCCTACGATCCATTAATAATAAAATCAACTAGATGACCTCCAGTCTGGATTGCCTTGCTGAGTGGATCTATTGTTAGGGCGTGAGATCAGATGGAGCAGAGTGTCATATATTTAGCATAGAGGACGATGCTGTAGAATTGGCAGAAAAGGTTCACAAGCTGGAAAAGCTGGTGGCGACTGTTGCCTCCAAAAATGAAGACTTGGACGCGCAACTCAGGCAAAAACAACTTGCGTATTGTGGGAATCGCTGATTCGACAAATATGGCCAGTCCCGTCAAGTTAATTTAAAACCTACTAACAGACCTGCTTAGCAAATCCAGCTTCCTTGAGGTCTTTATGATGGAGTGGGTGCGCAGGTCCTTGAGACCCAGACTGCCACTGGGAGACCTTCCGCACCCATTGATCGCTAGACTGCTCAATTATCGCAGTTGTGATGCAGTGCTCTGCCTTGCAAGAGAACAGGGGCCCTTGCAACATCAAGGCTCAACAGTATCTATTTACTCAGACCACACCTTGGCAGTTCAGGAGGCGAGACTTAAATTTGTTGAAATGAAGTGTGTCAAACGAGTTAAGAATTACAAAAATGCAATGCTATATCCCACTAAATGGAGACTGATCTGGATGAAAAGGGGCATATTTTTACTGCTGTTAATGAAGCCCTTAAATATTACAAAAAACTGGCAGATATGCTGGGGCACTCTTGCCAGCTGGAGATGACCTCAAGTGATGCCGTAGCTGCTTGGACGAGGAGGCGAACCTGAAGAGTGGTATGAGAGCCAGCCTTGTGGAGTATTGTACCTGTTTAATGCATCCCTGCAGAGGGCTGATTTGACACAGCAGTAACACAGTGCTCTTTATACACTGCTGAATGAGTGGCCCCCAGGGTGCAGGCGGCGTAGCTACATAGTATACTTAGCATCTTATCTCACCACACCTACACAATGAGGAAGGTGAAACAGGAAACGGGTCTTTGATCAAAAGAAATCCACGGAGCGCGATATGACAAACTCGGAGTTGGCAGCAGAGGGAAGCGAGACAAGCACACCCGCCCCTATTGGAGATATTACAGCCCTACTCCTGGTGTTAAAATGGAGCCTACGATCCATTAATAATAAAATCAACTAGATGACCTCCAGTCTGGATTGCCTTGCTGAGTGGATCTATTGTTAGGGCGTGAGATCAGATGGAGCAGAGTGTCATATATTTAGCATAGAGGACGATGCTGTAGAATTGGCAGAAAAGGTTCACAAGCTGGAAAAGCTGGTGGCGACTGTTGCCTCCAAAAATGAAGACTTGGACGCGCAACTCAGGCAAAAACAACTTGCGTATTGTGGGAATCGCTGATTCGACAAATATGGCCAGTCCCGTCAAGTTAATTTAAAACCTACTAACAGACCTGCTTAGCAAATCCAGCTTCCTTGAGGTCTTTATGATGGAGTGGGTGCGCAGGTCCTTGAGACCCAGACTGCCACTGGGAGACCTTCCGCACCCATTGATCGCTAGACTGCTCAATTATCGCAGTTGTGATACAGTGCTCTGCCTTGCAAGAGAACAGGGGCCCTTGCAACATCAAGGCTCAACAGTATCTATTTACTCAGACCACACCTTGGCAGTTCAGGAGGCGAGACTTAAATTTGTTGAAATGAAGTGTGTCAAACGAGTTAAGAATTACAAAATGCAATGCTATATCCCACTAAATGGAGACTGATCTGGATGAAAAGGGGCATATTTTTACTGCTGTTAATGAAGCCCTTAAATATTACAAAAAACTGGCAGATATGCTGGGGCACTCTTGCCAGCTGGAGATGACCTCAAGTGATGCCGTAGCTGCTTGGACGAGGAGGCGAACCTGAAGAGTGACTTGCACTGGTGCAGAGTAACTCTTTGTATCGGTATAACCAATAGATTATTTTCTGCACTGTTTAGAGTCCACCAGAGAGGGAGATTTGAGGGCCCTATCCAGTGGTGGCCTCAGAGGATGCACTGTACTGGGTTGTGGGGCTTTTGTATAAGTTATGTTATTGTTCCAGCTGCAGCATTGTAGTTTTCATAGTATTTATGGCATGACGTGCAGCTCTTTAGACTCACCGACTCTATCCTTCTGTTCATTTTCCTTGATGCCTATGGGTAAGACTCTGACATTTCTTTCCTGGAACATCAGTGGCCTAAATCATCCCCCAAAAGGTTGGAAAGTGCCAGCCTACCTAGACAGACATAACATCGATATAACTATGTTCCAGGAGACTCATATACATCAATGATATTCAATCCCATTTGCAAGGAGATTTAAAGTCTACATCAGGGGGATAATGATATAACAGGCAAGTATTCTTAAAAGTATCCGATCGTACTAAGAACACATTGAGCGCTAATGCTTCTGCAGTGTCTAAAGCCAGTTATTTACAAAGCATGAATGTTTTGCTCCTACAGTTTCAGGAACAAGCGGACGGGAAGGTGTCCTTCTGGGGGAATTTGCCCTAGCCTGACGAAATAGCGAGGGATAGTGCCGTGGAAAACATTGGCTTAGTTACTGAAAAAGGACAGACATTATATCATGCTTCAGATCATGGAAGTGGGTGGGGAGCCTTTATCGTCCAGTGAAGGAATAGCCGGCACATTTAAAAAGTATTATTCACAGCTATATGCGAAGACTACTACTGATATGAACTCATACCTTGATGAAATAGCATTAGTTTGGCTAGAGAATTACCACAGGCAATCCCTATATGAGTAGTCTAGCTCCCAAGATGAGATTAAAGAGACCATAGAGAGCATGGCAGTAAGTAAGGCTCCTGGACTGGACCAGTTGACTTCAGAATTCTATAAGGCTTACAAACACCTATTTTCGCCTCACCTCTCAAGTATTTACTGAAGCTTTGAGGACTGTAGAACTGCCCCCACAATGCGTGAAGCCATTGTCACCATACTTATAAAACTTAGGAAAGACCACACCAATTGCGCATCATATAGGCCGCTATTGTTGTTAAATCTCGATAATAAAATTCTGGCAGATGGTTCCAGCGAATTGCTTTCTCTATCTTTGGTTCAATCGGGATTTGTCCTGCACAGACATACTGTCTTGTAGTTCCTATAAACCTATATAGGATCTGCTCGTTTAGACAACATAGACTGTGGGATTGGTGTCCACACTGATTCCAGACACCCCCACCGGGTATGTTTGCCTGTATACCAGCTAGCTCACAGTTCCACTAGAAACCCCTCTTACCAAGGAGAGAATAGTTCTTGGGAACTATCGAACATGACAACTCTGTCCCATCAGGGATCGTGGAAACAGTGCGATACTTTTCGCTCAGTCACTCGTGCTCACTTGTCCCAGAGAGATACACAGAATAAATGGTGGGGACGTTTTCAATAAGCATTTATTGAACCAGCATCATTCTAGTGTAAAATAGGTGTGCTGAAACGACCATTAGAAAGAAACAGATATAAATGATTATAAGCACCAACAGAGTAACGGGATGGTAGATTTCTACCATGGTGCTAAAACGATGAATACAGGCAGGTATAAAAATACATGACAGTAAAATGCGTACTCCTACGATGCGACCCTAACTAGATGTACCTAAGTGTACCTAGCATGTATGTAAGTGTAAAGCCAAGAATCCCTCTAGGATAAAGTCAACCCCATTACCTGAAGTGAGAGACTGTGGGACCCCGTCTTGGTCACGAGATGGACACCCCGATAGGGATGTCAGACCACTGCGAGCTGGAGTGTCTGCGTGCAGGAACCTCAGCATCTTGCGTCAGTCTGTCATCATGGAAGTCCTTTTTCTCCTCCTCCTGCCTCAGAAAAGATATGGTGTTTATATACCCAAAGTGGTACCCTCAGGGGATCTACCTTGCTGTGTCATGTTGGACTTAGGATGATGGAAGGAATGACCCTTATACATAGTTATTATGCAGGAGATGGTAGTCCTGCTGAGTTTCCAAGAATCCTCATGCATAATGAATGAGGCTAGTTTTCAGGGAAAACCCCAAGTCCTGTAAGCAGTTCCGTAACTAGGTAAAAGGTCAGTTCCAAGAATTGTTATGTAGTGTAAAATATAGGTGAGAGGTTAGGTTGCTACCTGAGCCTATATTGGGGTGCCTATATGAAACATAACACCCACTCCTCATCCGACTGGACGACAAACTAAAATTTTAATGTACTTCTAGGCATTTGTACGCAAACAACTAATTAGTCCAAAACAATAGTGCGTTAAAAAATATTTAAAAAAATGCTACAATCTTATTTTAAGTGGTAGACGTCTTACTAAAATATGTTCGTATATATAGTTCGAACAACTATGAGCGTCTAAAAGCCATGCAGTTCAGCAAAAAGTGTCTATTGTTTAAAATTCCAAATTTGGTTGTTTTGAAAAAAGACCGAATTTTTCCAAGCACATGATGAGCCAAATGTTTGTGTGTCCTGGCTGGGAGACGCAACATCACTGTTGCTTGCCATCGCAGACAACGGTCCCTGCAACACCTCACAGATCTGGTCAATTGAGCACAGATGATCTTCTGTATTGTCCGCAGCCAGGGGCGGATTGGCACTGCGGGCACTCGGGCATTGGCCGAAGGGCCGGTGTCTCAGTGCCCCCTGGGGGCCGTTTTTTTTCCCCTTTCCCAGTCCACAGAGAGCACTGACAGGGAGAGGAAAGCAGCCTTGCTGTGCGGCTGTTCAGTGATGATCAGCTGTGGCCTCACCTTGACCCCCTGCCCTGCAGAGCAATCACGCTGATGGTGGGCTGGGAAGGGGTGATTGTGTGCAAGAATGGGCCTCCCAGGGGGCCAGGTGTTGCTCAGGCCATTAAGCCATTTTCACCTCATCCCACGCAGCAGTGAAACAGTGTTTGCATTAACACCTCGCCCACAGCCCTTCTCATTCAGGGCATAGTGGGCGAGGAAGAATGGGTCTTGCTGTGGGGGCCAGGTGATGTTGGGAACTGGCACCATTTCACCTTAGCCTCCCCCCCACCCCCATGGATGGCCCAGCAGCTGTGTTGTTTGCTTTATCCCCTCTCCTGCCAGGCCATTGCCCTGAGGCAGTGAAGGGCTGGGGAGGGCTGAGTAATTTACAAATAGCTGGGGCCTAGCTGTTTTTAAGGTGCTCCTGCACTGGAGGGCTGGGAAATAATTTTGTAATATGATGGGGCCTCTCTGTTTTTCTGGGGCTCCTGCGCTGGTGGGCTGGGGAATAATTTTGAAATAGAAAGGGGCCTCACTGTTTTTCAGGTGCTCCTGCGCTGGTGAGCTGGGGGATACTTTTGTAATAGAAAGGGGCCTAGCTGTTTTTCAGGTGCTCCTGCGCTGGTGGGCTGGGGGATAATTTTGTAATAGAAAGGTGCCTCGCTGTTTTTCAGGTGCTCCTGCGCTGGTGGGCTGGGGGATAATTTTGTAATAGAAAGGGGCCTCACTGTTTTTCAGGCGCTCCTGCACAGGTGGGCTGGGGGATAATTTTGTAATAGAAAGGGGCCTCGCTGTTTTTCAGTTGCTCCGGCGCTGGAGGGCTGGGGGTTAATTTTGTAATAGAAAGGGGCCTCGCTGTTGTTCAGGTGCTCCTGCACTGGAGGGCTGGGGAATAATTTTCTAACAGAAAGGGGTCTCGCTGTTTTTCAGTTGCTCAGCTTGTAGGACATTGTCACCTTTGCCCTGTGTCCTTCCCAAGAACAATATCCTCCCACTTACATTCCTTGTGTATTTCTTGAAAGGACGCCCGCGAATGTGGGCCACGCCCTGCGAATGTGGGGCATGCCCGGCGAATGTGGGCCACTCCCCGCGAATGTGGGCCACTCCCCGCGAATGTGGGCCACGACCCGCGAATGTGGGCCACTTTTTTCGTCAGTGCCCGGGCCAAATTGTGATCCCAATCCGACCCTGTCCGCAGCCGATGCTGGGGAAGCCTTTCTGACATCCAAGGCCTGAATGTTTGTAGAGGAGCCGGTATCCGTTCCAACAGGAGCTGTAGCATCCTGTGGTGGCTCTAAGAATGCAGACATCAACATGGGAATACACTGAGGACACAGCAGTACATGTGCCGTTATCGGGTCCAGTAAAGCATCCACGTCCAGTGGCGCAACCGATGGAAATGTTAGACAGAGATCCAACACGCATTCTTGTCCGCAGTACAGGCATCGGAGGACAGGCAGAACACAGTCGATCCAGACTGGTCTAAATGACAGGAACCAAGACTTGCTCAGTTCGCAAAGGCGAGGTGTGCCCAGATGGAGTACCATGCGATCACGGTATCTGCGCTCCAAGAGTGTTCTTTCTATTTCCTTGGTGACTGGGACATCCATTGCGTAGCAGAAAAATTACAATCAGGATTCCTGCTATTAGGAACAGGATCAGCGGATGTCCTTCAAAAATGCATCCGAATACGGAGTGTATGAAGTTTGGAATCACTCCGAAGACGGTCTGAAAGGTGCTTAACAGTCGAGAACCTATGGTCTTAAATAGGTGTACTATACCCGTAGTATCAGTCATGTTAAAGATACGTTGAACCATTTCTGTGAAATGGAAAGGGCAGTTCGTTCGTACAAGTGCCTGTATCTCTGCTGGGGACCTTGCGACCTGAAGATCAAAAGACTCTCGGGCGGAGGTTAAGGGCACGGTTTTTTGTAAAAGCATGGCTTTCATTCGGCTCAGAGTATCAAACCGAATAAAGGAAACATTCAGCGAAGGCCATAACGGCGCCTCCCTGACTGTGTGTATAATAGTTTATTATTAGTCAATTAAAACCATAAACATGATCAAACATACAATTCAACAAGGTTAAAAAGATGCATACAAGAAAGACAAAAAAAATTGTCATACATCTTCTTCAGCCATTGGGCATCGTATCGCCTGTCCTTCACTTTCTTGTTTTTTTTTACTTTCTTTCCTAAATATATAAAAAAAGATGCCAAATACAGATGTTAAGTAGATCAAAATGGCTGAGCAGGGGCTGATCTTTTCCCTAATGTGGAAAGTGCTAAATTGCCATGCGGGCCGCTGGAGTTTACATAAATAGATCGCTATAGATAGTAAAAGTGCTTATATGCTGAACTGAGGGGGGTAAATGCATGGTGCTAGTTGGACAATGGCTTTTCCCCCTGTAAAAGTGCAAGTGTGCAAAACTACGCGTCATAGAAATGCCAAGTTAAACGGATTGTTACCTAAGCATAGCGGGATAGGGAGCAACTATTATGGCGGTCCCTAGCAGCCCGTCCTTAGAGATTGCTTAGTCATGTAAAGTTTACCTTAAAAACTTTGGATTTGTCACGTCCTAGAATCCAATTTTAGGAGCCCCCTCCAGATTACTCAGTGCTCAACCTATATGCTAATCAAATTTTTGAAAATGTTCAAGAACTGAGTAAGTCTAATGTTCAGCATTATGTTACTTGGGTCTATAGACTCGACCAGTGCAGACCTACATGACCTAATTCCCCGGTCGAGGAACTCCCTTCTTAATAAATATCTTCGTTGGTCCATCAATGCAGAACAAATGCAAACAATGTGGAGCAGAGTCTCGTTCCCCTGATGGCATAAGCGGCAGGACTAATCTTCACTTAAACCAACCTCCTCCATTTTGACATGAGGTCTAATGTTGGTATCTCTCCAAATCTTAAGGCAAAAAATGACTGTTTTATCTTCTGGTGGAAAGGTGCTGCCAACAGGGGTGATTCTCTTAAAATGTAATATGATTTCAGCACCAGCCACCCACGACGACGTCTAGACACGCTTTCCTTATCTGCCATCCAGCTTTGCAGTTTGGTTTATTTATTTACCAATTTCTTGAAAGTTTGCCCAGAGATATTAGAGTTCCATAGGTCACCTAGTTCGAGCACACTAATGCTATTTTCAAGATATTTCATGTGACGGCCATTTCCCCGTTGTAAGTTGATTTCGGTCCAGACTACGTTAGCCAAGGTGTTTCCAGCTGCTGTACGCAGGTTATAACAAAGCTTTACAAACGCCGCCGGCCTAGCAAGTGTCGTCTTTGTGAGAAGAAATTCTAACCGGAGCTGTGCAGGCGAGGCAGACCTGGGGAGCCTAAAGATTTGTTTATAGGCTCTTATCAACAGTTTGTCTAGCAGAAGAGCCTCGTCACCCAACATTATCTCTGATCCTATCGAGAGTTGGCATCAATTTGGCTTTCATAACTATTCCCATTGGTTTCAGGTCATGGCCTCGAATGGATCTAGCCAGTGACGAGAAGCCATAATTAGGGCTCCCGGTTTTATGGTATTTATTTTTTTGACATTTCCGTCTGTATTTATCCATATTTGTTTTTTTGCTACTTTTATCTGTATTTATCCATATTTATTTTGGGTTTTGTGAAAAAATGAAGCTGAAATTAGTATATTTCCACATTTATTTAATCGATAAATATGCACTCATGCTTGAATGCCTGCCAGGTTTCAATGCTGCGAACACCTGCTGAAGATATATCAATGCACATATATGAAAATATGCAAACTTCAGTATCAACCTTGTGTATATTTATCTACCACTGTTAAAGCCTCTTTACTAAAATCCCTCTCTTTTTTAACCCCTTTACCTATCAATCCACACAGCTTTTGACTTGGCACTCATGGCTGACAGTATTTAGAATTACTCAAAATGCAACCCAATTTCCGTTTTTATCCGCATTTAAAAATAAATACAGACACGAAAATAAATGTTTTCTGTCTGTATTCATCTGTAAAAATCAGTAAAAACTGAAAACAGGTAGCCTTAGCCATAATTAATGGACTGCGCTTTCGTCCTTATCGCCTTCTTCTGGGAAACAAAGGAGCCGTTTGTGTCTATTTTCACTCCTAAATATACGTAGAGTTTAACCTCATCAATTCTATTTCCCTTAATGAGCCATTTTTGATTTTTCTTAGGGGCACGATTACATACCATCACACTTGTTTTCGTAAGATTTATTTCCAGGCCATTCTTTTTGGTGTAAGTCCCAAGGGAATTGAGCAGCCTTTGAAGGCCTATTCGAGTGTTACTAAACAGAACTAGATCATCAGCATAAAGGATATGCAACATTTGTTGTCCTCCAACGCTTGGTGCATGAGCAATCTGCTTGTCAAGCTCTGTAGAGAGATCAGCCAAAAATAAATTAAAAAGAAGGGGGGCTAGGACGCAGTCCTGTTTCACGCCAGTTGTTGTTAGCTCCTTCTTGGGTATGCACGAACCATCTCCAATTTTGATCTTGACCCATGTGTCTGAGTATACCAGCCTAATTGCTCGTAATATGTTGGGCGGGATACCCCATCGCTGAAGTTTGACCCATAGTTTGTTCCAAGGGACACAATCAAAAGCCGCCTTAAAATCAACAAAGCACATGTAAAGAGGTGTCCCAGTTGCTTTTGCTCTGTTTGTAATTAGGCTCAGGGTCATGAGATTGGTTAAAGTGCCTTGGCTCCTTAGAAAGCCAGTTTTATTTAGGGGGAGTCTTCCATTGTCATGTGACCAAGATTACAAATCATGCATAACAACGTTGAAAAGTATTTTAGCTCAACAGCCATCAAGGCTATTAGTCTATAGTTACTGGGTGAGCATGCCGAGCCTTTTTAAAAAATGGGATGGAGTATTGAGCCCCTCCAGCTGTCAGGAATAACGTTGTTTTCCTGAATGAAGTTAAACATTGACGCTAGGAAGCCGGCCATTGTGGAAAGAGATGTTTAAACAATGCCTGAGGTAGCCCATTTGGGCCGGGGGCAGAGTCTGCCTGGGACTTTTTGATAACCTTCTCCACCTCGATCGCTGTAATTATCCGCTGTGCCACAGTGGGTTTATTGGGACGTTAGGGGCTAGTTGTAAGCGTCAAACTGCTCTTGACTTCAAATAATGAACCCATTCCATCTCACTGACATTAGTGTTATTTGCAGCGGCGGGGCCTTTCTCGTTCCTGTTGATTATCCGCCAGAATCTTTTCGAGTCATGAGTTTTAGGGGCATGTAGTAACTGGGCCCATAATATTTCTTGTTTGGATTGTTTATACGTCTAGATCTCTTTTTTTTAGTCGCCGTTTCTCATTGCGGAGTTGTTGTAATAGGTCCGGATCTCCCGGGTATTGACGTGATTGCCAGAACAGTTTGCCCGTTTCCTTTTTTATTTTCCGAATATGGGGGGGGCATAAATAATGATTTACAATAGTCAAGTTGAGGTCCCTTTTTATGGCTCTTCTCGCTGTGGCTTTTAGTCATGTTGTTGCCGAGAATTTCCCATAACACTATTGGATTTGGACCCATTTGGACTAAGACCTCTAGACTTGAAACTGCTTCCTCTGCTATGGAGTTGATAGAACAGGAGGTCCACTTCAGGCGTTTCAGATTTTCTGAGCGAGTTTCCCCCGACAACGTGCAAATTACCTCGAGTTTGGACAAGGATGCGTTCACCATGTTGACCTGAGGATTGTGATCGCTCTCCACTCGATGGGATATACTATAATCCCGAACCAGATTGTAAAGGGATATTGAAATGAGCGTGTAGTCTATAATTGAAACCGCATTGCCCCGGACCCTTGACCAAGCTGGTGGAATGTCAGATAGTTTTTGACCATTTAGTGCCAGCAGACCCAATAATTCGCAGACATTTATGAGCTCTTGAGTTTGAAGTCTCCAGAGACTAGCCAATGTGAATAATTATGGCTATCTTTCAGCTGAGATAGATGGACTACCAATCTTTTGGACGATGCCACTTTTTGCTTTGAATTGATGTATAAGTTGATAAGGATAATCAGATCTTTAGAGTTATTAGCCCAGCCTTCCATTTTTATTACCAGCATATTTGGATTGTCCACATACACTTCAGCTGTTTTACTCGCTAGATTGGTGTTTATATAAATTGCCAGGCCGCCTTTCGCCCTTCCATAAGCGCTCTTTCTTTCTGCTGATTTTGTAAATTCTTTATAACCAATGAGGGGGATACTGATCTGCGCCCAGGTTTCCTGAAACATTAGGATGTCAAAGGATCTCAAAAATCCTGTGAATTCTGGATCCATACATTTTGTCTGTAGACCGCTGATGTTCCAGGAACAGACTGACAAACCACCCTGAACCGTTTCTGGTGGCCTATTCTCGACTCAATCTTGATTGCTCCTGGATCGAGACAGGGCTTACGATAACCAACCCCAGGTGTTTTGGTGCTCATTAGTTGTTACCAGTCTTCACTGTTGGCCAGGGTCTGTTTCATTGGTTACTTTAATTGTCATCTTTGTGAAATTTGGGTCAATTTCGTGATGAGCCAGAGGGGGAGATCTACCGCTGGCTCCTCTTAATACAGACCAGTTGGAAGCCACTTGCTCATCTGTTGATGGTCCGGCTAGGGGCACGTGGGGCTATCTATCCCTGTCATAGATAATTATCTCAATGCCCCAGTCTTTTAGATGCTTTCTCTTTTCCAAAATCTGGGCCGGAAGCACCGAAGATGAAAATGTGACCAGAGTTGGATCCGTGAGCTGATAGAATATCATCAGCCTTGACATAGTCCATGCCTGGCAAGGCTTTGATCAGCTTTAGAATAGTTAAACGGTTTCAGATATCTTGGGATCCCCTCAATTTAAATTCCGGAATCCATAATAGCTTCTGGCCGGTGCTGTTTAAACCACCAAGATGATCGTCAACGCCGACGTGACCTCTTGAAGTCAGTAGATTGTGACCGATTACCGCCTGCAGCGGAGGTTCCAGGAGACCCTGCTCCACCATAGGCTGCGTCTGAGTTTCTTCCTCCTTGCGCTCTTTCACTTGTGGTTTCTCAGTACGCCGTGTTTGAACCTCTCGGCTAGCTTCTTGCACTCCAGGTATTCCCTCAGACTGTGAGCTACATATCGGCAAAGGCCTGCTGCATGGTGTATAAGATGTCCACATATTTACAGTGGAGGCTGCCTTATTGTGGGCAATATCGTGGACTGGAGCCGAGGCGGTACCGTGTGCATTCAGGTCCGTTGGAGCCTTCCCAGGACAATCCAGATTTTCCTGTTGAACCATTAAGGAGGGGTAAACGATCTCTAAGGTACCCGGGAGGGATTTATTCCTTTGTTTCCTTGCTCATTTCCTTTCCCTTTTAGTTTGTCGAGGTAGCACAAGGGCATTCGTTTTTATGCTCCCATCAACAGGAGATTCATAGTGGAGCCTACAATGGGTTTCCAAGTTATCGTCCACTATTTCCACGGGTCTTCGCCCGCCAGCCTATTATTCGGGTCTACTTGACTCCAGAGAGTTGCCATCTCTGGACTGCATGTTTCCTCTTTTAATGTTGTCCCGGGTCGAAATTCGGGGCCTATGTTTTTTTTTACTTCTCTCAGTATAGCTTGCATGATTACTGGAAGTTGCACTAATTTATCTACTACCTCCTTGCAAGAACAGATTTTCTTGACTGTGTGGGTCGGTGGAAACAATACTTGCCTACAACAAGTAACCCTGGAGTCTACAGTGACAAGATATGCGATGCCCGGAAGCATCCCACAACAACCTTGATCATTCAGCATCAAGTAACTCCCATTTGAAAGCACCTTGAACACCGGATTAACCACGGCAGCTGGGGACCCTTTTAAATGACAGGATAAGTTTGCAACTGAACCGTTACAGGCCCCGTGAAGCATGATATCCTGGCATATGAGAGACCCACTTAGTTCTCGCAGTTTGTACCGCTTAGAAACACTTCCATGTCCCCACTCCTGCATCAAAATCTGTATGGCAATTCCCAAGATTCCTTGATGAATTCCCTACCCATCGCTTCATATCTGCCTGCCTATTGTTGTTCTAGGCAATACTGAAACTGGAAAGTTGTGTCCGGTAATGTTATATGGCCATGGATTAACCATTCTGCGGATGGTGACTCTGCCACAGTAAAAAGTAGTTGGTCCAGTTTTTCAATACGCAGCATTGTATATGTTGCTCCCCTTTGTGCCATAGTTATCTGTTTTTTAGTTAGATTGTATGCAGAGAACAAAGACGTACTGTTGATAAAATGCCAAGGCACATACCGGAACGCAATGATTGTAGCATCCAGCTTAACAACATAATAAAACGTAATTGAGACTGTCCGTGCTGTAGTATGGACAAATCTTGTTCTAGCATATCTATAGCAGAAGATATAATGTTGCCCAGTGAATAAATCCTGGATGTTAATGTAGTCATACCATTATCAACTTCAGCTAAGGCTTTTTCTAGGTTAATTCTGTCAATTTCAAGAAGTCTCTCCGCTGCTTCCTGTTGAGAGATTTTCCAAATTTCATTATAAACAGCGTATAAACGTTTCTGACATGGCTTTCGGGGGCCTAATAAAAAGTCCCTTAGATCCATGTCTTCTGATAGTAAGGATAAGTGTTGTTTCACCTGGGACAGTGTTGAGGTTTTTAGCCAATCGAGGCATAGCTTCCCAACACTGCAAGATGTCACTACCCCCGGATGTTCTCTTTGTACATAGCGTTGGTCCGGCCTATGGATACTAAACCCTTCGGAAGTACCTCTGAATCTTGTCTGACATCTATTTGTGTTTGTATGCCAAATTAACCACCCCTTCCAATTGGGGTTTGATGAATTATAATGTATGATGTCATCTATTGTATCCCCTCAAAGTGTGATGGTGAGGGAATCCGAGGTGTGTTCAAATCCTTGTTCTTGGCTAATCCAAGAAGGGAAGTATGTTGCACAGTGTCATTCAGGAATATTATCTGCTGTGTAAAGAGGCATGCTCGAAATAGTGCTTCTGTTCCCTGAATTTGCCATTCCTTTGAACCCCAGACTGCTTTTATGTATATAGTGTCCTTCCATAAGTCGAAACCCTGTTCAGACAGTTGGGAAATATAGGATGCAGAGTAAATCTGTTTGGTGTTTGTTAGTATATTTTTCTGTGCAGTTGTAGGTGCAACCTTATAGTAATATGAGGTCGGGTCAGAAGTGTTAAACCCTGATAAAATAAGAAAATTTCTGTGCGAACGTTCGTGAACAACGTTTTGGTGGTGCCGGGTAATGTTCTCATTGGTGGTATGTAAAAACATTACGTGGGATACTGGATTTATGTAAAAAGTGATGACAATAATGTTGGTAACAATACATTGTGTCAAAATCATTTGTATCCTCTAACATTTCAATGGTTGAAAATGCAGCGGATTGTTCTAAATCAGACAACATATTATTTACAGTTTCAAAATCCCAATCGTCAGAAAATGTACTGGAGGTAATGATATAATTTAAAGAAATTTTGAACATATGAGGGATTTTCAAAAGTTCATTGGGACCAAATACATCATATGAAACTCTGTCCCACACTATACCATCAGGAATTGGAACAGCTGTAATGTTCACAAAGGACAGGTCTCTTTGTTCACAATGAGATGAAGTATGAGGTTTCAGGACCAAGTTCACATTTGATACTGCAGAGCGTTCTGGGAGATAGTTTCCGTTCATGAGTAAGCAAAAGACAGTCACTAGGCCAATCCAGAATAGAAAAAACAATATTCCAGTTATTATCCAGAGCTGTAGCCATGGTGAGACCAGGTAAGTCTTTAATTTTTTTTTAAAAGTCATGAAGTTGTTGTTTACGGAAACTTCAGCTGGCGTTGTTTCAGGTTCACTGGGATCTAGAGAGAATGTATCAAAATCGATGAAGTAGCCAGATGCAGTTCGATCTATTTTTGGTAGCTCAGCAGGTTTTGTTGAACTGGCAGACGTCTCTTTTAGAGGCATATTGATGTAGTTATCGGTGTTAGGCCGAATTGATATTTGTCTTTCATTTGTGCTTTGATGTTCTGTTTCAACAGGAATGAGTTCCATTTCACTATTGGTAAGCACATTATTGGTGACTCTTCGAATGTTATGAGTCTTTCTGTCAGAACTTCCTGTATAGTAACGAGAGGAGAGCGTCAGCTACCCAGGAGCCCACGAGGCCTACTATTCAGTATCGGCCACATAGTGTGGTTTGATCAGATCGATGGAGACAAATCTCTTTTCTTTTTTGCCGGCAATCGAGATTAGGTACCCACATTCTCGTTCCAAATAGGACTTTGTAAGGAGTGACACCTCCTAGGGAACTTCTTGGCATATTATTGAGTGCCCTCCGGACCTCATATAAGTGATTGACCCAACTACCACCCGAACCTAATAATCTTGCTGTTAAAGATTGCTTTAAGTCTTGATTTTTCCTCTCCACGACCGAATTTCCCTCTGGATGGTACGGAGAGGAGTACCGCAATGCAACACCCAAACGTCCCATGGCTTCCTTGTAAGCTCTAGAGCTAAACGCGGGGCCGCGGTCAGAATGTAATGTGCCAACTGCATATGTCCCTATGAAGACTCGCAAATCTTTTATAACAGTTCGAGCGTCAGCCGAGTGCTGAGGCCATACCCATAGAAATCTAGAGCATGAATCAACTGCCACCAAGATATACTTGTAAGCCCCATCTGATTGTAGGGGGCCGCAGTGGTCCAAATAGACACAAGCGAGTGGTCTGTCTGATATAAGTAATGGTGTCTGCGCTGGACGTGCCACGGTGGAACCCTTCATCTGCTGATAAATGTCGCATTTTAAGACAAAATTCTTTGTTTAAAACAACAATCCCTTGCACACACCAACAATGTATATTATATATCATTAACAGTAACAACAAACACTCTTGTTCCTCCGTTGAAACAGTGACTTAAGTTTATTCTTGAAATCCTTAGCCAATACCTGTTTCGTCGCGCTTAATGGTTGTGCACAGCGACTTCTTCAAGGTTATAATCTCATTGTATGGACCCTTAATTCCGGTTGTATTTCCGACCCAGAATGGGTTCTAGAGGTCCTGTGATAATTACACAGTAAAAGGCATCAGGGTATACTGTGTCCAAAATTTAGTGTATTTCAGAAGTCTTTACTTAAGTATGGATCTTGTGTGTATGAATCATTAATCCATCAAGAAGAACGATGGCGTGGTGTAGTAAAACCACTCTTTTGGGACTAAGTAAGTCCCTCGTATCAGCAACCAAGTCTTTGCTGGCATAAACGCAAGCCCTCTGTTTCGTAGCAGCGCTGCCTCCGGTGTGTCCGCAGAAGGTACCTTACTACACCATGCCGTTGTTCTTCTTGATGGATTAATGATTCATACACACAAGATCTATACTTAAGTAAAGACTTCTGGAATACACTAAATTTTGGACACAGTATAACCTGATGCCTTTTACTGTGTAATTATCACTGGCGCTCTAGAACCCATTCCGGGTCGGAAATACAACCGGAATTAAGGGTCCATACAAAGAGATTATAGCCCTAAAGAAGTCGCTGCGCACAACCATTAAGCGTGACGAAACACGTGTTGGCTAAGGATTTCAGGATTAAACTGAAGTAACTGTTTCAACGGAGGAACAAGAGTGCTTTTTGTTACTGTTAATGATATATAATATACACTGTTGGCGTGTGCAAGGGATTGTTGTTTTAGTTTATCAGTGGTTATCCACACATTGGGGAGGAGGGTGGCTCTCCCCACCCTTAAGCACCGCAATCCTAATTACACACTAGTATACACCCACTGCGAATTTCCCAGGAGCGCCATTACCCTACATAATCCACCGACCGAAAAGTTCCATTAAAATTCTTTGTTTGTTTAGTTAGTCCTGCCACCAATAGCGTTGTTTCAATAAAGAAACCGTTGCGGTATTCTCTGCGTGTGCAGAACCTAGACCCTCGTGTGCAGCTAGAATTAAACCTAATCTGCGATCTATGTTTGGTATTACTCTATCCCCCACTCCTGGAATTTGAGCATACAGAATATTTTTTGCATCTAATTTGTAGGAGTACTTAAGTGGACAGCCTTTCGGTAAGGCTGTGCTGTTTTTGCGTGAAGCAATGGCAGCTACCATTATCTGTCCGTCTATTCTCGTACTAGATCGAGTGATTGCAGCTACAGCAGCAGTTCGTACTGCCCCTTTTGTGGCTTCATCAGCCAGTGAATTCCCTTCATCGTGAACGCCATCACGTTGATGACTCAGCGTGTGTATCACGTGAGCTCTCTGTAGTTCGTTTTTCAACTCCACTACCTGTTCCCATAGCATTTTATGCTTAATTGTGCCACTTTTTGAGTCTTTAAACCCATTTTGACCCCAGTAGTGTAGATATTCATTGTATGACTGGACACAGTAAAAAGAATCGCACACAATCAGTGTGGGGAATTCTCGATCCGTATTTATTAGTGCCAGTAACAGGGCTTTTAGTTCTGCCAGCTGTGCCGTGCAGTTTCCTAGAGACTGTGCCTTCATACTGCCAGGATGGAACTTGCCTTCCTGCAACAACCCTTCACAATCCCACACGCAGCGCTGTATTGTTGTTTACTTCCTATGGATGGCTGAGCAGAACCGTCAGTGTAAATAATATATTCATACTGATCTAGAGGCATTACTTCATTTGGGAGAGGATATTCTTGTTCATAATGCAAAAATGCTTGTGTTTTAAGTGTAGAGTCAAATTTGTTATCTACATCTGTTGCAGTGAGAGAATTAGCCCATTGTATCTATCTTGGATGTAAATCTTTAGCATTTGGAACGCTTGCTTTTGTAACAGCCTCTAAGCCTGGTACTGACTGGAGTTACAACAATTATTTGTTTCCCCTGAGCCAGTGCTCTTTCTCTCACTACAGCAGTCTGTACTGCTGTCAAAATTTTTTCTGTAGAAGCAAAACGCATTTCAGCATTTGTGTACAAGTGTGATTTGTATGCTATGGATACTGATTCGCCTTCATTGAAGGTTAGGTAAGTATACCTAGATTGACCCGCTATAACGCGGATCACCAAATGTGTGGTGTTTACACATTTGGTTTACATGTGTGTAGGTGTTTTGAAGCTATCATGTCATCTCGTAAGGAACAAAGGATATCTATGTGTTCCTGTGTCCAATGCCTAACTGAAAAATCAGGTTTTATTAGGTCGTAGTAAGGTTTTACTTTTTCTGCGTAATCTAAAATGTATGTTCTGCCAAAATTCAAGAATCCCAATATGGATTGTAAGTTTTTCAACGATTTAGGAGGTTGGAGCAGCTCACACTTTTCTAAAAAGTTAGCTGCCAGGCTTTTCCCTTCACTAGATAACTCGTATCCCAAAAATAGGCCATTGAGGTGGGCTATTTTCGATTTTCTAAAATTATATTTGTAGCCCTCAGAGGCGAACCCCAAAATTATGTTGCTCACCCTGGTTAAGTGATCCTTTAAATCATCATCCGTCAGATAAATATCACCTACATAGAACAATGCCTCTTCATCCAAATTCTAAAGTAACTCTGTTACCTTAGCTGAGAACAACCCAGGGCTATTCTTATACCCTTGGGGGAGTCGACAAAATTGACGCCGAGAACCGAGCGCTGAGAATGCTGTTAAATATCTGCTCTCAGGCGCTATATTTTGGCAGAAAAATGTATTTGAGATATCTAGTGTTGTTTTGTATTTTTTCAGCACAGTGTTATTCATTAATGCGGCACTGTTTGCATTCTGTACTGCAAATGTTTTAGTGCATGTATTCAGATGTCTGTAGTCTAAAACTAGACAGTATGAATTATCGGGTTTCATTACAGGAAACAAAGGATTATTCATTGAAGAGGTGCAACTTTCAATTACACCCTGGTATTCAAGTTGATCTAAGATCTCCCTGACCTGTTTTTTCGCTTCTTGTTTTATTGGGTACTGTCTCTGCGGAGTTGGAATAGTTTTTACTTTGATTTCATGGTGAGGTGACTCAGCATCCCACCCAACATGGTTGAGATATAATGCTGGAGCAAGTGCTATCGCCCACTCCTGCGAGTATGTATGTTTTAAGTATATTGGAACAAAGTCGGAAAAGGCAGGTAAAATTACTGTTTCTCCCTTTGGGCAATAACAATTTCTGGTGGCCAATCTTTTTCAACCAAAAGAATGTCATATCCATAAGTCAGGTTCTCCCAATAGAGACCTTTAATTTTTCTGGGTTTGTCCCCCTCCATTTGGAGTGTTATTTCATGTAACCTATGTGGGACACTTACCCTTGTATCAGGTGTTTCCACCGTGATATGTTCATTCAACTCCGCTGTCACCAAAAATTCCATCAGGTTTTGGCGAGCTATTGTTACTTCTGCTGCTCTGTCTAGCATCGACAGAGCCCATTCCCGTTCAGAAGTTGAGTCCTCAAAATTCTGGGCATGTATAACTTTAAGACCTGCTACTTTCTTCTTTTTGAATTGAGGTTTTGATTTTATTTTCTCTTCTTTTTTGGAAGTATAGTCTGAAGCGCGTTGTGTGTCTCTGGACTTTGTACGCTCTTCTTGTCTGTGTTCTGACCGTCCTTCCCTCTCAGAGTTTTTTGATTAACCCTGAAAGGAATGAGAGGAACGCGTATCAGTATCCTGATACCTGTCAGGTTTTTTAATGTTATCACGATTCCTAAGGTTGTACTCTCCTTTCGGAGGGCTCCTGTTGAGGAGACCCACCCCTGGATTGTGATCTATTCTCTCTATTTTTTTGTTTTTTATTGTTATCCTGTTTCTTCTTGGAAGAATCAGGTGCTTGCTTGGTGTTCTCTTTTTCAGGACCACCCATGAGTTGAGGTTTTGTTGCTCTAGCTCCCAAACTATCTCTACCTAATTCAGCATAGGTGTCTTCAATAATTTTAGGTAATTCACGTTCCTGCTGTAAAGGAGTGAAATCCCTCAGGCGTTGGCGTATTGCCTCTGCTGCTGCTTCCCCTTTTATGTTAGCTAATATAAGAGCTGATACCTGGGCAAAATTACCTAACAATTTCATCCCGAAGTTCAGAGCAGGTTCTGCTCCATACTCATTCGGTATTTATCTTAATACATCTGGTGTTACTGCTAATAAAGGGATACCATGAGTTCTGGGATATATGGCAGTGAAAACTGTACCCCAGGAGGTACAATCCTCTATCTGGGGAGCTATGCCCATTGGCAAGCAGATTGTTAGCATTCTGTGTTTTTCTTGAGAGCTTGTGTGTGGAAATACTGCCTCTAGCTGTGTTATTTTCTGAGCTATCCAGAATGGCATTCGCTCAGGTCTAGTGGGCATTTTACCCATAACTGCGTGTAGCGTTTGTGGAGTTATTTTAGTTGTAGATCCCTTTGTCCTGCTGGTGTAGCCCTTGCTGGCTAAAGTGTGAGTGTTCTCATCACAAACTGTGTCAGGTTTCTGTAAAGTTTTATTATTTCTTTATGAAGTGGACGTAAGTCTGCTACTGGCATTGTGTCAATGTCTGGATGCGGTGTGTATGCCGCTAGGACTGGCCAAGTTGCTCCATCTCTTTCCAGCGGACCGAGCTTCACTTTTTCTTTTGTGTGTGGGAGGGCGCCTTTAAACCAGTTTATGTGCTCCTGGTAGGTGAGCGGAATTTCAATGTCCTTATACGGACAGTATTCGTTTTGTGTTTCATCTTCAGTGTAAGAATGGAATGTATTTGTTTGTGCAACTGCTTGTGGGAATTTAACCCATGAATAGAATACCTCTGTTCTATATGATTCGTGTGCCTCAATCACGAATGTTACTGTCACACCCCTAGCTGTGACTCCATAGTCTGCTAGTTTTAGAGTAAGGGCAGTTCTGACATTTTCTGAAATGTTTATTTCACCTTCTTGTTCTTCCTCCCTTGCCGCAGCACGTTGTGCTAGCTCATCAGCATCTTCGTCAGCCATTATTTTGAAGAAGGAAAAAGTTTCAAGGAAACTGAGATAAGGTTTTATGCACAATAGGAACTATTTGTCCTTAAAGCTTGATGAACCTACAGCGAGTACATAGGATATGCCTACTCAGCTGTGGTGGATAGTTCCCTTCCCACTCCAGACGTCTCTGGATAAAGTGTGAGTAGGGGTCTCTGTGAATAGCACGACTGAACTACTCAGATTTGACCGTTAAATAAGTACCAAACCAACGTTGGCGGCGCCATGTAGTGTAGTTCCTACAAACCTATATAGGATCTGCATGTTTAGACAACATAGACTGTGGGATTGGTGTCCAGACTGATTCCAGACACCCCAACCGGGTATGTTTGCCTGTATACCAGCTAGCTCACAGTGCCACTAGAAACCCCTCTTACCAAGGAGAGAATAGTTCTTGGCAACTATCGAACATGACAACTCTGTCCCATCAGGGATTGTGGAAACTGTGCGATACCTTTCGCTCAGTCACTTGTGCTCACTTTGTCTCAGAGAGATACACAGAATAAACGGTGGGGACGTTTTCAATAATCATTTATGAACCAGCGTCATTCTAGTGTAAAATAGGTGTGCTGAAACAACCATTAGACAGAACCACATATAAATGATTATAAGCACCAACAGAGTAAAAGGATGGTAGATTTCTACCATAGTGCTAAAACGATGAATACAGGCAGGTATAAAAATACATGACAATAAAATGCGTACCCCTACGATGTGACCCTAACTAGATGTACCTAAGTGTACCTAGCATGTATGTAAGTATAAAGCCAAGAACCCCTCTAGTATAAAGTCAACCCCATTACCTGAAGTGAGACACTGTGGGACCTCTTCTTCGTCTCGAAATGGTCACCCCGTGAGGGATTTCAGACCACTGTGAGCTGGAGTGTCTGCGTGCAGGAACCTCAGCGTCTTGCATCAGTGTCAGCATGGAAGTCCTTTTTCTCCTCTTCCTGCCTCAGCAAAGATATTGTGTTTTTATACCCAAAGTGGTACCCTCAGGGGAACTACCTTGCTGTGTCATGTCGTACTCAATATGACGGAAGGAATGACCCTTATACATAGCTATTATGCAGGAGATGGTAGTCCTGCTGAGTTTCCAAGAATCCTCATGCATAATGAATGAGGCTAGTTTTCAGGGAAAACCCCACGTCCTGTAAGCAGTACCGTAACTAGGTAAAAGGTCAGTCCCAAGAACCGTTATGTAGTGTAATGGCAGGGGAAATATAGGTGAGAGGTTAGGTTGCTACCTGAGCCTATATTGGGGTGCCTATATGAAACATAACAATACCGTTGTCAATGTACGTACCATTTTCACACTGCTACATGATATTAACCCTGACTGATAAGTTGCAGCAGTTTTATTAGATGCAGAGAAGGCTTTTGACTCCCAAGAGTGGCCTTTTCTGATGACTATATTGCACACATATGGTATAGGAGACTCGTTCCTGAAAGCCATCTCTTTACTACATGCCAAACCTGTGGCTAGGGTGTCCGTGAATGGACTTATATCAGAGCCATTCCCAAAATGAAGAGGAATGAGATAGGATTGTCCCCTGTCATCCCTTCCTTTTATTCTCGCCATGGACCCCTTAGCTAGACATTTTCAAGAGCTTTACTTGCAGCGGGGGTTAGCCTTCAAAACTGGGAGACTACTTGTGTCTATGTATGCAGACAGTATCCTACTGTTCACGAGAAAACCCACACTTGATCTTGCACCATTGATTAGAGAGGTGGTGAGATTCGGTGGCAACTCAGGAATAAACATAAATTGGACAAAAACTGAGCTGTTCCCAGTTACTGAATCAACCTTCTGAGACTTTCCAATCTTCTGGGTAGAAGAGTAAGTTAAATACTTTGGAATACACCTATACTGAGAAGTTGAGACCATGGTCTGCCTAAATTATGGCCCCACTGTAGACTGGCACTCTCCTCATGTGAAAATATGGCAGCAACTGCCTTTGTCCATAGCGGGTTGAATGGTGCTTATTAAAATGATAGTTCTATCCAGGTTTTCATATCTTTTCTCTAATTTTCTGATCCCAGCTCATTTGGGTGAACAAAACACCTAGGTTGCGATGGGATATACCTACTCTATCATATGACAGAGGCGAATTTAATGTACTTGATATGGAAAGGTATTACCTGGTAGCCCAGGTACATTATGCTAGATAATGGTATCATCAGGAGAATACCATACGGGGCGTGGCCAAGTCAGCCACGATGGCGGACTCGTTCGTGTAGAGCTCCGAGCGGCTGCCTGCTCAATCGTCCTTCATCGATGCCGATATCGCCCTGATGGCACACCGAGACCAGCTCCGGAGGCGACGGCAACCGTGCATTGTGCTATGAGCTCGCTGCAGTGCCGCGGGTGACGATACCCGGGCCGGGAGCGACCCTGTGTGCAGCGGGGCTCGGAGGCCAACATGGCGGCACTTCACTGAAGCACAGTACAGAGCGGGATGACCAGCGACCTGGCGGAGAGGACCGGCCCCCCTCAATGCCCTATCTGACCATCATTAATCGGACAGTGAGTGCGTGACCCGGTGGGGGTAAGACCCGGTGCGACGGAAGTGAAGGCTCCTTGACACCTGACGGGATAATCGCATACCCTGAGAACTTCGTCCGAGGGACCTGCCCACCCATCCCGAGGAGCTGAGCGGATCGGACCGGCACCAACCCCGGTGCTCTCCCTCGCGCCAGCATATAACCCCCGTCAGCACGGCGCTAGGCCTCGAGGCGCGCGGCGGGGGAGCTCAGTGAGCGGTCAATCTTTCGTGGGCGACCGCCACCCACTGGACACCCGGCCCGGCCTGGCCGTCGGAGCAGATCGCACTGCACTTGGCGCCGGGGGCGAGGGAGCGAGGATTAACACGGGCCCACAGGGGGCGAGACTGGCTGAGTAGGCCTCAGATGCCGCTACGTTAGGCCACGAGGTAATTTGGCGGCCCGCTGCCTCTCCCCGGGGGGAACTCCACCTGTCTGCCTCCTAACTAGATATAGACTCTCCCCCCTCCCTCCGACACAGACCCGCGTCTTCTACCTGAGCGGTGTCAGCACAGTCATTGGGCCCGTCGGTCCTCCATCCTCAGCAGCCCAAGGACCCCGTCTGCACGGCGCCTGGCCGAGAGGCGCGCAACGGGAGGACCAGTGTGAAGCAGCCGGCGGTGGGGGGCGAAGAGGCAGGAACGACTTCGGCGATGCCTAGAACTGCGCTGGGGTGACTGGGGGTGAGGCAACGATTGGGACTGAGGACGAGGAGGGGTTGAGGGGCACAACCACCGGGGAATACCACAGGCCATGACAGGAATGAACACCACTGCAGGGCCCCGCACGGCCCAGCGTTTCCCCCAAGACGACCGCCACCAACCAAGGTGGTAACCACGGATGACCCCCACACACGAATGCTGCCTTGATCTATGTAGCGTCTAATAGCAGGATACAACACCCCCCCGGCTGTTGGAAACTCGCACTCCAAGCACATAACCAGACTGAGACAAGAGAGCTGTGGTCACTAGGTGCCTCTCACTGTGCAAAGTGCACCCATAGCACTGGTTGCGGCCCAGGATAGACCGGTGCAGCCCGGGATACCTCCCCCCCCACAGTAGAGGCGATCCGGGGGAGAATAGAGCAGTCACGGCCACGCCGAGGGAGGCCGCCCTTGGATGCAGTGGAAAGGATGTGTGATGGCCCCACAGACGCCGGAGGAATTAATCGCATTCACTGAGGGGGGTGTACAACAGTGGCCGGCTATCTTCTCCCCCCCTCCCACCCATTGACCGCAGCTTCCTAAGAACCTTCGATAGTGCGTACTCCAGAGATCTTAGTAGAGGAACGGTAAATATCAGGGAGAAGTGCGCCCAGCGCTAAGGACACTTGCGGACTTGGGCGGATCCACATCGCGGGGGAGCAGGCCACATCAGAAAGGCACACAGAATCTAACCACCATTAAGCTACACTTCGCCTAAACCCAGCAGTGGAACAATATGGGGCGTCAGCGCAACACAGGAGCCCCGCAAATGCCAGCCCCCATGAGACAAACCTCCACAGACCCCAAGTCCGCCCAATCGGAAACGGAGGCTGCCCAAGCGGTGTCCATGTCAGACAAGTTAGATAAGGTGTTGGCAGCTATTGAACATTCGAGATTGACCATGGAAGATAGATTCGGAGCGCTGGCCACGGACCTTAATTTACTAAGGGACGATCACCGGAAATTGGCGGGCAAAGTAAAACAAGGAGAAAAAGCGCTCCAAACCGTAGAACCCCAAGTACAGGCACAACAAAAAACCCTAACAGACCTGCAATCTAGAGGGAAGATCCTGGAGGATAGAGCGGATGACCTGGAAGGGCGCTCCCGCCACAGCAATATACGAATTCTAAATTTTCCGGAGGGGGCGGAGGGGTCCAATCCCATACAATGCATTGAAACATGGCTCAAAACTTTTACTCAGGCGAAGGACCTGACCCCTTTCTTCTCTGTGGAGTGGGCGCACCGGGTCCCGGCCTGCAGGCCTCCCCGGGATCATCGCCCCGACCGTTCCTACTAAAATTGCTGCATTACCGAGATAGGGACACCATTCTTCGAGCTGCTAGACAACGAGGGCCGCTCCGGGTCCGGGTCGAGGACAAACAAGTTATGCTGTTCCCGGATTACTCCCGAGCTGTCCAACGACAACGGGCTACTTTCCTGGACATCAAACGCAACCTGCGACAAAAGAACATACAATATGCTCTCCTGTTCCCTGCGCGCCTAAAAATCATCCATGATAGTACTACGCACTTCTTTACAGACCCTAAGGAGGTGAGCGACTGGGTAGAACAACGGTTATCGGGACTAGATGGTCACGATGAGACGCAAAGGCACCGACCCTCTAGACACCGACGTCGGCAACACAAGAGAATCACCTTAAAACAAATGAGTCCGCGGCCAGGAACCATTGCAAAGAGCTCGCCAGACCTTGATCAAATAATAGCGGAACGGAGGAAAGCACTCACAGATGGAGAGCTCAGACGGAGAAAGGGGCCCACACATCACATCCAAAGAGGAGGCCAGTGACACTAATCCCTCCCGTGAGGGTTCAGTAACACCTCCACTGGTAACACCTCAAACGGCGGGCACGCTGATCTGATAGACAATGCAGTGCACAGCAGGAACATGGTGATGGTCCCAACCCGACCCGGGTGTCCAGTCTGCGGACGCTGTCGTGGACTCGAAAGATGCCTTGGCACGGCGAGCTAACTGTTGAAGGACTGTACACCGGACTGAGGTACCGTGTGGGGGGGGGAGGGAGGAGGATCCCCTCGCAGGCATTTCATTTATATTGCTCTACTGCGGGCAGCCGTAAAGACAGAGGCTGGCTGACGTGACAGGCACACCCCCTCACTCAACGCACTAAGGAATGTGCACTATGTTTCGTTTGGATGTGTCGCCCCGAGCGATAGGTCCTTCAAGTTGGGAAATGTTCCCATTACCTAGTTACACCCCTTTTTCCACCCCACGATCCCAAATAATCCCCAGCAGGGCATACAGGCGGGACAGCGAATTGCATATAGATGGTTGGTTTAGTAGACAGGGGGTACAGTGGATAGACCCGGCACTGAGACCAGTTAGTCCACGACATTATGACCCACAAGATTCCTAATACCGACATAACGATCCTCACATTAAATGTCAGGGGCAATCATACAGCACACAAGCGATACACTGTATATGCATATATAAAGAGACAACAAGCAAAGATAGCTCTCCTACAAGAGACGCATCTAACAGCAGGGGAGGTAGACCGCCTACGTAAGAAATGGCGGGGAATCATATGCGCTACAACATACTCAGCATATGCTAGAGGCGCCCTGATCTGGATTAGGCCAGGGACCCCCTTTCACGAGCACACGTGGGTAGTAGACAAAGAAGGTCGCTACACCTTACTCGAGGGGCTCTTAGAGGGTCAGTCGATATTGTTAGGGAGTGTATATGCCCCTAATGTATAACAAGATAAATTCTGGGGATGCCTCACAGGAGCCTTAACCCAATACATATCACTCCCATGGCTATTAGGGGGGGATTACAATTGTGTGCTAGACCTCCATCTAGACAGATCCCACCCCCCACCAGCACAATCTCCAGCGCACAGGCAAACAGAACAAAACCAAATATGGGCGGCACACTGGGAACTAGAAGATGCGTGGAGAGCCCGGAACCCCGACACCAGACTATACTCCTTCCACTCCATTCCACATAATCTGTGAGTCCGCCTTGATAGGTTTCTATGCTCCATAGCCATGCTCCCGAAAATCCAACACACAGATTACCTTGGCAGAGTCCTGTCGGACCACGATGCTCACATATTGACCCTTAGATGGCGGCCACCCCACCCCCCCGGTGCCCACTTGGAAACTCCCGTGGGACTGTCTTACAGATCAGGCGTTCTGCCACGACCACGGAGATAGCATCCGAGATTTTTTCACAATAAATGCTGATACGGCGACATCCAGGCTAATAGAATGGGACGCATTTAAAGTAACCGCCAGGGGGCATTGCATACAACAAATAGTGGGAGTCCGTACAACACTTGAGCAGGCATTGCAGCGAGCAGAAGTAGCATTAGCCGCACTCACGAAACAGGCAGATGCAAACAAAGCCACCCCGGCACAAGTGGCGGCAGCCAAGACAACATATGCAGAGACACTGAGGGTTCTACGTAAATATAACTTCAGGGTGTATGCTACCAAAATGCACAGAGAAGGCAATAGAGCCGGGTCGATCTTAGCGTGGTTAGCGAAGCAAGACACAGATATGAGGCCAGTCACGAAGATAGTAGATGAGACGGGGATCCCTCGCAACTCACAGGTCGATATCTTGCAAATCTTTCACAACTATTACTCGCCCATCTATCAAAACCCGGTGCAACGGGATCGCCCATCTGTAGCCCACTTCCTCAGCCCACTACCCATACCACGCATTCCGACACCAGACAAAAAAGCCTTGGATACGAAGATTGCGGCTCCAGAGGTCACCCGTGCCATCAGAGCACTAACGCGTAATAAAGCGCCGGGAATGGACGGCTTCCCGCTAGAATACTATACCACTTTTTCAACCCACCTGACCCCCCGCATAGTAGCAATGTATGAGGATGCATTAGACAGAGGCGTGCTCCCAGGCTCGCTCCGGGAATCTATTCTGGTTACTTTCCCGAAGCCGAACCGAGACACAAAGTTCCCGGCCTCCTATAGGCCCATTACACTGCTGAACGCAGACTGTAAAATACTGGGCAAGATATTGGCAGATCGTTACACCCAAATCCTCCCACCATTGATTCACCCCGATCAGTGTGGGTTCGTGCCGGGTAGGAATACGTCTCAGAACCTGCGCAGGTTGTTCCATGTGCAAGATAGGGCAAGCGCCCAGTTCCCCAATGCAGCGTGTTTAATTCTAGATCTCGAAAAAGCCTTCGACACCCTTTTGTGGCCATATCTATTTGCAGTCCTCCGCAGAATTGATCTGGGCCCCACCTTGTTGGCGTACACGCGCCTCTTATACACAGGCCTAACTTCGCGGGTAAGAATGGGCAAATACATTTCGGCTTCCTTCCCGATAGAAAAAGGTACGAGACAGGGGTGCCCCCTATCCCCCCTACTGTTCGCTCTGGCAGTAGAACCCCTAGCGATACGTCTACGCCGGGAGGGCGAAGCATGGGGTATCCCAATAGCGGACACGGTTCATTGTGTGTCCCTATACGCGGATGACCTTCTGCTATACGTACGAGATATTACTAGCGATCTCACCCTCATGTGGACGGCATTACGAGAGTTCACGGAGGCCTCCGGTCTCAAAGTCAACTGGGATAAATCCGTGACCTACCCACTGAGTCCCCATTTGGCCCCTCTCGATATAGCTATCAGGGATCAGCTAATTACCTGGAGTACGGCAGCGCCTAGATACCTAGGGGTGCGACTGTATCATTCTCCCCAGGACCTATATGAAGGGAATCACCGTAAGGCGCTGGCTGGGATACGAACGGTTGTGAGCTGTTGGAAAATGCTGTCCTTAGCCCCTATAGGGCGAGTTGCTCTGGCCAAAATGATCATGGTCCCCAGACTACTCTACCATTTTACGAACCTTTCGGGTGATACCCCCGCGCCCCTTCTTTCGGGAGTTAGATACGCTACTCGCCTCCCTGATCTGGGTGGGGGTCGTCATCGGGTGGCCCTCACTACTCTGTATCTGCAGACGGATCAAGGGGTTCTGGGAGCACTGTCCTTTGAAGCGTACTTCTTGGCAGCGCAGCTGCAGTGGTTATCGCACTGGACGGCAGAGCGCCACATAGGGGAAACATACACAGATGAGGGGCGGGTCCCTCTCCCAGCAATCCGCCGACTGCTGTTGCCCGACACTAAACCAATACGTACTTATCCCCTGCAAGTATCAATAGCCCGCACGTGCATGTTAAAGATACACCGCATTTCAAGAGAGAGGCCCCTATATTCCCCACTACTCCCACTAGTGGGGTTCCCCCGAAAGGACAAATACTATGCTACTCGGACCCTTCACGTATGGACCGAGCATTCCATCGTCGAAATGGAATCATTATTTGCGGATGGGCGGTTACGGACCTATAACCAATTAGTGGCGGAGTATGACCTCCCTATGGGCCAATTCCTACTGCACAGACAACTCTTAGATAGCAGTCGTCGATACTGGGATTTGACGGCGGGGGAACCACCGACCCATCCGGTAATACACGCGATTCTGCTCATGCATGCGGGTAGACATTTAATCACTTGGCTGTATAAAGCCGTTCAGGAACTGATTCTCAAACCACTGCATTCGTTAAGGCAGACATGGGAAGACGAAGTGGGGAGGGTATTCAACGATAAGGAATGGGAGAAGGCTCTGGAATACCCCAAAAAGGTGTCCCGAAACGCACGATTTAAAAACATACAGTTCAACATTCTTCACAGAGCATATCTCACACCCGAACGCCTCCATCGTTTATACCCAGACACACATTTCGCATGTCCCCGACGTCAGGCCCCCGACGCAGGATTCAAACATATGTTCTGGGACTGTCCCACTATTCAGCAGTACTGGGATAAAGTACATCAGATAATCAGAGCAACGACAAATATCACGAATGCATCTACATGGGAAGCATGTGCTCTTGGGGTGTTTCGCAGAAGGAAATCTAATAAAGTGCAGAGCCGTTTCGCATCCCTGGCTATCTTTCTTGCGAAGTGAGGGTTGGCCATGTATTGGCGCACCCCAGAGGGACCCCCGGATGAGGCCTGGGCGGGTGCAGTGGAAAAGTGGGGTGCTGCAGAGGAAGAGGCACTGAGAGACAAGGAAGTGAGAGGTATCCGCAAGCACCACATCTCTATAAAATGGGCGCAGTTGCTACACCTATTCTGTCATGAAACCGCACAGGCGGAGACACCCGTGACATCACAACCTCAGACACCACACGTATCCTAGAACAGCACACTAGATATATGTAACAGAACTAGCTAACTAGCCTGAGGTGGATGCACCACAGAGTTCATATTTGTTACTCTCATACATTAAGCCGGGATTGTCCGTAGTGATCCCCCCATAGGCACCCACCCAAACTGTGTAGGCACACTGTAACCAACCGCACAGCCACTTTCAATACCAGAAATTCCCGCCGCCCCCCTGAAGCTTCTCCCAGTTCACCCCCAAAGTTCGTAGTTACCACTGTTAACCGGCGGTTCCGTAGCCTGAGGTAATCACCAGGGACTGCACACATTCTACATAACATTGCATTGTATCTATAACCGGATGCAGGGGATGGACATAGTTCTGTAATTACGGGGAAATTAACCCAGTCCTGTTATAGAAAGTATATCAACAAGGCAGCCAGCCCTATCAGGATGGTTGTAAACAGAATGTACCAATGATGAATGTGTAATATATACTGTACACAAAGATAATGTGCACTCGAACCGCTACAGTTGTCTGTAAATGTATGTTGATATCCCATATTTGCAATATGTCAATCTGTATGACGGAATGCTAAAACCCAATAAACAAATTTAAACAAAAAAAAACAGGAGAATACCATACCTCTTACCAGAGAGGGATCAAACAGGTGGAGTCCCACTAGAGTCCCTCTTCCCGAAAGGCTTCCCAAGACCCAGAGGAGAGGTAGTCCCTGTAGTTTCAACTTGTATAATATGGAAGACGATGAGTTCCCGCTCGCAACTTTCCAGTTTATACAGATTAGCATTCCCCATTGCAAATAAACCTGCACTCCCACTAATGACAGAACCCAGGGTTGTCCGGACATTTGCCAGTACTGGGATTACTACCCTGGTACATTTACATCAAGAGGGAACTTTTCTTACTCTGGAGAAATTTCAGGAGGACCTCAACACCAACCGATTAAACATATTTGCATACCACAGGCTGAGGGCGAGAGTGCGGGAACATATGTCAAGCTTCCCAGATGAACCTTTGATTCGTTTCATTACTTCTGTTGACTACGCTGGATGGGTCTTCATATTGTATGGTATGGTTTCTGACACTGTGGTGGTTGGGCAACTGCCGGGAAGGTGGGCACGGGAATCAGATCTGGTTGGTGAGTTGGCTGATGCGAAGTGGACTTTTTTCTGTAAAGAAAAAAAAAGTGATGTCCATGAACTATAGGCATAAACTCTTGCATTTCCAATTTTTACATAGGATTTACATTACGCCTGAGAAGCAGCACAAAACAGACCATGCCCGCACAGTAGTCCCCATTGTGCAACCCATCACGCTGACTTCCTGTATCTCATTTGGTGTTGTCACTTAATACATACTATTTCGGAAGGTATTACTAGTACAATCTCCAAAATGATACGAGCCCCCGTCAATCTAGAACCTCTTGAAAGCATTATTCGGGTATGTCAAGCCATTTCCTCTCGCTGGTGACACTCTGTTGCCATGACTTCGTTGCTTGCAAGCGCAGGGTTGCCATGTACTGATGTAGAACCTTGGTACCCTCAGAAAGCGAATGGCTTAATGATATGGTACTATGCAACAACACGATTGACACCTATGCTCTGATGCAACCTCAGACTCCGCAGCCCAAGGACATATGGGGCCCACTAAGGGCATATCTCCTACAAGATGGAAACTGGGACGAGTCAGTCAATCAGTAATCAAGTCTGCTGAAGACTTGATAGCAGATTGACTGTCCCACATGGATTTCGTTCTGAAGGGAGCAGGGGAGTGGAGTCCCTGCCCTTTGTTCCTTGCCGGCTGACTGAGATGGAAGGCAGCTTTGGGCTAGAGTTGACAAGCTTTTGGGATGCATAGCTGATGGAGTTCTATGGACTCACAGGTGACACTATCACCTAAGTATTTTATGTTTTTATAGTAGTATGACATTGAGATAAAAAAAGATGGGTACCTGTCGATAGAGCGACATGCACAGAAAAGTTGTTAGAAAATGAAGTGGGAAAGAAGTAGGGAGAGAATCTGTAGAAAGTGAGAAAGTGTAGTGAAAATGTAAAAACAAATAGGAGGGGGAGGAAAGGGATAAGCAACAGACGACCTGGGGAAGCAACATGGAGAGCGAGGGAGAGGGGTAAAGTGTTGGTGGAACAGCACACGGGGGAGTCCAAGAAAACACATGCATAAGAAATCCACTTTTTCTATCTGCTCACCCTGGATTTTTTGCCTTTTGCTGGATTATATATTTTTGTTGGCTTTAGAACTCTGTGCACTTTAACCCTGATAACCAGTGGTAAAATGCCTGTGCTCCCCATTTAAACATGGGTGAATTGGCATAATCCTCATTGGTATTTTTACCAGGCCTATAAGTCCCTAGTAGGAACAGACCCCCAAAATGTGATCCCAGAAAACAAAACATTGGCACTTGCAAAGCTAAGGAATTAATGAAAAATGTAGAAAAAGAGGTCCAATTGTGAGATCCAGACCAGTGGTTACAGAATAACACCCAGAGGGGGAGATTTACTAAGATTTTGCACCGTGTTTGCGTCACAAAAGTGACGCAAAACGGCGCAAAATCTTTTTTTCCTAATTTACTGTCCAGCGCTAAACTTGTTTAGCGCTGGAAATAACATAAAAGTAATGCGAAGCAGCGCATTGCGCTGCTTCTCATTACTTTGCGTCATGGGGGCATTCCAAGGGAGCATGGGCGTTCCCATGCAACCACCCAAGGTTTCTCACGCTAAACCCAATTGACTAAACACAGTATATTGGGTTTAGCGTGAAAAAACTGTGCCCTTTTCAACTAGGCACAAGGAAGGAGAAATGCTTTCATTTCTCCTTCCTTTTCCGACTTTGCATGTGTGCTACACTGTGCAGCACGCATACAAATTGGGAAAACCTTTCCCTCGTGTCTAGGCATAGTATTTTGTACAGGAAGGGTACCCTTCCTGTACAAAACGTATGCTAGACTCACACAAACACCCTAGCGCTATGGCGTTAAGGTGGTGCGTGGCGCACAGCAGCTGTAATCAGTGCTGGCGCAAGGGAAAGGGGAGGAGAGAGCCATATCTTCGAAAATATGGCGCTCTCCTGCTACTTCCCTGTCGCGCAACGCTGCGCAGCCTCGCGGGAGGCTGCACTGCGTTGCGCGGAGATTTGGTGAATATCCCCAGAGTATCCGTGATGGTTTGTTTTTTCATGATAACTGGTTATTTCTCACTATGGCAGATCTAGTTCACAATGTTTTGTAGTGGAACCATGAAACCCTCCTTTCTGGGCATCCTGGAGAAAAAAAACCCTAGATAATTGTGGATGACGTTTCTGGTGAGGAACAATGTCCAGGGATGACAAAGAGTACATTCAAAACTGCCCAATTTGCGCTCGCAATAAGGCCTTGCATACTCAACCCTCCAGGCTTTTGCAGCCTTTGGCAATTTTTCCCAGGCTATGACATACCGTAAGCGTAGATTTTCTCACTGACCTTCCAGTCTCTAACCATAAAAACACTATTCTGGCAGTCGCAGACTAATTTTCTAAAATGGCCCACTGCATTCTGTTAACTGAAATCACATCTGCTAAAGAACTTTTCATTCAAAATGTCTTAAAACTACATTGGTTACCTTCTAAAATAATCTCTCATCGAGACCTGCAATTTACATCCATATTTTTTACAGAATCTTTGTACATTACTGGATATTGATGTGGGTATATCATCTGCCAATCACCCCCAGACGGAGCGCAAACATCAAATCATGGAGCAAATTTTACCTTGACTAGTCAATGGAACAAGGCATTGACTGACTGAATTTGTCTATAATAATAGCACACATTCTGTCACCAGTTACTCCCCTTTTTATTGTTTAGCTGGGGTACATCCCAAGTCAATACCCTTGAAGAATCCAAAGCGTTGGAAGCTCATGCAATCTGTGGTGGAACATCTAGACTCCCTGCGAGAAATCTAGCAGGAAGTGGTCACAAATCTTACCAAATAAAAAGAGAGGATGAAAATTCAGGCTGACAAGAATCATTCTCAAGCACCGAACTTTAAACAGGGAGATTAAGTGTGGTTGTCTACATGGAATTTAAAACTAGACAACCCACATAAACTCCAACCATGATTCATCGGGCCATCCCCCATCTTGAAAATGCTGAATCCAGTATTCACTAAGTGTCCCTTCCTCCTGACTACAAAATTCATCCTGTGTTTCATGTTTCCTTCTTCAGACCTTGTAACCACGCAACCAATGTTCTTTGTCAAAGCCCCCTGGGTGGCGCAGAGGATTCACGCTGTTTCTAGAAAGCTCTGCCCCATTAGTCAGCCGTGGAGGGGGACCTGTTATGACAACTAAACGCATTGTGTGCAGACATTGCCTGTTGGGTTTGCTACAGAGTGGCCATACTGCCCTCCATGTCTATTTCTGGCCCGTTTCTTCCCTGAAATCCTTACTCCCTCCCACACTAATCAGTGGCTGCCTAACAGCAGAAACACCACTTGTCTGTGCATTAGCAGCCTTGTTGTCACCATCGCCCCCCCCCCCCCCGAAAAATTCCAACAGCAGGGCCATAAACCTTCTATCAATGGCCAGACATTGCACTCAAAATCTTCCAAGATTTCTGTGTTCTCTCGTGTCTCACTGCCATCTTGAGGGTGCGGGTATAAATAATGCTCCTCTGACACGACCCCTCTGGGCTTAACTTCTCAGTGATTGAGAGGTTGCATTTGCTGCCATCTGAAAGAAAGACCAAAGGGCCTTATTTATGAGAAACTCATGCAGTACAGTGCAGCAAGTCACCTTGCTGCGCTGCACTGCGTGACAGGGAAAGAGCAGGAATGTGCCGCATTTAAGGCAATACGGCAAATTCCTGTCATTTTCCTTGCGCTGGCACCCTTTCCACAGCCCAACACCAATGTTTAGCATGCAGGATTGTTTTTGTGCAGTAAAGCATATTCCTCTTTCTATGTTTGCGGCATAATGTAGCACACGCAGAAAGAGCAATAAACTAGGAGAAAAAGAGATATTTCTCCTTGTTACGCCTCCCCTGGGAAGGTGTATGATTTTGGCGCATCCCCAGGTTTACAAGCTCTTGTGTCAAAATCCATGGAAGTTGCGTTGGAACACCCATGCAACGCCCATGAAATGCCTACCCAGCGTTCTGCGTTGCATTAGTCTAGATTTTTTAAGCCACTCAGAGCCACGCAAAGTGGCTTGGCGCGGCTTCAAAAATCTGACTTAGAGGTTTGTGTCACACATGTACTATGTTGCATGGTGCAAACATGACGCAACCTTCTCATAAATAAGCCCAATAGATCTTACTCTCTGAGACACCGGTTCTAGTGGACATCTCTTCCAGGCACTTATTTTGCAAGAAAAGAAACAAAGAAATTCAAGTAAGATTTTACCATCCTTTATGTGTGCAAGCATCACTTGCTATTTTGCTATGAAAACAGATCAGTTGACTGACCCTAACTTCTGGATAAGACGCTAACTATTTTGATCCGGTTTGTGTTTTCATATGAACTCTAACCTGGCAACCCTCAGTTTAGAAGCTGAGTGAGAGGTCACGTGACTTAATTTGAGAACCCTGCCTGGGAGCTGTGTTTCAAAAGAATCTTGTTAGCTAAGGAAATTTGGTCATGGAGGAAGCGCAGTGAACCACTTAAAGGGTCAAACCAAAGCACCTATAAGATTAAGAACTGGATTATCCTTGAGGATTTAATCAGAGAGATGAGAATTCCAGCCGTCGGTTTGTGATTTATTAAAAGGAGTAATAAATGTATATGCATTGTAAAGAGGGGGACATGGTTTTATATCCAGGAAAAGTAAACTGTTTATTTAATAATAATTATACAATATTCCATTTGTTCACAAGTGAAAAGTGTACAGCCCACATAACAAATATCATCACTTTTAAATAACAACAGAGAAACTAGAGAAAGTGACGCACCAGTGCACTAATTGACCCATTATACTTGTAAAGTCTGTTCTCTTGCTACCCCTAGTGGGCCCTCCCCCAGGCTTTCCATGTTGTAAGTGATTAATTATTGCTGGCTTTTTCGCTCCCTCAACAGCTTCTAAATGTAAGCTTTAGGAAGGCTCAAGTATACTATAATAAATGTATCCGGTCTAGAGTGAAAAAGATCTTGAGTGCTTGAAATGATGGTCCTATTTAGTGGCAGGATTAACCTTTTCAGAATGTTCATTCATGGATTTTCACGCTTGACCACTGCTTTGTGCTTTGGTGCAAATTTCAGCTCCTTGTCAAACACAATGCCCCGTTTCCTTTTCACCAACACATGACTCTCACTGAGCACCAGAGACCGTGAGCATGAGCTTACTGTCGATGCTATTGCTCAGAACTTATGTTTTGTCTTCAACAAAGCACAAGCTTCACCATTTTAAGAGCAAAATCAGCTATGGCTTGACAAGTTGTCAAAGAGGTGGTTAAGTAATCTCCTCAAAACGAAACCTCTGCTCACGCTATCGACTCAGGTGTTGTTTATCCTAGTAAATGAGGAAGACTATCAGAAATACGCCATGTTGTTTGTCTCATTCTCATTGCTCCTCTGCCATGTGACAGAACATTGGCAAGTGCGTGCCACCTCGTTTTCTCATATAGAAGGGGTCTGTAATATTGTGTCTGTGGATCATCGCTTCTGAAAGAAAGGCTTTAAATGTTAGAAATATTGCTTTCATCTTCAACACTTTTATTTAGCCTGGACAAATCTTACATGTCTGACAAGGCATCATGAAGAGATCCTTGCAGTGCAGCAGGAAAGGGCATCCCACAAAATGTTTAGAAGGATGTGAACTTCATCGCATGGTGGTTATTGTAAAAGGCAGATCTGGAATGGACTTGGAGTGGTCACTCTGCAGAAGGTACCAGCAGTTCTTTGTCATTGAAAGCACCCATGCACCAATGGCCATCTGGATAAAGTGATGGTAGTGCAGTGAAAACTTCCCCCACTAGAGAAGAGTGGACCTCCTTAGGTGCAAAGTGGAGGGTAGCTGATCCTTGGACGTCACTGAGACTTCTTACCCTTTGTTGAAGGTTATGAGGATGACTGCTCTTTCTTCTCAGATTTCTCCTCTTTGACTCCTGATGGAGCAAGGACTCACAAAGAGACTTGTTCGTAAGCAATCCTCTCACAGTATTAATTAATTAAAACTTTGTAATGTCTTTATTAATAAGTGCATACACTACACCTTATCCGAGAGACGCTTGCCTATGTGTTTAAAACTAATAAGTAATCCTTGTCTAATCCAAAATGGCCGCAAAGGCGCGGGAACTCCATTGCGCATGTGTCAACCATATCACGTGGTATGACGTCTTTCTTTGCTTGGAGGGAATCTTTGCTTCTGCGCAGTGTGTGCTAAAATGGCTGCTTAATGTTCTCACGTGCTAAAGCTCGCGCATTTGCTGCAATTAATAATGTGGTATTCTAACGCTACTAATGCGGGATAGATTTTATAATTAAATGGGAATAGAATAGAACTAGGGGGTATACAGTGAAAACATTTATTTTTGATTTTAATATGTTTCTTCTTTGATTTCTATTAGTTCGTAAATTGGGCCTGGGTTAACCAAACAGCAGCTCAAGAGCCATGGAACCCGCGCATGCACTCTGAAAACTAACAAGACAAAGCGATGAAGTCAACTTGGAAGATGTCCAAGGACATGACCCGCTGGTTACCTTCACTGTACATCTGAAATGTCCTAACAATTGAAACAAATTGTCTACACTTTATATTAAATTTGTCGTGAGACGGGTGGGAAATAAAGCAAATGTATTAATTGTGAGGGACGGTATTTTAAAACAATGGGCTTAAAGAAATTGAACTAAATTGTCATGGTGTGAGGATCAACCCCCTGGCCCTGTCCAATCAGAAGTAGTGGGCCCACAATTTAGAAACATTAATGGGAGGTACCTGGGTATAGAAGGGTATAATAGATATAGAATTAGCAAAGTAGTTGGCGCAGGAGACACAGGAGGATCAGGCTTTGGTGCTCAACGAGCTGATCGATTGCAGACTGAATCGCTGTCCAGAGAGGTCCTGAGGTGGGGGCGGCGGATTCCATTAGAAAGAAGACACGGAAGAATCGAGGAGGAACGAAGTTTCAGAGAGGGGAACGACGCAGGCGTCGTTGGTAGAGAGGTCACCTTTCCTGTTCTGAACCTGGTCCGGAGGTCTTTGGTCTTCATCCTTCTTGAGACCCAACTTTCCAACTCCTTGGCCAAGGGGTTTGGTTTTCACACCTTTAGGTAACTATAAATGCGTAAACCTTTAGTTGTACTGCTGTCTCTATCTTCTTTCTGAGGGACCGTCATTGATTAAATAGGTGATTATTTAGTATGCTTCCTCCTTGATATGCGATTAAGTATTATGTGGTTTGTATTTTACTCTGCTAAATATTTTAGACAAACATTTTAAAACTTCTTGAGTCAGTGATTATTTCAGGTTTATGAATTGTATTGTATATTCTCATTTTAAACTTCCCAATTATCAAAGGGTCCATTGGTAAGTCATTACTCTCCAATCAGAAAGGTAAATGGTAGCAGGGATTTTGATAAAGAGTATAACTGCCCCCACCAGCGGAAATTGCTAGCGTAGTGTGAATGAATGGGCCCAGGTGAGTATTCAGTGTATAAATGCTTATTGCTAGTAACCAGCTGGATCAGTTTTCTGTCTATCAGAGGATGGTTTTGGTTTTACTTTGTTAATTGGGTAATGAGAATTTTATTTTTATAAACTAACATCCGTTTGTTTAAAAGTTTTGTTTTATGTTGTCTAGAATCCCTGGGGAAATTTGAATAGCGGATGGTAAGTGGAAGCCATACTGCAGTGAGGTTATCTGTCAGGCAGAAATAGTACTGAAAAGTTAAGCAGGGCTATCAGTACTCGTTAGGGACTTTGTGCGTGTGAGTAACAGCAAAGGAATACGCTGGTAAAAATTTGATGTTATATTACCTAGAAAGGGTAACATTGAAAGAGTAGCAGGTATTTCCGAAGCTTATATGAAGAGTAAACGGAAGGGTTTTACTCGTAGTGTATGTTAGTAAACGGAAGGGTTTTACTAGGAAGTGAGAGAAATCTATCTTTTTCAATATTAGAGAAACTGGCACGATAGCGAATGTTTTATGTTGTTACTGAATTTAAATAAGAAGCGTTGAGAAAATAAGGTTTTGCGTACGATTTTTGTAAAGGGAGGGTCAGCTGTTGGAGTAAAAGCTGACGTCACAAACGCCGCGCTGGGATTGGTCGACACAGTAGGCGTGGAGCGAGCTTGTGAAGGAGGGGTCGGTAGTCAGGAGTAATACTGACGTCACAGGTGCCGCGCTGGGATTGGTTGAAACAGCGAGGGACAGAGAAGCGCAGATTGTAAAGGAGGGGTCGTCAGACAGACGTCACAGAAAAGCCGCGCTAGGATTGGTTCAGAGACAAATGTTAGCTGGAATTTGATTGGTTGTCAGCATAGAAGTCGAAATCTTAGTGGACAGTGTAGATTATATGTGGAAACGCGATCCGACTTTAATAGGAACACGTCCAGACAGAAGATTCCTAGGTTTTGCAGAATATAATTCAATACATAGATATTTACCCAAAATGTACGGAGAAAAGAGAAAATGTCATTCTTACAAAAGATTAAGAATTATTTTAAGAAGGATAAGCCAATCAAAACTAGGGAAGGAATTATCATTCCACCAGCAAAAACGCCCACCTCATTCATGATGATGGAGAGGGGTTATCATACTTGCGTATGGTTAGAAAATTGGATAGAATTTACAAAAGATGACGGAATATTAGCTTTCCCAGAGAATGGTACTTTCAATGGGAGAGTTCTTCAAAATTTACGAATAAGAATGAACGAATTAGAACCCAGTCCAAGATTAACTCAATACGAAGCCCTAGAAGAATGGGAAACCGAGGCATTTGAACGTGATAGACCCAGAAGCAATAGGGGTTATAGGGGATTTTTTCCTAGACACCAGAATGAGACACGAGAAAGTCAAATGAAACAGTGGAGACGAGCGATGCTTACCGAGGGTTTGTATCCAATATTCATGGCAGAGGAGCCGTTAGGGAGCAAATGCAAAGAAAAGACAAAACATTTGACAGGGTTTGGAGAATCCGAAGATGAATTTATGGAAGAAATATTAAAGAACCCTCCACCATATCAGAAAGGGTCAAGTGGATGTTCTCCAAGTGCACCAATTTTCAGAACACCATTGGTACCGCAAGTATTGCATAACCCACCAGTTAATAGGGTACTTCAGGATAAGGAAAGAGAGGCTATAGACAGAAACAGAGCAGAATTGATACAGAAAATAACACAGTTGAATGTACATCCTGATTCCCTGACAATACCTGTAACCATTGGTCCCGTGGTCCCTTTATATGGTGACAAAGTAAATTGTCCAAAGCCTTTAACTATGCCTATACCTGTGGAGACTCCAAAACATGAAGCAGTAATAATTGATGACCATATCAGTGATTGTGAATCTATGATTTCACTAATGGATTTACCTATTCGAGACTCCGTAAATAGCACCCCCAGAAGAGTCCCACCTGGTTGCTCAAAGGATGTAAATATAATAACATCTTCAGGAACTAAGAGTGCAACAGTAGTAACCCCAGAAGACTTAGAAAGATGGGCACAAGGAATAGACAGACAAAGTTCACCCCCAAAGATTTTGGACATTTATAAATTAAAAGTCGAGTTAGAAGAAATGATAGCAGGCAACGTAGGAGTAGATCGTTTAAATACCTACAGTGAAGAAGAACTATTGTTCGTATGTAGGAGCATAACAAGAAATGTAAAGATATTCCATGAAAAGTTGGCGGATTTGGCCTTAGAAATGGGAATTGAAATAAGAAAGTCAAAAGTACTACAGAAACCATATAGAGCAGACTTTACTGACAAAGATTTAGAAAATATGAATACATCTGGTAGGAAATTACAAGTGAAAGAATTAATGTCAGTATTACAGAAATGGGGAGAACTAGATAAATGGAAAACTAGATGGACAAAGAAAAAGGAAGAGGCACGTTACAGTAGAACGACTTCTGAATATTTATTGAAGGAAACAGGGAAAGTAGATCAGATGTACCCGATGCGGGAGGTACCAGGAGGAGGTTACGTTCATGTCCCATGGAGCAGACAAGATATTTTGTCATTTACAAATGATTTTCCAAAGTTGAGAGAAAAGCCAATTGAATGGTACAAGCAGGTTGAGAGGTTTGTGAAAGTGTCAAAGGTATTGTTAAAGGACTTGGATGGTTTGTTTGACATAGTGGTACCTGCCGATTTATGGACAGATTGTAAAATTACAATCGACTGGCCAAGTGAAGAGTATCCTAGAGATGCAAAGACAGGTGCCCCATCAAATGATGTGATGAAGAAGTATCACCAGGTAATAACTTATTTGAAAGGGAAAATACCACCAAAAGAAACAGATTGGGTGAAAATAGACAGGACTACCCAAGAAGCAAGTGAATCGGTACATGCCTATTATGAACGTCTATTACAGGTGTTCAAACAGTATAGTGGTTTTGAGGATATTGGAGACAAAAATATGAGTCAGTTTGTCTATCGATTTGTTTATGGTCTAAAACCAGAGATTTGTCAGATGATTAAGCAGCATATGTTATGCTGGCAAGGGAAGCCTATTGACGAAATTTTGAAATATGCTAAATATTGTGGAGACGACATTGAGGATAGGCACAAGAAACTACAAGAAAAAGTGATGTGGGCTCAAGTGAAAATGGCTGAGCGACAGGGAATTAATTTGGATAATCCAACAGATAGTCAGGGAAAAGATTCTGGAATGAATGGTGAAACAGGAAATGGTGGAAAAGTGAGAGGACGAATGAGTAGAGAAGAGGCTAAAAAGAAATTTCCTTGTCATGGATGCGGAAAGTTGGGACATTGGAAGAACGAATGTAAAAAGATTCAAAATAATAATGGCCCAAATCATAATTTAAATCCACAGATGCAGAATAACTCACAGCAGGGTGTAAATCCTCAGAGTCAGTTGCCACCTACCCCTATACAGGGTAATGTAAGCAGAGCAAAGCACGGTACAGACGTCGGATATCAAGGAGGAAGTGGTAAGAATGAATATGTAACTTCACAGTTTCTTTTACAGGATGAATTTGATTCATATAGTTATCAATGACGGTGCCTAAGAGAGGGGGAGAAGGAGTGCGTACTTGGCGTATCCTTGCCGGTAGATCAGTCAGGTTCATATGTTGAAGGGAAAGTAAGAGGTAATGATATCACTTTTCTTTTGGACACTGGTGCTACCCGTTCTACTGTGAGAACAGCAGACATCCCAGACCTCCCTCTCTCTGGAGAAGCTATCCAAGTTGTAGGTGTAGCAAATCAAAAGATCAGAACACCCCTTACTGAGCCTATGGAAGTAAAAATAGGAAACTTCCGAGAAATGCACCAATTTGTGGTGTGTGATTCCAGTCCAGTAAATTTATTGGGTAGAGATTTACTGTGCAAAATGAATTGCACTATATTTTGCACACCGGATGGTGTTGCAATACAGACCCCGGATGAAGATCATGTTTATAAGTTCATGATAGCCAAGCAAGGTACGGAAGTAGATTAAATGTTCTCCTTGATTACCAAAGACGAATTACCAGAAGAGTTAAGAACTACAGTGAGCTCCAAGGTATGGGATTTTACTGGAAAAGAAGTAGGATTTATGGCAAAAATAGACCCAGTAAAGATCACTGTAAAAGAAGGCGCAATTTTCCCAAATACCAGACAGTACAAAATGAGTGCAGAAGTAAAAGCAGGAGTTATTGAGGAAATTAGCAGAATGGTGAAACAAGGCATATTAAAAGAAGTTATGAGTAGTCCTTGTAATTCACCAATCATGGGTTTGAAAAAGCCTAGTGGAAAATATAGGATTGTTCAGGATTTGCGGAAAATTAATAAAATTGTGGTACCTTGTTGTCCTATAGTACCAAATCCTGCAGTGATCCTATACCAGATACCATGGAGTGCAGAATGGTTTACCGTAATTGATCTATGCCAAGCATTTTTCTCAATACCATTGCACCCAGATAGCCAATATCTCTTTTCGTTTAAATTCGAAAACCATGTCTATGTGTGGAATCGTGTTCCTCAAGGATACACAGAAAGTCCCTCCATTTTTAATCAAATACTGAAAGGGTGTCTAGAAAAATTAGTACTGCCCAGGAGTTCAGTCCTGGTGCAGTACATTGACGACTTATTGGTAGCATCCAAAACTCATGATGATTGTGTTGCAGATTCAATTGCATTACTCAACCATTTGGCTGAAGAAGGACACAAAGTGTCACCTGAGAAGCTGCAGTTTTGTACAACGGCAGTTAAATATTTGGGACACCAAATTGAAAGGGGAACAAGAAGAATAACATCTGATAGAATAAAAATAATCAAGAAAATGAAAATGCCAGAAACACAAAGAGAAGTGAGAATGTTTCTTGGAATAGTAGGATACTGTCGACAATGGATTATAGGGTTTTCACTACTAGCAAAGCCTTTAATTCAGCTAACCAAAAAGAAAGCAAAAGATCCAGTTGAATGGGATGATGAAAGTGCCGGTGCATTTGTAAAATTAAGAAATGCTTTGTGTGAGGCACCTGCCTTGGGCATGCCTGACTATACAAGAGAATTCACACTGTTTTGCTATGAAAGAGAAAATTGTGCACTTTCAGTGCTAACTCAAAGACATGGACTAGACAGGCGTCCTATAGCATATTTTTCTGCTACATTGGACCCAGTGGCTGCAGCATTGCCAGGTTGTTTAAAAGCAGTTGCTGCTACCTGTATGAGCATTGAACAAAGTGAGTCAATAGTAATGGGATATCCTGTTAAAGTGTTTGTCCCACATGCAGTTGTGATCCTGTTGACAAGAACTAGAACTCAGCATCTCACACCTAGTCGGATGACAAGGTATGAACGAATAATTCTAGGAGCTGAAAATGTGACCATAGCTAGGTGCACTGTTGTAAATCCTGCTACATTATTGCCAGATCAAAATTGTGAAGAAGTTAAGGACGATCCAGAACATGACTGTTTACAGGTCACAGAATTGTGTGCAAAACCGCGTCCTGACATACAGGAAATGCCCCTAAAAGACCCAGACAGGGAGCTGTTTGTGGACGGCTCATGCCTAAGGCATGAGGATGGTAAATTGAGCGCAGCCTATGCTGTATGTGTACTATCTAGAATAGTCGAAGCATCCTATTTACCAGGAGTCAAATCTGCACAAGTAGCTGAATTAATTGCTTTGATCAAAGCCTCCAAAATTGGGAAAAATTTAAAAGTAACCATATTTACGGACAGTCAATATGGGTACGGGGTTGTGCATTACTTTGGCCAACTGTGGATGCAGAGGGATTTCATGACTTCTTCAGGATCCCCAATCAAAAATGGGCAGTTTGTAAAGGAACTATTGGAGGCAATACAATCACCAAAAGAATTGGCAGTGGTGAAATGTGCCGCACATCAGTCAGGAGATGACTGGGTGGTAGCCGGTAACAGATACGCAGACCTAGTTGCTCAACACTGTGCCAGAAACAGATTGGCAGTAAACAGAAAAGTTGAAAGGATGGGAATCAGCTGCCAACTTATGCTATGTTCAACACCTGAAACATGGAATGATGTGAAAAGATTGCAAGATGATGCTGAGGAGAGTGAAAGAGATGTTTGGATAAAAATAGGGTGTACCCGAAGAACAGATGATGATGTATGGGTATATACAGATAGCAGACCAGTCATGCCCGACTGTTTGATTTCACAAATGGCCAGAATGTGTCATGGAGACACACATGTAGGGAGAGATGCCATGATTAGACTTTTCAGACAAAGTTGGTACAATCCAAAGTTTAGGGCTGCAGCAGAGAGTCTTTGCCAGAGGTGTTTAACTTGCCAAATGAATAATCCAGGAAGGAGAACAGTAATTGGTTTGGGAAAAATTGGAAAGGCTGAGGGTCCCTTTGTAAGATTGCAGCTAGATTTCATACAGTTACCACCATGTAAAGGACTGAAATATGTACTTGTCATAGTGTGTCTGTTTTCAAGATGGGTGGAGGCTTACCCTACCAGAAGGAATGATAGCATTACAGTCGCAAAACTGTTATTACGAGAACTCATTCCTAGGTTCGGTTTCCCAGTAACTTTGGAATCAGATAGAGGAAGTCACTTCAATAACGATGTAATTCGAATAATCTGTGAAGCATTTAAAATTGAACAAAAATTGCACTGTGTGTACCGCCCAGAGGCTTCTGGAGTGGTTGAACAAATGAATGGCACAATAAAGTCAAGATTGTCAAAGATGTGTGCATCCACATCGTTAGATTGGCCAGATGCATTGCCTCTTGTCTTAATGGGACTCAGAAGCATTCCTGATAGAAATACAGGATTGAGTCCACATGAAATCATCATGGGAAGAGCAATGAGACAAGCACATAAAACGGACTAAACGGACTTACATGTACCTGCAAATAAACTGCTGAACATAACTGATGATATGGTTCTAGATTATTGCAAAGCATTGGCTGACCTAGTGCGTTCTGTCTCTCACCAGGTTGGAGAAGACGCAGTTTCCAGGCAGCCTGAACAAGAGCATGATCTGAACCCCGGAGACTGGGTGGTTGTGAAGCATCACACCAGAGAAACGTGTTTATCACCCAGGTGGGGCGAACCTTGTCAGGTTATATTAGTTACAAACACAGCAGTGAAATGTGCAGGATTGCCTAATTGGATTCATGTAAGCCACACCAAAAGGGTGCCAGCTCCTGAAGGAAAAGATCCTCAGTCAGCATCAAGAACTGAGGAAGCTGAAGGTTGGCCAGCTGAAGAATCCCAGGTGAGAGATTCGGGAGAAGCTGAAGAAGAACAACCGAGCACAAGTCAGGACTGGATACCAGTGGTTGATATACCAGAAGTTTACAACAAAACAAGAAGTCGAGCTAGATTAGAGGAAATTAGTGAGGATCAGATAGGTGAAGAAGAAGCAGCTCAGGCTAAGGAGAATGAAACAATAAGAGAACCTGAGCAGGCCCAGAAAGGGATAGAAAATTGGGCTCAAATCGACAACGAAACAACAGAATTTGAGCAGGGACAGACAGGTTTAGAAGAACGCGGTCAGGCTGCAGAAGTACAAAGTGCAATAAGCCCTGATCAGAACCAGTTAGAACAAGAAAAACACGTTCAGGGAGAAGAAAACAAAGAAGACATCGAGCAAGAAAGCCTCAAGCACGAAGACGTAAATCCTGAACAGGGTCAGTTAGTAGAAACTCACACTCAGGCAACTGAAGAAACAACAATAAGACCTGAACAAGAACAGATAGAAGAAGAAACTGAAATCGAGGAAAATCAATTTGTGCCACACCTTGAAAATAAAAGAATTTTTGGAAAAGACTCAGAAGGTGAAAATACAGTGCAAACAAAGAAAGTCAGAAAAGGTGATCATTGGCCTAGTGTCATTAAAAGAGTAAAATACCATATAGAAACACGAAGTGAAGATCCAGAACAAGTAAATGAAGTAACAAGCTTATCTGGACAGACAAGTGGAACTGAAAAACGAAAAAGCAAAAGATTGAAACTTGTGAACAATAAGTTTAAAGGTCCTGATTGGACTTATATAATCCTTGAAGACTACGAGAGTTCAGAGTCAAGTGAAAGTGGTGACGAAGGAACAAGTGCAGAACTGACATATGAAAAAGAAGTGAAACCACCTTGATAACGTTAAAGTCTTGAAGGAAAAAGAAAAGAAGAGAAATCTTCTTTGTCAAAATGCCTGACGACAGAGTTTCTGGGAGACCGAAACGGAAATGTTGTAAAAGATGCTGTGCTATATGCATATGTAGTCTGGTAGTGGTGCTTATAGTGTGGTTAGTTGTGATTGTAGCCATTCCTTACCTTATGATAATGGATAAAAAGATTAACAATGAAACAAAAGGAAGGATAGATAACTTGAAAGGTGATAGAGTAGAAATAGAAGCAGAAGATGAACCAGAGTTTCATCACGTGGTAACAGATAACGATACTAGTTTAAATGTTTTCACTAAATTATTGTTTCAGTACGTAGATACAATGGAAGTTAGTGACTGTTATGTCTGTATGAAGTTACCTGAATCAGTAGCAGAAGGGGTAACATATCATCATTTGCCTTTAACTTATGGCATATCATGTAGTGTATTAACTAGTTTATGTTATAGAACAGGGAAGCTTCAGTATTATTATTCAAATATAGATGTGATATTTTCAGAGGTTTCGATTCGAAAGAATATGAACCCAGTGCTTAGTAGTCAGGATGCACAATTTATGGGAGAATTTTTCTTAACAATGAAGTCAATAGACATAACACATGCACATAGAAGCAATCTAACATGTTCATTACATGAAGAAGAAAAGATATTTTTGAACTTAGTTGAGAATAGAAGACAAAATTTCCAAAGGAAAGCGTCTGAGCATAAAGCTCATCTTCCACCTTGGGCTGAGAAAGAGGGTATTTACACACCTGGCAAAGCTCAAGCTGCTATGGCTCTGGATCTTGTAAAGACAGGGAAAATTTGTCTTCATAGGTTAAAGACTGATAATAACAATATTTTCATCGGTACCAGTGAATGTGAACATAATTTCTTAATTCTTGGAGGTTGGGGACTAAAGGGAGGAACAGATTCAGTTTTTCCTGGGATTTATTATGTGTGTGGGAATAAAGCTTACTTTAGGCTTCCTGCACAGTGGTATGGAAGTTGTTATTTTGGAATAGTTTTTCCAAAAGTATACCACGTAAAAAGAAACACTGGGAGCAATGAAAATAATAGTGAATTAACACGTAATAAAAGAGCTAGTTTTTCAGAAATTGTAGGTGACATATTTGGTACATTGATACCTTCAGTGGGAATAATTCTGAACTCAAGGAAAATATGTAAATTATCTACAGTGGTTGATCGTTTATCAACGGATACTGCTGGAGGGTTTCTAATGATTAATGCGGAGATGGTTGCGATTAGATCAATGGTTATGCAAAATCGACTTGAGCTTGATATAATATTAGCAAAAGAGGGCGGAGTCTGTAAATTGTTGAAAACGAAACATTGTTGCACGTATATTCCTGACAAAAGTGCAGAAATCGGAACATATATAAAGAACATAACAAAACTTGAGAATGAACTGAAACCACTGGAAGTTGATAGTGTATGGGAAAGATTGACAAATAGCATTGCGTCAATTGGTACCTAGTTTACTAATGTAGGAAAAGGACTTATAGGTCAAATATTAGTACCCTTAGTAGGGATAGCAATAATAGTAGTGTCAATAATGATATGGTGCAAATGTTGTAGAAAGAATGAGACATATAGAGTGACAGGAAAAGGCAAGAAAAGAAAATTTGATGAAATTGAATTAGAAGATCTAAAAAGTGAAATATACAAGAAACTGAAAGGAGAAGATAAGAATAGAAAATGTAAAAATGAGACTGTGACAAAAATATGCTAGAAGTTGGCATCTGGTTGTGGGTAGTTTTGATGGCTCAGAAACGCCATCAGAGAGGGGATTGATGGAGCAAGGACTCACAAAGAGACTTGTTCGTAAGCAATCCTCTCACAGTATTAATTAATTAAAACTTTGTAATGTCTTTATTAATAAGTGCATACACTGCACCTTATCCGAGAGACGCTTGCCTATGTGTTTAAAACTAATAAGTAATCCTTGTCTAATCCAAAATGGCCGCAAAGGCGCAGGAACTCCATTGCGCATGTGTCAACCATATCACGTGGTATGACGTCTTTCTTTGCTTGGAGGGAATCTTTGCTTCTGCGCAGTGTGTGCTAAAATGGCTGCTTAATGTTCTCACGTGCTAAAGCTCACGCATTTGCTGCAATTAATAATGTGGTATTCTAACGCTACTAATGCGGGATAGATTTTATAATTAAATGGGAATAGAATAGAACTAGGGGGTATACAGTGAAAACATTTATTTTTGATTTTAATATGTTTCTTCTTTGATTTCTATTAGTTCGTAAATTGGGCCTGGGTTAACCAAACAGCAGCTCAAGAGCCATGGAACCCGCGCATGCGCTCTGAAAACTAACAAGACAAAGCGATGAAGTCAACTTGGAAGATATCCAAGGACATGACCCGCTGGTCACCTTCACTGTACATCTGAAATGTCCTAACAATTGAAACAAATTGTATACACTTTATATTAAATCTGTCGTGAGACGGGTGGGAAATAAAGCAAATGTATTAATTGTGAGGGGCGGTATTTTAAAACAATGGGCTTAAAGAAATTGAACTAAATTGTCATGGTGTGAGGATCAACCCCCTGTCCCTGTCCAATCAGAAGTAGTGGGCCCATAATTTTGAAACATTAATGGGAGGTACCTGGGTATAGAAGGGTATAATAGATATAGAATTAGCTAATTAGTTGGCGCAGGAGACACAGGAGGATCAGGCTTTGGTGCTCAACGAGCTGATCGATTGCAGACTGAATCGCTGTCCAGAGAGGTCCTGAGGTGGGGGCGGCGGATTCCATTAGAAAGAAGACACGGAAGAATCGAGGAGGAACGAAGTTTCAGAGAGGGGAAGGACGCAGGCGTCGTTGGTAGAGAGGTCACCTTTCCTATTCTGAACCTGGTCCGGAGGTCTTTGGTCTTCATCCTTCTTGAGACCCAACTTTCCAACTCCTTGGCCAAGGGGTTTGGTTTTCACACCTTTAGGTAACTATAAATGCGTAAACCTTTAGTTGTACTGCTGTCTCTATCTTCTTCTTTCTGCGGGGCCGTCATTGATTAAATAGGTGATTATTTAGTATGCTTCCTCCTTGATATGCGATTAAGTATTATGTGGTTTGTATTTTACTCTGCTAAATATTTTAGACAAACATTTTAAAACTTCCTGAGTCAGTGATTATTTAAGGTTTATGAATTGTATTGTATATTCTCATTTTAAACTTCCCAATTATCAAAGGGTCCATTGGTAAGTCATTACTCTTCAATCAGAAAGGTAAATGGTAGCAGGGATTTTGATAAAGAGTATCACTGACCACACCAGCGGAAATTGCTAGCGTAGTGTGAATGAATGGGTGAGTATTCAGTGTATGAATGCTTGTTGCTAGTAACCCGCTGGATCACTCCCGGTGTGAGAAGAAGACTCCTGCCCATCATTTGTAGTGAAAGAACTGCTGGCCTTGAAAGTTTGGAATACTATTGCTTGCTAGAAGAAGGGTGGTTGTCTCAGTGGCACTAATGGCAATTTAGCCAAGGCCATGTTTTTCATAAGCTGCTGGATGACTTTGTCTTAAGGGGTTAAGAAAGGTCATCCCATGGAAAGGAAGATTGGTGACTTTTTCCTGGATGTTTGGATTGAGGTCTGAAGCCATTATTGAAGGCCCATGGTCAGATCACAACCCACGGTCCTAGGTGCAGTATTAATGAGATTTTGGGACATAACATAACATGTGCATTTGTAAAGTGCACATTCACCCGTGGGCATCTTGGAGCTGAATAATAGATGTTTGTTGTTACCCAACTCAATGGTATTTATTTTATCGACCTCAGAAGAATGAAAGGCTGAGTGGACCCACTGGGATTTGAACCTGTGACCATGAGGTCGAACACAGGCCCGCTACAGGGATGCATTAGTCCACTAAGCCATTAGACCCGGACATCAGCAGCTCTTGTTCTATAGGGTCTTTGCGAGAGTTGAGCATGGACTTATACTCCTACTGGGCATAGTCTGGGAGCAAGGAACTGAACCTGTCAAACTCAAGCCACAGATGCAGCCTGTAGCTGGCTATAATGGCACTGGCTTTGGACAGCCTAAGGGTCAACCTGATGGACAGGTAAATGTTCTTACCATATGTCCCAAGATACTTGAACTCCTTGTCCATGTTTGAGGATCATAGCTTATCCTTCAGAGAACTATACTTCATCACTATACAGTGAGCTAAGAGATTCCTTGAGACAAACGCTAATCTGTATTTGGTCTTTCTGTGCCAGGATAGTACTAGTTGTAGAAGTGCCTTTAGATTGCTTGCTCAGAATAAGCCCCCCCTCCCACATCTTTCAAGCTTGTCTGAGGTCTCTGTGCTAATTGGCAGGCCTTGGTGGATGAGTTACTGCTACACCAGAGCATAAATGTCCTTTCTACGATAGGACGACATGACCCAAACTTTGAAAACCTTTGTTGAGACTTCATAGCAGTGTCTGGTTGTATGCATGTCTTTGTGGTCTCTTTTTCTAGTCTCTGTGTCAGTGTTCAGGTCCTGCAATCATGATGTCTTTGAAGGAGGCAGCTAAAGGTATACATCACTTATTTCTGAAAGCATAGCAAAAAATGATGGGAATTGGGAATTCCCATCCTATTGGCAGTTGGGGAATGACAGCTCAACTGCAACCAGCTTTGCCAGTTGAAACAGGCAGACTAGTGCCTGGAGATAGTCCATGGGAGCTGCACCAGCATCATCAGGAACTACATTGGGGTTGGTCAGAACGACAGCGGAACTAGATGCTGAGTAGTGTAATGGACTTGCTAGCCTTCTGCATCTCACACACTTCCTCCAAAGGGTTCGAGTTGAGGATAGAACTGGGGAACTCTGGACTCAGGTCAGTGAGAAAGAAGGATGAGTTCATCTACTCCTTGCCTGATGGATCAGGTGTGTAAGAACTTTCTCTGAGAAGGGCAGCAAGGTGTAATGCAGAAGAGATTGTCTCCAATGGACTACGAGTTCCAAGAGACTATATTGAAACTGAAACGGGAGGCTATGCCACTGACTTTATGGGAGGCCTGCTGGCTAAAGATTTCATGGACATTGGAACTGCAGCCAGGGTATGTGGGGGTTTCATACCCCTGCACTTTGAGAAGAAAAAGCAAATGAAGGTGGGAAGCCGTACAGGGATTTAAATCTTGAGAGCGAGGAGAAGTGTCCTGGTGATAACTAATGACTATAATTGCCGCCTGCACGACATGGAATTTATTGCTTTGAGGCAAGAAAGGGTGGGCATCTGTTTATTGTTTTTTATCGACTGAGGCACTATATTAAGATTTTTGTAATGAAGAAGGGCGCAATGATGTTTTTTGAAAACAGACTTGCTAAGCATTATGGACACTAGTCAAATCACGAGCTCCACTGGGATCTGGGCTTTATGAACTCGGACATAATGTTATAAAGTGCATTAGGTAAGGGATAAATGAGAGGACCATGCAGAGAAGTGTCCCCTGATCCCAAACTATATATAACAACAAAAGAACTAAGATTGTGGATTTTATTCTAAACAGAGTGTTTGCACTTGATGTCCTTCTTCACTGTTCACCATCAGACTATATTTAAAGCTAAGAACAGCTGATCCTCATATTTGCATGTCAATAAGACCCTGCTAGGGTTGAAACGTGTTATGCTGCACTGTTGGGTTTGCCTGCTGAAAATAAAAACTGGGCTTACCTGCTTCCCAATTGGATGGGCTTGTTTTTCTCGCTGTGAAACCGGCGTGATTTTTCTTATGGAATGTATTTGGCGGTGACGTGCCTACAAGCCCCGACTCGCTAGGATGGGCGTTTCCTTCGTCGAGTTTGCGTTTGAATGTATATATATATATATTCACTGAAAAAACCAAGGGTTTCAGGCACGTTATAGTTAGAAATTAGCATTTAAAAAACCTTAGAAATTCACTGAAAAAACCATAGGTTTCAGGGACGTTATAGTTAGTTGGACATTTCACTCGTACAAAACCAGAGAAATTCCGCCATTATAGTTAGTTCAACTAACTATAACTCGCGCCCCCGCAATGCACTGCTGATGACGTCACATATTACATCATTCATGACATGGTCAGTGACATCACTGATGACATCACTGTTGCTCGGAGGATGAAGTCCACTTGTGTCCTGAGGTCCTCAGGACACAAGAGGACCTCATCGCCCCACCAGCAGTGCACCAGAAGCCGCGTTTGCAGAGTGGTGTAAAAAGGGGCGTGGCCTCAGACCACCTCTCTGCAACGCAGCTCTGTGGCGCTTACTGGAGGTACCTGGTGGGCTAGTTGGCCCCCAGGGACCCTCAGGATTGAAGGGGACTTAATCCCCCAATTTACAACGCGCCAGGAGGCGCATTTGCACACTTGTTATGTCAGGCCCCGCCCCATCCATGCACCACTGTGCAAATGCGCCCCCTGGTGCATTGTAAGTTGGGGAATAAGTCCCCTTGAATCCTGAGGGTCCCGCCCTGCCATAGCAAACAGCAATGTCCCGGGGGTGGGCACCCTGGGACATTGCAGGAGCCGGCCCTGGGGGGTGGCGGTCCCCAGGGCCATGAAGGGCTCCTGGAGGGGGGCCACGCGGCCCCCCTCCCAAGTCTTTAAAGCCCCGGGGAGGTGGTGGTCCCCGGGGCGTGTGGGGGGGGCTCTTCCCCCCCACACATCATTTTCATTTTATTACAGAGCCCTGGGGAGGTGGCGGTCCCCGGGGCAGCGTGGGGGGGATTGGGACCCCCCATGCATTTTTTTACAGCCCGGGAGGTGGTGGTCCCTGGGGCTGCGGGGGGCCGCAGTGCCCCCGCATACAATGAAATAAGCCCCGGGGAGGTGGCGGTCCCCGGGGCTGTGGGGGCCCCTACGGGCCCCCACAAATTAATTGGCGAGTGCCCCCGGGACCTGGCCCACCCGGGGGCTTTCAAAAACAAAGCGCGGTAGGCCGCGCTTCATTTTTTAAAATTTTCTTGGCTGGATTCGCGACCACAGCGCGAATTCGGCCGATTTAAAAAAAAAATATGCTTTTTTTGGCCCTGGGGGTCCTTGTGGGACCCCCTGAGCAGACCTAGGGGGTCAGGGTGTTTGTACCCTGCCCCTTTTCTTGTTTTTAAGCTTTATTTCACTGTTTTCTTGTGACTCGGTTCTACCGAGTCACAAGATGGCTGCCAACACTTCCTGGTTTGGAGTGTTGGCAGCCAATGAGAGTGAAGCTTGTGCCCGGGAGGGTTCGCAAACCCTCCTCGGTGCTCAGATATCGAAACTTTTCTTTTTCTAATTTCTCAGGAACTACTGAACGGATTTACACCATTTAAAAAAAGGGCTCTTTCTGAACCAAGGGCTACCTTTATGCCAAATTTGGTGTAATTCCGTTCAGCAGTTTGGGCTGTAGCTTTGTCTAAAGTTTCCTATGGAAATTAACATGGGGAAAACGCGTTTTGGGACCCCCCTTTTTTCTTGGCCCCGCTTGACGAATCACCCTGAAACTTTTAAGACAGGAGCTGACAGGAGCGCCCCGTTGGTTTTGAAAATTTCGCGAAGATTCGTCAACCGGCGCCAAAGATATTGGCAAAAGAAAAAACGCTTTTTGAATAGAAACGAGGTCCTAACTATAACTACCTACTGGCGACCGCCAGTAAGTAAATATATATATATATATATATATATATATACACTGAAAAAAACATAGGTTTCAGGGACGTTATAGTTAGAAACTAGCATTTAAAAAAACCTTAGAAATTCACTGAAAAAACCACAGGTTTCAGGGACGTTATAGTTAGTTCGACATTTACTCGTACAAAACCAGAGAAATTCGGCCGTTATAATTAGTTGAGCTACCTATAACTCGCGCCCCCGCAATGCACTGCTGATGCCGTCACATATTATATCGCTCATGACATGGTCAGTGACATCACTGATGACATCTCAAATGACATCACTGATGACATCATCCAGTGACTGTGTTTTTCTGTAAAGTTTAAATATGTTTTATATATATATATATATATATATATATGCCAAGGTGTATTGAAGAATGAGTGGGTGTATGAGTGTCTGTATGGATGATTTCGTAGGTGTGTGACTGACTGTATAAGTGAGTGATTAAACGTGTCTTACTGAATGCATGGGTTAGTGACTAAACTGTGTGAATGTCTGTATCAGTCTGTCAGTTGGTGTGTAAGCAACTGCATGGGTTAGTGAGTAGCTACATGACTGTCTATATGGGGTATTAATTGGTTGTCGGTGTATCTGTATGGGTGCCTGAGTGTCTGTGTGGGTGGGTAGGGCTGGGGGTGTGACTCCGTGCATAGATGTGTGAGTGGGTGATTCACTGGGTGTATGGGTTCAACAGTGCATCTGTGAAGGGCTGTATGGGTGGGTGAGTGTGTGTATAGGTGTGTTGGTGAGTGAATGGATGTCTCAGTGGTACATGTGTGAGTAACTACATATGTGAAAGGCAGTATATGTGAGTGTTGGACTATATAAATGACTATATGTGAGAGTGAGTGATTGTGAGAGTGGCTGTATGGATGAGTGTGTGCTTGTGTCAGTGATTGTATTAGAGATAAGTATGTGTTAGTATCTGTATGAATAAATGAGGTGTTGTGTGTATAACTGTGTAGGTGAGTAAATGGGAGTGTGATTGATTCTTTGCATGACTGACTATGTGTGTGAGTAACTCTATGGGTGAGTGGCGGTGTATGAGTGTCTGTATAGGTGTATGAGTACATATGATAGTGTTGTATTGATGAGTGACTGCATGTATGAGTGACTGTTTGGCTGAATGAGTGGATGTGTGTGTAGTCCTAGGAATCAGTGAGAGGGTATGTATTAACTGGTATTGGTGTGTCTATGGGTTCGAGAATGGCAGTCTGCATTTTAGAGTGGATGTATCAAAGTTTATATTAGAGTGTGAGGAGGTGCATCAGATTATCATGCTGGATGATGTCATCAGTGAAGTCATTTGAGATGTCATCGGTGATGTCATCAGTGATGTCACTGACCATGTCATGAGTGATGTAATATGTGACGTCATCAGCAGTGCATTGCGGGGGCGCGAGTTATAGTTAGCTCAACTAACTATAACGGCCGAATTTCTCTGGTTTTGTTCGAGTAAATGTCGAATGAATTATAACGTCCCTGAAACCTGTGTTTTTTTCAGTGAATTTCTAAGGTTTTTTAAATGCTAATTTCTAACTATAACGTCCCTGAAACCTCTGGTCTTTTTCACTGAATTTCTAAGGTTTTTTAAATGCTAATTTCTAACTATTCCCACATAAGTAGGACATGTGCAGAAAGAGGAAGAAAGTCGCAGAAAGAAGCAAGAAAAGTGCAGAAAGAGGCAAGAGAGGTGCAGAAAGAGGAAGAAAGGTACAGAAAGAAGCAAGAGAAATGCAGAAAGAGGCAACAGAAGTCCAGAAAAAGGAAGAAAGGTGCAGAAAGAAGCAAGAGATGTGCAGAAAGAACAAACAGAGGTACAGAAAGAGGCCTACTTTGACTGTACCTATCAACAGACTCATACAAAGTACCCTAATCACTAATCCTTCTCGAAGATGTCTTAAACCTCACTTTTCTCTTGAAGGTTCACTATTAATCGACTGCTCAGAATGTTAGGCCTACCAAATATAAAACAGCAATCCTAAGCATATCACTGTTGTAAGTCTGACCAAGTTTGTGAAGGTATGCATGCGTGTCTATGCTTTTACCTAGTGACATGTTAAATGAAAATAAACATACAAACACTTGAATACCTGTGTTTCAAACAGCATACTCTGTAAAGTTGTGTAAAAAAAGGTGTATGCATTTCTTTCTGCTCAAAATACAGGGCACATGGTTATTCAATAGTATATTTGAGGGGCTCTATAACACATATATACATAAGACACGTCTGCCTGTGCAACCGAATGACAGAGCAGAACTGAGAAGATGTGACCACCTATAGGAGAAGTTACCCACTTTTTAAGCTACCATCTTCAGATGCATAACACATGTAAGAATACATATACAAGTAGACATATACCTCAGTCACGAGAGCACGCAGACCTTTAAACTTGACATCTTGCACTTCCCATTTGAGTACAGAAAGAGGCGAGAGAAGTTCAGAGAGAAGCAAGAGAGTTGCAGAAACCGGCAAAAGAGGTGCAGAAAGAGGGAACAGGGGTACAGAAAGAGGGAAGAGGGGTGCAGAAAGAAGCAAGAGGGGTGCAGAACTTTGCAGGAGAGGTGCAGAAAGAAGCAAGAGCAGTGCAGAAAGAACCAACAGAGGTGCAGAAGGAGGCAAGAGGGGTGCAGAAGGAAGCAAGAGAAGTGCAGAAGAAGCAACAGAGGTTCCGAAGGAGACAAGAGAACTGCAGAAAGAGGCAAGAGAGTTACAGAAACAGGCAAGAGAGGTGCAGAAAAAGGTAACAGGGGTGCAGAAAGAGGCAAGAGAGGTGCAGAAAGAGGGAAGAAGGATGCAGAAAGAGGCAAGAGGAGTGCAGAAAGAAACAACAGAGGTGCAGAAGGAGCCAATAGGGGTACAGAAAGATGCAAAATAAGTGCAGAAACAAGCAAAAGAGGTGCGTACAGAGTCAAGAAAGGTGCAGAAAGAGGGAACAGGGGTGCAGAAAGAGGCAAGAGGGATACAGAAATTTGCATGAGAGGTACAGAAAGAAGCAAGAGCAGTGCAGAAAGAAGCAAGAGAGGTGCACAAAGAGTCAAGAGGGGAACAGAAAGAGGTATGAGGGGAGCAGAAAATAGGAAGAGAACTGAAGAAAAAAGCAACAGAGGGGCTGAAAGAGGCAAGAAGGGTACAGAAAGAGGCAAGAGAAGTACATAAAGAAGCAACAGAGGTACAGAAAGAGGCAAGAGTGGTACAGAAAGAGGGAGGAGTGGTGCAGAAAGAGGGAAGAGAGGTGTAGAAAGAGGCAAGAGAGTTGCGGGAAGAGGGGTGCAGAAAGAAGCAAGTGAAGTGCAGAAAGAGGCAAGAGAGGTGCAGAAAGAGGCAATAGAGGTGCAGAAACAGGCAAGAGAAGTGTAGAAAGAGGCAAGAGAGGTGCAGAAGGAGGCAAGAGAACTGCAGAAAGAGGCAAGAGAGTTGCAGAAAGAGGGAAGTGAGGTGCAGAAGGAGGCAAGAGAACTGCAGAAAGAGGCAAGAGAGTTGCAGAAACAGGCAAAAGGGGTGCAGAAAGAGGGAACAGGTGGGCAGACTGAGGCAAGAGAGGTGCAGAAAGAGGAAACGGGTACAGAAAGAGGCAAGAGGGGTGCAGAAAGAAGCAACAGAGGTGCAGAAAGAAGCAAGAGAAATGCAGAAAGAAGCAACAGAGGTGCAGAAAGAGGCAAGAGGGGTGCAGAAATAGGCAAGAGAAGTGCAGAAAGAAGCAACAGAGGTGCAGAAAGAGGCAAGAGAAGTGTAGAAAGAGGCAAGAGAGGTGCAGAAACAGGCAGGAGAGGTGCAGAAAGAGGGAAGAAGGGTGAAGAGAAAGCAAGAGGGGTACAGGAAGAAGCAAGTGAGGTGCAGAAAGAGGCAACAGAGGTGCAGAAATATGCAAGAGTGGTTTGCACACCATTAGTACCAATTTAATACCCACATTTAGCAATAAGTAACAGCTGACCATTCTAGGTTTGCAAAGGGCCTTCCGCCACGCTGTAACACTTGTCGCTGCATTTTTGGTAGCGTTTGAGCAGTTTGAGCTAGAAACAAGGTTTTTTTTGTTCAAATCTGCAGATTATGCAGCAGATGATGGATTATATAGCAAATGCGGAAAATGTATAATTGTGCGAAAGTCGGTGCAGCCAAACAGTCAAATAATTCCAGTGGCCCTGCTCATACCTCTGACTAGGTCCAGAAGTGCTCCTCAGTGGTTCCTTCTTTTTTTGTCTCATTGAGTTTATAGTTTAGCTTCTATGGAAACAGGAAAGAGAACTGCAGAAACAGGCAAGAGAGGTACAGAAACAGGCAAGAGAGGTACAGAAAGAGGGAACAGGGGTACAGAAAGAGGCGAAAGGTGCAGAAACAGGCAAGAGAGGTGCGGCAAGAGAAGTGCTGAAAGAAGTAACAGAGGTGCAGAAAGAGGCAAGAGAAGTGCTGAAAGAAGGAACAGAAATGCAGAAAGAGGGAAGAGAAGTGCAGAAAGAAGCAACAGAGGTGCAGAAAGAGGCAAGAGAAGTACAGAAAGAGGCAAAGAGGTACAGAAAGAGACAACAGAGGTGCACAAAGAGACAAGAGAGGTGCAGAAAGAGGGAAGACAAGTGCAGAAAGAAGCAAGAGAGGAGCAGAAAGAAGCAAGATAAGTACAGAAAGATGCAACAGAGGTGCAGAAAGAGGCACAATGGTTGCAGAAAGAGGCAAGAGAAGTGCAGGAAAAGGCAAGAGAAGTGCAGAAAGAAGCAAGAGAAGCGCAGAAAGAGGCAAGAGAAGGGCAGAAAGAGGCATGAGAAGTGCAGAAAGAGGCAAGAGATATGCAGAAAAAGGCAAGACAGGTGCAGAAAGAGGCAATAGAACTGCAGAAAGAGGGAACAGGGGTGCAGAAAGAGCCAAGAGAGGTGCAGAAAGAGGGAAGAGGGGTTCAGGAAGAGGCTAGAGGGGTGCAGAAAGAAGCAACAGAGGTACAGAAAGAGGCAAGAGTGGTGCAGAAAGAGGGAAGAGTGGTGTAGAAAGAGGGAAGAGAGGTGTAGAAAGAGGCAAGAGAGTAGCAGAAAGAAGTAAGTGAGGTGCAGAAAAAGGCAAGAGAGGTGCAGAAAGAGGCAAGAGAGGTGCAGAAACAGGCAAGAGAAGTGTAGAAAGAGGCAAGAGAGGTGCAGAAGGATGCAAGAGAACTGCAGAAGGATGCAAGAGAACTGCAGAAGGGGGCAAGAGAGTTGCAGAAAGAGGCAAGTGAGGTGCAGAAAGAGGCATGGGAAGTGCAGAAAGAGGCAAGAGATGCCCAGAAAAAGGCAAGACAGGTGCAGAAAGAGGCAAGAGAAGTGTAGAAAGAGGCAAGAGAGGTGCAGAAACAGGCAGGAGAGGTGCATAAAGAGGGAACAGGGGTGCATAAAGAGGCAAGAGATGTACAGAAAGAGGGAAGAAGGGTGCAGAAAGAGGCAAGAGGGGTACAGGAAGAAGCAAGTGAGGTGCAGAAAGAGGCAACAGGTGCAGAAAGACGCAAGAGTGGTTTGCACACTATTAGTACCAGTTTAATACCCACATTTAGCAATAAGTAACAGGTGACCATTCTAGGTTTGCAAAGGGCCTTCCACCACACTGTAATACTTGTTGCTGCGTTTTTGGTAGCGTTTGAGCAGTTTGAGCTAGAAACAAGGTTTTTTTATAATTATTTTTGTCCTCATACATGACACTGGCCCAAGATCTAAAGCTATGAGCGTTCTCACTGGGGCATATATTCGAGATAGCTACATCTTTGAAATCCGTATGGCCTTCTTCCAACTATATATACTGGAGATATGCTCGGTCGCACCATTCTCCATCATAGTTGAGGTGTGTCTTAATCATTGGACAGGTTAGATAATATTCCAAATAGATTTCCCGGACATGAGTTCCCCCTTAGGTGGTTCCTGTCAATGTGTCCCGTAATGGGCGCCACATTGTTATTCTTTTAACGGACCCCCTTATACAATCAGCCCTACAGGTGTATCTGACATATGCGATCCACTCACTCAGTGATGGTGCATTCTGAACTACCCATTTCGTGCAGATTTCCCTGCGTGCTATAATTATCAATACATATAACAGATGCGCCTGAGATTTCTTCAATACATAATTTCTATCACCTCTAAGTGATATTCCAAATATAACCAGTTCCAGGCTTACCTCTATTTTGGCACCCAGGATTCTAGACGCAAACTCACCCACCTCGCGCCAGAAGATTTGGATTACCGGACATCGCCATAGCAGATGAACATCGTCCGCGTTTTCCAGCATGCATTTGGGGCATTGTCTTCTCTTGCTTCCACCCATCTTAGATAACGTCTTTGGAGACCAATACGCTCTATATAGGGTAAAAAAATGATTCCTTCTCAAAGGTGCGGGTCTGACTGTTAACCAAAGTGTAGCCATTGATACTTGCCATAAACTTTGTATATCTGACTCCGGCATGTCCGATCTCCATATCTCCTCTGGCGCTGTTAGAGTACGATCCTCTGTTTCCACCAATATCCAATACCATTTGGATACCTCCTTCACGTAGGTTTGGTCTTTAACAAACTCGCCCTCCCATTCTGTCTCCAGCCCAATTTGCGACTGATTATTCGACCAGCTTGCCAGTTGAAGATATTTAAATCTTCATAATGTAGAGTTAGTTTTTAATGCAAGTGTATCCCATGATATCAGTGAGCTTTGATCGTATAACTGCCCCCATTTTGTCAAACCCGCTGTTAATAAAGGTAGGGCTAAGGCGTCCAAAAGACACTCAGGGGTGCCTGGTGAATTCCAGATCGGGGCATTACAACTGTAGTAAGGTATTCCCAGGATCCGTTTGACTTGAACCCATACTTTACAGGCTGCTAGTAACACCTTGTATTTGATTTTTTTTTTTCACTTGGGATGACCGTATTTGAATAGGAAGGAGTTTCCTTCATCCGGGAGATTCTTTCTTAAAACCCTTAGATGAGGAGGAATACTTTGTGTGTTGTCCATTAGAAGATGTCTAGTGTTTTTGAGAAAAAAGGCCCAGTGATACAATTTAAAGTCCGGTAAAGCTATCCCCCCATCTATTTTCTTTTTTCGCAATTTTTTCCAAGCTATTCGCACAGCTTTGTTTTTCCATATAAAAGTGCTCAAATCTCCTTGCAATTTCCTAAACCATTCAGTCTATCATGATGTTAGGTGAAAGGGATCCATTTACCACTAACCTTGCTGTTGGCGCATCGTATATTGATCGTATGGCTTCCAGGAAATTGGTGCCTAGATCATTTCGTTCAAGACTCCATATAAATAAGGCCAACTTACCCGTCAAAAGCTTTGGCCGCATCAATCATTATGATAGTTAAGGGAGACTTGGTTGTGGTAGCTATATCGATTGCACTAACCAAATAGTGTGTTAGATCATAGAGCTGCCTATGCTTCATAAAGCCCTTTTGATTCTTATGTATAATATCACCTAGTACACTATTTAACCTTGTGGCTAGTATTTGTGTAAAGATTTTGTAATCACTATTCAATAGCGAGATCGGTCTATAAGACTCGCACTTCAGAGGGTCTTTTGCAGGTTTTAAAATTAGTGTTATAACTGCCTCTTTCCATGAAGCTGGGAGAGGGGCATGATGAACATAGATGCTATTCAGTAATTTATTCAGGCGTGGAACACTTCTTTTAGGACTTTATACAACTCATTAGGGATGCCATCCGGGCCTGCCGCCTTCCCTCTTTTTAAATGGGCAATAGATTTCTCTATCTCTAGGGTGGTGAGTTGTTGATTTAAAAATAGTTGGTGATGCAGTGATTCGATTCGATTCCATGACTGCATGGCTGCTATCTCCAGATGGATGTCTGCAAACTGCTTAAAACTTAACTCAAACAAAACTGAGGTCATAAAATTTGGGAAGAATCCGCTAGTGTGGACCCCAGACTGGTGGCCGGCTGACCTGGGCTCATTCCCCATACCTACTGAGAAAGCTAGGAATCTGGGAGTGTTAATGGACAATAAGTTGGCACTAGGTGACCAAATAAGTTCAGTTACCTCAGCCTGTTTTTATGTATTAAAGATCATAAAAAAGATTAAGTTCTTCCTCAACGATAATGGCCTCAAAACAGTAATCTCGGCACTCATCATGTCTCGGCTGGATTACTGCAACGGACTCTACCTGAATGCTCAAAAACAATATATCAACAAGCTTCAGATAGTTCAGAATGCGGCAGCCAGACTGCAGTGTCGGGGACTTCAAAGTTTGCCTCTGTAAAGGAAGAGATCAAACAGTTGCACTGGCTCCCTGTTAGACACAGAATACGCTTCAAAGCGCTGTGCACCGTTTTTAAAGCCCTCAATGGCAAAGGCCCGGATTACATGCAACGCAAAATACAGTGGTACATTCCAAGGAGAGCGTTACGATCAACAGGGGCGAAGAAAGTCACAATCAGCGTTTTTAAAAAAGCAGGCTGGGGAGGCAGAAGCTTTATTAACAGTGCGTCCAAATCCTGGAATGAGCTTCCTTTCCAACTGAGGAACGCTACAGACCTCCTCTCTTTCAGGAAGGGGCTCAGGACCTGGCTTTTTTTTTTTTTTTTGTCCTCATACTACCAAATCTCTTAATGGGATTCCTCCAATCACTCCATGCCAACCTTTACTAGCCCTTGGGAGAGGCAAAGAGAGAGAAAGGAAACTTTCCCTCCAAGATGATACCGTTACCTTCTCCCACTCCTGTTCACATTTCTAGGGGCCCCGGGATGTTACTTAGGAGGCCAGGACCGACGGTACATTGGCTTAATCATTGGACCCACTTTCCTTCTTTCTCCAGTTTAACAAAGCAGCCCAGATCTTAACTTTACTTCTTTGGTCACAAGCCATATCTGATTCACTAGTGTAGATAATGCTCTTCAAACATTCAGCAAAAGTCGGGGAGTTTCTGATTTCCACCCCTACAAATTTCTCTCCTTGCCAGGATTACCACATAAAATATAAAGTTGGATGCAGGTGCATTCACATGATAGTCATTCGATAGACCGAAGAAAATTAAACTGGTACTTACATCCGTCGGTCTCTCCAGCACAACTTCCAGAAATCCACATACCTCCATCCAGTAAGATTTAATTCTTGGACATTCCATAAACATATGAATATCATCTGCTGCTGGATAGTTGCACCTGTGGCAACTATATACATTCCCTGTCACCTTAGATAACTTTTTGGAGACCAATAAACTCTATAAGCAGTATACAAATGATTCCTCCTAAGTGCGGCTGGTTTTACTATAGCCTGCAACATAGAAAAAGAGTCAGACCATATTTTATAAACATCAGTTTCACTTTCTCCATATTCATCGCCCCACAATCTTATAACTTCAGACTCCCCATCATCCTCAGCATCCAATAGAGCCCAATACCAGAACGAAACTTCCCGTTTCCATGTGCCCGTCCTAGTGAGTAAATCCGCTTTCAAATTTACCTCCTCCTTATGCCAATTCTGCGTCGCCCACCATGAGGATATCTGATAAAACTTAAACCTCGTCAATGTTCCTCCGGTTAACCTGCTAAGTGCCTCCCAACTTATGAGCTTAGAATCCTCTTGCAGGTCACCCCAGCACCTTATACCTCCCATTTTTAGAGGCTGACTAAGTTGATCTTGTAGGCATTCCGGGGTGCCGGGGAATCCCAAACTGGGGCCTGTGCTGCATAATATGGAATTTTCATTCTTCTACTTACATACATCCAAATCTTTAAAGCAGCTCCCAGAATCTTTAGCCTGACTTTTTATAGAACTTCGGATCTCCATACTTGTATAGGAAATATTCCTGCCCTTGCTCCACATCTTTTAACATAGCCTCAAACAGTAGACCTAATGATGAGGAATCCGTTTTATTAGCCAACATCCTGAAATTTTTAAAATGAAAAGCATAACAATATGTGAGTAGGTCTGGTAGTGCTAACCCACCTGCTGTAAGACCTCTTCTTAACTTTTTCCAGGCTATTCTAGGGCCTTTCGTAGCCCAAATAAAGGTACCTATTTTGCCTTGTAGCTTCGCTATATCTTCTATCCTAAATAAGAGTGGGACTGAATTATATAGAAAGGTGATTTTGGGTAGGATTATCATTTTTACAAGGTTAACCCTCCCATAGATGTTCAAAGGGAGGTTTGCCCATCGTGTAAGTAAACTAGCAACCTCTTTAGAAACCCTCTTCCAATTAACTTTGGGAATATCCTCTAGTTTCTGCACTAACTGAACACCTAAATACCTCATTTGACTTTTTACCCCTGACTTCCCTTACTTGATTCCATTCCATTATTTCAGTTTTGTCTTTATTAATTTTATACCCCGAGACTTCACCGAACCTCTCTGCCTTCTCAATAAGTCTGGGGATTGCCTCTGCAGGATTTGTTGTGTATAAAAGCAAATCATCTGCATAGAGAACAAGTTTAAGTTCTAACTTTCCCATTATAAAGGGGTGAATAATAGGATCTACCCTGAGCCAGCTGACAAATGGCTCAATATACAGATTGAATAAAAGCGGTGACAGAGGGCACCCCTGTCTAGTGCCTCGTGTAATATTAAACCAATCTGTCAGGGCCCCATTTACCAACACCTTCGCTTTAGGGCTAAAATATAAACTCTTCATCGCCTGAACAAAATTGTTAGGGAAACCAAAACTTTTTAGTGTCTCCCACAGATATGCCCAGTTAACCTGGTCAAAGGCTTTTGCAGCATCTATTGCTACTATCGTCAGAGGAGCCTTCTTTACCTCGGCCATATCTATGGCCCCCATTACCTGAAAAGTAAGCTCATTCAACTGCCTCCCTGGTATAAAACCTCTCTGATCTGAGTGAACTACCGCCTTTATAACCTTTGCCACCCTTGCTGCCAGTATACCTGTAAAGAGCTTATAATCTGAATTTAATAAGGATATTGGTCTATAAGACTCTATCTTCTGTGGGTCTTTATTAGGTTTTAATATCAGGGTCACCGTAGCTTCTGCCCATGAACCTGGTGTGTTTTCACCCCCAATATAGATTTTATTAAACAGATTCTTTAAAATTGGCACTACCTTATCTAAAATTCCTACATATAACTCAATTGGGAGCCCATCTGGGCCTGCGGCTTTTCCCCTGACCATTTTGTTGCATTGTGCTCTAACTTCTTCTTCAGTAATACTTGCTTGCAACAATACCTTATATTCTTCTGTCAACTGAGGGAGCGTTGTTAACTTTAGATACTCCTGAACTACCTTTAAGACCTGGCTTTTTAACCAATAAACCTTCTGGCCACCTTTCTAGCAGGTAGTGCATAGCGCCAGGACACCCTAGGGTAACAGCGCGCTTTACAAATTCGATTAACATTAATGTCTACCCTGGGGAGGGGGTCTTGCTTCAACCACTCATTCAGTTCTATTTGGGTAGCCTTCGTGTCTTCAGTATATAAAACTTGGAAGAAATCTCTGAATGCCTTCCCTATACTGTAGTTGTCCACATATCGTTCCTGAGTAGCGCCAACCTGTACCTCTTTGATCTCATTTCTTAACTGTTCTTGCTTTGTCTTCCATGCAAGAAGTTTCCCACATCCTTCCCCATACTCATAATGGGCCATTTTGCTGGCATCCCATCGCTCCCTAATCCTTCTCTCCAAGAACTCTACTAGTTGTTCTTTAGCCTCATTTAACTTGCCCTGGAGCTCATTTCTTAAGATGGTATTTAGAAATGGTATTTAGAAAATAGAGGAGGCTTTTCTGCGCTTTTTCGATTTTAGCCTCGTATTCGCTTAACTCCTTTCTCCCTTCTTTCCTGTTAAATGCTGCATAGCTTGTTACTCTCCCCCGGAGATAGGCCTTAAAAGTATCCCACACAATGTGTGGGACTGCAGACTCTCCATTTATTTAAAAAAAATTCAGCCACATCTTTTTTTAGAGCATCTACCACCTCCTGTTTCCCCAAAAGTGTTCTATCTAATGTCCATCTATATTCAGTCTGTTGTTTTTCCATGGAGATTTCTAACCTCACTGCCGCATGATCAGACAGGTGCTCAGGTTGGTGAGTGACCGTAAGAATATTTTTACTCAATCTTACATCAACAAGGAATAAATCATTTCTGGAGGCGTGTGAGTACTTCTTGTTCCAATACGTAAATTCTTTCCTAGTCCCAGCATTGAAGCTCCAAATGTCCAATAAACCAAGATTCTTGACTAACTGCTGTATGCTCTTTCTCATTTTTGGGGCATTAACTGTATGCTTAGTTGATGATCTATCCAGGGCAGGATTCATTGAAATATTGAAGTCCCCTGCCATGATAATATTATACTTAGCATCTAAGAGGTGCCTATATAGCTCATTGAGGGGGGATGGGTCATCCACATTAGGACCATAGTATCCTACCAATGTGAATCCTAGTTTATCGATTTTGACGTTAACTATTGCCCATCTACCCCCTCTATCCACCTTGAAACTCTCAATTTTAGTGTTTGCTGATTTTTTAAATAATACGGCTACTCCTTTGACGTTACATGATTGATTAGTGCATACCAACTGTGTTATCCACTTATTTAATTTAAGAACCTCTTCCCATTCCTCTTGTAGAAGATGCGTCTCCTGCAGTATTATTATGTCATTTTCAGAAGGTTTAATTAGTTCTAGAATCTTTCTCCTCCTGTGCACCCTCAGGCCATTCACATTCCAAGATAATATTCTAATTTGCTGTTTATTCATTTTCTTTTTCCCTTGCCCTCTGATGCCTCCTTCTAGTGTATTGGCTGATGTCATGTATGAGCATATTTTTTTGTTTTTTCCCCCCTAATGCTCCCTACCCAGTGCTCATAATTACAAGTGCAGATGTGCAACCCTTGACCTTTTACCCCCACTACCCTACCCTGGGGAACCTTCCCTTAATCCATATGGGGTAACACATTGCCCCCTGATGCTCCGACGCACCAACCCATTTCATATACCTATTATGTACCTTTTTGTGCGTTAATGTAATCAATCAAGTTTTCAACTTCCGAGACCTCCCTAAAGTTATGCATTTTATTTCTCCACATAACTTTTAAGGTAGCAGGGAACCTTAGCTGTGCCGTTGCCCCCAGTGTTTCCAGGGTTCTGATGTGCTTTCCGAGCTCCCACTGACGATTTTGTGTTGTTCTCGCTATGTCTGATCTTATGGTATAAGACCAATCATCTTTTTGAAAACTTTTTGCTTTGAGTACAGCCGAGAGAATTGCCTCTTTTATAACATAAGTGCGAAATTCAAAAGAATTTTCCTTGGTTTGTCTATTTTTGAATCCCGTATAAACGGATCTCTATGCGCCCTTTGTATGTCCTGTTCCAAGTCACAGGTTTGAAACTCTGGCATTGACTCCTTTTTTTTTTCTGTCCTCATTTGTCGAAAGCAGTTAAAGTATGGAGATGAAAATGGATTTTCGGATTTTTTTTCGGGCATACAATGTATGAGGAGTCCGATCACTCCTTTATGGAGGAGATGTATAAAATCTCGGGCCCTCTATTGGCCTAGCCGCTTTCCTTTTTTCTCCAATACTACAGGCGCATTCGGATTTACCGGCCCAGGGCTGCCAATCCATCTTGACAGTCCCTGACAACCTGCATTACTGTTTCTTAATCATAGGACTAAATAATAAGCTTTTAAAAGAATGAAAAGGAAAATAACATAGATGAAGAAAAAACATAACAACCAAAAAAAAAGAGAAGAATGCTACAAAAGATTCCTCTTAAGGAGATGTATTCTTACACCAATTATCCCATATACTCCAAAATGTTGTTCTTTTCGTGTTATATGTTGCCCTGTCTAATTTTGCAATTCTATGTATAGAATTGAGCCATTCGCATTCTAAAGGTGAGACAGGTAAAATCCATTTAATACACAGCTCTCTACGCGCCAATAAAATTAACAAAAAAATAAGGGTTTTATATTGTTTAGTTATAATAGTTGTGGAGTCTTCATCTGGGATTACTCCGAAAATAACCAGCGCTAGACTCACCTTAATTTCGTGCCCCACAATACTGGATATCGTTTTGCACACTTTTTCCCAGAAGACTTGGATGGAAGGACACCGCCAAAACATACGTGCTTTGTCTGCATTTATTTCACCGCACTTTAAGCACTTCTTCACGACTTGTAAACCCATTTTGGAGAGCCTTCAAGGGGTCCAATATGCCTTGTGGATGGTAAATAAGTGATTTTTTCTTAGAGGTGCAGACCTAACACTGCCATAAAAAAGATAGAGATACTTGCCATAATATGTCAAGATCGTAGTTCGGCAGCTCCTTCCTCCAAGTTGTTTTAAATCAAGGCTGCGAATCTTCATGAGACTGTATCAACATCCAGTACCATGTTGAAACTTCCTTTCGACCCAATGGGCACAAAACTATTTTTGACTCAAAGAAATTGTTTCCCTTTCCACATTTTCTCAAAGCTTTGGCCCAACTCAGCAACTGGTAGTATTTGAATTTGGAGACGGAACCTTCTGTAATGTCCTGCATTTTCTGCCAAGAGATTAGTTCCGAACTCTCTAACAACTGGCCCCATCTATCAATTCCTTTTTCTTTGATTGAAACAGCAAGAGAGTCTTGTAGACAAGCTGGTGTTCCAGGCGATCTCCGAATTGGGGCATGATTGCTATAATACGGAATTTGCAATATACCCCGCGTTTGGAACCATACCTTAAATGCTGCTCGAAGAATTTTTAGTCTCACCTTTTTGAAAAATTTCGGGTCACCAAATTTGAAAAGAAAGAGGCTGGATCGGTCCGGAGGGCCAAAAGTGAGAGCTTGAAAAATGGTGAAAGATCAGCGGTGTCTCTTAATAATTGCCTGAAATTTTTTAAATGGAAGGCTCTCTGGTATTGGAGGAGATCTGGACTGGCTACTCCACCATTTTCCTTTTTTCCCTGAACTTGCGCCAAGCTATTCTAGGTCTTTTCTTCCCCATATAAAACTAGAAAAAAGGCCTTGTACTTTCTTTATCCAGTCCTTGTTAAACTCTAATGGAATGGAGTTAAATAAAAAAGTATATTTAGGTAAAATTGCCATTTTCAGGAGGTTAGACTTGCCTAGGAAAGATAGAGGTAACGCTTCCCACTGTTGTAACTGTTTCCTGACCTTAGAAGTAACTTTATCAAAATTTGTTTTTGCTAATAAATCAAGATTCTGGACCACCTCAATCCCTAGATACCTGATGCTATGTCGAACTAGGTCATTGTTCCATTGCATAATCTCTGTCTTGGCTGGATTAACAGCATATCCAGATAATTCGCCGAAACTTTCTAACGTTTCCCAAATGGCCGCTATTGAGTCCTGTCGTTGGCCGGTAAATACCATCAGGTCATCTGCATAAAAGCCGATTTTCTTATCCCACCCGTTACAGGAGAATGGTATGATGTTCCTACATGCCCTTAGTTTAATGGCGAGTGGCTCTATATACAAATTAAACAATAGGGGAGAAAGTGGGCACCCCTGCCTGGTGCCCCTGCCTATTGTAACCTGCTTAGATAAAATGCCATTTACTAAAACTCGAGCTGATGGGTTTTTATAGAGAGTCTTAATTGCAGAAACAAAAGTGTGACCCAGGTTAAAGCGTTGAATTACCTCTTGAAGGAAAGGCCAACTAACCCTATCAAACGCTTTAGCAGCATCGCATGTCATCACCGTTAGGGGGCTGGCACTTTCCATTGCTAAGTCAATTGAACCGATCAACTCATGGGTTAAGTCATGTAAATGCCTTAACCCCTCTGATCATTGTGAATCAAAAGGCCGACCATCCGATCCAACCTTTTAGTAATTATCTGGGTATACAGTTTATAATCACTGTTAAGAAGGGAGATCGGCCTATATGATTCACATAACCCTGGATCTTTATTAGGTTTTAGCAAAATAATTATTGTGGCTAGGTCCCAGGATGTAGGAATCTCTTGTTTTAAAATATACGCCGAATTAAAAAGATTAAGCAGAATGTGAGCCAGTTCTTCTTTCAGATGGGAATAAATTTCGTTTGGGTGGGCATCAGGCCCTGCAGCCTTGCCTTTCTTTAGGCTTTTATTGCACTATAGATTTCTTCTATTGTGAAGGGGGCGGATAATTCTTCTCTAAGTTCATCACTGAGGAGTGGGAGATTAATATCCTTGAAAAAGGCTGCAATTCGATACTTGTCCGGGTTTATATCTTCTGTATAAAGATCTTGAAAAAATTGGACAAAAGCCTGTTCAATCTCCCAGTCGTCAGTGATTCTATTCCCGGTAACTTGGCATTTTAATTCTTTAACAGCATTTCTGGCTTGATCTGCTTTAGCCTTCCATGCCAAGAGTTTGCTGCATCCTTCCCCGTACTCATAGTTGGCAAGTTTACTTGCTTCACATTTTTGTTTTACCTTAAACTCCAGATAATCAGCTAGATTGGTTTTCGCCTTTGCTAATTCCGTTTCAAGACCTAAGCCATTAGTTGGATTTGAACTACACCCTATATTCCCCTGTATTGCTTTGATTGTATCTTCTAAAAGTTTGATCTCCTTCTTGACCTTTTTATTATGTGACGCATTAATGCTAACTAATATGCCTCTAAGGTAAGCTTTATACGTATCCCATACCTTATTTAAGGGAGCTGAGTCAAGGTTAAAAAGAAAAAACTCATTCGTAGAGTTTTTCAATTTATCAATTATTAAAGTATCTAAAAGTAGCGATCGGTTCAAAGTCCAACGCCTTTCAGTTGGCTTTTCTTTTTTCGAAAATTGCAGTGAAACTGCAGAGTGATCGGATAAATGCTCCGGAATATGTACAACACTCTTAATATGGTCACTAATGGCGGCTGTTACCAGGAAAAAATCTATCCTCGATCGGTGACCGTGTTTTTTATTATGGAAAGTATATTTCCCCGGTTCTGTCCCGCCTTTACACCCTTTAAGGACCAAATATCGACAAGACCTAGGTCTTGAATTATTTGTCTTAGGGTCGCTCTCATTTTTGGTACCGTGACAGCCGCCCTCTTAGACGTTGTGTCCTGCGCAAGGTTAAGAGGTACATTAAAATCCCCCCCCCCATAATGATAGGTTCGTTTAACTCGATTAAACGTAAAAATAATGTGTTTAGGGGAGTCGGATCATCCAGGTTTGGCCCATAATATCCTACAAATGCGAGCCAAATTCCCTGGATCTTTGCCTTTGCTATTACCCATCTACCTAATGGGTCAACCCAAGTTTCACCCAAAATACATTGGGAAGCTTTTTTAAACACAATTGCTACCCCTTTTACTCTGACCGATTGAGTGGTACAAATGCAATGCTCTATCCATGGATGACTTTTTAAAATATCCGACCATTCATCTTTTAAGAGATGCGATTCTTGAATAAAAATAACATCTGAATCACACAACTTCAAATACTCTAATATCCTTCTCCTTCTTGGTATCATCCTCATCCCATTGACATTCCATGTCAGAATTTTCAGACATCTAGACTTAGTTAGATCTGCCATTCAGAGGGATAACATTCCTGCAATTTTTTAAATAGCTCCGAAATTCAAACAATAAAGGCAACCATAACACATCTGAACTAACTGCAAGATAAAAAATAGGTGACATTTGAGGACTTTTTTTTTGTATTTTCTCGCACATGCTCCCCACCCTTTGTGAATCTTATTTTTTGCTTTTTCCTAAATTTACCATTTATGCCCGTGACCCACCCCACCCTCCCTGGGGAACCCTCCCTGTCAACTAGAGGTATACTGGTGACACCTCATTTTGGGCTCTCCTACTTCCTGATGGACTTATTTAATATCACTATTATACCGCTTGTGCTTTAATCTCTTCTACAAAAATTCTCACATCATTTGGATTCCGGACATTATGCATCTTGTTATTCCGCATGACCCTTAGGGATGCGGGGAACCGAATGTTCGCAGTTGCGCCAAGACCTCTTAATTTCTGAATATATTTGCCAAGCTCCCACTGTCTATCCAGTGTTGTACGGGATATATCCGACCTTATACGGAATGACCAATCATTTTTCCTATATGATCCCGCTTTTAGTGCTCCGGGAAGAATACTTTCTTTCAGTGAGTAGGTTTTGAAATTTACAAGGATCCTTCTCACTCCCTTCCTACCCACACACAGTACAAAAGGATCGCGATGAACTCTCTGTATATCTTCCTCCAGTGAAACTTGATCGAGATCCTTATTCTGCTCCATTATAAGAGAAACTACGAAGGCCTTGATGTCCCCACCTTCCAACCCCTCAGGAACATTCTAAATTCTTATGTTATTTCGTCTTGCGTTGTTTTCAAGGGCTTCTAACTTGTCTCTCAATTCTTGTTCTCTTTTCTTTAGCTTCAAAATCTCCTCTTGATTTTCGGCCACCTTCATTGAGAGCTGTTCGTGTGCAAATTCGATAGCTCCGACTCGTTCAACTAAACTATTGATTTTTTCTTCCATCGATTCACAGTGTCCTTGTATTTTTTGTTGATTACTTTCAGAAATAACAAACCTCTCCCTTATTTCAGATAACATTGTCGTCATTATGTTCTCTAAATCGGGGAAGCTCGATTGAGTTGACAATGTTCCTGACTCTCCTGAAATAGCCTGTGCTTGATGCTCCGGAGAGGATTGTGAGGCGATCACACTCTGCTCGGTCCTCGGTATTACATTATCCGAGCTCAAGTCTGGACCGTCTTCAAGACCTACTAACGGGTCAAAGCTATTTTTTGTTGTTATTTGGATTACAGATAGTTCCTTGGAACCTGTAGCAGTAGCAGTAGCCATACTCTCCTCCTTTTGACTTTTTGGTATGGCCTGAAGGGGTTGTTGTGAACCTGGGCTGGACTGGTCTTTTATCTTAATATAGGATTCCTGCGTTTGTACTTTGAAATACGAACGCAGAGAGGGGGTGATTTTAACTTTCCTGGGCTTCCATTTCTTTATTTGTTTGAGTTGATTATGCCCTTGATTCCCTACAGCCCCTTTGTTCAAGTCTAATGCAGATGCGGATGCAGATGTATTATTTGGAAGAAGTTCGAGTTGCGTGGTTGGAGAGATCACCTGAATTTTAGATTTAGTATTTACAATGCTTGAAGTAAGATCCTCCTTACCCCAGACCCCTCTGCTCCTTAGTGTGTACCTGTTTATGGTATTGCTGTTACTTGTTGTTACCTTAGACCCCCCTCTCTTATCCTTTTTCTCCTTAATCCCTATATTAAATATGGTTATACCAGGATTTTCAGTCCCCTTTCCAGAATCACCGACCTCTGGTGAGACCTGCCCCCGCCTCCTTACCGAGGTCATCAGCGTTGTTCCGCTTACATTCCCCTGCTCCTGCGCCTTCTGATTTGAGATCAAAGCAGGATTTTTAAACATGCACTTCCCGTTGCGATTCTCCTCTGCGTAGTCTTGGGCAGTGCTGAGTATTCCCAACCCGTCAGTGCCTCTTCGCGGGAAACCAGTCCTTGCTGCAGCACTGCGGCTCCGCCCGAGCTGCACTGCCGCCTCCACCCACACTCCTCCCAGCGTTTCACCAGCGATTCTCCTCCGCCGCGCAGCACCGCCGAAACCGCCGGGGCTAGCGTGGCAAAGAGACAAAAAAAAACCACAAAAAAAGAGGAATTCGACCCCGCAGCACCCTCACGCCAAGTTTACAGCCCGAAATCCATTGCGGTAAGCACAAACTGCCGCTTCTAGCTTGTCGAGTCCACCATCAGCGTCCGAGAGCTCGCGACCATTACTCACTAGCGGCGCCATGTTCCCCCGCCATTGACTCCTTAAGGATATTTGCCACAAAGTCTTTCAGGTTTCCCTTTTCCAGTCCTTCCGGGACATTTAGCAGCCTCAAGTTGTTTCGCCTAGAGTTGTTTTCTAGTGTCTCAAGCTTGTCTCTCAACTCCCTTTAATTACTACTAGAGTTTGAATCTCTCTGTGGTTAGCCTTAACCTCCTCCTGCAATCCTCCAATCACTGTCTCCATTGCTGTTAACCTTGCTGTAATATCTACCATTTTAGCATCCAAGCTCTCACACAATTCCTGTATTTTAGCTTGGTTGCTTTCAGAAATAGCAAACTTATCTTTAATCTCTTTTGAAAGCTTCATTAGCATCAAACCCATATCTGGAATCTGTGCATTTGTCTGTACATGTATCTGTGCATTTATTGTCTGATCACTAGGAACTGTTTCACTTTCCAAGAGAGTATGTGTCGGGGTGCCTCGTCCCCCATGCCCAAATCATCCTCCGATAACGCTTTATACCTATTAGATATGGGGAGGTCAGTCGAGGCTACTGGCTGCTTTTGCTGATCCCCGGGGGTTCTTAATGTAGTCATAACTGCTTTAGCTGCTTTGGGGTCTGGTGAGGGGGCTTTGCTTGGGGGTTCTGTTTCTTTTATTTTAAAGTATGACCTTAAAGATGGTGATACTCTGGGTTTCCCTAGATAGATTTTATTTTTCCTTGAAGCCTTCTCCAATCTACCAGCGTTGTCTTGCTGCAATGAAACAGTCTTTGTTTGCACAACCAGGGGGGGGAGACTAGTGTTGCGCTTACACCTTTATCTTTATTAGATTCCCCCTCTCCTTGGGCTCATAGGCGTATACACTCTGTATTTCGCAGAAAATATCTTTTTTTACCAGTCCCCACTGTTTCAGTCTCAGTTGCAATGTTAAGCCCTGGGGGGTTAATAGCTGTGTCGGTGCTTGATTGCTCGTATCCTGCTTCTACTACACCCTTTCTTTGTATACCTAAATCACCAACCTTATGAAGACTCTTTTTCTTCCTAGGGAGTCCTCTGCTGCCTTTCTTTGGGGTCATATGGCTATTATGCCTCTCTTTTTGATTTAAACACTGGAGCTAAGCGGTTTTGCCCTGTTTAAATTGTGCAAGGACTGCACTCTTCCCCCTTTCCAGGCGTATTGCCCCGTCTGTCCCCCTCACCTCCTTATCGTTTTTGTGGCTCTTGGTCTGCCGGTCTAAGCTCAGACACCTGCTGCTCCTGCTGGTCTCCAGCACGGCTCCTACTGCTCCGAACGCCCGGCAACCCGGAAGCCCAAACGCGCTGCCGCCTGTCGACCTCTCCACAGCTGGTATGTGGCACGTAGCAGAAGGGAGCCGGCCCGGGTAAGGCAGCCGAACACTCCCGAGCAGCGGAGGCGCCAAGGTCAAGTCCCACGGATCCTTGAGAAAAAAGGGCCATAAACAGATATCAGGTATATGCAGTCAATTTTTAGAGGTTAATATTTTAACCCATATTGTCAATAATAACAATATCACTCGTCGTACGTTGGAGCGTCGGAGCTCGCCGCCGCGCTCACTAGCTGGCCGCCATATTCCCCCCGATTCTAATACATTCTTGGATTGCTCTGAAACAAGGCTGCATAATCAGCAGATTTGAACAAAAGAAAACAAAACGTTTTTTTGTTTTTTGTTTAAATCTGCTGATTATACAGTAGATGATGGATTATGTAGCAAATGCTGAAAATGTATAATTGTGCGAAAGTCGGTGCAGCCAAACAGTCGCATAATTTCAGTGGCCCTGCTCATACCTCTGACTAGGTCCAGAAGTGCTCCTCAGTGGTTCCTTCTTTTTTTGTCTCATTGAGTTTATAGTTTAGCTTCTATGGAAACAGGAAAGAGAACTGTAGAAACAGGCATGAGAGTTGCAGAAACAGGCAAGAGAGGTACAGAAAGAGGGAACAGGGGTGCAGAAAGAGGCGAAAGGTGCAGAAACAGGCAAGAGAGGTGCAGAAAGATGGAACAGGGGTGCAGAAAGAGGCAAGAGAAGTGCTGAAAGAAGTAACAGAGGTGCAGAAAGAGGCAAGAGAAGTGCTAAAAGAAGGAACAGAAATTCAGAAAGAGGAAAGAGAAGTATAGAAAGAAGCAACAGAGGTGCAGAAAGAGGCAAGAGAAGTACAGAAAGAGGCAAAGAGGTACAGAAAGAGACAACAGAGGTGCAGAAAGAGACAATAGAGGTGCAGAAAGAGGGAAGACCAGTGCAGAAAGAGGCAACAGGGGTGCAGAAAGAAGCAAGAGAGAAGCAGTGAGAAGCAAGAGTAGTGCAGAAAGAAGTAACAGAGGTGCAGAAAGAGGCAAGATGGTTGCAGAAAGAGGCAAGAGAAGTCCAGAAAGAAGCAAGAGAAATGTAGAAAGAGTCAAGAGAAGTGCAGAAAGAGGCAAGAGAAGTGGAGAAAAAGGCAAGAGAAGTGCAGAAAGGAGCAAGAGAAGTGCAGAAAGGAGCAAGAGAAGTGCAGAAAGGAGCAAGAGAAGCGCAGAAAGAGGCAAGAGAAGTGCAGAAAGAGGCATGAGAAGTACAGAAAGAGGCAAGAGATGCGCAGAAAAAGGCAAGAGAACTGCAGAAAGAGGGAAAAGGGGTGCATAAAGAAGAAAGAGAGGTACAGAAAGAGGGAAGAGGGGTGCAGAAAGAGGCAAGAGGGGTGCAGAAAGAAGCAACAGAGGTACAGAAAGAGGCAAGAGAGGTGTAGAAAGAGGCAAGAGAGTTGCACAAAGAGGGAAGAGGGGTGCAGAAAGAAGCAAGTGAGGTGCAGAAAAAGGCAAGAGGTGCAGAAAGAGGCAAGAGAGGTGCGGAAACAGGCAAGAGAAGTGTAGAAAGAGGCAAGAGAGGTGCAGAAGGAGACAAGAGAACTGCAGAAAGGGGCAAGAGAGTTGCAGAAAGAGGCAAGTGAGGTGCAGAAAGAGGCATGAGAAGTGCAGAAAGAGGCAAGAGATGCGCAGAAATAGGCAAGACAGGTGCAGAAAGAGGCAAGAGAACTGCAGAAAGAACCAACAGAGGTGCAGACAGAGGCAAGAGGGGTGCTGAAAGAGGCAAGAGGAGTGCAGAAAGAAGCAACAGAGGTATAGAAAGAGGCAAGAGAACTGTAGAAAGAGGGAAGAGAGGTGCAGAAACAAGCAAGAGAGGTGCAGAAAGAGGCAAGAGAACTGCAGAAAGAGGGAACAGGGGTGCAGAAAGAGGCAAGAGAGGTGCAAAAAGAGGCAAGAGGGGTGCAGAAAGTGCAAGAGGGGTACAGAAAGAAGCATGGGAGGTACAGAAAGAAGCAAGAGAAGTGCAGAAAGAAGCAAAATCGTTGCAGAAAGAGGCAAGGAAGTTGTACAAACAGGCAAACAAGGTTCAGAAAGATGGAACAGGGCTGCAGACAGAGGGAAGAGAGGTGCAGCAATAGGGAAGAGGGGTGCAGAAATTTGCAAGAGAGGTTCCGAAAGGAGCAAGAGGAGTGCAGAAAGAACCAACAGAGGTGTAGAAAGAGGCAAGAGGAGTGCAGAAAGAGGCAAGAGAAGTGCTGAAAGAAGCAACAGAGGGTCAGAAAGAGGCAAGAGAACTGCAGAAAGAGGGAACAGGGGTGCAGAAAGAGGCAAGAGAGGTGCAGAAAGAGGGAAGAGGGGTGCAGCAAAAAGCAAGAGAGGTGTAGAAAGAAGCAAGAGAAGTGCAGAAAGAACCACCAGAGGTGCAGAAAGAGGCAAGAGAAGTGCAGAAAGAACCAACAGAGCTGCAGAAAGAGGCAGGAGAGGTGCAGAAAGAGGCAAGAGAGGTACAGAAACAGGCAAGAGAGGTGCAGATAGAGGGAACAGGGGTGCAGAAAGAGGCAAGAGAGGTGCCGAAAGAGGCAAGAGGGATGCAGAAAGAAGCAACAGAGGTGCAGAAAGAAGCATGAGGTTTCCGGTTTGGAGCAGCGAGCGAGCGAGCAGCCAGCAGGAGCAAGCGAGCAGGAGCAGCAAGAGCCCGAAGATTTCCCTCGCTAGCACGGGAAACTTTCAATCGCTTTCTCCATTTTGCCGTTTAATGACTGTGCTTAGCTGAAAGCACCTTGGTGGCAAGTGCGGCTGCCATTTAGCTGGCGGCCGCAGTGAGTGTGAGCCCTTGCCAGAATCGTGGAGGGGGCCTGATTAGATCAGGTGCAGCCTGTGATCCCGCCTTGAGCGCCCCTCTTGTCTTTCCCAGCCTCTTCTTCGCACTCGCCATCCATCGGGGTAGTGGAGCCCGTTTTACCACCATCCCAGCATTACTGTTCCATAACTACAGCAGCCAGAACAGCAGCCAGAACAGGAACAGGAGCCAAGTCGCTTCTTCAACTTTTTTCTGTGTGCCCGCGTGCCTGGACCTGTGGAACCTGGAAGTCCGGGTGAGCATCTCAGGGCTGCTAAGAGGGGGAGGGGAATTTTGGGGTGGGCTGGCGAGGACTCTGGGGCTCCAGAGTTGTCCTTCCCATCCCGCCCGCCTCCTCCGCCCCCCCGGCCGCTTCTCGCCACGGACTAGGGAGTCACGCCAGCGACCGGCCCTGTTAGCCCGGGATAACCCGGGTCAATCCGGCAAGCCGGGTTAATCCAGCTGAGGCTCGTGGCTCTCCTGGCCCTCCTTTGTCCCCCCTCCAGCCACTAAAACCTCCCGGTCTTTATTTTCAACAGGCTCAACCTGGCCCGCTCTCAGGTCTGCTTTCAGCGGTCCCCCCACTCACTCTAAAATAGTAAAAATTGCATACCGCTTCCTTTTGTTACTCTTCACACCCAAAGTACATTTGCAGGAAGACGGTAGTCACAGACGGGGGCTCGGCATTTCCAATTAGCGGTATTTTTCAACGATGAGATCTGGGAGAGTCAGGAAAGCCCCAGCTAAACTCTCTAAAAAAAGTGTAAACAAGAGGGCCTCCCACGTATCCTCGGACGCTGCAGCAATGACCCTAACTTTATCAGTAACACCAGCAAAATCACAATCCGGCTCAGACGCCGGCTCAGATGCAGGCTCAGACGCAGGGCATGAGCCGCAACTCTGGCAATCTTTGACCCAAGCCCGGTCTCCCCAAGGCTCCTCTATGCACCAAGCAGCACGGGGCGCAGTTGCGCTCCAGGAAAGCTCTACTCATGAAGAGCCAACATCGGGACCTTCAGCAATTGCAACATCTTCGCTAAAAAAGGTGTAATTGAGGGACTATTTTAGGAACTCAGTAACAGCTCCGAGGCTAAGACTAAGCTCACTTGTTACACCCCTGGTCCCTCCCTCAAACATCCCAGTTTCAGTTCCGCATCAAATATTGGTTCAGCCTATGATTCATGCGGCTGCTGGCGGGTCAGATAGCTTATTGTTATTAGGTTCTCTAACAAGGGTTCCATCTCACCCTAAAGAAGCCCCCGAAGCCTCCCGCACACTTCAGGCCCCTGATCAGTCATTCTTTGACCCACCAGTCGCCTACCCTTTCGTTGCACCGGCTCCTTCACCAACCTCTATCACAAGCGAGCTCTTCTTGCCAACTTCCCAGCTTGCTCAAAATCCAAGTCAGTTTTCTCCCATAGCTATCAAGTCTTCAATCCTAACGGATCATCTAGCAGGGAGCGCCAAAGTTCTGATTCCACAAGCTGCGACCCTGGCAAGCACCCATGCAAGTAATTTTAAAATGTTGTCCTCAATAACCTCAGCAATCATTGTCAACCAAAGCCATCAAAAGGCTCAGTCAGACGGGGCCCACGACAGCAAAAGCAACACATCTCTAGACTTATCCTTTTTTACCAACGACCTTAAAAGATCCACAGCCAAGGAAAAACTTCCATCGCTCGATTCAAATGAGCTATGGTTACAACTACTTCAAACCCTTCAATCCACGGTGTCAGCATTGACCTATCATTCAGATAAGATGGACCTGCAGGTGGACCTTCTAAACACTCTCGCGGTGTATACCGCTGGGATTGACCAAAAATTGGAGGCGCTCAACTCATTGATAACTAAAGCCCAATCCCAAGTTCAACTAGTTCAATCAGTATGTTGCTCTTCCCCTATTATTGACTCCTTATCCTCATTACCTCAATTTCTTTCGTCAGTATTATCAGAAATCAAGAAGCTCCCAACATCCGGGCACTCTGATCTTCCGCCCCAGGCACCTTGTTTGGGCGAGGCCGTGGGGCCCGCCCCTGTGCTCAATCAAACCCGAGCCCCCTCTCCGCCAACCAAGTTGTCAGCCGATCCTAATGTACCCTCCGATGCAACACCCCTCCAGTGTCACACTCATCGGCTGTCGAAACTTGGAAAAAAAAAAAGACAGCGGAAAAGCAGTAATAAATACACAGCGGAAACTAAAAACACTATTAGTAGTTATTTTTCAAAGGATAACCCAGAGACACCACGGGGCGTGCCCGTAGTGCCCGGAGTTAACACCAGTTCGGATTCAGCACCTCAATCTCTAATGCCCCTAAAAACATCTCCTAAACTGAATAGCTTACTAGTAGCAGAGTTGCCTCAAGCCCCTAGGCCTTTTCAGCATCCAACCACCCAAGTTTCACTTGGAACCAACCAATTGCAACTTACAGAGGAGCCAGCAATTGTCAACATGTTAGCCACGACTGGGTCTCCTCAAATGTCATCCCCTGCCATCAGAGCCCCTTTTCCAAATCAAGCGGGGATCAACAGATCAAGCTTGCAACATGCAGTCAAAGGTCCCGTCGACTTGCACTCATCAACTTCACCTAGCCAACAATCCCTGGCGCCTGTGCGTAATACAGCCTCCATCTCATCAACAACTAAGCGCCTCTGCGAGCAGACACTCCCTCTGCTCTCTATATCCACTCCTTAACAGATATCCGTAGTAAACTTTAAACAAATTGAGCCTTCTCAACAGGCACCCGAAGTAAACTTTAAACAAATTGAGCCTCCAATAACAGCGGAAGCGCACAGCCCAGTAATTAACAGCTCTGAGACCAAATTGCTGTTAACTCCAGAATATGTCTCCCGGTGCCCGCATGACATTTTAAATCGCGGGAATATTCTTAGACTCTTCAAATCGTCCCCGGATCTAAGCACCCTGGAATCAAAAGACATAATCGCCATTGAATTCATACCCAGTAAAGCGAACCTAGCAGGTGAATCAACCCAAATTACATTAGCGTCTTCTATCATCCGGGAGCTGGTGCAATCAAAAGCAGACCAATTCAAAAACTGGGGTATAATAATAATAACACCTAGCGTCCCCCGTTATCCATCAATATTAGCGAATTCCCAGGTCCACGCTTCCAGCACAAGTTCTGCTCCTTTCTCTGTACTAAAGTCAGCCAGAAGCCGTTCGCCAGCCACTAGCTTTGAGCGAAAAATCAACCAGCAAGTTACATCAAGAGCAGACTGGTCATGGCTGCCAGCAGCCTTATCTCGGAGCCGGAACAACTGAAATACAACCAATTACGGAGTAACAATATGCTCGTAGAACATTAACGGATTTGTGACGAAATCTCAATCTCCAGACACTCTTGGTTTTATAAAAAAGATACAACGTAATATTTCTACAGGAAACTTGGGCAGCATCCAGCATCCCTATTGAAGGCTATCTGGAATTTATGTTGCCTGCCTCAAGACAGTGTAAATATGGCAGGCTGCGTGGTGGACTTTCGATATACGCCTCTATCAAACTGTCCCAACGCATCAAACAGCTAAAATTTGAAGTAGACTGGATCGCTGGTATTGTGGTCGGTAGTCCTACTTCAGAAAGCCAGCTACTTCTGCTCAATGTTTATATCTCTCCGCGCCCCAACGAGAAAAAATCTAAAATGAATTATCTGACTGATGTCGTTTGCAACATATTAAGTGACTACGGTAGTATACCCTGTTTAATTTCTGGAGACTTCAATACAAACCTTTTTTATAATTCTCCCGAGGACCTTGGGACCGCTTCCCCAGCAGTTCCCCCGTATCTCGCATCACAATCAACACCAGCAGGGCAGAGACCCTCGCAACTGGGCGAATATACAGTCCTCCAGCTCGGTTGAGCAGGGTTCACCGTACTGAATGGGCGTTTCCCTATGGATACACCTCCTGCTTGGACCAGAACTAACGGTTGAACCTACTCATTTCTGGACTTCACATTAGGTAGCAGTGAAATACTCCCCCTGATCAAGAGCTACTACATAGCACAGCAGGGGGGAGAGTGACCACCGAGCGCAAATAATATCTCTATCGTTTAGCATCCAACGCATCAGGAAATTGCACACACGCTTTCAGGCTGCTATTCTGAGAACTTAAGGAGAATGAAATGGTCGGTCAGTGCTGTCTCCTCCATAACGGGAAAATGTAGAGCTCTCCTACGCTCATTGAGTGATAAAAACCTTTCTGTTATTGATGGCTGGGAAGCCCTCGTAACTCAATTACTTAACAAATTTCCATCCAAGAGTCGCACCTTGCAACATGCAATGCATCCACACATCCCATTAGCGACAAAAAAGTTAAAAGCTCAACGAAATCTGGCCCTTCGCCTGGCTAGGAAAAGCCTAGGAAATTCTATCTTATTTAACAACTACAAGCAAGCACAGAAAGCTTTTACTTCATCTATATATAGGGACAAGCAAGCAGTGTCCGATCAGTTTTGGCAGAAACTAGTCCATGCAACCAAGACCTCCAATACAAAGCTATTTTGGTCTTTAGTAAACAGGGGCCCACAAGGTGGATGCAGACAGGGCAGCGCAAACATAAGAGGAGAAGAATGGACCCAGTTTTTCTCATCTCACTTTAGCGAACACAATATCAGGGATGATCATTCCAGCCTCCCTCGGTCAATCGAGCTGGAGTCCCTACCCTCTGAAGGCAAGTGCTCAGGTCCGATGGGGCCCAACATCTTAGTTAATCACATTTTGGAAGAAACAACTATTGAGGGAGAGGAGCAGAGCGACGATTCAACGACGGAGACATCGACGATACTAGAAGCGTCAAAAAATAATATTGCTTGCTCAATTAGGAAAGCCAGGTCAGAAGGAGCCCCAGGGCCTAATGGTCTTCCTCAGGCCCTATTTAAATCGGACGTGGACTTGTGGTCAGAATATTTGGCCCCCCTGTTTTTACATTGCAGGCTAAACTATACCATCCCGGAGTCCTGGAAGGGCGCTATCATCCACCCGATTTACAAAAGCGGGAAGAGAAATGAGCCTAAAAACTATAGAATGATCGCTCTCCTCGACATCGAAGCCAAATATTACGCCAGCATTCTACTGGAAGAGCTGTCAGCCTGGGCAGAAACAACAAAGCGCCTTCCGTTTAACCAGACCGGCTTCGTGGCTAACTCCGGAACAACAAGCAACTTACTTACATTGTCCGTCTTGATAGAGAAAGCGGCAGTTCAACGTAACCAACTTCACTGCTGCTTTGTCGATTTCAAGGTGGCTTTTGACCGGGTGCCTCGGGCCGTTTATGGCAAAAACTAGAGTACTGGGGAATGCCCCCGACCCTTCTAAAAGCTATAATCCAACTCCATTCGGATACTTGGATCAGAATAAAGTTGGGAGAAGGCTCCCATGTCTCTAGGAAGATCCAGACTGAAAGTGGTGTCAAACAAGGCTGCATGTTGGCTCCACTCCTTTTTAATTTGTTCATCTCGGATCTTTCCCCTATACTTGATAATGTTAATTGCCATCCCCCCCAAATAGATGGAACCCGTATCCGTAATCTATTATACGCCGATGACCTCGTCTTATTAAGTCACACAAAGGTAGGCCTACAGTGGTTACTCGTCCAGCTGCTCCCCTTCACAACAAAATATTCCCTTGAGTTGAACCTGTCAAAAACAAAAACAATTTCTTTTGGGAAGCGAAAGCAGCAGAGAGGAGGGTGGTTTTTTTACAACAAAAAGATTGAATCAGTATCCCACTACAAATACTTGGGAATCTTTCTTGACACTAGCTGCTCCTTTGTAAAGCAGAAAGAGGCAGTAAGGGCCAAAGCTCTGTCACTGGAGGTTGCCTCAGCGAAACTTTCGAAACAACTACTTGGTCCTAGCCAAACTCTATTGCTAAACGTGATGAAGGCAAAGAACACCAACTCCTTGTCATACGGGCACAAGATTATGATAGGTGCAATAAGTATTTCATTAAACAAGTTAACTACCAAAATCTTTAAACGAGCTTTCCGCCTGCCAAGATCAGCATCCCCAGCCCAAGTCAGACTAGAACTCGCCTTATTAGATCAACATGGGGTCGAGGCAGGCGCGTTCATAAAGCTCTGTAATAGATTATGCAACGCCCGGGAGGGTAGCCTGGAGGCCAGACTTTGGAACGAAATACTGACCTGCCAATCCAGTCAAAAACATCGGCATCATCTGGATTATTCTCTGCAGCTACTTGGAGTCAAGGAATACTGGGGAACATATCCATCTCAGCCGGCGCTCAAGGCAGTCATCAAGAGAAGCGTCCGGCAGTGGTCTTTCCATTCTGATAGCGCAATACTGTCCAGAAGGAAACATGCCTGGGCGGTTATCTCTGACTTTAAACTGGGGGCCAAATCATCTTATTTATCAAGCACGTTTGCACTTTTTTGGAAGTTAAAATTTATGGCCTTGAGGATGGGTGAATGGCCATTTTTAAAGAACTTGCCCAAACGGCGCCACTCCAGTGCCAGTATCAAATGCAGGGAGTGCGGCTACCATTCTGAGGCAATGGAGCATATAGCCTGCGCATGTCCCGCTTTGCTTAATGACAGAAGGTCCTTATTGCAAGATGAATGGATCAAACTCGGAGTTTGTACATGGTGACAGGCTATAATAGCAGCCCTGAGCTCAGACAATACGAAGTTGAACATTCGTTTTTACCAAATTTGTTACCAGGGCATCCAAATTGTTGGGGAAAAATAGGGTTGCAAATCTCCCTCAATCTGGCAGCAGCGTCATGTCGCCGTAGGTTCAACATACGAACCCTTGACCATTTGGTATTGTCCACTGGAACATTGCTTCTCGCCTAATATTAACTGTTTATACTTTTTTCCATGGCTGTTCGAAATTGTAAGTCTAGTTGTTCCGCCCTAGATTTTTTTTTTTCTAAAGTGACGTTATGACTGATCAGACAACCTAGGCGTTGAACGCCATCGGTAACTAATTAATATTAGGATATTTTAATCACATCCCTTTCTTTTTTAGTTGTTCTAGTATCAATTTGAGTCTTTTAAAACTCTGTTTTTTGTACACATGATCTATACGCATTTTTTAAACAAAAATTGTAATGGTTTTAAATAATCACACAATAAAGTATTTGAATTTGAATTTGAGAAGTGATGAAAGAGACAAGAGAGTTGCAGAAACAGGTAAAAGAAGTGCAGAAAGAGGTAAGAGAAGTACTGAAAGAAGCAAGAGAGGTGCATAAAGAAGCAAGAAAAATGACAAAACAGACAAGAGAGTTGCAGAAAGAAACAAGAAAGGTGCAGAAAAAAGGAAGAGAAGAGCAGAAAGAGGCAAGACAGGTGCAGAAAGGGGCAGGAGAGGTGCAGAAAGAGGCAAGTGAGGTGCAGACAGGCAAGAGGGGTGCAGAAAGAGCAAAGAGGGATGCAGACAGAGGCAAGAGGGGTGCAGAAAGAGGGAAGAGAAGTACAGAAAGCGGGAAGAGATGTGCAGAAAGAGGGAAGGGGGTACAGAAAGAGGCAAGAGGGGTGCAGAAAGAAGCAACATAGGTGCAGAAAGAGGCAAGAGAAGTACAGAAAAAAACAACAGTGGTATAGAAAGAGGCAAGAGAAGTGCAGAAAGAGGCAAGAGAGGTGCAGAAAGAGGGAAGAGGGGTGCAAAAAGCAGCAAAAGGGGTGCAGAAAGAAGCAACAGAGGTGCAGAAAGAGGCAAGAGAAGTGCAGACAAAAACAACAGTGGTGCAGAAAGAGGCAAGAGAAGTGCAGAAGGAGGGAAGAGGGGTGCAGAAAGAGGCAGAAGGGGTGCAGAAAGAGGCAAGAGGGGTGCAGAAAGAAGCAAGAGAAGTGCAGAAAGAAGCAACAGTGGTGCTGAAAGAGGGAAGGAGGGTGGAGAAAGAGGCAAGAGAAGTGCAGAAAGAAGCAACAGAGGTGCAGAAAGAGGGAACAGGGGTGGAGAAGGAGGCAAGAGAAGTACAGAAACAAGCAACCGAGATGCAGAAAGTGGTAAGAGGGGTGGAGAAAGAGGCAAGAGGTGTGCAGAAAGAAGCAAGAAAAGTGCAGAAAGAAGGAACAAAGGTGCAGAGAGAGGCAAGAAAGGTGCAGAAAGAGGGAAGACGAGTGCAGAAAGAGGCAACAGGGGTGCAGAAAGAAGCAAGAGAGGAGCAGAAAGAAGCAAGAGAAGTGCAGAAAGAAGCAACAGAGCTGCAGAAAGAGGCAAGATGGTTGCAGAAAGAGGCAAGAGAAGTCCAGAAAGAAGCAAGAGCAATGTAGAAAGAGGCAAGAGAAGTGCAGAAAAAGGCAAGAGAAGTGCAGAAAAAAGCAAGAGAAATGCAGAAAGAGGCAAGAGAAGTGCAGAAAGAGGCATGAGAAGTGCAGAAAGAGGCAAGAGATGCGCAGAAAAAGGCAAGACAGGTGCAGAAAGAGGCAAGAGAACTGCAGAAAGAGGGAACGGGTGCATAAAGAGGCAAGAGAGGTGCAGAAAGAGGCAAGAGGGGTGCAGAAGAAGCAACAGAGGTATAGAAAGAGGCAAGAGTGGTGCAGAAAGAGGGAAGAGTGGTGCAGAAAGAGGCAAGAGAGGTGTAGAAAGAGGCAAGAGAGTTGCACAAAGAGGGAAGAGGGTCGCAGAAAGAAGTAAGTGAGGTGCAGAAAAAGGCAAGAGAGGTGCAGAAAGAGGCAAGAGAGGTGCAGAAACAGGCAGGAGAAGTGTAGAAAGAGGCAAGAGAGATGCAGAAGGAGGCAAGAGAACTGCAGAAAGGGGCAAGAGAGTTGCAGAAAGAGGCAAGTGAGGTGCAGAAAGAGGCATGAGAAATGCAGAAAGAGGCAAGAGATGCGCAGAAAAAGGCAAAACAGGTGCAGAAAGTGTCAAGAGAACTGCATAAAGAACCAACAGAGGTGCAGACAGAGGCAAGAGGGGTGCAAAAGAGGCAAGAGGAGTGCAGAAAGAAGCAACAAAGGTATAGAGAGAGGCAAGAGAACTGTAGAAAGAGGGAAGAGTAGTGCAGAAGAAGGCAAGAGAGGTGCAGAAAGAAGCAAGAGCGGTACAGAAACAAGCAAGAGAAGTGCAGAAAGAGGCAAGAGAAGTGCAGAAAGAACCAACAGAGGTGCAGAAAAAGGGCGGAGAAGTGCAGAAAGAAGCAAGAGAAGCGCTGAAAGAAGCAAGAGAAGAGCATAAAGAGCCAACAGAGGTATAGAAAGAGACAAGAGGAGTTCAGAAAGAGGCAAGAGAAGTGCAGAAAGAAGCAACAGAGGTGCAGAAAGAGGCAAGAGAACTGCAGAAAGAGGGAACAGGGGTGCAGAAAGAGGCGAGAGGTGTAGAAAGATGGAAGAGGGGTGCAGAAAGAGGCAAGAGGGGTGCAGAACAAAGCAAGAGAGGTGTGGAAAGAAGCAAGAGAAGTGCAGAAAGAACCACCAGAGGTGCAGAAAGAGGCAAGAAAGGTGCAGAAAGAGGCAAGAGAGGTACAGAAACAGGCAAGAGAGGTGCAGACAGAGGGAACAGGGGTGCAGAAAGAGGCAATAGAGGTGCAAAAAGAGGCAAGAGGGCTGCAGAAAGAGGCAACAGGGGTACAGAAAGAAGCAACAGAGGTGCAGAAAGAAGCAAGAGAAGTGATGAAAGAGACAAGAGAGTTGTAGAAACAGGCAAAAGAAGTGCAGAAAGAGGCGAGAGAAGTGCTGAAAGAAGCATCAGAGGTGCAGAAAGAAGCAAGAGAAGTGCAGAAAGAAGGAACAGAGGTGCAGAGAGAGGCAAGAAAGGTGCAGAAAGAGGGAAAAGGAGTGCAGAATGAGGCACAAGGCGTGCAGAAAGAAGCAAGAGAAGTGCAGAAAGAAGCAACAGGTGCAGAAAGAGGGGTGCAGAAAGAGACAAGAGAAGTGCAAAAAGAAGCAACAGAGATGCAGAAAGGGGGAAGAGGGGTGGAGAAAGAGGCAAGAGGGAAGCAGAAAGAAGCAAGAGAGGTGCAGAAAGAAACAAAAGAAGTGCAGAAAGAAGGAACAGAGGTCCAGAAAGAGGGAAGAGGAGTGCAGAAAGAGGGAAGAGGGGTGCAGTAAGAGGCACAAGGGTTGCAAAAAGAAGGGACAGAGGTGCAGAAAGAAGAAATAGAAGTGCAGAAAGAAGCAACAGGTGCAGAAAGAAGGATGATGGGTGGAGAAAGAGGCAAGAGAAGTGCAGAAAGAAACAACAGAGATGCAAAAAGGGGGAACAGGGTTGGAGACAGTGGCAAGAGGGGTGCAGAAAGAAGCAAGAGAGGAGCAGAAAGAAACAAAAGGAGTGCACAAAGAAGGAACAGAGGTGCAGAAAGAGGCAAGAGGGGTGCAAAAAGAGGTGAGGGGTACAGAAAGAAGCACAAGTGGTGCAGAAAGAAGCAAGCGAGGTGCAGAAAGAAGGAACAGAGGTGCGGAAAGAGGCAACAGGGGTGCAGAAAGAGGGAAGAGGGGTGGAGAAAAAGGCAGGGGTGTAGAAAGAAGCAACAGAGGTGCAGAAAGAGGCAAGATGGTTGCAGCAAAGAGTCAACAGAAGTACAAGAAAGAAGCAAGAGAATTGTAGAAAGAGGCAAGAGAAGTGCAGAAAAAGGCCAGAGAAGTGCTGAAAGAAGCAACAGAGGTGCAGAAAGAAGCAAGAGAAGTGATAAAACAGACAAGAGAGTTGCAGAAAGAAGCAAGAAAGGTGCAGAAAAAAGGAACAGAGGTGCAGAAAGAGGCAAGAGGGGTGCAGAAAGAACCAACAGAGGTGCAGAAAGAGGCAAGAGAAGTGCAGAAAGAGGCATGAGAAGTGCAGAAAGAGGCAAGAGATGCACAGAAAAAGGCAAGACAGGTGCAGAAAGAGGCAAGAGAACTGCAGAAAGAGGGAACAGGGGTGCAGAAAGAGGCAAAAGAGGTGCGGAAAGAGGGAAGAGGGGTGCAAAAAGAAGCAAGAGGGGTACAGAAAGAAGCAACAAAGGTACAGAAAGAGGCAAAAGTTGTGCAGAAAGAGGGAAGAGTGGTGCAGAAAGAGGAAGAGAGGTGTAAAAAAAAGGCAAGAGAGTTGCACGTAGAGGGAAGAGGGGTGCAGAAAGAAGCAAGTGAGGTACAGAAAAAGGCAAGAGAGGTGCAGAAAGAGGCACGAGAGGTGCAGAAAGACCCAACAGAGGTGCAGAAAGAGGCAATAGAAGTGCAGAAAGTGGCCGGAGGAGTGCAGAAAGAAGCAAGAGAAGCGCAGAAAGAAGCAAGAGGAGAGCAGAAAGAACCAACAAAGGTGTAGAAAGAGGCAAGAGAAGTGCAGAAAGAGGCAAGGAAGTACAGAAAGAAGCAATAGAGATGCAGAAAGAGGCAAGAGAACTGCAGAAAGAAGGAACAGGGGTGCAGAAAGAGGCGAGAGGTGCAGAAAGAGGTAAGAGGGGTGCAGAAAGAGGCAAGAGGGGTGCAGAAAAAAGCAAGAGAGGTGTAGAAAGAAGCAAGAGAAGTGCAGAAGGAACCAACAGAGGGGCTGAAAGAGGCAAGGGAGGTGCAGAAAGAGGCAAGAGAGGTGCAGAAAGAAGCAAGAGAGGTACAGAAACAGGCAAGAGAGGTGCAGACAGAGGGAACAGGGGTGCAGAAAGAGGCAGGAGAGGTGCAAAAAGAGGCAAGAGGGGTGCAGAAAGAGGCAAGACGGGTACAGAAAGAAGCAACAGTGGTGCAGAAAGAAGCAAGAGAAGTGATGAAAGAGACAACAGAGTTACAGAAACAGGTAAAAGAAGTGCAGAAAGAGGCAGGAGAAGTGCTGAAAGAAGCAACAGAGGTGCAGAAAGAAGCAAGAGAAGTGATAAAACAGACAAGAGAGTTGCAGAAAGAAGCAAGAAAGGTGCAGAAAAAAGGAATAGAAGTGCAGAAAGAGGCAAGACAGGTGCAGAAAGAAGCAGGAGAGGTTCAGAAAGAGGCAAGTGCGCTGCAGAAAGAGACAAGGGGGTGCAGAGAGAGGCAAGAGAGGTGCAGAAAGAAGCAAGAGTAGTGCAGAAAGAGGCAAAAGGGGTGTAAAAAGAGGCAAGAGGGGTGCAGAAAGAGGCAAGAGAGGTGCAGAAAGAAACAAAAGAAGTGCAGAAAGAAGGAACAGAGGTGCAGAAAGAGGCAACAGGGGTGCAGAAAGAAACAAAAGAAGTGCAAAAAGAAGGAACAGAGGTGCAGAAAAAGGCAAAAGGGGTGCAGAAAGAAGCAAGAGGTGCAGAAAAAAACAAAAGAAGTGCAGAAAGAAGGAACAGAGGTGCAGAAAGAGGCAACAAGGGTGCAGAAAGAGGGTGGATGGGTGGAGAAAGAGGCAAGGGGGTGCAGAAAGAAGCAAGAGAGCTGGAGAAAGAAACAGAAGTGCAGAAAGAAGGAACAGAGGTGCAGAAAGAGGCAAGAGGGGTGCAGAAAGAGGGAAGAGGGGTGCAGAACAAGGCAAAAGGGGTGCAGAAAGAAGTGAGAGGTGCAGAAAGAAACAAAAGAAGTGCAGAAAGAAGGAACAGAGGTGCAGAAAGAGGCAAGAGGGTTGCTGGAAGAGGGATGTGAAAGAGGCACGAGGGGTGCAGAAAGAAGCAAGAGAGGTGCAGAAAGAAGCAACAGAGGTGCAGAAAGAGGGAAGAGGGATGGAGAAAGACACAAGAGAAGTGCAGAAAGAAGCAACAAAGATGCAGAAAGGGGGAAGAGGGGTGGAGAAAGTGGCACAAGGGGTACAGAAAGAAGCAAGAAAGGTGCAGAAAGAAACAAAAGAAGTGCTGAAAGAAGGAACAGAGGTGCGGGAAGAGGGGTGCAGAAAGAGGGACGAGGGGTGCAGAAAGAGGCAAGAGAGGTGCTGAAAGAGGCAAGAGGGGTGCACAAAGAAGCAAGTGATGTGCAGAAAGAGGCAACAGAGGTGCAGAAAGAGGCAAAAGAGGTGCAGAAAGTAGAAGAGATTTGCAGAAAGAGGAAAGAGAAGTGCAGAAAAAGAAAGAAAGGTGCAGGAAGAAGCAACAGAAATGCAGAAAGAGGCAAGAGAGGCGCAGAGAGAAGCAAGAGTGGCTTGTACACCATTAGTACCAATTTAACACCCACATTTAGCAATAAGTAACAGGTGACCATTCTAGGTTTGCAAAGGACCTTCCACCACGCTGTAACACTTGTCGCTGCATTTTTGGTAACGTTTGAGCTAGAAACAAGGTTTTTTTTGTTCAAATCTGCAGATGAGGCAGCAGATGATGGATTATGTGGCTAATGCGGAAAATGTATAATTGGGCAAATGTCGGTGCAGCCAAACAGTCGCATAATTCCAGTGGCCCTGCTCATACCTCTGACCAGGTCCAGAAGTGCTCCTCAGTTTTTTCCTTCTTTTGTTTTGTCTCATTGAGTTAATAGTTTAGCTTCTATGGAAACGAGGAAGCCTAAACCTGAGGTTACCACTCCACAACACAGACTACCATACCACATAATTACTGTCCATAACACATAATCCCACTCTACATAATTCCTATACACTAAATACCACATACTTTCTATCCACATAATTTCACTGCACAACATACCACATAATTCCACTACACACAACGTACATCCACTCCACTCCACAAAAAATTAGTAAAAAACATTTACATGCCAATAGCTCTAACTCTTGCAAATGTGAGACCTTTTACATTACAAATGCTTCTTTAACTGGTAGTCGCGTTTGCAGAGTGGTGGAGAAAGGGGGCTCGGCCTCCAACCAGCACTCAGGAATTCCGCTGCGTAGGACTTACAGGAGGTCCCAGGAAGGCTTCTTGGCCCCCAAAGTCCCTCAGGAATAAAGTGGACTTCATCCCCAACCCATAGTGTGCCAGGAGGCGCATTTGCAGAGTGGTGAAGAAAGGGGGGGCGTGGCCTCCGAAGACCTCTTAGCAATCCCACTGTGAGGGACTTACTGGAGGTAACAGGAGGGGTAGTTGGCCTTCAAGGACAACCTTGGGGGCCAACTACCCCTCCTATTACCTCCAGTAAGTCCCACACAGCAGCATTGGTAAGTACTCATAGCAGGCCACGCCCCCTTTGACCACCAGTCTGCAAATGCGCTCCCTGGTGCGCTCTTCGATGGGGATTAAAGTCCCCTTCGCTGCTGGAGGTCCTTAGGGGCCAACTAGCCTACCTGATAACTCCAGTAAGCCCCAGATAGTGGGATTGCTGAGAGGTGGACACAGGCCTCGCCCCCTTTCTCCACCACTCTGCAAACGCGCCAACTGGCGCGCTCTTGCTTAGGGGATGAAGTCCCTTTGCCTCCTGAGGGTCCCTGTGGGCCAACTAGCCCTTCTGTTATCTCTAGTAAGCCCCACACAGCTGGACTGCTGAGAGTTGTCCGAGGCCATGTCCCCTTTTTACACCACTCTGCAAACGCGCCTCCTGGTGCACTGCTGCTCGGAGGATGAAGTCCACTTTAGTCCTGAGGTCCTCAGGACACAAGAGGACCTCATCGCCCCACCAGCAGTTTGCCAAGAGGCGCGTTTGCAGAGTGGTGTAAAAGGGGCGTGGCCTTCGGACCACCTTCTCAGCAATCCCACTGTGTGGGGCTTACTGGAGGTACCTGGTGGGCTAGTTGGTCCCCAGGGACCCTCAGGATTCAAGGGGACTTAATCCCCCAACTTAGAACGCGCCAGGAGGTGCGTTTGCAGAGTGGTGCAGTGAGGGGGCGGGGCCTCTGGCGAGATGCCGGCTTCTCTCTTCTTTTTTATTTTTTTAGCTGGGGGGATGTGTGCCCCCTCCCCTTCCCATAATATTTTTGGGCCCTGGGGACCCCATCCCCCAGGGCCTGAGCCATTTTATTATTTTTTTGGGCAAAAAAAACAGGAAGGGGGCCACGCGGCCCCCCTCCTGAGGCCGATTTCAGCCCCGGGGACCCCATCCCCCAGGGCATGCCCTCCTATTTTTTTTTTTAAAACAAAACCTTCTTTTTTAAAGAGGGGGGCCTCGCGGCCCTCTCCTGAGGCCATTTTTGGCCCGTGGACCCCATCTCCCGTGGCTTTGCCTCTTTATGAAATCTTTTGTGTAAATTTTATCACGGGACTGGGGCCGATTGGCCCCCCTTCCCTGGGCCAGTTCTGGCCCCGAGGACCCCATCCCCCAGGGCCTGGCCAGCCTTTATTTTTAATTTCAGAGGGGGGCCGCATGGCCCCCTCCTCAGGCCAATTATAGCCCCGGGGACCCCATCCGCCGGGGCCGGCCCTCAACGTTGGGGCCTGTGGGGGAAGCCCCAATGCCCCTGCGGTCCCAGCCAGCTCCCCGCCTCCTGCGGGAGCCGGCATTGCTTTTGGACAAGGGGAGCTGCTGACATGCAGCTCCCCTTGTCCAAAAGCAATCTGCTTCGCTTCATGGAAGCGAGAGCAGGTTTTCTGCTCTCGCTTCCATGAAGTGAAGCATAGTTTGCAATGACAGGGCGGGAGCCGTGCTCCTGTCTTGCCATTGCAAACTGCAATGTCCCAGGGTTGGGCAACTCGGGACATTGCCGGAGCCGGCCCTGGGGGGTGGCGGTCCCCAGGGCCATAGAGGGCTCCAGGAGGGGGGCCGCGTGGCCCCCCTCCCAACGTATGCAAAGCCCCGGGGAGGTGGTGGTCCCCGGGGCTGGGGGGCCGCAACGGACCCCCGCATTATCTTTATTAGTGCCCCGTGGAGGTGGTGGTCCCCGGGGCAGAGTGGGGGGGCAGGAGCCCCCCACACTTATTTATTTAATTATTGAAGCCCCGGGGAGGTGGCGGTCCCCGGGGCTTGGGGGGTCTGCGAGGCCCCCCCACACATAATAAAATAAAGCCCCGGGAGGTGGCAATCCCCGGGGCTTGGGGGGGCCCGTGAGGCCCTCCTGCCCATTATTAAATAAAGTCCCGGGGAGGAGGCGGTCCCCCAGGGCTTGGGGGGGCCCACGAGGCCCCCCACACATAATTAAGCAAAGCCCTGGGGAGGTGGCGGTCCCTGGGGCTAGGGGGAGCCCACGAGGCCCCCGCCCATAATTGTAAAAAGCCCCGGGGAGGTGGCGGTCCCTGGGGCTGTGGGGGGGCCACATGTCCCCCGCGCATAATAAATAAAGCCCCTTGGGGGTGGCGATCCCCGGGGCTGCGGGGGCCCCCGCGGCCCCCCGCACCCTAATAAAACATTGCCCCGGGACCTGGCCCACCCGGGGGTTTAAAGAAATGAAGCGAATTTGGCCGAAAATATATTTTTTTTAAATGTTTTTTTGGGACAACCCTGACCAGGCCTAGGGGGTCAGGGTGTTTTTACACTATCCCCTTTTCTTGTTTTGTATCCCTTTTTCTCCTTTTTTCTTGTGACTCGGTTTTACCGAGTCACATGATGGCTGCCAACACTTCCTGGTTTGGACGGTTGGCAGCCAATCAAAATTTAGCTCGTGCTCGGGAGGGTTCGCAAATCCTCCTCGGCCACCAGATATCAATATTTTTTATTTTTGAATTTCTCAGGAGCTACTGAACGGATTTACACCATTGGAAAAAAAATCACGCTTTCTGAACCAAGACCTACCTTTTTGCCAAATTTGGTGCAATTCCGGTCAGCAGTTCGGGCTGTAGCTTTGTCTAAGGTTTCCTTTGGAAATGAACATGGAGAAAACGCATTTTGGGACCCCCCTTTTTTCACGGCCCCCGCTCAACAAATCACCCCGAAACTTTCAAGACAGGAGCTGACCTGAGTGAACCATTAGTTTTTAAAATTTCGCCAAGATTCGTCAAACGGCGCCAAAGATATTGGCAAAAGAAAAAACACTTTTTGAATAGAAACAAGGTCCTAACTATAACTACCTACTGGCGACCGCCAGTAGGTAATATATATATATATATATATATATATATCCCAGCATGAAAGGTTGCCCAACATGCGAAGCACTCGGTGCACAGTGCTAAGGTGTAATCCTTTATTTAGGTACGGGCGGCATCCGTCATGTTGAAAAATTATTTAAACAGCTTTTCCGTCGTGCCTCTACGCGTTTCAAAGTCAATGCTTCTTCATCAGAAGCTTGGCGGAAGAGATACGTGCCGTTCCGGTCACTCCCCCTCATTAAATCAATGCTTCATGGCACGCCCCTGGATGGGCTGCTCAGATAAGACTGCGCACTGCATGTTGGGAGTTGAAGTGCCGGCAATTGTCCTCCACAATGGATGCACTAAAATTACTGTTCCGTTTTGCAAGCCCTGAATGGGCCTCCTCATGCGGACCCGTCCTCAATCCTGCACTGTTGCCCCACTGAGAGGCTCGGTGAATACCAGACCTCGTGGCCCCCTGAGATAACGGGGTGGTGCACTCTCGGCGGCAGGGCTGCCGCCTAATATCCCAGCTCGAAGGTTGCCCAACATGCGAGAAGCACTCGGTGCACAGTCCTAAGGTGTAATCCTTTATTTAGGTACGGGCGGCATGAATAATTTTTCAACATGACGGATGCCGCCCGTACCTAAATAAAGGATTACACCTTAGCACTGTGCACCGAGTGCATAAGCATATACACACAAAAACATAGTACTTACCAGCACTTTTGCATAGTAAAGTACAACGTGGTAAAAGAGCGGATTGTAAAGTTACAGTGCGTTGTAAAGAAACACATTGTAACTTACCGCGTTGTAAATGAGTGAGTGGTAACATCTGCTATTTGCATAAAATAGTTTGGGTCAGTTAGTCAATGGATCTTAATTTCGCTATACTTAAATAGCATAAAAAGTATTTTAAATAGAATTTAAAGACCGTATATTAAAAAGCACAATATAATAAAAAACAATTTAGAATTGAAAATACATTATAGTATTCATTCATAAAACTTGGACTTAAAATTAGGGTGCGCAAACTGATAATATATAGGTGCAAGATCAATTCTATGTTGAGTTAGGAGTTTAACCCCTTTATCTATTTGACTTTCCTGCTTTCCAGTCTTACGGTTGGAGTCTCCTGCTTTTTAGAGCGGAGCATAAAAATGAAGCTAAGCAGTAACATGTAAAATGGTCAGTCAACATTTGTAAATAATACAAGGCTGGGCGACATTGACTGAATTTATGCCTGCGAATGAGCGGAAAAATATATTTTTTCCTTTCCTCAATATAAAATTCGCAAACAAATATAAAGTGCAAGTCTGTTTGATGAGATTGGCCATCACATGGGCAGGCTGGGAGGGTTTCAATAGTGTAGGTGTTAGTGGGGCAACCTAACATCAGCGGGATGTAATTTAATCGAAACCTCGCTAGAATGAATTGATGTTGATTTGTCACAAGGTTTAGATAAGAAGTTGTTATTCTGGGGGCCATCTGATATTGTCTCACCATAGATTTGTTACGGTTAGTCTCCGGTCTCTTCCCATCTTGGCTAAAAGAATCCCCTTTAGTTTTACCCTGGAAACAGTCGCACATCTAGCAGGATTCTCATATAGCTTCTGGAGACCAGCAGACTTCAAAGTACACTTAATACATTGCATTGAAGTAATCTTGTGTACTTGATCGAGCTTTAGGCAATCTCGCAGAATATTCTGGGTAAGGTTGACCGTCCCCCTTTTCCATACTGAATGCCATAACAGGGTCGGTGCTACACGGACATGGTCCGTGATATATGGTTTGTCCAACTCACTGTGGCAATTATAGTTGAAGCAGCTTCGAGGAACAACTACCAACCTTTTAAGGAAGCCGTCTTCTATGCGTTGAAGGGGAGTTATATCTACCATTCCCCATACACCTGCCCCATATGTGACAACAGAAATAGATTTAGCCACATACCCCTTTTTTATCGTATCCAATGGTTTGGACCCTAGCTTTTTTGTAAATCTAAAAATAGCCATAATACTTTTTTCCAATTGAAGCATTCTGTTGGCTACCATATTTGTCCAGGTAGTCTTACTCCCAATAGAGCCCCTAGATAGGAAAAGGTGTCCACCGCCTCCACCCTATTCCCATCTATAAACAGTTTAGGTGGTTTGTTCAGTCTCGCCCCTGCCACAAGTACGAAATATTTAGTTTTGTTAACCCGAAGGTCTAGGTTTTTCATGAATTTCGCATACTCCCCTATGAGTTTCTGCAGTGCAATTCCGGTACGAGCTATCAGCACTGCATCGTCTGCATAGAGGAGTATCGGTATGAGGGCTGAATTCACTGTGGGGACATCTGTGGTGGACCCAGCCAGAGCAGCTTCCACGCCATTTGCGTGAATCGAAAACAAAAAGGGCGCGAGTACACACCCCTGCCTGACTCCGAGTTGAATGCCAAAATGTGTCAAACACTCCCCATCCCTTCCGTACCTTACGCAAGCCATAGCTTGTGAATACATTTCACATGTGAATGTTATTATTGTATTCTCTATTTCCATACTTTCCATGACTGACCATAGCTTGGAGTGGGTGACACAATTGAAGGCAGCTGATAAAATAAACACCATATAAAGTTTTGGCTGCCATATATTTGGAGATAAGCAGGCTTAGGTAAAGACATTTGTCCACTGTCCCTTTCCCTTTTTTAAACCCATACTGTGAGGTTATTAATATTTTCCTCACCAAAGCCTAAACCTCCAGTCTGTTCAATAATCTTCCTGGAAAAAGACAGTAATAATCCCCATCTATAAAAAGGGGGACAAGCACTTGCCCCAAAATTATAGACCCATATCCCTTTTGGATGGCACAGCCAAGCTGATGGGTCTATAATTTTGGGCAGTGCTTGTCCCCTCTTTATAGATGGGGATTATTACTGTCTTTTCCAGGAAGATAGTGGACCCTTTTGGCTATAGCGTTCAGAATGTTAGTCAGTAATGGGGCCCGGAGCTCTTGATTATCTAGAAAAAAGTCTAAGGGGAACCCATCTGGACCAGGGACCTTAGCACTACCACACTGCTCCAATCCATGTCTCACCTCTGCCAGGTCAAAGAACATGCTACCTTCTTGGACGGTCTGTAGGATTTGTGGGATAAGGGCATCAAGCCTTCATCTGGCTCCCCAAATATTTTTTAAAAAAGAGCCACCCATGCCTCCTCATTCATATGGAGATCTAAGTTAATGTCTATTTCATCTTTAAGAAATGGCGCATTAATTACGCTCCAAAAGTCCCTGCTGTTCTTCGAAACAGCTGCCTGGTGTAATTTATCCCATGCTTCCTTCTTCATGCTCCTTAATCTGACTCTCCTGGCTTCTTTATGTTGGTAGCACAGAGACCTCACTTAGGGCCAGATGTAGGTGGCGAAATACCGGTCGGTAACGCCAAAATTCGGAGAATTTCAGCGTTACCGACCGGTATTTGACTGAGTGCAATGTAGGTGAGTTCATACCTACATGCAAAATAAGGAATCGCAAAATAAGCGATTCCTTATTTGCTTTGCATTTAAGGAATCGGAAATACCGATTCCTTAAATGCAATATACGTAGCACTAAAAATAGTGCACTTGAGCCTTAAGAAACGCTAATTACCACCAACTGCAAGTTGGTGGTAAATAGCGATTTCCTTTAAAAAGCACTTTTTGCTTTTCAAATGTGCCATGTGGCACACATCCATGCCCTTAGGGCATGTATGTGCGCCACATGTGCACACATGCACATTTCAGGGTGCAACAGGGTGTCCTTTGGACACCCTGGCACTCTTGAAATACCTCCGCTTATTAGCGATTCGGTAATACCGAATCGCTAGTAGTGAATATCTTCCCATTCATTCCTATGGGCCTCCTAGCCCATAGGAATGAATGGCTAGGTATTCCTTAATAACGAATCTCAATTACCGATTAGTTAGTAAGGAATATTAAGGAATCGCTAATATTTTAGCGATTCCTACCTACATTCCATTTAGCGAGTCCTTAATAGCGATTCGGTAAAAATCGCTATTAAGGACTCGCTAAATTGAAGTTACCTACATCTGGCCCTAGGTCTGTGTCTCTTAGGTTAGTCCTGAGGGTGGCATGCAGGATTTTTAGTACCTTTGCAGAGACACTATCAAACCAGCGTATGCCTATTGAGGCGATCAGGTCGGAGCAAATTAAATTAAATTTTGCCCAGAATCCGTTCAAAGGCTGACATTATATTGTGCATAGCTGAATTTGGGTCTAGACAGATCATTACCTCCGACTGCTTTTCTGCAATGATTCTGGGGGTAAATTCCATTGTATCGATCTTGTCCTATTTCAGCACAATTCCGTTTTTTTTTTACTATCGATGGCTTTGTTACTTTAACATTTGGGCGCTTGCTCCTATTTTCCCATTTCATGAGTCATGTAATGGGTGCATGATCGCTGAAGGCTGATAATTTAGACTCAACATGATTAAATTGCCCTCTAAAAGCTTCTGAGGAGACAATAAAATCAATGGTAGAACCATTGGACAGAGAGCTGAACGTGTGCTCTAGGAGTCCCGTATAAGAATCGGGAGTATTAATTATCTCTAGGTTTCTGATTGTTAACAGTCTGTTCAGCGCGTTACCATAATCGTTTTAAACAAAATGTGGAGTAACTTCCCCTCCCCATCGGTCAGTCCACATAAAGATTTGAAAACAAAAACAATGGTTCTGTCGGGTTTTTTCAATTATTTCTTGTAAGAACGCCTAGTGTTAATATATTATTCTGTAGTTATTAACATAGGTATCTCAGTTGTCCAGACAGGATAGAAAACATCAGGATAGAAAACATAACAAATAATCAAGAGCGAGACACAAATTTCTGTCTACTCACTTGTTTTTATATAAATTGAATCATTTATATATATTTTTACACATTTGTAAAAAAGGCTGTCAACACGAAGTGAGGTTTATAAATGATAAGTGAACAAGTGACATTAGTGCTCAGTGCTGGTGCTCAGTGCGTAATATGTACAGTGGGCTTTAAATATGTACATGGGAAAGAATAGGTCAGAATTTTAGGGAACAACAATAACTCTGCTGTGTAATGAATATTCTTAATCACACAGAGCCTTGGTCAATCTGGACCATGCGAGGTCGTCAGACGTTTCAACCCAAACTCAGCTCCATTAGGTAGTCAAGGCGGGTCTTCATCAGGACAAAGAACGGGGTTGGGGGTGACAGCCTATAAATGAAAAACACGAATTAAGCGTGTTCTTTATCTAGGTCTGGACGAGATAAGAATGGGGAGAGGGGCAGCATAAGTACTCACCCACAGAAAACCAGAGTGACTCCTGGTTATTCAAACATCTTTGAGGATCCAAATTAAATCAAGCGACGTAAGTCTAAAAGAGAGAGGGCGTAAAGTTCAAACCCTTCTGTGTGTCAAGATGGCTTATAATGACTGACAAGGCAGGAGAGGAACACTGTTTACCTATGTATCAACCCTGCTAGTTCATGTTGGAATCGACAATAGGGAGGAGGTTAGGGCGCACAGTGCATGGGTATACTCCTTGTATTTAAGTTAAATTATGGAAAGGACAACAGGCGCTGTTGATTAGACCCCCGCAGGTTATGAATTCAAGTGTATCTCCATGTATTCAAAAGACACAGGCACGCTAAAAGAGGCTAAGTGTTGATGATTTAGACACGTAGTCAGAAGGGATTGCCTCGCGCATAATACAACATATTTAAATGACAGGTGCGCGCTATTAGAGGCTCCGTGTTAATGATTAAAGCAAGAAGTCAGCCAGGAGGCGCTTAAACCAAGCTGACTGATGTCAGGATTTAAAAGTGTATTCAAAAGACACAGACGCGTTAAAAGGGGCTTAGTGTTAATGAAACAAGTAGTCAGAAGGAATTGCCTCGCGCATAATACAAATGTATCTCAGTATATTCAAATGACAGGCGCGCGCTATTAGAGGCTCAGTGTTAATAATTATAGCAAGAAGTCAGCCAGGAGGCGCTTAAACCAAGCTGACTAATGTCAGGATTTAAAAGTGAAAGTGAACATAAATTGGGGCGCAAGGTGCAAGTTATTAAAAACCTCACGAGCATTATTCAAGGACTCCGTGTGTTATCGATTTGATGCTGAAGGAACCTCGGAACTCTAGAGATAAAAATGTGTCAGGATCCTATTTGCAAATGAGGGGCCTCGTGCTAGCTACATAGTACAAACACAAGCAACCGGCATGAAAAATCAGGGCTGGATGAGAGATTAATAGACTCACTGAGTGGATGATCCGAGCGATGAGTCTCGGTGTTAAAGTTAGTTGGTGGCAGCAACAGAGGATTCAGTGCTGCGTGGCGGAGACAGGCATGTGTCCTGTTGATCCGCATCCGTTTTGTCAGGGAGAGTCCCCGGTTACGTGGAACCGGAATATAAGGTTAAAGCACGCACGCAACGGTAGTGTGCACGTAGCACTAGTGAAGGCAGCAGCTAGATGCTGTCAAGCCCGGTTGCTAGGGAGACCGATGTGGCTGCCTAATCGATGGAGGAGTGAGGCAACAACGTCGTCAATGGTGAAATGATCTGGGCTTGGCTCAAGAACGGATAGTCATGTAACATACAAACATGTGTGTGATACATGCATATTTTGGAGAGCAATGCTTGCACAATCATAAATAATGAAAATTAAAAGCAATATATTAATTTCATTTGTTACCATAAAGTAAAGGTTATGTTCACAGACCAGTTTACATTCCTAAGTGACGCACAAGTGACTACATAGTCCAAATCACTGTAACAAAAAGTGCATTCACTTTACAAAACTTGGTGATTGTACAATATATATACATATGATCAAATAAGGCTTGGTGTACTGTCATTCACTTTACAGCATTTGGCAATAGTACAATATATATATATGTGATCACATAAGGCATGAGTGGATGTCCCAGGGTGCCCTTCGTCTGTCATGGTTAATTGCCAATTGCAACCCAATTAGCATATTTGCAATCTGATGAGCATGTCTGAGGAACTTATATATGACATATTCCCTTTAAGATATAGTGATCACATAAGGCATGGTAATGTCATCAGGGACCACTCATCTGTGTGAGATGGCATCACTAAGTCAACCTGAACAACACAGCTAATTCTGGTAAAACCAAGGTATGCAAAAAAAGGACCATTTTTATTGCGGTTATAAATCGCCACAGGTAATCATGATACAGTCATTGTGGGCAAATTGCGCTACAATTGGCCCATTTGTTTTGTGGTCTCCTCAAGCTCGTTGAGACCCTCTGCCACCGAGTTTAAGGAGTGGATCCATCTACACTCCTTGTAATTCAGGGTCGCAGCCACAGACCCACCCCTTGGATGGGGGCAGATTTTCTCAATCACACACCAACGGATGCTTTCGGGGGGGTGATTGTGAGTTGTAAAGTGCTCAACCAGAGGGGCTCCCTGTACTTTGCACCTGACTCTGCTCATGTGTTGCAGTATTCTTGTCTTTACCTTCTGTGTGGTCTGTCCTACATAAAGTAAGTTACACGGACAACGGATGGTATAGACCACGTTGGTACTATTGCAGTTGGTGAATATTGGTAACTTGTGTGTTCGATTGTTATGTGTAAAGGTCATTCCTTCAATGGTCAAAGGGCACGCTTTGCATTGCCCACATTTGTGGTGTCCAGTTATTGGTGGTAGGCCCAGTTGGCTCCTCAAGTCATGTTGTTTTTCCGGCTCAAGGTAGGCTTTGACTACATTGTCCTTGATGTTCCTGCCTCGCTTAAGCGCGAACACTGGGTTTTCTGTGGTGTTCAGTTCACTTGCAATCAAATTCCAATACTTGTTGACAATCTTTTTGATGTCATTGCTTTTGGATTGAATGTGGTCACACAAACAATGTTTTCGGTCTTTGTCTGTTTCTGTTTCACTTGTAGTAACTTCGTCTCGTGGGCAATACCAAGTTCGTTTCGGGCCCGTTTGAGTAGTCCTTTAGGGTAGCCTCTTTCTCTTAAGCGAGTCGTGAGGGTATCGGTTTCTTTAAAGAAATCCACTCTTCGTGTGCAGTTCCTCCTGAGCCTGAGGAATTGACCAAAGGTAAGTTGTCCCTCAGGCTCCGTGGGTGATGCGATTCATACTTAGGAGTGTGTTTCTTTCTGTAGGCTTGCGATATAGATCACAGTAAAGGAAGCCATCATCTACTCGGAATGTGAGATCAAGAAGTCAATGGCTTCATTATTGTAGGCCATAGTGAACTGGATGTCACTTGTTCTGTTGTTCAGCCAGTCCCTAAACTTCTGGAGGTCATCTTCGGTGCCAGACCAAACCATTATGACGTCATCTATGTAGCTTTTCCACACCGCAATGGACTCAATGTAAGGGTTGTCATGGCTGTACAAATATTCTTCTTCATAGTCATCCATGAAGATGTTGGCCAGGCTAGGTGCATAAGTAGCTCCCATCGCAACACCCTTACATTGGAAATAAAACTGGTTTCTGAAAACGAAGTAGTTCTTCCTCATCGCGATTTCCAGCATGGCAATCAGGAAGTCAGTTGGTATCCAGTGTGGTCTTGGGCGTTTGTCCAGAGTGAGTCTCACCACGGGTAAAGCCTTGGCCTGGGGGATGGATGTATAGAGAGAGGAAACGTCAAGAGTCACAAGTAATTGTGTTTCGATATCGAATGGTTGGTCTTCCAGTAATTGGATGATATGCATCGTGTCCCTACATATGACTTCGTCTCTAGGACCCAAGGTTGTAAGAAATGATCGATGAATTGGTTAAGTGGTTCTAGAACTGACCACACCCAGACACGATCGGTCTCCCTGGCGGTTTTTCTAAGCGTTTGTGCACCTTGGGAAGGGTGTATATGGTTGGAATCCTGGGGTCTTTTTGTTCAAAAAGTCATTCTCAGGTTGACTCAAGAAACCCTCTCTCAGTCCGCCCATCGTTAGATTTTCTATGAGAGACTTGATCTCTGCGGTAGGGTCCCTCGGTGTAGGGAGATAGCTCTCTTGAACTCCCAACTGCTGTTCAATTTCATCCACATAATCCGTTGTATTCTGTACAACTACGGCACCGCCCTTATCGGCCGCTTTGATGACAATGGCTTTGTTATTGCGTAATGTCTGTAGTGCCAATTTTCATCCTTACTGATATTGTGTCTTATGTAGCGTCGCTCTTCCAGTAGTTCCATAGTTTCCTGTAGGACGATCTGTTCATAGGCCAATATCCTTTGACTCATCAGGTAAGACCCCGGTGTGAAGGTAGAGGGGGGCCTGAAGGATGTGGCGGCTGCCGTGGGGTTGTATGTGTTTTTGCTGAAATAGTACTTGAGTCTAATTTTCCTGAAAAATTTCTGCATCTCAAGCTTGATTGTGAAGGCATCTGGTACGGCGGTGGGTACAAAGGACAACCCTTTACTGAGGACCTCCCTCTCTGCTTGCGACATGCTGTATTCCGAAAGGTTAATTATAGGGTCCAAGTATAAGTTTGTAGCCATTGAGGGATTGGTGCCGTTTTGTGGGTCATGGTCAGGTATCCCTGTTGCTAGTGATTCAGTATTAGCTGTAGACAACACATTTAAGGCATGCATGGTAGCCAGGGCATCTCTTTCAACTGCGATATTCGGTGTGGTAGCAAGGCTTTCATCCATTGCGATTTGGGCTTCGTGATCCGAAGTAAGAATATCGGGCGTGTATGTGGCCCCTGTATTGGTCTGTTGGTGCAAGGGGGTACTGACAGCGGTGGGAGTGTGTGTTCTCACCATCTGTAAGTTTGCCTGCATGTTGAGATCTCCCCGTGTGTTTCTGATGGGAAAAATCTGATCCGGGAGTTGCTCCTCTGTGTGTTCCTGCCCTTGTTCCAACCCCTCGGTCGCTCCCAATTCTGTTGTCCACCTCCACCCCTGTTGGACTGGTGGTAGCCCTCCCCTAAAAAATGTGGGCCCTGGTTTCCCTGGCGGCTGGTTGAGGGTCTCTCAGAGTCTGAATCAGAGCCACTGCCCAAGGAGGAATCAGAGAAAGTATTGAACCTCCGTGGTCCCTGCCTACTCCTGTTAGTAAAAAATCCTTGGCTATCCTGCTGATAGTAATCATCCGCCAGGTTCGGGTAAGTGAATTTTTTGTCGTAATTCCTTATATCTTTTGTCAGTTTGTCAAGCTGGGGGTCGCGTAACTCGGGAAACCTCACCCGGCCCGGACACGGAAAGGATTGACAGATTGATAGCTCTTTCTCTTTCTCGATTCTGTGGGTGGTGGTGCATGGCCGTTCTTAGTTGGTGGAGCGATTTGTCTGGTTAATTCCGATAACGAACGAGACTCCTCCATGCTAACTAGTTACGCGACCCCCAGCTTGACAAACTGACAAAAGATATAAGGGATTACGACAAAAAATTCACTTACCTGTACCCGGCGGATGATTACTATCAGCAGGATAGCCAAGGATTTTTTACTAACAGGAGTAGGCAGGGACCACGGAGGTTCAATACTTTCTCTGATTCCTCCTTGGGCAGTGGCTCTGATTCAGACTCTGAGAGACCCTCAACCAGCCGCCAGGGAAACCAGGGCCCACATTTTTTAGGGGAGGGCTACCACCAGTCCAACAGGGGTGGAGGTGGACAACAGAATTGGAAGCGACCGAGGGGTTGGAACAAGGGCAGGAACAGACAGAGGAGCAACTCCCGGGTCAGATTTTTCCCATCAGAAACACACGGGGAGATCTCAACACGCAGGCAAACTTACAGATGGTGAGAACACACACTCCCACCACTGTCAGTACCCCCTTGCACCAACAGACCAATACAGGGGCCACATACACGCCCGATATTCTTACTTCGGATCACGAAGCCCAAATCGCAATGGATGAAAGCCTTGCTACCACACCGAATATCGCAGTTGAAAGAGATGCCCTGGCTACCATGCATGCCTTAAATGTGTTGTCTACAGCTAATACTGAATCACTAGCAACAGGGATACCTGACCATGACCCACAAAATGGCACCAATCCCTCAATGGCTACAAACTTATACTTGGACCCTATAATTAACCTTTCGGAATACAGCATGTCGCAAGCAGAGAGGGAGGTCCTCAGTAAAGGGTTGTCCTTTGTACCCACCGCCGTACCAGATGCCTTCACAATAAAGCTTGAGATGCAGAAATTTTTCAGGAAAATTAGACTCAAGTACTATTTCAGCAAAAACACATACAACCCCACGGCAGCCGCCACATCCTTCAGGCCCCCCTCTACCTTCACACCGGGGTCTTACCTGATGAGTCAAAGGATATTGGCCTATGAACAGATCGTCCTACAGGAAACTATGGAACTACTGGAAGAGCGACACTACATAAGACACAATATCAGTAAGGATGAAAAATTGGCACTACAGACATTACGCAATAACAAAGCCATTGTCATCAAAGCGGCCGATAAGGGCGGTGCCGTAGTTGTACAGAATACAACGGATTATGTGGATGAAATTGAACAGCAGTTGGGAGTTCAAGAGAGCTATCTCCCCACACCGAGGGACCCTACCGCAGAGATCAAGTCTCTCATAGAAAATCTAACAATGGACGGACTGAGAGAGGGTTTCTGGAGTCAACCTGAGAATGACTTTTTGAACAAAAAGACCCCAGGATTCCAACCATATACACCCTTCCCAAGGTGCACAAACGCTAGAAAAACCGCCAGGAGACCGATCGTGTCTGGGGTGTGGGTCAGTTCTAGAACCACTTAACCAATTCATCGATCATTTCTTACAACCTTGGGTCCTAGAGACGAAGTCATATGTAAGGGACACGATGCATATCATCCAATTACTGGAAGACCAACCATTCGATATCGAAACACAATTACTTGTGACTCTTGACGTTTCCTCTCTCTGTACATCCATCCCCCAGGCCAAGGCTTTACACGTGGTGAGACTCACTCTGGACAAACTCCCAAGACCACACTGGATACCAACTGACTTCCTGATTGCCATGCTGGAAATCGCGATGAGGAAGAACTACTTCGTTTTCAGAAACCAGTTTTATTTCCAATGCAAGGGTGTTGCGATGGGAGCTACTTATGCACCTAGCCTGGCCAACATCTTCATTGATGACTATGAAGAAGAATATTTGTACAGCCATGACAACCCTTACATTGAGTCCATTGCGGTGTGGAAACGCTACATAGACGACGTCATAATGGTTTGGTCTGGCACCGAAGATGACCTCAAGAAGTTTAGGGACTGGCTGAACAACAGAACAAGTGACATCCAGTTCACTATGGCCTACAATAATGAAGCCATTGACTTCCTTGATCTCACATTCCGAGTAGATGATGGCCTCCTTTACTGTGATCTATATCGCAAGCCTACAGAAAGAAACACACTCCTAAGTATGAATCGCATCACCCACGGAGCCTGAGGGACAACTTACCTTTTGGTCAATTCCTCAGGCTCAGGAGGAACTGCACACGAAGAGTGGATTTCTTTAAAGAAACCGATACCCTCACGACTCGCTTAAGAGAAAGAGGCTACCCTAAAGGACTACTCAAACGGGCCCGAAAACGAACTTGGTATTGCCCACGAGACGAGTTACTACAAGTGAAACAGAAACAGACAAAGACCGAAAACATTGTTTGTGTGACCACATTCAATTCCAAAAGCAATGACATCAAAAAGATTGTCAACAAGTATTGGAATTTGGTTGCAAGTGAACTGAACACCACAGAAAACCCAGTGTTCGCGCTTAAGCGAGGCAGGAACATCAAGGACAATGTAGTCAAAGCCTACCTTGAGCCGGAAAAACAACCTGACTTGAGGAGCCAACTGGGTCTACCACCAATAACTGGACACCACAAATGTGGGCAATGCAAAGCGTGCCCTTTGACCATTGAAGGAACTACCTTTACACATAGCAATCGAACACACAAGTTACCAATATTTCACCAACTGCAATAGTACCAAAGTGGTCTATACCATCCGTTGTCCGTGTAACTTACTTTATGTAGGACAGACCACACAGAAGGTAAAGACAAGAATACTGCAACACATGAGCAGAGTCAGGTGCAAAGTACAGGGAGCCCCTCTGGTTGAGCACTTTACAACTCACAATCACCCCCCCGAAAGCATCCGTTGGTGTGTGATTGAGAAAATCTGCCCCCATCCGAGGGGTGGGTCTGTGGCTGCGACCCTGAATTACAAGGAGTGTAGATGGATCCACTCCTTAAACTCGGTGGCAGAGGGTCTCAACGAGCTTGAGGAGACCACAAAACAAATGGGCCAATTGTAGCGCAATTTGCCCACAATGACTGTATCATGATTACCTGTGGCGATCTATACCGCAATAAAAATGGTCCTTTTTTTGAAACCTTGGTTTTACCAGAATTAGCTGTGTTGTTCAGGTTGACTTAGTGATGCCATCTCACACATAGTGCTTTTCAGCTCAGGGTATTTGCGAGGATTATGACATATGGGCAAGGCCGCTGGAGGGAGATCTAACCTCGATAACATTTTGGATCTCTGTTCCCTCTGTGTGTTTGTGATCTCCCAACTTGGCCTCTTACCCAGTTCTCCCCCACCAGTCTTGTCGATCTCATTGGGGACTATATGACTCTTTATACTCCAAGTTTGTGTTTTCTCTGCTGTAATAATATCCTGCCTCTGCGAGGAGGAGTGGGGTGTCTGAATGGACCTTGGATGGATCCTTTGGTTAATCATAGATTATGTATGTATGTTTGAGTGACCAATCCGACCTTCGGTCCCCCTTGCTGTAATTGTCCCTCATTGTAGGTGGGTGGAGGGTTCCGACAGTACCTGGGCCGCGGTCGGTGGCTGACCTTGTGTATTCCCTTTCTCTAGGCCCCCCCCCACATAACACCAGCTCCTGTATTGGAAAGGATAGCTAAATTCGCCTCTATTTTGGTTAATCTGCAGAGTTCCGGTTGGAAGAGCAGTGAGATAACCTGCTTCATTCTTTGGCATAGTTTATCGCTACAAGTCAGTGAATCAGGTCTAGCTGCGGGTTCCAATCCCACAGTTTTATTGGATTTGGTTGTCTTGATACTCCTGGTGTACTTTGATCCTCCCCTTTTTCTCTTTACTGGGGGTTCTGCTAAGGGTCTACCGTCCGCTCCGTATAAACTTGAATAGACGCGACAGGATCTTGAGGGTAGACTGCCTCCCGAGGTCACAATAGCGGGGTTTGTCAAATCTACTGCCTTAGGCATCCCACTAGGATCTAGAGCAGGTCCTACCTCTTCTAGTGAAAGGCGGCGTTCGGTGAGTTCAATCTCCTAAGATAGTACGTCCGCTGCGCTCGTCAAGAACGAGTCCAGGGTATTGATGATTTCTCCCCCTTGATCTGCTGCTTTGGTCTTGTGTTTTCCCAGTCTTAGCATGGAGAAATCCCAGGTACGAAGATCGAAGAGTTAGAGGGGTGGCCCGGGCAGGGCCTCCTCTGATGAAATGATGGCGCTCCGGCACCTTGTCACACACAGCAGGGGTAGCTGGGGAGGGTAGTCTGCTCCCATGTCGTACCAGTTCCAGGCAGCAGGAGGTGCAAACAAAGCGAGGGTCCCGCGCTGCAGGCCTCCTCTGATGGAATTATGGCGCTCCAGTGCCTTGTCACGCACAGCAGGGGTTGCTGGGGAGGGTAGTCTCCTCCTGTGTCGCACCAGTTCCCAGGCAGCAAGGAGCAGCAAACAAAGTGAGGGTCCCTCGCTGCGGGCCTCCTCTGATGAAATTATGTCACTCCAGCACCTCGTCATGCATTGCAGGGGTTGCTAGGGAGGGTAGTCTCCTCCTGTGTCGCACCAGTCCCCAGGCAGGTGGGAGCGGCAAACAAAGCGAGGCCCTAACACTTTGCTCACTAACATAACTTGTTATGTGATAGCTTGAACCATTCAAAGTAATGGTTTGGTTGGTTATCCATCTCCTAGAGTGTATATATTGCTCAAAGCAGTGCCAACACTGTAGTACTCTTCATGCATGCACCTAATGTAGACTCCTGAGGAGCAGTGAACATTTGTGTTAAAATTTCTGAATGATCTCTAAATATTCCTGAAACTAAACTGATCTAAATATATAGTGTTCCTTTCTTCCCAATGCAGTCTTCAGCCTCTCGTTAACCTGTCAGGGCTCTAATGCCAGGTGTTTTGCCACCCCTACAGACCTCACCTCAGTCATCTTTGTATGTCTGTGCCCCTAAGGGCAGAGAGGTGTTGGTACTGATGCAGCGGAAAACGTTGGGTAAGCATAATCATCACACTTAACCAAATTAATAACCGACTTGTCTTTTCTCTTATAAAACTAAATTTGGCCCATACCTATAACTGGTCTTCCGAATCTTTTGAGAGTTGTCAGGGACTGACAACTGTTAAGACGGATGATACAAACCAACCATACTTCACAATGTATTTATCTCATTAATCATGGTCATCAATAATGACAGACTCAGTTTACTATTTCACTTAGCTTTATCTAATTCTTGAAAGCATGTAAATGGTCATACAGTGACACAATATCAAATCATAGATCATCACACAAGGAAAGCAATTCAAAAACATCCCATTTAAACGAGCATGAGAGAGTGTATAGGAAGAGAGACAAAAGAGCATTGTAACAAGATCAATGCAATTACAGATTAACATACGAACCTAAGAAAACTGTAGCACAGCGTGCTAATAGTCTGAAGAACTATCCCTCCGGCCGTAAGGGAAACCTGGGGCAACCTCACAAAGATTTGAGGAGCAAAGTTAAAGAGTCAGGATCAGTCAACAGCAATTAAAGAAGAGCTTAAGGAAACAGCTCTCTCCTCATGAGTAACAGCTCAGCTACGCCTGCCACCACCATCCAGCCTACTGAGTATAATCTAACACTAATAGTTATACCCTAAATGTTAAAGTCCATCCCTAATTTAGTAGCAAAGTCCAAGAAATTCAGAGTTCTCATTGGTTCAGGAGCATAGGGTGTTCAGTCACACCACTTTCATCGCACCTCACTCTCAAGAGTTCTTTGTTTAGAGCCATGCGGTCATTATAATCCTTCAGCAGAGGAAATCACAATATTCTTCTTCCTAGGCTCGCGCACATCTTCAAATCAATTGCAACATTTACTAGAACAGTTATCCACAAAACTAAACATTTCCCCGGACAGTTGGAAGTTCCGCGCGATACTCCAACCACGTAGCCGTCGACAAGAAAAGAACACAATAATCATAATGATGGACAAATACATTTCTCTGCAGCAACCTATGTTTAAAAAGCAAATTAATCCTAACAGTGGTTTGAGGCCTTCTCTGCAAAGCGTGCAGTTTCTCTAGGAAAAATGAACAAATTCAGTTATTCATTCACATTAAAAGCTCCATTTCATTTATTCATTTCAATCTTCATATTATTCTAATATAAACGCAAATATTTTCAATGATTATTCTATGTAATTAATGTCACTCGTAAAAACTCTTTTGTCAACGCTTTAGATTCACGTTGCACATGAAAACCAAAACCTCTTTAACATTATGTCTCTGCTGTTTCTCATGCAGAAATCATTTGCGGCCTATAGGAGACATTGGTCATTTTCCTGCACATTTCTCGATTCTTTTCCCAAGTACCCCATGTTAATATTTTCTCTGTTAATCTCACAACTTTTGTTAATGATTTCACACTATAGGAGGTTTTATCCAAGCAGGTTTTATTTACGAAAATCCTGCTCTATCAATCCCCTTTGATGGCTACTTAAGCCATCATAAATCCAAAAATCTGATTACAATCTGATTCGACTACAGCTTAGTCGTCTTCATCTGTTTCAACCGAACCCCATCTATAACTTTCATTACCTCATAATAATTTCTCTTCCTGTCTTCCATGTCTATTTCTTCTCTCTTTCTCTTCTTGGCTCTTCGTTTTGTCTCTACTGTTTTACCCTTACATTTGCAGCATTTATATATCAGAAATAGCATTAGTATTCCAGTAGTAGTAGCAATAATAGATGTTAGTATTCTCCCTAACAAGCTATTACCAAATGTTAAAAACCAGTCTCCTATTGAGGAAAAACCCTTACCAAGTTTCTCCCAAGCACCATCAACCTTCAGTTCAGTTAAATCGTCCCGTAAATGCGTAATATTGGTAATATATCCCTCTAGATTCTTACTTTTGTCCGGGATATATGTACAGCATTGTTGAATTTTCAACATGCTACAGACTCCGTCCTCTTTTGTCAATAATACATCAAGAGCAAGTCTATTTTGCAAAACCATAGACCTCATGGCCACCATTTCGGTATCAATCAGCAAAAACCCACCAGCAGTGTCTGTTGATAAACGATCAACCACTGTGGACAATTTTCTAATTTTATGCGAATTTAAAATTACCCCAACTGAAGGTATCAATGCTCCAAAAATATCTCCCACAATTTCCGCAGCACTAATTCCCCTTTTACTACGTGTTAGTCCACTCTTACTCTTTTCATTGGTTCCATTACTCTTATCCACATGATAAACCTTAGGGTAGACAATTCCCATATGACAACACTCATACCAACGTGCTCGTAACCTATAGTAGGCATTCTTACCACACACATAATAAATTCCAGGAAAAACAGGATCCGTACCACCTCTTAATCCCCAACCCCCTGTTATTAGGAAAGTATGATCACATTCACTAGAACCAGTGAAATTGTTATTATAGTCAGTTTTCTGTCTTAATAAGCAAAGCTTTCCCCTATAATGCCAATCCAAAGTCATTGCAGCAGATGTCTCACCTTTCTTGTAATCCCCCTCTCTATGAGCCCAAGGAGGTATATGACTCTTTTTCTCGGCAACTTTTCTCTTAAAAGTTTCTCTTCTATCTTCTACAACATTGATGAATTTCCTCACTTCGTAAACTACAGGTTAAGTTATTTCTATGGGCATATACAGTATCTATTGTCTTAGTTGTATGGAAAAACTCTCTTAAGTATTCAGCATTCCTTGCACTACTTACCATATTCATATTCTTTCTAATAGGAAGTTCGGAAAATACTAAATCTAAATTCGAATAGTAGTATTGCAGTTGACCTTTTTCATAGAATAAACTTGTTAGTACACTACACAAAATTCCATATGTTAAAGGAAGGTGGTGATAGGTCACGCCTTCTGACACAGAGGACGGTAATTGCATGCACACATAACAATCTCTCGCATCCATAGTATTGACATACTCGTGCAAGAGTTTAGTAAAAACATTCAACGAAAAATCATTAATAGAATTATCTTGATGTAAGTCATTCTCTGTTAATCTCTTAATGTTAATCTGTGGGTCTTCTTTAAGATGTTTTCCCACATTAATCATCGTATCCACTAAATCATTAGTAGTATTACTCTTAGTATGAAACATAAAATAAGGCACAACAGCTATTAATATTGACCAGACAAACATTAATAGTAAGACACATACAAAGCAAGCATTAATACACTTACGCCTAGTTGATCCCTGATTCTGATCCCCAGTCTTCTAAATCCTAGCCATTTTCAAAAACCTATAATCAGAAATTTAAAAACTTTCAAGCCTCAGGTATTCTCAGAACTTTCCAAGACAGACCAATCCCCTCTCTTTTTTTATTTTTCAAAAGTCCTCAGTCTTTATTCCAGTTTCTGCAATTTCAGAACAGTTTCCAATCTTCTGCACCCCAATTTTAAACACAATTTTAATTTAGGGTGGCTCAAAGCAATCTCTGCGACTTGGCTCAACAATTTCTTCACAACTTTCTGTTGGATCAACTGTTTCAACAACCAAATACGTCCATTCAGGTGCCTAATATTTCTTGTTCGGAACTCTTGCTCTTTTTGTTCTCCGGACTGTGTCTTCTTCAGGATCACTTTGTTCAGATATTTCAATTATTGTATTTGAAACACTCTCATTAAAGTATATTTCAGTCTTTTGACTCCTTTTGGCCATATATCTCCATTCCTTGCTCTTTTCTTTTCAACAATTTCAGTTTCATCCAATTCAGGACTTATTTCGATATTTCTTTTAGTTGATTCCCTTTTTTCTTCTTCACTGTTTTGTTCTGGAATCAATCTCTTCTCTGTGTCGACATTAGCAGTCTCACGAGACCCAGTAACTGGTGCCCACTCTACTCGATTCTCAGTCTGTTCAGAATCTCTTTGATCAGTTTCTTTTCTCTTTTCCCGATCATCTTCAACTGATTCTTTACTTTCAAGTGGACTTGGGACTCTTTGAGTGTGACTGGCATGAATCCAGTTCGGCAAGCCTCCACACTTCACTGCTGTCATCGTCACCAGTATGACTTGATATGGCCCATGCCAACGAGGTTACAGACACAACTTTCTCATGTGCTTCTTAACAAGAACCCACTCTCCAGGGCTCAAGTTGTATGCTTGTTCTTGCTGTGTTGTGGTTGGAACTTCTCCAACCTGATGAAACACAGAACGCACCACATCAGCCAATCCTTTTCAATAATCGAGCACTAAATCATCAGTTATATTCATGAGTTGATTTGCTAGAACAATTGGCTGTCTCATTGCTCTCCCCATGACAATCTCATGTGGGGACAATCCAGTTTTTCTATCAGAAATACTTCTCAGACTCATCAGGACTAATGGCAATGCATCTGGCCATTTCAGTGTAGTGGACGCACACACTTTTGCAAGTCTTGACTTAATTGTGCCATTCCCTTGCTCAACCACGCCTGATGCTTCTGGTCGATAGGCACAGTGTAATTTTTGTTCAATTTGTAATGCAGCACAAATCATCCGAATTATTTTATTATTAAAATGAGTCCCTCTATCTGATTTTAAAGAGACTGGAAATCCAAATCTTGGGATGATCTCTCTAAGTAGCAATTTAGCAACAGTTAGGCTATCATTGCGTATTGTTGGGTAAGCCTCCACCCAACGTGAAAACAAACAGACAATCACCAGTACATATTTTAGTCCATCACATGGTGGTAGTTCTATGAAATCAGCTTGCAATCATGTAAATGGACCAGCTGCTTTTCCAATTGGTCCCTACTAACAACCGTTTTTCTCCCTGCATTTTGCTGCTGACAAGTCACACACCTCTGGCAAAGACTTTCTGCAGTGGCTCTAAATTTAGGGTTAAACCATGACTGTTTAAACAACCTAATCATAGCATCTCTACCTATGTGTGTAGGACCATGATAAAACCTCGCCATTTAGGATAACAAACTATCTGGAATTATTGGTCTTACATTAGTATAGATCCACACTTCGTCTTCTTCCCTACGTGAACAACCTTCCTTGAGCCAGTTTTCCTTTTCCTCAACACTTGCTTCTTCTTGTAACTGCCTAATTTCTTCCCAAGTCTCAACCGATGAGAACATCAGATTGCACACTTTTTCATCAGTTTTCTGTATCTTTTTGTTGATCGAAATTGAATTTAGCGCACAATAACGCACATCAGCATACCTATTTCCGACTGTGATATAATCACTGCCAGATTTGTGTGCTGAACATTTCACAACCCTAATTTCTTTGGGCAATTGTAGTGTCAACAACAGGTCTCTTAAATATTCTCCTTTTCGAATTGGTGAGCCTGATGAGGTCAAGAAGCCACGTTGGGACCACAATTGTCCAAAATCATGGACCCTCCGAAACCATACTGACTATCAGTAAATATGGTTATCCTCAAACTCTTCCCAAAGCAACACGCTCTTCTCAATGCCACAAATTCCGATATTTGTGCAGATTTTACTCCCTTTAAGCATGAAGCTTCAATGACATTAGCCACTGTACAGACTGCATAGGAAGATCCCAAAGTACCCATTTCATCTCTCAAGCAAGATCCATCCACAAACATCACACAATCTGATTCAGGTAATGGAGTATCTTTTATGTCAGGCCTTGGCTTTGTACACAACTCAGTCACATCCAGACAATCATGATCCGCTTCATCCATCACCACTTCACAATTCGGATTGGGCAACAAGAAAGCTGGATTCAAATTCGTGCATCTTGTCACAGTCACATTCTCAGCTCCCAGTATCACTCGTTCATATTTTGTCAACCGAATACTTGTAAGATGCTGTGTTCGAATTTGTGTCAACAAAATCTCAACAGAATGTGGTACATAAACCCTCAATAGAGGTCCCATTACAATTGCTTCACTCTGTTCCAAGCTCACACAAGTAACAGCAATTGCTTTCAAACAACCTGGTAAAGCTGCAGCCACAGAATCAAAAACGATGGATTTAGGCCCAGATCTCTGTACTGGGGTGAATGTATGACATTGTTCTGCATTCTGTCCATCAACTGTTGTTTTTGCACAGAATCAAGTGTGGCAGAAAAATATGCCACTGGACGACATGCTGTTCCATGCATATGCATTAGAACTGAAAGTGCACACCCGTCTCTTTCACAACAGAACAATGCAAAGTCCTTGTTGAAATCTGGCATTCCCAATGCTGGTGCTCGACAAAGGCTGTCCCGCAACTCAATGAATACCTTCATACACTCCTCATTCAATTGAATCGGATCTGACACATCTTTGTGAGTCAATCTTTGCAATGGCTTGGCTGTCAATGAGAACCCATTGATCCACTGTCTACAGTATCCAACCATACCCAAAAACATCCGAATCTCTTTCTGTGTCTCGAGTGGTTTTATTTGCAAAATCGCCATTATTTGATCCTGTGACACTTTCCTGACTCCTTTTTCAATTTTGTGCCCCAAATAAAGAATTTCTTTCTGGCAAAATGTTTATTCCACTGGTGACACCTTATGCCCACCTACTGCCAAATGATTCAGTACAGCAATAGTATCTGTCACACAAGCCTCTCTCGTCTTTGATGCAACAAGCAGATCATCGATATACTGCAATAAAACTGAGTCGTTGGACATTACCAGTGACTCTAAGCACCTCTTCAAAATCTGATTGAAGATTGAGGGGCTCTCGGTATACCCTTGAGGAACTCGGCACCATGCCAAACCATGGTCTCCGAACCGGAACGCAAACAAATATTAACTATCCGGACGCAAAGGTATCAGGGAAAAACGCTTGACACAAATGAACCATTCCGCATCACATGGAATTTGATAAAGAATCACAGCTGGATTTGGCACTATTGGACAACAAGGTATTACTATCTGATTGATCCTCCTCAAATCTTGAACAGTCCTATGTTTATCACTTGGTTTCTTAATTCTCATTGTAGGCGAATTACAAGGACTGCTTAATATTTCTTTTAGAATACCTTGTTCAATCATCATTTCAATCACAGGCGTTACACCTGCAATTGTCCCAATACTCATTTTGTAAGGTAGAGTTTTTGGAAATTCTGCACCTTGTTCGGCTGAAATTTGAATAGGATCGACTCCTTTCATTAATCCAGTGTCTTTAGCTGAAAAATCCCACACATCAGCCAGCACAGTGTCTCTCAATTCAACAGGCAAATGCTTTGCTGTAAATAAAGGATACAAATCATTCACTTCTGTCCCTTGCCTTGCCATCTTAAAGACAATGTCCTCATCCTTGGTATGAAATGCTATTCCATCTGGTGTACAATAGATTTTTCACAACAAGTCTCTACCTAAAAGGTTAACTGGACTTGTGTCACACACCACAAAACAATGCAAATCTCGAAAATCTCCAATCTGTATCTTCATTGGTTTTGTCACTGGAGTTTTAATCAATTGATTTGAAACGCCTACAACTTGGATAGTATCTCCCGAGAGGGGTAGGTTAGGTATTTCCACAGTTCTCACAGTGGAACGGGTAGCACCAATGTCTACAAGGAATGTAATCACATTACCTTCTACTTCACCATCCACAAAAAGGACCACACTGAGCTACCTCTAGGGATGTGCCAAGCACTCACTCCTCCTCCTCCCTCAGACACCGACATTGAGATGTATCTGAATCACTCCTTTGGCACTGCAACCAATATTGTGAAACCACTTGTACATTTGGATTTACTGATTCATCTGTATGAAAACCCATATTCACATTGTATCTCTGTATTTGACCATTCACATTCTGATTTGGCATAGGAGCTTGAGGTATCTGTGAACCTTGTCCTCTCCCATCTAGTACTTAAGAACTCTGATTTTGCATCTGATTCACCTGAGTCATATAATTTTCACCTGTATGTGTCAACAGACGCTTACACTCGTGTCTCCAATGTCCCAACTTACCACAAGCATGACACAGATATTTCTTTTTCAAATCCTCTTTGTTACCTCTACCCTTTCCACCACCCTTCGTAGCAGTAGTAGTATTCTGAGCATCTTGGACATTCTTACCCTTTTCCTGAAAACCTGTCTGAGGAAAATCTACAAAACCACCTTTCTGTGCTGCTTTCATCTGAGCCCACATTAATTTCTCTTTCAACTTTTTGTTTCTTGTTTCAATGTCATCCCTACAATATTTCGCATAACGCAGTATTTCATCAATCGTCTTACTCTGCCAACAAATTAAATGCTGTTGAATCGTCATACTAATCTCTGGTTTCAATCCAAATACAAACCTTTATACAAAATGACCCATATCTTTGTCAGTGATATTCTCAATGCCACTATACTGTTTAAACACTTGAAGAAGCCTTTTATAATATGCATGCACTGTTTCTTTCTTTTCTTGAGTAGTTCTATCTGTTTTGACCCAGTCTGTCTCTTTTGGTGAAATCTTCCCCTTCAGATAAGTAATGACCTATTTATATTTTTCATCACTTCATCAGATTGTGCTACAGTTTTTGCATCTCTTGGATATTCTTCTTTCGGCCAATCTACAACAATTTTACACTCAACCCACAAATTAGCTAGAACTACAATATCAAGCAAACCATTTAAGTCCTTCCATAAGACCTTTGAAACTTTCACAAACCTCTCTACCTGCTTGTACCACTCCACTGGTTTTTCTCTCAATCTGGGAAATTCATTTGTAAATGACAATATATCCTGTCTCGACCATGGGACATGAACATACCCACCTCCTGGTACTTCACTCATGGGATATATCACTTCAGTCACTTCTGCACCTGTTTCTCTCACTGGAAACATTGGTAAAGCCCCTGTATTCACAACAGTTTCTTCCTTCTTTTTAGCCCATCTGCCTTTCCAACGATCCAACTCACCCCATCGTCTCAATGTGCTAAATAACTCCTTAATTTGCAATCGTTTCCCTGAAGCATTCAAACTCTCCAGATCCTTTTCACTGAAATCCAATCTGTATGTTTTTTGTAAAGCCTTCGACTTTTCTATATCCACACCATATGTCTGTGCAACTTCAGCAAACTTCTCATGTAGATTTCTCGCTCTCATCGTAATATTCTTACACAAAAATAACAACTCCTCTTCTTGATACCTACTCAACCTCTCTGGACTAATTGTACCTATTATCATTTCTTCCAAATCCGCTTTCAATTTACTTGCATCCATACTCTTGTCAACTTTATTAGTTGTCATTCCTCTAATCCACTCATCCAATTCCTCTGGCGAAAGCCCTCATGACCCCCCTGATGTAGGTGTCACTCCCTTCGTATTCTGTAACAATCTCCTTAGATCAATTTGTACACCACGTTTTGGAGTTTCCACTGACCTTTCTAAAATGTCAATCAATGACTGATTCACTCGCATCATTGCTAGTCCAGTCATTCGCTACAGGAATAAAAGCCTCATCTAGAACTGTAGGACCTGTTAGAGCATGTACTTGTGAAATACTCTGTCTATCACTATATAATGGAACTATAGGACCAATAGTCACTGGAACTGACAAAGCATCTGCATTCAAATTCAGCTGATTATTTCTTTTGTTAAGTCCCCTTCGCCTGAGTCACTACACTAGAATTATTCCCTTGAAGTACTTCTATCTGAATCAATGGAGCACTTGGTGAAGGTCTCTCTTGTTCTTCTGATACGGTGGCAGTCTGTTCAACAATAATTCATCCAATAACTCATCATCTACCTCATTTGGATCTGATTCTGGTTCTGAAATATTCTTCTTCTCTTTACACTTTCCTCCCTCTTGATTCTCTACTAAAACGACTGGATACATTCCTTCACCCATTGCCACTACATCTCTTCTCCATTTCTTCATCTGTGCATCCCATTTTGTCTCTGAGTACCTACTCACAGTGTTTCTGTATCTATTCTCAGTCCTGTCTCTATCTCTTTTGTATGCCTCATGTTCCCATTCTTCAAGCGCTTCATACTGCATAGGTCTAGGACTTGGTCTCAACTCATTCATCTTTTATCTAAGATTCTCTAAAATCCTGGTGTTAAAACTACCATACTCTGGAAACGCCAAATTACCATCTCTTTCTGTATACGTCACCCAATTTTTCAACCATGTACACGTATGGTAACCCCTTTCCAATGACATAAAAGAAGCAGTCATACCCTCATCAGCTAAAGGGATTCCCTCTCTAATGGGTATAGGTTCATCCTTCCTAAACAAAGTTTTCAACAATTTTAACAACTTCATATTCGTCTCAATCGCTAAAACCCCTATTCAAGAACTCCTTCCGTACTTCTAACAAATCTGATTCGTTCACACTGACCAATACCAGCGCGACTCACACCAACCAACCAATAGCAGCACAACACTCTTGTGACGATTCACAGTAGCTAACCAATGTCAGCACTGCTCACTGCGACGTCAGTATAACTCCTGCGACTGATCCTCCCTTTACAAAATTATCGGCAACAACAGAAAATAACTTTTTAGACAAAAAGGATTAGAACACATAAAACAGTTCAGCTTGTCTGCTCCACTAAAAGAATGATAGATACAATCCCTCTAAGAATTCTTCTACTACTAGTAAAATCTAGACCAGCGCGATTCTACTCACAATCACGTGAAAACTTTCGGAACTTCTACAGATGCGCTTTCTAAAGGTACCCAAATAATTCTCCACTATACAAACTTCAAAGTTCCCTGTGCAATACCGACAATACGACCATTGCTCAGCACTCCATCAACAGCAGACAACGCAATTCTACTTAGTGTATGCCACACTAAGACACACCATTGGGCTTATCCCGGGATCTTAGGCCTACTTTGGACCTGCTAACTCAATTCCTTAAGGTCAAACCGCGGACCACAACATGTAACAAAGGTACGTAAACAATATTAATAACAAATAATGATTTCCGTCTTAAATCAATTGCCAGTATAATCAATCTAGACAAACCATCCTAGCTCTGCTACAAAAAACTGATGCAGCGGAAAACGTGGGGTAAACATAACCATCACAAGTAACCATTTTAATAACCAACTTGTCTTTTCTCTTATAAAACTAAATTTGGCCCATACCTATAACTGGTCCTCCGACGAATCTTTTGAGAGTTGTCAGAGACTGACAACTGTTAAGACCGATGATACCCCCCCCTTATGAAGACCTACAACAAAGGGAATATCCTACAAACCAACTATACTTAACAATGTATTTATCTCATTAATCATAGTCATCAATAATGACAGACTCAGTTTACTATTTCACTTAGCTTTATCTAATTCTTTGAAAGCATGTAAACGGTCATACAGTGACACAATATCAAATCATAGATCTTCACACAAGGAAAGCAATTCACAATAACATCCCATTTAGATGAGCATGAGAGAGTGGATAAGAAGAGAGACAAAAGAGCATTGTAACAAGATCAATGGAATTACAGATTAACATACAAACCTAAGAAAACTGTAGCACAGCGTGCTAATAGTCTGAAGAGCTATCCCTCCGGCCTATAAAGGAAACTTGGGGCAACCTCACAAAGATATGAGGAGCAAAGTTAAAGAGTCAGGATCAGTCAACAGCAACCAAAGAAGAGCTTAAGGAAACAGCTCTCCTCACGAGTAGCAGCTCAGCTACGTAGAATCTAACACTAATAGTTGTACCCTAAATGTTAAAGTCCATCCCAAATTTAGTAGCAAAGTCCAAGAAATTCAGAGTTCTCATTGGTTCAGGAGCATAGGGTGTTCAGTCACACCACTTCCGTCGCACCTCACTCTAAAGAAGTTCTTTGTTTAGAGCCATGCGGTCATCATCGTCCTTCAGCAGAGGAAATCACGATATTCTTCATCCTAGGCTCGCGCACATCTTCAAATAAATTGCAACATTTACTAGAACAGTTATCCACAAAACTAAACATTTCCCCGGACAGTAGGAAGTTCCGCGCGATACTCCAACCACGTACCCGTCGACAAGAAAAGAACACAATAATCATAATGAAGGACAAATACATTTCTCTGCAGCAGCCTACGTTTAAAAAGCGAATTAATCCTAACAGTGGTTTGAGGCCGTCTCTGCAAAGCGTGCAGTTTCTCTAGGAAAAATAAACAAATTCAGCTATTTGTTCACATTAAAAGCTCCATTTCATTCATTCATTTTAATCTTGCAAATATTTTCAACGATTATTCTATGTAATTAATGTCACTCATATAAAACTATTTTTGTCAATGCGTTACATTCACGTTGCACATGAAAACCAAAACCTCTTTAACATTTTTTTTTTGTAAACAAACTTTATTAGGCATTTACGATACATATACCAGTACAGTATAAACTTTGGAATGAGCATGTGAACCAATGCGGATCCTCTGTTAACAGACATGTAGCTTTTCACTACTGTGTAGATCATCATAGTTAGTCAATAGTTCTCCAGGAGGTTCATTTACAACCACGTTCACGTCTCACATTGATAAGTAGTGCAATTAACAAAAAACTATCCCCCCTCCCTCAGCCAATTGGCAACCCCACCCGCTCTACCCTCCCCCCTCCCCCCAGGCGTGCCATGGATTACTATGCTCTCGTAACCTTCCTAGGACCACTCTCTTGTAATCTCCGCCCCCGTTATCGTAGTGTCCGTGGTGTCCAGTCAATTGCAGGTAAAGGAGCACTCCACCATGTCCTCTCTCTGCTCCCATGCATTCACCCAATGCAGTTTATAAACCGTCTGCCTGTGGGGCATCCCTATTACTCTTATCTGCAATGTCATTTAGCTGCTTAAGGTGTAGCGTCAAAGCTTCCCAAGCCCTGGCTGCGTCCAGCGTCTTCTCACTCCCATTGCGCCTAGCATCCCTTAGCCGTGCCGTTCCCTCTCAACCTGCCCAGCGCTCATACTCCCTTGTCCATCTGCCTATGCTAGGACCTCCCCATGCCTTCTAATGACTCGTGATATCCTGCTTTGCTAGCATCAGTCCCAGGTCCTGAAACTTACTAGTGACTTTGTTTTTGGCAGTGTATGGGAATCTGTGGAGTAAGCAGTGCCCTGGATTCAAGTGCACCTCCTTTTTAGTAATTTCGGTTAACAGCTCCGTCACCTCTCTCCAGAAATGTCCTATCTCTGGGCAATTCCAAAACATGTGAAGGAACTCTGCGCCTATTTCTCCACATCTGGGGCAAGCCGTCGCCGTTAACAATATTAAAATACTTGTTGAGGCGCCCTGGGGTGAGGTACGCTCAATGGCAGACATCAAAATTTACCAGCTGGAACCTAGCATTCCTGTAGACCTTACTAACCCTCGCCGTGAGCTCCACCCACGCTTTGTCCTCTATGGGCGCCCCTAAATCCTCCTCCCACTTCTGTTGCAGCCCCTGAAGCGGTAGGAGCGTCGCCCTGCTCAGCCTTCTATATAAACAGGTAACCGCTTTAAATGCTTTAAATGTCCCCGCTGCCGACACCACTTATCGACACCCTTCATTTAAAGGAGGTTCAGTCAGTCCGCTCCCCCAGTGTTGACGGATTGCGGCTTTCAGGGCCACATAAAGCAAGAAGTCGCCCCCAGGTATCTCGTTTTTCTCACTAAACATATCAAATGGTAATAACATGCCATCCTCGTATAGCTGCCCCATAGTGAGTACTCCAGCCTCCTCCCACAACTCTAGCCTCCTCCAATCTGCCCCATACGGTAGTGCCATGCAATACTTCAGAGGTATCTCCGGCGCATATGGGTGTCTCATTTTGGCCCTCTGTAAGCTGCGAACCCAACACTTATGGGCCACCCGCAGTTCCGCCGACATACCCCTTTCTGGCACAGGTAGTCGCAACACTATTCTAGTCAGGAGATCTGGTGCTGGGCACCCATCCCCCTTCTGCACTGTACCCCGAAGCTGGCTAGCCACCCACTTCGTCAGCCATTGCAGTTGAGCTGCAATATAATAATATTCAAAATCCGGCACCGTTATTCCCCCTTCTGCTTTGGGCCTCATCAAGGTCTTTAAGGCCACTCTCCTCCGCCCAGTCCCCCACAGGAACTCCTTCACCAACGCCCGGAGGTGCTAAAAACGTCTCCGCAGGGATCCACACCGGCAACACCCCAAACACATATAAGAGCCTATGGAGAGTCACCATCTTTAGCTGGGAAGCTCTGCCCACTAACGACAAGGGGAGTGTGCCCCAAAAATCAAAACTGGCTTTTGTCCCCCGTATGATCTTTTCCACATTTCCCTCTAAGAGATCTGCCCTGTCATGGTATATTCGCTCCCCAAGATACAGGATACATCTCCCCTCCCATTCAATTCCCTCCACCGTTTGCGGTTTCTCCCGTCCCTGCGTGATAGCAAATAGACAGGACTTATTCCAGTTCACCTTGAGGCCTGCCACTCTCTCCAAGGCCAACAGCAGGCCTTTGGCTCCCTCAAGGTCCGCTCCCGTGTTGCTGAGAAACAAAATCAGATCATCTGCATACAGGGCTATGTGGTGGACGTGCCCCTCTACATTTAGCCTGCGGTACCAATTTCCAGTCCTAGCTTTGGCTGCTAGCGGATCCATAGCCACCACAAACAATAAGGGCGATAGTGGGCACCCCTGTCTCGTCCCTCTTTCCACCTCATATCTGTCTGATATAAGCTTTCCTGTCCGGACCCGAGCTGTGGAGTCTCTATACAACAGGGCAGTCTATGCTACAAACTCCTGTCCTAACCCAAAGGCTCGCATCACGCTAAATAAATATTGCCACTCAAGACTATCGAAAGCCTTTTTGATGTTGATTGTTAGGATAGTAGCCTCCTCTTTACAATAAGAGTTCGCTCCCATCACTCGTAGCAGCCTTCGTACATTCATTGCTGGATTGCGTGTCGGTATGAAGCCAGCTTGGTCCCAGTGTATGAGACCCGTCATATGTGGTAATAGTCGAGTGGCCAGTATCATACTCAGGATTTTATAATCAAGATTGAGCATCGACAGAGGTCGATATGCCGTCTTATCCCATGTCTGCTTCCCTGGCTTTAATAAGGGAACGATCAGCGCCTCCCTAGTGGTTCCCGGAGATTTCCTCTCCTCTTTTGCCTGATTATATAAGGCTACCAATCGGGGTCCCAGCAGGTCTATGTATGTCGCATAGAATTCTATGGGGAACCCGTCCGTACCCGGCGTCTTGTTCCTGGCCATGGCCTTAACAGCGCTTCTAACCTCGCTAAGCTCTATCTCCCTCCCCAAGACCTCTGCTTCTTCTTCACCTAGTGTTGATAATTCCGCGGTTGTGGGGGATGCTTTACTCCTATAAAGAGCAGTATATTAGTCACAGAAATGCTGGTTAATATACTGCTGGCGGTGCCATACTTCTCCTTGGTTCCCTCTCATTTCTAGGATAACGGATCCCCTCTTAGCTGGATTGGCCAACCAAACCAGTAGAGCCCCAGGTTTGTCTCTCTCGGAATGCGCCCTTGCCATATAATTCTTATAATCAAAACAGCGCAACCTTTCCACATGTCCCGCCACCTCCTCTCTGGCCTCCAGGAGCCCCCTCTGTGCTGCTACATTCTCTGGTCTGTCGCGTTCAATGCAACGTAACCTTTGCTCTGCTTGTAGTGTGTCCTGCAAGAGAGTTCTCCTTACCCCCACCGCTGCCGCGATGCATCTACCCCTGAGCACCACTTTAAACGCTTCCCACTCCGTCGTGAGTGTCGAGGCCGTCCCTGCGTAGTCTGCAAAGGTTTGTTCAATACCTGTGTGGATCTCAGTTGGTACACCTGATCTTCCAAATTCTCCGCCCTAAGACGCCAAGTGGGAATCCTCTCTCTAGCCCTGGACCAGCTAAGACAGACCAGCAAGGGATTATGGTACGTGCCAAATACTCGCTGTTCCGTGCACACCCATGCACATCAGGCGTGCACAAAACGGCGTCCAATCGGACATGCAGTTCATGCATGGGAGAGAAGAAAGAATAGTCCCGTTCTCCTGGGTGCTGTGCTCTCCAAGAATCTACCAATCCCCATTGTTGTTGCCAGTCACTGTGCGCCCTCTATAAGCAGGGGAGTCATGGAGCGGGGATGCGATCGGTCATGCCCCACATCCCCAACACTATTGTAATCCCTTCCCAGGAGCACCGACCCCGTCAGTACCTGCGCCAGCGATCTTGAAAGGTCCGCTAAGAATGAAGCCGGATCTATATTCGGGGAGTATATACTCCCGATCGTGACCTCTCTCCCGTCTAATTTGCCCAGCACCACTGCATACCTCCCTTCTGGATCAATAAATTCTCTGGTACGTTGTAAGGGGACCCCAGCTCGCACCCAGACCAACACCCCTCTGGCAAAAGCCGAATAACTCGTGTAAAATAATTGCCCTCGCCAGCGACATTTCAAAGCAGCCCCCTCTCTTGCATTGATATGGGTCTCTTGTACTAATGCAATCTGTGCCCCTCTACGCACTAGGAGCGCATGTACCTTATGCATCTATGTTGGATCCCATGGGAAAAGCATTGAGCCAAATGTATCAAAACCTTTTCTCCAGACATGCCTGGTCCCCAGTGAACAGTCCGAAAACAAGTAAACTACCCAACTCCCCTTTCCCAGGACAGGTAGAAGTGACCCCCCTGCCATCCAAACTTTGCAACAATAATGTGTATATGGGTGTAGTGGCTGTCGCCCAACCCCGGAACCCCCTCCACCCGGACCCCCTCCAAACAAAAGCTATTGGTTCCCCCCAGCTCCTCAGCCCTTGTGTCCACAACATTGTTCATTGAAACCTCCCCCCCCCTCTATATAGCCCCGTGTGAAGATTCCTAGGAAAGGATATAGTTCGCCAACAGTTATAGTCTCTGAGCCCTGGATCAACAAAGTCATCCCAACTCATCTGCAGTGTGAGGTGTCACAACAGGCAACTCCCTTTCCGACTCCTCCGCAGCACTCAGTATTGGAGAGCTCTCAAATCTACCATCCTCCCGATCACTCCTCGCTGATCTTGGACTGGATCCCGCTTGACTAAGCTCCACACCGCCCTGATGACCTTGCTCCGCTCGACTCGGGCCTCTGTCGGGGTTGGGGCTCTCAGCGGACTAGGTCTCGTTCCACCATCTCCTGCAATCGATTTTGGCGAGCTACCGCCCGATCTCCGTTCTGGTACAGTATCCAGCCAGTCCCAGGCCTCCTGTGGCGACTGAAAGAATAATGTGCCCTTGGCCAAAAACAGCATGGCATAGGGGAGCTGAAGTTGTCGGAGTTTCCTCTTTACTGCTAGGAACGTAGACCTTTGCCGCTGCACTTCCCTGGTAAAATCCGGAAATATCATCACCCTGCCGTTTCCGATTTGCAGGTCCGGCAGCTGCCTAGCCTTCTTGAGGATATGGTCCCTGTAATGGAGTAGGCGAGCAATAATTGGTCTTGGCGGTGCTCCGGGTTTGGGAGGCCTGGCTGGCACTCTATGCGCTCTTTCAATGGCGTAAAATAGAGACAGTCCTTCAGGCGCTACATCTTTCTGGATCCAGTCCTCCAAATACTGCACTATATCATCCCCTTCTTCCTTTTCGGGCACTCCAATTATACGCAAGTTATTGCGGCGAGATCTCCCTTCGCTGTCTTCAGCACGGACCTCCAGGATCTTAACTTTCGCCGCTACCTCCGTGAGAGATTTCTTTAGTTCCCTAACCTCAGAGGGAATATCTGCGATCATTTTCTCCGTGCCAGTGACCCGCTCTACTAGTCGACGATGATCATCTTTCAGGAGGCCAAGATCAGTACCAATGGAGTCTATTTTAATCTCAAGCGCTTCTCGGGCCGCCGTGATGGCTTCCATTATATCGGCTAATGTGGGCTTCGTAGAGGATCCATCTTTCACAGGGTCCATGGGATCCTCCTCCTCATCAGTTTGGGTGCCTCACCTCCTGCAGCCGCAGTGCTCTGGCCCCTTCGTTTGGTGACTTTCCCCATGATCGTCGTCCACCTGTGACGTCCATGCGGGGGCCGTCTCAGCCTGTTTGCAGGTTGCCTCTGTTGTAATCACCTCCTGATGCCAAATTCTTGGTGGCCCCGACTAGATAGCGCAGCGATGGCCTCCTCGCACGTCCAAAATGAGGGCCCACTCAGTTGGGCCCTCCTCACTCGTCCGGACGCAATAGGCGATGCACACCTCAAGCAGCCCCTCTTATTGTTCTCTGCTACCTCGTGCTTCCGCCTTCACCCCTCAGGAGTCTCGCCACTCTTCCTAGTGTCTTGCGCAGGGGCCCCAGGCCTCGTGAGCCCTAGGCAGAGTCCCACCGATGCCAGTCTCCACTCCGGCCTGTGTCAGACAAGGGCCCTGGCTCCCCTCACCTGCTCAGTCCAGTTTCTGCGCAGGACACCACCATCGGGTCCTAGCAGGCACCTCCACTCATCCAACTCTGGCCCCAATGTGCTGAAGGCCTTCGCTCCTCCCAGGGCTCACAACACACACTCCTCCTGGGCTGCTGGGCGGTTAGTCCCTTTTCCTTTCAGCGCGCTCCAACCCGCTTCAGACAAGGGCCTTGGCTTCCCTCAATTGCTCGGTGCACTCGCTGTGCAGGATTCCTTTATCGGGTTCCAGCAGGCACTTTTATTCAATTAACTGTGGGCCCAATATTCTGAAGGCCCTCACTCCTCCCAGGGCCCACAACGCACACTCCGATGGGGCTGCTGAGCGGTGAGTCTCTTTTCTTTCAGCGCGCTCCGGCGCGACGACTGCAGATGGCCACACTCTGCACGAGCCCGCCGGGCCGCTCGGTCTGCTCCCCTCCGCTCACAGGGTCCGGCTCACCTTTCTTTCTTGGCTGTAGCGGAGCGGCCCCTCATTGGCCCTCGTGCGCTCCCGCAGCATCGGTGCTCCCCGCCGGCCAACCCTCGCCGCACGTCTCCGAGAGTTCTCGGGCTCCGCGGCCCGTCTCAGGTTGCGGGCGCCATCTTGGACGCCACTTCTCGAGGCCTCTGCGCCGCCGGATTTAGCTGTTTTACACCGTTTCGTCGCGGGCCACAGCCTCCTTGCACCCACTGGTGCCCGGGGGGGGGGGGTCAGCTGCCGATTCCGCTGCCGTTTGAGGTGCGGGGGGCTCAGGATAGTGTCAAACGAGAAAGCCCAGGACCGGAGCTCCGAGACCCGCTTCCTCATACATTGGCGTTAAGGGACACCCCCCAACCTCTTTAACATTATTTCTCTGCTGTTTCTCATGCAGAAATCATTTGCGGCCTACAGGAACCATTGGTTATTTTTCTGCACATTTCTCGATTCTTTTCCCAAGTTCCCCATGTTAATATTTTCTCTGTTAATCTCACAACTTTTGTTAATGATTTCTCACTATAGGAGGTTCAATCCGAGCAGGTTTTATTTACGAAAATCCTGCTCCATCAGTAATTTGGGTCTTAGGCAGTAGGAGAGCTTCCATTGGATGATGCCTCTGGCTGGGCACAAGCGTTGCACAGACTCACTTATGATCATGTCCACTTTTCTGGCAATCCTCTAACTGAGTAGAGATGACATTACAATAAATGAGTACCTCAGTAAAGATTAATTTTGTTGTTAGTCTATGTAGACTCTTGCTGCTAAACCCCACTTCTTTAGCTACTTCCTTTCTGATATTTCTGCATCCTATTTCCCTACCCTTAAACACAAACTGGAGCTAATTTCCAAAATGCCTAAAATCTATGGGCATGCTACTTTTAATTCACATAAGTAATTATAATAACAGTAACTCCTTGCCAAAATGCCAGTATTTACAACCTGTGCTAAAGGCAAAACATATTTGACCAATCAACAGTTTTACTCTATCTTCCCACCATTATATTCTGCTGGTCATTCGCACTGCAAATTCCTCATTATTGCGTTTCCAACTCTGCTGCCTGAAGACAACGCCAGTCTTCCCAAATGTGAATGTGTGAGAGAGGACGACGGGCCTGAATATGCGAGGCCTGGTTGATGGGTTGTGGCCATGGTTCAGCCACTGCCTAAGCAATCATGGAGGAGGCTGGGCTAGAGAGAGGGGGTGGGGCTTTGTACCAGCCACTGCCTCAGCAGGCACTTTTGCCCTCAAGCAGGGCCGGCTCTAAGGCAGTGAGACCAGTGCACCCACACCTGGCACTAACGTTAGGGGGAGGGGCTGGGGAGGTGCACTGTTTAGAAATAACACAAGTTAAAAAAAATTAAACTGCTGCAGAGTTCCTTGTGTGCCCAGCAGTAGGCAACAATAAACATGTCAAGATAACTCAGGTGATTAATGTTCCTGCTAGAGAGAGATCAGAGTTTTTTTACAAGTGACAGTTTCCACTCATCACGAAGTAGCGCAGAGGGTTAAAATCCCTGCTGCGAAGAACGTGCAGCACGCAAACCAACTGTATTTTATGTGGATCGCTCAGTTGGTAACTGCTTTTATCACAGAGATCATTTTGTTACTCGCAGTTCATAAGTACAGTGAGCTATGAACTGTCATCAAAGTACTGCATGCAAACTGCATGGTATAGGTTGGAACTTTATGTTTTTCCCCCCGTCTTTGATTATCCTGATGTTGATAAAAAAGGAGTAATTTCGGTCGAAGTACATTCTTATTAGTAAAGCCAACCACAGTGGTATGTTTTAAATCCTGAGTTTGTGCTTCTCCAGACCAAACACCCTTAAAATATACTGCCTACTAGTATCAGTGACATGTGAATCCTACACCTTGTAATTCTCATTGTCTTATGTAACATTTCAAATTGAGTGATGTACACATGTATGATTAATTGGCTGTTTAATGTGTATGTGATGTAAAGTGCTCTTACACCCTACACTGGTATTAGTAGCGCTATAAAACAAATTAAATGCATGTGAGAGAGTGGCTGTGGAGAGATCAGGGCCTCCAGTGCTAAAGCTGAGCCTACCCCCACCTAAACCACAAAAGGGTTTGAAGCAGCCTCCTATGTCCATGAGGAAGTTGCACAACATGTAACGGATCGTGACTGTGCAGAGGCTGAAACACAAGATGGAAGCCCACGCCGTCCAGGGGTTTCCAGTTCACTTTGTGCTCAGTGATGTCATTCTCAGATCTTCACCGGGTAGGGTACCCTTGGGAAAGGCTATGATATTGTGACACACAGTGGCACCATGTTATTTGGCCAGTCTGAAATGTGTTGTGTGGATGTCGTGCATAGACAGAGATACCTAACGGAGAACTGTTTTCACTCCATAAGTGTCTGGTTATTTTTCAAAAATATCACATTGCTAAGAAGATTTTATAAATTGTAGGGATGATGATACTGCAAGAATCTTGAAGGCTGTAACATTGAGGTCAATTCTGTTACAATAAATGACTATTTAGATAAAATACTTTCTAAGTAGAATAACGAAGGTGTAGCAGTTATTAAATCCACAGCAGATGTAAATAACTTGCAGGGTAGCCTTCACTATGTAGATGAAATTAATTAAACTTTAACAGAAACAGGGAACTAAGGGCCTGATTAAGAGTTTGGCAGATGAGTATTCCGTCTGGCTTTTCACAAGTGTCATAGAATATAATCCATGTATTATAATGGGACGGGAGTAATACTTCTGCTAAATTCTAAATAAGCCGAAATCTGTCTGTCTGGCTCCAATCATCTGGAGTCATCGATATCTAAACGATGATGGTGCCAACCAACTGTCTGCATTTTGCAATACAAGGCAGACAAAAGAAAAACGCTTATGCTTTCAATTATAAAACTTTCAGATTGAAAGGTTTTGAATGTTTTTCACTCACGATGGCAAATACAGACGGCATTTGTTACTTTAGAAATTGTTGTGTGCTATATTCTATGGTAAACATTAAAAAAATTAATTATTATAATCTAAATATGCCTCGTGAGCTTTCCGGTATTAGGCATACAAAGCTGGTAATTATTTTCGAGATTATCTGTGGAACAAAGGGAAGAGCAGGGGTTAGATCAGAGAATATTGTTATTGGCTGAAAAATCTGTGCTATAAAATCACTAACACATTATTAAAGAAAGCATTGCATAAAGGGTGTATACCGAGTGACAAAAATATCACTAAGACAGAGTCTGTACTTCAGTCCCAGAACTTCTTAACCTGTTATGTGTCTCATTGATTCCTCATAGGCTGCATCCATCCGGGGAATAGAGCAGCCCTGAAAAATAGTGATATCAGCTGCACCTAGACAGTGAGGATCATGACCAGGGCAGCTCTATCACTACAGCTGGAGCATTCGTACGGTCGCTTTTTTAAGTTGTGACATGTGAGATTTTTATGTTTGCTAAAAAGTCATAGGTTATAGAGTCTCCTCTCAAGTAGAATTAGTGAAATATTCCAATAAGGCATAGTCTGCCTCAGTGCCATAGAGGATTTGTCATCTGCAGCAGATACTACATTTCTGTGCTCAGTGGAGCATAGTGTACCAGGTAGAGTTATAGAATGCACGACATATGCATGACTGTGTCAAAGAAGAAACAGTGACGTGTAAAGCTTTATCAAAATCTCGAAGTACCACTGGTGCTGCTCAAATATTCCAGGATCGTTCATGTGGTGCGTCAAAATGTTAGCATTACTTAGGGTAGCAGTTCTCTGCTCATTTTCAGGAGTGCAGGGGGGTACTGCCCATTGCTATGGGTCCTACTTATGACATTGGTGCGGCTCGAATATGTGAGGGCTGCTGCTTATATGCAATTGTGTTTCTCATGTGCCAGGTGATGCCTGTATGTTATGGCTCTATTCTGTTCCTTGGTTCTTTAGCACAACTTGAAATAATCGAATATTTTACGGGCTTTAAAAGCATTTCATTCATTCCTGATATGGGATTCCCAACTCTTATAGCCCACTCAGCCATAAAAAGATGAGATCTTCCTTTCTTTCAAAACTATTACATCCAATGTCAGATGATGTTTACGGAATATTGTTGAGTGCTCTCTTGATTTCTAGTTAGGTAGTTTTACAGTCATTAAGTACTGTTACATCCATAAATACACATTCTACAGTGCTGCTTCTTTACCAGGGTGACATTGATGTGCCCGGGTCTTTCTATCTTACAGGGTCCAGCACTATGTCTGTTGCAGGGATTCTGCGCATACACAGAACTATGCACAAGAAAACAGGACCTCAGTAAATAGGGGTGTACCTCCTATCACCTCAGTACCCAAAATCCCAACCGACTAGCAATAGTGTCTCATTCGCTCTCCTACAAATATCAAGAAGCTACGAATGTTTTGACAACCCAGAACACGAGCACTCCCGACTCACCTCAGAGTCGCTGGAACAAGACAATCTTTCACTCTCACGTACTTGTCCACAATAAGAATAATCAGAGTCACTTAATAAGTTCAAAATGTTTATTTTGACTATAGTGATTCATAAAACAGTATGCGCACCACGACTAGCAGCAAAATGCATAAAGCAAGCACCATTAGCATTGTTACAATACCATAGAATACAAAAGGAGTCGTCATTTTATAAAGGCTGTGAAAAAAGGCAAAATAACTAGGCCTAATCACCCTCCCCTGGGTAGTAAGAAGTTATTTTATATAACAGAAGATCTCTAGGTTTTATTTGCAGACCCCCTACCTGAAAGCCTAAACGCAAAGGTTTACATCATAGGAACAGCAGAGCTCAGCTCCCTGGAACGGCTTTCTTCGAGAGGGTTGTAAAAACATGCAACAACGCTATATCAAAGCATTATTCTTCCATATTGCAGCTGTTGGTAACATGTTTTGTCTAGGTAATAGGGACTGACCAGAACAGAATAACAAGAGACTTTGTTGATCGACCTTGCACATTATGTTCAGACAGAATTAAAGGGAAGGCTGAGAACGTGAAAAACAATCTGTTATCATGTACAGGACAGAGGCAAAGCGTCGCGAAAACAAACTCTTAGCAGAGGCGTGCGCAAAAGCAGCAGCATAGGGCAAGCACAACTCATGCTAACCTAGCCATGTTGACAATGTATCCAAGGGCCACATAACCCCATATAACACCCTCCCCCTGGTAAGTCAGTAGGACATAGACAAAAGAACAAAAACAGAGTTCAAAAGTCCGGCAGTGTTCAAATTATTGGTGATGAGCTTTCACAAAAAAAACAAATCGGAGAAAAAGGGAAAGTCCAAAGAAGTAGAAAAAGGCACGGTAAGTTTGAAAAAGAGCCTATACCCCAGACAGGGGAATTGCGACGACCCAAGTAGTAAATCCATAAAGGTATGTGTGCAAAGAAATGCAATTCCCTCCAATAGTTCATCCCGGTCATTGGTAGAAAAAAGCGATGACATCAAGTAAGTTGAAGGAACAAACATGTTCCTCAAAAGCAGGAGCATCTAAAAGTAGAATTGGAAAAGTTGCGTGATACTCAATGAATCTACGTTGTAGGAAAGTCTGAGCAGCCACACAGATATCCCATTCAGCCAAGATTCCAAGTAAAGCTGCACGCGTCATTCGACCATCCACAGAACAAGCCTCCTCATGCGCCTCCAAGGGACCCATCAACTGGCTGAAATCAGGGATTGGACACCACGTGTTCGATAGGCAAAGATACATAGCCCAGGAGAAAGGACATCTTTTGTAATGAAGCACTGGTTGCATGCAAGTATAGTATGCAAAGCGAAAGGTCAAGTCATAACTGACGCCAAGCGATGCTAAAGGCAAGCATCCAAAAGCCTCATACAGGCGATTACGGTATAGTTGCAGCTGGGCTGGCCTGTGCAGAGCCACAAAGTGAGCAGCCATTACGCAGCACAATGAGGAGAAGCAGGACACCAGCTGCAAGCGCCAATATTAAGGGAAACCCTCCAAATACGCTGGAAAATATAGAATGAATAAAAGCCGGTATTACCCCGAATATAGTTTGAAAGGAAGAGACAAGGCCAGATCCCACACATTTAAAAAAAATGTGCAAGGCCTGTCGTCTCAGATGCATTAAATATTTGGTGAATCAGTTCCCCAAAATGAAGTGGGAGGTTAGTGTTAAGAAGCGACTGTATCTCACTCGAGGTCCGAGCCACCTGTAATCGGAATGTCTCTCGGGCGAAGTGAGGGCCACCTCCTGTTGGAATAAAAGGGCTTTGAGCCAGCTCAACCTTTTGAACTCTGTTTTCAAAGTCGGAATGGAAGGCCAAATTGAAGAATCTAAACTCCCTTGCGGGGCCGGGAAAAGGACATTGCTACAGCAAGTTACTCGTTGGGAAACTGTTACCAAGTATGGGACTCCCGCCCGCAAACCACAGCAGTCTTAATTGTTTAAAATGAGATAGCTGCCGTTAGTAAGCAATGTAAAGACAGGCGTGATGGATGGTACAGGAGTCCCCTTTAAAAAGCAAGATAGATTCGGAGCTGACACGTTACATTCGCTGTGCAATTTAACGTGTTTACACACAAGAGAGTGACCCACTGTCAAATCACACTCCTCCCCTGTAAGGAAAACTTCTTTAGCCTCCCTCAAACATCGATAAGCAAAGGGCAGGGCCCATAATTCATGCAGAAAAGCACTACCAAGCGGTTCAAAGCGGCCAACAGTAAAGTGTTGCATACGTGACTTAAAATGAAAAAGCGAAAATGGCAAAGCGATAACCCCATGAATTAACCAAACAGCAGAGTGCGTTTCCGCTACGGAAAACGGTAAAAGTTCCAATTGTTCAATATGTAACAGCGTGTATACAGCATCTTTCATGGACATAAACCTCTGTTTATCAGTCAGGTTAAAAGGCAAAAATAAAGCGGTGGCATTCAAATAATCCCAAGGCACTTTACCCATTTTCAGTGTCTGCAACGTCCAAGCAAATTGCATGACCGACCTCAACTGATTTTGACCATGGTATAACACGGAAACATCACTTTGCACAATATCTATTACAGAAGAAACAATATTGTCCAAGGTGTAAATGCGTGAAGAAAGTGTGTTAATGCTGTTGTCCACTACAGCAAGGACTTTTTCTAAATTTGCCTAATCAATTTGACGCAGACGGAAGGCTGCTTCCATCTGTGAAAGTTTCCAAATTTCATTGTAAGCGGCATAAATAAATCGCTTGGCCCTTGGATTACGTGGGCCCAGGAGAAAATCAGCCAAATCTATATCGTTCGATAGGAGGGAAAGGTGTTGTTTCACAGATGCCAGGGTAGAGTGCTCTAACCACTGCTGGCACAACTTACCTACCGAGTATGTAGTCACAGAATGATGAGGTGGATAACGAGGGTCAGGCTTAGTTTGAATGAAACCAGGTGTAACATTATAGAAACGCAACTGGCATGCATTTGTATTAGTTTGCCACACCAACCATACTGATGAATCAACCTCAGAAACATTAAAGGAGGCATTTTAAAGGAGAGCCTGGAAAGCCTCAATGGTGTAGTTATTATGTAACCGCCAATTGTCATATTCAGCTAATGAAGGAATGGAGGGGGTATTCAGGTTTTTGATAGTTGCAAGGCCATAACAGGATGTTTGATAAATGGTTTTATTTAAAAACTGCAATTGAGTCGGGATCAGGCAGGCACAATGTAATGCCTCAGTGCCCTGAACCTGCCATGGCTTTGTGCCCCAGAGTGACTTTAAATCTCTAGTCTGTTTCCAATGGTCATAACCGTGTGTGGCCAACTGCGTTCTAAACAAGTTGGCGTAAATCAGTTTAGTGTGGGATAACAGGTACTTAGATGTAGGGGTTTTTTGAAGCCTAAGAAAATAGGATTCAGGATTAGTCCAATCATAATCTGAAAAATAGGTGAACTTATTTCTAAGAGTTTGTGAACTCCCTTTAAGGGAGTTGAACAATGTTCCCATTGGGTAAAATTAAAAACAGGTCTCATCGTGTTGGTTTTGTGTAAAAAATGATGCCCATAATGTTGATAGCAAAAGAGATCACCATAATTGGCAGAATTTAAATACAAATCTTCAGCATCAAAGGCAGCCTAATATTTTAAATCTGAAAATAATGCATGAACTGCCTGCACATCCCAATCATCCGAATGTATTTCCCGTGTCACCACATCTCCTAATGAGACGCGAAACACGTACGGAACTCGAAGGACCTCAGTCGGCCCATGAAGTTCGTATCCTACTTTGTCCCAAACGATGCCATCAGGAACTGGGAAAGCCGAAATGTTCACAAGAGACTGGTCACGTTTCATAATATGGGACGATGTGTGAGGAGCCAAAGTTCCATCGACCATTTTTACTGCAGAGCGTTCAGGGAGATAATGGCCATTAATGAGCAAAAAGAACACTGTCACAAATCCAATTGACATGAAGAGGAAAATTAGGATAAGCACCAACCAAATGTAGGTCATGGGGGGAACGAAGTATGTCTTTTTGAACCAGGAATAAAAAATACGCAATTTAGACGGGGGTGCTTCAGACAAACTGGATGATGAAGAGGATGAGCTAGAAGATAGGTTTGCCGGTACTCCAACACAGGCACTCACTGGGCTTGCAAGCAAAGGTGAAAGCGTCGAATCGTCCATTTGCACTCGTGGGCTAGATGGCATTTCACTCACGGAACCAATAGCCGGAAAAGGGCACACAATATCCATTGCAGAAGATGTGTGATGCAATGGTTGAAGATCAATTACAGTGTCCATTATATGTGCAGACTTCCGTGTGGCAGCAGAGGATGTCAAAGTCAATGGTGCTAAGGATATTGCGTTGCACGAAACCGCAGGTGTTACACTATTCAGAATCGGCCACACGGTGTAACTTGACATTGTCCACTGAGATATACCTGTTGTCTCTGCGACCCGGCAACGGTGGTAGAATAACTGTTCGAGTACCCTTCAGTCCAAGTACTGAAACAGGAGCACGAAAAGATGGACCAAATTCTTTTTTGTTTTCAATCTTCTCTCGCACCAGATCCCCAATTTTAGGAAGCCAACCGGTAACAGGAATCAGTAGTGCTTCAGCAGTGGAAGATGGTAAATGCTCAGATGCCAGAGTATCACGTGCCTTTTGTAGACCCTGTAACATAGCAGAATGATTATCTACGTCAAACTTAGAGGCAGCCGCCACAATGTCCAGACCATCAAGGTCAGGAACAAACATGTGAAGCCAAAGAGCACTTCGTAAGGGGTCCGCCCACCCAGAGATCTTCTAGGGAGATTATTTAGTGCACGTTGGACCCCATACAAGTGGGACATCCAGTCCCTGCCAGTACCTAGGACTCTAGCTGTCAAGGATTGCTTTAAGTCACGGTTCATTCGCTCCACAACTGAATTGCCCTCAGGCCTGTATGGAGACGAAAACTGCACCTGTACCCCCAACGACTTCATCGCATCCTTGTAAGCCTTAGAGGCAAATGCTGGACCTTGGTCAGAATGGAAGGTACCACAGGCAAACATCCCGATAAAGACACGCAAATCCCTGATGACATTTCGAGCGTCAGCACTATGTTGTGGCCAAACCCACAGGAATCTAGTGCAAGAATCAACCGCAACCAAGATAAACTTGTATGCAGTATCAGAAGAAAGAGGACCGCAGTGATCAAGATAAACACAGCCAAAAGGTCTATTAGAAATACACAGCCGTGTTTTTGGCGGACGTGGAACCGTAGAAGGCTTGATTTGTTGACAAACATCACAGCAAAGAACATAGTTACGAGTCTGTTTATATAAACCACGCCACCAGTAACGTTGCTGAAGAATAGAGACCGTTGCCGACACACCAGCATGTGCCGAAGCAATGTCTTCATGTGCAGCCTTGATCAAAGATAGTCTGCGGTCAGAGTTGGGAATCAGCCGATCCCCAACAGAAGGAATGTTAGCATAAGGAACCTGTTCGGGAGTTACATGATAAGAGTACTTAGAAGGGAAACCCGCAGGATAATTACCTCCCTCCCTAGTTGCAGCGACCGCTGCCAGAATCTCATTATCAATCTTAGTCATAGATCTTGTAACTGCTGCTAAGGAACACGTGGCTACTGCAGACTTGGCTGCTTCATCAGCCAAAGAATTACCAAGAGCGTGCGTTCCGACACGCTGGTGGCCAAGAGTGTGAATAACATGTGTGAGAGGCAGACGTTGTATAAGATCTGCCACTCGAACCCAAAGCATTTTATGCTTAATTGCGCTGCCTTTAGAATCGCGGTAATCATTTTGAGACCAAAAGAATAAGTTGTCATTGAACGACTGGACACAATAGTAAGAATCGCATACAATAAGAGTATTCACAAGAGGATCAGCAAACTCTAGAGCCAGAATAAGAGCACGCAGCTCCGCCAATTGCGCCGTACAGTCCCCTAGTGCATGTGTGTGCACAATGGAAGACATAAACTCTCTCTCTTCAATGGAGCCAGCCACAATAGCGCAAGCTGCTGAATAAGCATGTTTGGAACCCGTGGCCGGCTGCGCCGAGCCATCGGTATAAATGATACATCTGTATTCACTCAGAGGAAGAAGCGACAAAGGAGGCGGATGAACAAATTCATACTGTAAAAACTCCTGAGTCTGAAGTGATGGATCAAAGACAAATATGACATCCGAAGACGTCAAAGAAGTAGCCCACTGAATCCAATGTGGGTGTAATGCCTTCGAGTTAGGTACACTTGCTTTAGTCACCGCTTCCAAAGCAGGGAAGAGGGTGACCATAAGAATGCGTTTGCCCTGCGCCAGTGAGCATTCCTTTAGAATCGCCATCTGCACCGCCGCCAGGATTTTTTCAACAGAGGAAAAACGCATCTCAGCCGCAGTGTACAAGTGTAATTTGTATGCAATAGGTATTGTGTCTCCTTTATTGAATGTTAAGTACGTGAAACCCACTGCCCCTGAAACGATACGTATTACCAGGTTGGTGGTGTTATCACGAGTCATTAAGAAGTTAGTGGCAAGCAAATCCGCCTGCAAAGACTGCAGAACGGAAGTATGTTCCGGAAGCCAGCTGGCAGATGAAAACTTAGGTTGTATCAATGCATAAAGCGGTTTGATACGCTGGGCATAATCAGGAATGTAAGTCCTCCCGAAATTCAAAAAACCCAGCAGAGATTGTAACTTTTTCAAAGAAGAAGGTGGTTGCAAACGTGCACATTTCACAAGGAAGTGAGGTGCTAAACCCTTTCCCTCGTTATTGAGCTCATAGCACAAAAAGAGCACTGCCAAATGGGCAATGTGTGACTTTGCAAAATTGAATTTATAACCGTAGTCGGCAAAAGACAATATTATGTGGTCGACTCAGTCAAGATGCGGGGTGAGGTCGTCGTCAGTCAAATAGATGTCATCAACGTACGACAAGGCCTCAGGGTCAATGTCATGCAACAAAGACACAATGCGCGCCGCAAATGCCCCGGGGCTATTCTTATACCCCATAGGCAATCGTGTAAATTTTTTCTGATTTCCGACGGCCCTGAATGCTGTCAGGTCACTACTCGCACGGTCGAGATTGTGACTGTAGAAACCATTAGAAATGTCAAGTGTCGTTTTGTATTTTTTACGAACAATATTGTTCACCAGCGCTGAACTGTGTGTGTTTTGCACCGCAAAGGTGCGGCAATGGCTGTTCAAATTTCTATTATCCAATACAATCCGAAATGAACAATCAGGTTTAGGGACAATAAAGAGAGGATTATTCATAGGTGATGTACACGACTCAATTACCCCCTGATACTCCAATTGTCTTAGAATGTCACAAACCGAAGCTTTTGCTTCACGTTTGATGGGATATTGAGGTTGAGGTTGTGGCATAGAGCGCAATGGTATTTCATGAGCCGGTGAATCAACGTCCCAACCCACTTGATTGCGATACACCGCTGGGGCTAAGGCCAAAGCCCATTCCTCTGCGAAAGCCTGCGCTTGTTCCTCAGGGACACAACGTGAAAAACTCGAAAGTATCAAATCTTCCCCCCGAGAAGAGCCTAACACAAAGGGCGGAGGCCAATCTTTCTCCGCTAGCAAAATGTCATATGAAGCGGTCAGATTCTCCCAGAAAACCGCCTTAACAGGACGCGGTATATCACCTTCAATTTGGAATATAACTTCGTAGAGTCTATCCGGGGGGGCCACCCGGGTATCTGCAGTCTTAATAGTAACAAATGTGTCAGTTGCTGTCACATCCAGACGGGGACGCAGAGCCTCCCTGACTATGGTAACTTCCGCCGCGCTGTCGAGCAGAGTCACTGCCCATGTCCAATCCAGGAGTCGCGTTCTCATCGTCTGTGGCATATCTCGCTGTTAATGCGGCAACCTTCTTTTTTTGAAAAGGAGGTCGGGTACGAGGGAAATCACTCTGCTTGTCCTTGACTTCAAACTGTCGAGGCTGTTCACGAAGTTGTGTCGCAGGTTGACCTCTACCCCGATCCTGGCGATCACCTCCACCGGCTTTTGAGCCTGATGTGTCCTGTAAAGAACGAGGAGAACGCTGATCAGGAACCTGAAATCTATCAGGAGACTTAATTTTAGCGCGATCGCGCAAGTCATAAGTACGTTCAGAAGCTTCAGGGGTCGGTGAACTGGCACGCGAACCCTGCTTCTGCTGTTGAGAACCTTGTTTCTTATTCCTTTGCCAATTCTTTTTAGGAAAGAAAGGGCGCCCATCCTTATCAGGCTGGGCTTTCTGTTGATTTAGAGACTGCGTTTGTGTTTGAGTCATAGGCTTATTTCCCGGACTATTGCGGCCTATAGTTTTATAAGCCTTTGTAATAATCTTTGGTAATTCTCGCGGTCTGTCAGCCTCCGCGACCGCTTCTAAGCGGTTTGCTACTTGAAAGCTAACGGCATCGCCCTTGACATTCGCAAGGAACATATCAGCAACCACGTCGAACACTCCCACCAGTCTCATCCCCAGCTCGACTGCCGCTTCGGCTCCGTGTTCATCTTGAACACGTTCAATCACAGAGGGGAGCACGGTCATGGAGGGAGTGCCGAAACACATAGAATATACCGCTGCAAACACCCTGCCCAGGTGTTACAATCAGCCAATTCGGGAATCAAGTCTTTAGGTAAACTAATAGTCAAAATCCTGTGTTTCTCCACAGGAGTGGTATTAGGAAAGACAGCTTCTATCTGTCCAAATTTCTCGGCAAGCCAATAAGGAAATTCATCCTTATTCTGTGGGCGCTTGCCCATGACAGCATTAACCATAACGGGACTGATGGTCACGCCACCAGAACCCGCAGATTGTACAGCAGCGCCAGGTGGTCCCACCTGGATGGTGCGGGTTACGTACTGTATTACTGCTCTATATGCGTATTAATGATGTATGTAAGACGCAGAGCTCTGCCAGAGATGCAGCTGTAAAAGCACGTGGGTGTGGGGTAAACCCAGCCAAAATGGGCCATGTGGCCCCCTCAATAGATAAAGGACCTAAACGGACTGCCGTTAATGGGTGAGGAAGGGCGCCATGAAACCAAATACGGTGTTGCCAAGCTGTAGGCAGAATCTCAAGAGCTCTATAAGGCTGATACTGCTGAGGAACGGCAGTGGGAGTATATGTGTGAAACATATCATCAGTCCCATCCACCGCTGGGAAGGTGACCCAAGAGTAAAAAACTTCAAACTGGTGAGCCGCATCGGCTTCCACCACAAAAATAAGCGCGGCCCCAGCATCAGGGACTGCATAACGAGTCAAGTGCGCCCTCAGCGCGGCTCTGCTATGAGCCGAAATATCAACTACAGCCATTACGGAGAAGACAGCAGAACAACTTAAAAAGCGGCAGCGCAAACTCGGGTTATAAGAAAAGAAATACCTTTTAAAACTTCAAGCTTGAATAAACCTATAAAAATGTCAATACAGGAGGTTACTCCGTCACAGCTATCTACGGAAACAGAAGTGAGGGTATTGTGGACCAGCACAAGCACTACTCAAGCGTCTCGCAGATAAGAACCAGACCAAACGTTGGCGGCGCCATGTTGCGGGGATTCTGCTCATACACAGAACTATGCACAAGAAAACAGGACCTCAGTAAATAGGGGTGTACCTCCTATCACCTCAGTACCCAAAATCCCAACCGACTAGCAATAGTGTCTCATTCGCTCTCCTACAAATATAAAGAAGCTACGAATGTTTTGACAACCCAGAACACGAGCACTCCTGACTCACCTCAGAGTCGCGGGAACAAGACAATCTTTCGCTCTCACGTGCTTGTCCACAATAAGAATAATCAGAGTCACTTAATAAGTTCAACATGTTTATTTTGACTATAGTGATTCATAAACAGTATGCGCACCACGACTAGCATCAAAATGCATAAAGCAAGCACCATTAGCATTGTTACAATACCATAGAATACAAAAGGAGTCATCATTTTATAAAGACTGTGAAAAAAGGCAAAATAAGTAGGCCTAATCACTCTCTCCTTGGTAGTAAGAAGTTATTTTATATAACAGAAGATCTCTAGGTTTTATTTGCAGACCCCCTACCTGAAAGCCTAAACGCAAAGGTTTACATCATAGGAACAGCAGAGCTCAGCTCCCTGGAACGGCTTTCTTCAAGAGTTTTGTAAAAACATGCAACAACGCTATATCAAAGCATTATTCTTCCATATTGCAGCTGTTGGTAACAGGTTTTGTCTAGGTAATAGGGACTGACCAGAACAGAATAACAAGAGACATTGTTGATCGACCTTGAACATTATGTTCAGACAGAATTGAAGGGAAGGCTGAGAACGTGAAAAACAATCTGTTATCATGTACAGGGCAGAGGCAAAGCGTCGCGAAAACAAACTCTTAGCAGAGGCGTGCGCAAAAGCAGCAGCATAGGGCAAGAAAAACTCATGCTAACCTAGCCATGTCGACAATGTATCCAAGGGCCACATAACCCCATATAACGTCCTCCGGGAGGCAGAAACCCAGGATGTCAGTAAATATTGTGTCATGGCCTGGCCAGTGGATGGGCTAGAAAGGCTGTGGAAACCACACACCTTGCATGAGAGCTCTCTCTAAGACCTCTTTGAAAATGATATTTTTCTCTCAAGGTTAACGTGACAGCTATATATGCCCTAAAGTTTATGCCAATTAATAATTATTTCCCAGTTACTTTGTCATAATATATATAACCATTAGAAGTAATGTGTTAGCAGAATGGTATCCCATCAGAGTTACTGTGCCAGTGCAATATATGGCTGTTGGAGTTACTGTACGAGGGAATACCATATCATTTACCGTGCAGTCCACAAGTATGACCATAGGTCATAGAATATGCCTGTACTCTTTTTTGTCCCAGCCATTTTTCCTATTGGGCTCTTCAGACCAACTGATGAGATCGTTACGGCTATTGAGTAATGCCAGAGAGCTCCTAAAACCCCCCTCTGACAGAGAGTGGCCTGCACTTGATAGACGAGGATGCCCTTCAAGGCACTGCTCTCATGGCAAAGGAAGAGGGGGAGGGATGGGGGTTATACAAGCTAACAGCAGAATCAGTTGCCCATTATATTGTGATACTAGCTAATGTCGGCCGAAACAGACGAGTGGTTGCCTCATCTTGCATATTCCCTACACATATGACCATCTGTGGAGTCATGGACCGTAGGCCCACATGCTAGTAAATGACCTGACACAGACACCAGATAGTAGTTAGATAAACTGTTCCAGGGATTGTGCACCTGGGCCCTTTTATTAGCAGGGCCACCTGACTGGTGACACCTGTGATGGTTGGGAGTGGGGAGGGTGTGAGTACAGCCCTGAGGGAGGAGCTGCCTGGTTACATGTCCTGCAGGATACTACATTCCTCCCAAAATCCAAAAGAAAGGACAAGTCCAACCTGTGGAAACAAAACAAACAGGATGCCATGCAGTCTATCAGTCTCTAAAGTCAACTCCGCAGTACACCAGTGGATGCATGGACTTATGAAGCTGGCTGCAGCAGGACATCTTAACTGGCATTTAAATTTTAACCTGAGTGAGTCAGGACACGAATACTGGTACAAAGAAGTCCGCGATCTTCTGGCAGCATACCTGCCGGAGTTATGTCCATGGTGCTGGGCCACCCTGCTGATTTTCAAACACGGGGTGCATCACTAGCATTGTTAGAGTCTGTTGCAAAACTTGCTTTGGTGGTGTAGCTTGACTCACTGAACACAATCTTGTGACTGGGAATATCGTCCACAACCTGCAATTGTCCCTGTTTGGACGCTCTTTTACCTCCTGGTGTCCGTCGGTGGAGCAGTGTCAAGACCATCTATTGCTTGTGGAGGCCCCTTGGATGGTCGTCTATGGGACAGCATGTGGCCTGCGCTGCGGCTGTATGTGTGCTGTGTCTGGGCCACTACAAGACTGCAGATGAGCCACTGCCTAGTCACTCATGCAACAGCAGGGGTAGGTAGGTCATGGTCAAAGCATGCTACAGCTGGCTGGATCATGATGCATACGGAGTGAGCAGATAGTTGTTGGTTGATTGGTGCTTCAGAGGGCCATGGGCTCTTCTTGGTCTTTGGGTGTAATGACAGTGTCAGACTCCATTTTGGTTATGAGATGCTCCACAGATAGTAGCAGTGATGCACATGACAGGTACTGGCAGGATGGTGTTGCCAGCAAGTAAACCTGTACAACAGGTGTTGAAAACTTGCCTTGATGGTCATGGGCGCTCTTCTTGGGTTCAGCGATGGGTTGGAGTCATGGTGATCAGATGGCCTTTGTAGCCTTGTGACTCCATGAGTTTCTACTGCTCTACGTCTTATGCCTGTGCAGAGCATCTGCGATTCTGCCCTGGTTTGCTAGGCCGCCGTAGGGTGCGTCTGAACATTTATGCTGGGAAACTTGGGGAAGAGACTCAGTTTGCTCATGCATGCAGCTTACTCTTGGTTCTCCCACTGGGCTGTCACCAGATTGTCATCAGTTCACATGGATGACTCGCCTGTGTGGATAGATTCACCCCAGTCAGTGGCACTAGTCTTTTCGAGCCTGCCTTTCAGGCCTGATCACCCTTGATCTTCTCTCCTTCTGGGCTTGGTCGGTCATCGAATTTCCCAGTGTGAACCGGCGGATCACACTTCCTTCTGTGTTTTCTTCTTGGTGCTTCCACATGCACCCCTTTTCCAATTATGCTGGCAATACTTCTAATTGCTGGAGTCTCTTCTCCTTCTTCTGGGCGCAGTAGTGTGCACCTTCTTCAGGACTGGCCAACAGGTCCTCTCAGTGGTCGACTGTCTCTGTAGTTCGACCACCGACCTCATGTGTTGGGCCCTGGCTTGGTGATGATAAGGGAAGCCACTGATCCTATTCTCCTTTTCTTCTCCAGTGCTGTGTGGCCTCCAGCCACATGTCGCAAGTTCCGTCCACAGGGATCATCTTGGATCTCTCACTCCATGGACAGTGATGAGCTGTGGTTCGGCCTCACCATCTCTTGATGGCGCAGTGCTTGCCCTTGAGGCCTTGCTGTCATCAAGCATGGTTAGTGTGGGTGGGTACTGTGAGAGTTTAGATGATGGAACCCTGGTGTTTGGAGCAGGGACTCAGGTGTAGTGTGCTCCCATCCTTTTTCAGTCTGGCCACACTCTTCCACCCGGACGGATTGTTCATCTGCTCTCGCTTCAGGGTCAGACAGACCCTGCTGCTCCACAGTAGCTCCTATTGTGAGACCTTGCCCTGTTGGTCAATTTGGGGGTAGTGCAGCTGTGGGAAGCTACTGTGGTGCCTGCTCTGGATCTCTAGAAGATTGTGTGACCTGGAGGTAGGGACCACTCTCATTGGTGCTGTCCTCATCCTGGTCTTAGCCACCTCTCTTCTTGGTCAGCAATTTCTCTGGGGCTGGGGCTAGTTGTCAGGGGCAGGCCACATGCCTGGGATCAGCGTACAACCTTGTTTGCTTTTTAGGTTATCACCTTTGGGAGTGCTTGTTCGTGTTAAAGGGGATTTCTGTGATTCACATTTAAAGACTTGATGGTTGGTAGTTTTAACTCTTCAACTTTTGCTGCTGCTATTGATGCCATCAGATGCTTTATCAGGACCTCATTGATAAGCAAAGGAGTACCATGGTGTGCTTCTGCGTGGTTGTTATTTACATAATGATGGGTTAATTCACCCTCCCTCGATCTCTCTTCATAGCAAATCAGGTTTGCAGCCCCACTCGGGATGAGCAGGGGGGCCATGCTGTGAGGAAACTGCTCCGTGTTCCCAACTCCATCTCTCTCCTGTGCCTGCAAGGACAGCAAGCAGCCACCAGGGGTAGCGCAGGGCTCTCTGCACCTTTTCTTATTTTTGTCACACTATTAGTCCATTCACAGCCCTGTCATGGGGCTTGGGCACCCTCTGGAGGTGTATGGGTTTCACTGCAGAGTTGTTGCAGTCTCTCCTGCCAGTGCATCGTCTTGCGGCCTCTCTTCCCGACACCTTCTCTTGTCATGATCCTGACCTTGCCTGGAGCCCACCGAGGATAGCCACTGCTAGGTGCCGTAGCCAATTCACTGTGCTGGCTGCAGGCCGGTACCTTGAAAGAGGGTGACCACAGAGACCAGTGGTAGTTAGTTGCTCTCAGGCCTCTCACGGGTCATCACGCACCAGGCTTCTTTCTTGCTTTGACAGTAGTGATTCTTTTCTTCGCATGGCAGCAGCTCCCGTCCGATGCTGTCTTCTTGGATGGGCAGGGTTTTTGGGAGAAGCACTAGAATGAGGAAACTCTGACCACGGTGGCCTCAGGTGCAGGTAGTTCCTTGCTGTGTTCAGCCTCTGTGTTAAGGTGTGTAGCGGGGCACTCTGTCACTCTTGTGCATCGCTCTTCCTCTCCCTCTTCCAATATCCACTGATGGCCAAGCACCCTCAACTAAATGGGTAGTGCACCCTGGGTCAGACTCTCGAATCCTTGAAGGCAAATGATGGCCAGTGCAGCAGGAGTATCGCTGCAGGAGCAATCTCTTCTCCTCCTGGCCCGGTTGGAGCTCATCACTTATACCTCTTACAGTGCGATGAACACCTTCATGCTCGAAATGCTGTGGCTGGCTGGGTCCAGACCGCCTCATCACCAATGTGGAGTCTTGGGGAAGAGGGGAGCATCACAGAACACTGACACCAGGTTTGTGTGGAAAAGGCCACTTTATTGAAACAGGTGCACATCACAGAAAACAACCTTGGCCTTTGCCTTACAAAACTATAACCTCACTATACAAAGTTACTTACCTATGTTAAGCTACCCCCCACCCCTAAAATATCCCTCACCCCTTCATAAAAACTTAGTACATCAATATTGTATATGCTCCAGGGCTGGTCAACTGCAACTGAGACCTCTAAAATCCCTTCTCTCTTTCCTACAACTATTAACCTCGTAACAGTGCCGGCTCCTCAGCTAAGGCAGAGGAGCGTCGCCCCACTGCTTGAACTGCAAGCTAAATACAAAAAATAAAATGATAATAACGTTTGTTATTATCATTTTGTATTCTGTATTCAGATTGCAGCAGAAGCCAGGGGGCGGGGCTGGTCTGGGCTCCCCACATCACCGGGGGAGGAGTGGTGGCAGCACCTAAAGTGCGCATGATGGTTTGGCCTGCCTTCTCGGGCCGTCCAAACGGTCATGCGCACTCTGCATGTTCTCCACGCATGCTGAATTACAGCCTGAATGGAGAACATGCACAGCCTGCCAGCCCCTGTCTGAGCGCCGAACCACAGCACTCAGACCAATCACAACACTGCTAAGGCAGTGTTGTGATTGGTCAGGGGATTCAAGGAGGCTGTGTGCTTCCTGTGGAAGAAGGACGAAGGACATAGGAAGAAGAGGCGGCGGCCGGCAGTCGGCAGTATAGGTAAGTGCTTTATTTTTTATTATTTCCCACCCCCTCCCTCCGTTACCCCCCCACCCCACCACCCCTGTTCTGTAGCAGCTGCTACTGCCTCTTAATCCATTAAACTTCCTCCAGAACCCTAAACTACCTGGCTCGTCCAGGCTTGAACTTGCCTACCTGTTCCCTTTCAGCCTGAAATGCCGCTGACAACAATACACTTTAGTAAACCATAGCAACTTGCATGCCAACTTCCACTCAGAAAAAGGAAGGTGGGGTATAAGTGCCCCCCACCTTTTTTCTGCCCCCCCCAACTCCCACCACCGTTCCGCTAGTGCTATAACCCTCCTGATTAACTGAATATTAAGCACCTTCGCCAACCCTAACTTCATCAGCAGCAAGTACGTTTCCACACCGATGAATGTCAAATGCGCCCGCCACCACGGAGAATTCCACATCACCACACCGAAGAGCCAAAGGTACAAAACCACCCAAAAGAAGGTAATTACAGAAACGCAGTCCTTGTTCAGCCACCTCAAGGCCTTGTCTATAGCAGCTGGCAATATGGACCGCTGCCAACCCCTAAGTTGTTTTGTAAAAGACTCAGTCTCTATCACGTGGCTGCCAGCCCCCCCCGAGAATCTCCCTCAAATCTACCTTCATGCATTTTCAATGTAAATCCTTTCTGTACCACTAAGTCGTTCTCTCCTAAGGTTATCAGCAGTATATCAGGGCACTTAACCCCTTCAATAAGCCTGATCAAACAGTTCAAAAGCTCTCTCCAACTCATACCCCTTTTATCATAACAACTGTAGGAAAACGTGTAACATTCAAAAATTAACTTCGCCCCATGCCTGCTGGATCTCATGATTGCTCTGCCAACTGAACAAAGTGTTGGCCCCACTCCATATCTGCAAACCTGCAGTCTGAGTCTCGGGAACAGAACCTGGAACAAAAACAAAAGTTGACAACTTGCACGATTAATTAGGAAGACCCCTCCCATACCTCCGAAAACACTTGGACGACCATCTACCCATAGCCGTTCTGTACCCCTGACCCCAACCTAGCCTAACCACTTCTGTAGCCATACCTATTTCCCACGTGCATCCATGCCTCCCATAGCCAGCACCTCACACATGATAGCCAGCAATTGAAAATACGTAACTGGTTTACCGTCCTCATGCTGGAAGACTCTCTTCCTCTCAGACACTGACCTAGGCCGAATGGCTGCCCCCCAGCAAACCGGGCAGAGCCTGTCAACAGGATATACCCAAAGGAGAATGCCCTTGCACCTCTAATCTGTTTTAGACTCACAGGCCTTCTTCTTGCCCTTGACCTCCTCCCAAATAACTCCCCTACACTCCCTACCCCCCCAGAAGCTCAAAAAAACTAAATGTGCCTAAGACATCTACAACATAAGTGTCGAGAATAGCACCACCTCATGTTATCCCTTGTAAAGCCATGGTCAGACTTACAGCCTGTCACTAAAATTGTCCAATGTCAAAAGCTTCCTTTTTGGTTCACCTCGCCCCATTTCCCTGGCCCAGCCTTCCAAAATCATCCTCCCTAAATCGGCAACTAAGGAGGGGTTGCCCCGTAAGAGCTTACCCATGAATGACAATTATATGGAAATAGTCACTCTTGACCGGCCCTTTCTGTGAGGGCATTATAAATTGAACTACATCTTCTGTCCCGTCCCAACCTCTGCCCTACTCCTGGCATGACCTGCTCAAAATTCAGACCAGGCCTGTAAAATTAGCTTCTTTTGCGAGACTGCAATAAAATCTGCTGCAAGCTAAAGCATCCTCTCTCTCCTACTGACCAAAGCTCCTGCGGCATCCGTGTCCTCTGTCCGTCTCCGTGGTTAATCCATGGAACCTCTCCCAGTGCGAACGCGACAAAGCATCGCCAATGTCTGTGTCGATGTGGCACATGCCTGGCTCTAAAAATTAAATCAAGATGCAGGAATTTGAAAATGAAAAAACCTCAACAACTGTGAAAGCTGAGCCTCCCTCACTGGCTGCCTATAACCCACCTGCACCACTGACATGTTGTCACTCTGAAGAAAACTCTCTTGTGGGACAGTCACCCACCCCACAGCGCTGTCGTGTAGTTCCTAGGAATCCCTAGGACCTGCACCTTTTGGATGACCTAAACTGAGGGCTTGGTGTCCAAACCGATTCCGGATACCCCCACAGGATACGTCAGCTGTTAGACCAGCTAGCTCTACAGTGCCACTATCAACCCCCTGTATCTTACAGTGGTGTAGGTATTTTCTGGCAACCACTGAACATGACGACCCCAATTCCTCAGGGATCGTGGAAAACAGTACAGTAGTTTTCGCTTCGTCACTCGTGCTTACTTATTCTCAGAAAATACACAGGATGGCGGTTAGGACGTTTCAATAAGTATTTATTGGTCCAGCGTCAGTCTTGTGTAAAACATATTTGCTGCGACAATCAGGAGACAGAAGCATATGAAAGAAATCGCAAGTACTAATATAGTAAACAGTAGATACATTTCTACCATAGTGCTAAGAAGATGAACATATACCGTTCATATAAGACAGTAGCACATGCATATTCCTATAATGCGCGCCCTATGTAATTTGCCTAAATGTACCTAGCCTAGATATGTAGGTGCAGCATGTATATGTGTATAGATATATATGTATATAGCCAAGAATCCCCTAGGAAAGAAACAACCCCCTCACCTGATGGTAGAGAATGAAGGACCCCGTCTCTGCTCCGAAGATGACACCCGGCAAGGGATGTCAGACTGTTGCGTGTCGAAGATTTAGCATGCAGGACCCCATGTCAGCGTGGAAGGAATTATCCTCTAATTTGCAGGGGGGAATAAGGGTCTTATATACTAGAGTGGTCACTCCAGGGTCTCTTCTAGAATTGATATGTTTTTAAAACAATGATAAATGTTTTGAAAACAATGATAAATGTTTTTCTATACAATGCGATCATGCACAGCGGGCCTATTGGCCAAGGATAAAAAACTGGTGACCCTTATACAGAATAATTATTCAGTGCCTGAGAACATGTTTACGTATGTCAGGTACAGGGATTATGATAAAATACTAAGAGCCTGGTGTCGAAGAGACAGGAGCAAACTACTAGGTAACAGGTCACCTATTCAGAACCGTTATTGTCGTGTGGATGGGACAATGTATGTAAAAAGGGGGCATACATGAGAGGACTAGCCTAAAGGACATGACAGCGCCACTTCTAGACCCAGAGGAAAGAACCCTGGAAATGCCAGCTGCAGCCACCCCGCTCCCACTCTGGTGGCCACTCTACACCCGCCAGTGCCTTTGACAATAAAGCCCAAAACCTAATAGCATTTAAAGGCTTCTGCATCAATTTTCTCCTCTTCAGGCAACAGGGCTTCCATAGCCCTTGAATCAATCCCGATAACCAGAAAGGCAAGACTGTGCTGGGTCCCACCGTGTTCTCTGGTGGCGATGGTCCACTTTGGTCACCCATGAGCTCCTGGAAACTTACCAACATACGCTGGCAGTCCGCAGAACTGGGTTTCCCTCCTAAGAAATGGTCATCAAAGTAATGTGTTATGTACTCATGCCCCCTGCACCATGTAAAATCAATTGCAAAACGTGCTGCAGCACACAAAGAGAGAACGGGAACTAGAGCACCACATTGGCAGCGCTTTGTCTACATACCATGTGCCCTCAAACTGAAAGCCCAGCAAGTAAAGGTCAGCGGGGTGTACTGGCAACAAACAGAAAACTGCTCTTAGCCATCAGCGCCACCTGTCCCACTCTTTCCCCCAGAGGCTTCTGCCACGTCCCTGATGAGTATGTCATGGAGGCCTGTTCTGCAGGTATGACATCATTTGGCCGACTGTCCTTCTGGCCGAGAGGGATGCAGAATCAACCTAAACTGTCCCAACTCTTTTTGGGAACTACCCTAATCATGGACACTATTAAGCGTTTGATAGGCCTACCTCAAAAGGACCCGCCATCCTAATCTCCTTAATCTCTTAGAGCAACTTGTCTCTCAGAACTTGCCTATACTCGTTGGCTGACTTTGAATTAGCCACCAAGCGGCATCTTTTCGGACCTTCATACCCCAGTCTAGCACCGCCACGGGGATCCGTTCAACAGTAGCATAGCGAAAATCTCCCGATAATGATGGGAAAGCCAACATTCCAAATTATCCAACTTAATTGGGTATATGGCCCTTTGCCTTCATGTCCCTGGCAGTCCCTCCTCAGTCTGTAGCCAACACCTTGACTGGGCTGCTGCCCTCCTGTGGCTCCGTGCTGCGCATATGGCGCACGGCTGGCACTTGTGCACTGCTGAGCTGGATGGCCCACCCACCGCAAAGCATTAGAGCAAGTGCTGTCTGCTTGCACGTATGGAACATTTGTGCCGTAACTTACAACATTCCTTCATGCGAGTCCCTTACTGTAGACCCAGCAAGCTGGCAAGGTGACCACCCTGTCTTTTGTTTGAAACCCCCCCTCCCCGTGTGGGGGACCCCAAAAGGGCTGTTATATCCTCATTAATCCTCTAGTAGTTAAATTTGTCTTGCCAATTAAGCAGGGCCCATAGTGTGCTTCTATAAGTCAGTGTCAATTCGCCTCATTGGGCTTCCAGGTCGACCGCCACCTGGGCCCAGAATTCTATTTCTCATGCCCCATTGTAACCTCCGTAAATTAGCTGAGCTTTTCTACGTGCGTCTATATATTTAAATTGTGCGAGACCTCTCTGGGTACTTTCGCAGCACACCCTCTCATGTATAAGCAATACTGCCATCCAATTTTCTATATATACCGCCACCTTCATTAGTTTGTACAACTCCAGCCCCACCCCGCGACCCTCCATAGACCTATGCTCCCTATGCAGCAGTTTTCAGCATCTCAACCTATTGACCCTTTCAACTCCTCTCCTTGGTCGCTAGCCTGAGGTGAGCCCCTAACGTTTTGATGTCCCATGTAAGGCAACTTTTTGATTTTCACTTCTTTACCCTCCAATTTTCCAGCTCTGAAGGCTCCGTCACCACATCCCTGTGCTCCTTCCCCTCAGACCCTGCACCTGTGTACCTGTCCACTTCCTGTTTGTTGTTCTTTTCCTCCATGGGTGAAAGCATTTTGCCTGGCATGCATTTGTGGGTAACACTAGTATCCTTCACATAGAGACCTATCCGCAGATGGTCCTTCCCACTCTTCTAATGCTCCTTAGTGCCATCCCCAGTGTTCTTTGCATTGAGACCTTTTTGGAGACGGGCCTCCCCGCTCTCCTGATCTCCCAGAGACAGCCCTCCCCACTCCTCTGAGGCTCCTTCCCCTTACCCCCACAGATATCAAATGTGCTTAGTACCATCCCCAGTGTCCTTCACATAGAGACCTTTTTGGACACGGGCCTCCCCACTCTCCTGATCTCCCAGAGATGGGCCTCCCTGCTCCTCTGAGGCTCCTTTGCCTCGACCCCCACAGATAAATCTGATGCGTACATGCTGCCCTGCGGCATCTTACCTGGCACCCAGGTCAGTGCACACTCAGGGGCCTGCCGCTCCGCCATCTTTTCCTGTTGACAGGTTCCTCTACATCCTCCTTGCTGCTGCCGTTCACCTGTATCCTTCAAAATACTAGCGACATGTTGGTCTAAAGAGCCCCCCTCAGCCTTCCTACGACCCTCCTTCATTTCACTCACCATCTGGGGATCTACGCCTGCATATGTCTGTTAGATTGTGCTGTTGTTTCCACAAACAACTTACACGGGGGCATACGTCGGCCTTCCCACTGCTCCACCGATGTAGGACTATTTAACCTGTGTGATCCTATGCTAGAGGTTGCCCCGGAACCTTCAGAGTGTTGCACCACCGAGGCCACACCAACCTTCTTGAGGCGGTGATCTTGTAGTCCATCGCCGCCGTCCAGCTAGCTGCACAAGGCTGCACCTTCTCTTCCCCTTGGGGCCAGTGAACTGAGCTAAGCTCTCCCGAATCAGGCCCCCCAGAAGCAAGGTCGACCTGTAATCAGGAACAAAAGCCTGGTATGCCGGTAAAAACTCCTAGACCGAAGCCCCCCATTCTGCCCCCTCGCCTGCGTTACCCTCTAGAGTTCGCCATAGTAGAACCTGCTTGTGGCTTGTCACCTCGCTTTGCCCTGCCCAACCTGCCCTGCCCTGCCATAACCCTTCAGAGGAGGACCAGCGCTAACAAGCTTATGACCATCTCACGGCCTAGCAGCTTCTTCCAACCCCCCCTTGCAGCTCATCTTCGACCTCATCGCTCAATTCTTACATGGCTGCGGACAGTGCTGGAGGTAGGCTCCACCTTGTTTCTAGCCTATGACCTCGTGCGTCTTCTCTTGATAACCTGGCCGGGCACCTCCCAAGTTATCTAGCCCCTCCAGGTGGCACCAACCCTCTCTCACCCTGCCTATCTCTAGAGCCTAGACTCCTGCTGGGACCCACTTCAGCCATGAACACTAACCAAACAATGGGGTTCCGCCTCACTTTTAACATCCCATTTCGCCCATCACTTTGGCACAAAGGCCTCCTCCTTGTCCAATCCTGAACCCCTTTTCACTAGGTGCCAATACAAACCCTGGAAGTCAATGGGCTCGGTCACCTACTCTATAGCTGCCAAGGTTTCAGATTGCTATGTGTGACATTTTCATAATTTCAGTGTGATTATGAGTGACATTCAAGGTTTATGAGTGACACTTTCTCGTGAGCAAAATCAAGCAATGAAGACGAGGGAAACATATAAATATCAGAAATTACACCTGTTTGAGCAACAAGAAACTCTAAGAATATCTTAAAAATTATGCAAAGCACCAGAAATGGAAGGGCACTTAGTGCCAAGTTTACATAGGGTAATGATCATGATGCGCTAAAAGTAAATTAAATAAGGATTGGAAAAGGTACTAGTGACACTTAGTAATCTGTAGCAAGCAGCACGTGAGTGGACAGACAATAATCAAACATTGCAGTGAGTGTGTTTAATTCTTATATCACCCTTATAGCTGCCAAGTTTTCAGATTTCTTATAAGTGACATTTTGGTGGTTTCAGCGTGTTGATAAATGACATTATACTGCCAAATGAGTGACACTTTTGCAAGTTAATCAAAGTAGCAACTAGTATTTTTGAGCTTCTCTGTAAATTTTTGATTATTATGCAAGGTAAAAAAACTGCTGCTGTAGTTAATCAGTGAAAACCAGTCAATGCCAAACAACTGGAAAACCTTGCAATACGAACAACTCCTCAACGTGTCCCAGATGACAAATACATGAAGATTTAAAGGAGGCAAGCATGTGTCCCCTACGTTTGTTGTACTTAAAATAGCCTTCTCATAAAATGCCCCTAGGTTGCATAATTTGATCTCCAGAAAAACGCAGAAGTTCCTTCCACATAGAAATACCTAAAGGGTTCTGTTGAAGACAAAACTGCCCACCCGACCACCTGTCAGCTGAGAGGCGCCAGCGCGGATCTCAGCTGGTACTATTAATCAATAAAGATTAGAAACCATCTGAAGTTTGGTAAAGTGCATCAATAGATTCTAGTGACTCATCCAAAGTACTATAACTAACATCCTATCAACCATGTACCCAAAGAAACCTCGTTGTAAGTATAAGCGCTATATGTAAGTTCTATATAATTGACGAAGGGGCACCTAGGTACTCAGCAATTTAAAAGTGCCTTAGGCCTATCATATGGAATGTGCTACATATACTAACATAGTACTTAAAAAAATCCGTATTAACACCTGCTCCATGTGTTAACTTAGGCCGAAAGCCTGTGATCTTGTGCACATCTTTGAAATCATTCCGCCTGAACCGGCAGTGCAATATCTCAATGTACGCTGCCCTCTTCTCCTGTTTTAATTGTGTCACATTGAATGCCCCTCCCAATGACCCAGCCTCAGCTGCACAGGAGTTCCCCACTTTACAACACCTCCAGCTTCTTTTATAGTCACACCCTGTTCACATCGGCCACACTGTTTTCTGGCTCTATCAGCCCTCATTAACCCTATCTCATCAGCGCAGCCTTTCACGTGAGCATCAGGGCCGCGCTATTAGGCAGATTATGGCTGTGCTCCAAGCGGCTGCATGAGACCCCGCAGACGGGCCTCAGGGGTGTTGCGCCGGTGGGCCGAGGTGGGGAAGGGACATCACTGCACTCAGCACACTTCAAGGATACAGACAGCGGACTGAGGCTTTTCACGGTAACTGAATTGAGGGAAGCAAATGGGTCACGAGGATACCTAGAGGTGGTGCTGGTTGGGGACAGTAGGTAGGATGGGGGGGGGGGGGGGGCATTGGCAGAGACGTAGGTGTACACCTGAGCCTCTTCAAGGCTTGCTGTGTGAAAGGCCAGCACATGCGGCTAGTCTTGACTTACTCTATCATTAGCCTATGTAAACTTGGCACTAAGTGTCCTTCCATTTCTGTGGTTTTGCATCATTTTTAAGATATTCTTAGAGTTACTTGTTGCTCAAACGGGTGTAATTTCTGATATTTATATGTTTCCCTCGTCTTCATTGCTTGATTTTGCTCGCGAGAAAGTGTCACTCATAAACCTTGAATGTCACTCATAATCACACTGAAATTATGAAAATGTCACACACAGCAATCTGAAAACTTTTTGCGACATTCTTGTACCTGTGCTTAAGCATGACATTAAGCTGAGATATGTGTGAGTGATTGCATTTCTGTACAGCAATTACCTTGTCAATTTTACAATTTTTTAGTAATTGGGTAAGCTAATATCAGAACAGGTTTGGGTCCTTGCAGAATTGACGATATGTGCGGCCAGAAGTCTGCAGACAATTTGTGTATCTGAACGAAGTGTCAGTAGCACCACAGCATATGGGGTCTAGTAGCTGAGAAGGTGAAACCCAAGGATTAAAAACCTCAAACTCACAGTAGTAGAAGATTTATGAGTCCATCCAGAATTAGGGATGATGCAAACCAAGGATAACCCTAGACACAACATTAGCAGGTTAATGGGATCCATCCAGTAGTGGAGAAGGATTAGCCCATGGATAAAACTAGTGTTTTTTTCGGTTTAATGATCCGGAGCAGCAAATCACAACCAATAGGAGTGAGAGCTACTATGGAATCAACGAGATTAAGCGATAAACCATACACCTGTGGAAGGAAGTAGTAGTTAGGTTTAAGATGATGACAAGTGGGACAGAAGCAGGGTAAGGAGGATGGGATAGAAGTGAAGAGGGCAGGAGTCTTGGCACTAGGCCCTAAAAAGCACACCAGGGAAGACAGCACAGGATGACACCCATAACCTCTCTACCCTTGGGCAGGATTCTCTGGGAGAAGAGGTTAAATAGGAGTAGGCCTGGTTGGGAGGGTTAAGTGGGGCTCTTGACTGGTTTTAGTCCAGTGGCCATAAGTGGAGGCTGGGATGGATGGAAAAACATTACCGCGAGAGAGCAAACTGCAGAAGAGGACGGGGATACAAATGAGGAAGAAGTGGGCCTCCTGGAACATGCTGCAGCAGACGACACGGGTACCGATTCCCACGCTGACAGGGGCAACACATAGGGCAGAGACGGAAACTGATACCTGAGAGCCACCACACGGGCGGTCCCGTGGACACCACAAGGGAACTCTGGGCAACTGGGCGACCCATGTCTGTGCATGGCCGTGAGACACGACGCAGGCAGGTATGCAAGCAACTGCGCTACATAAGACGGGCAGTGGCATTGTTATTATGTTTTAGTTTATATTGGTTCATAATTGTTTGTAACCCCTTTCTTCTGGAGCCATACCATTCTAACTGCCCACCTGACGCGGCCGGCCCATAGTGGTTGTAGGCGGCATGCTGTGTACACTTCTCCCCGCCCCCACTCTTCTAAAATGTGTAAACTCGCAGTGCTGGCCCGCCTGGGATGTAGGCATCATGCTGTGTGTGGAGTTATCTGGCACCAATAAAGGTATTTAGAATTTAAAAAAAAATGAGGAAGAAGTGGCTTGGATATGACCGGCCCAATGCTCTAAGATCACAGTGGCACAAACACATTTACGAAACACTAGCATGGTGAGTAAACAAAGTCCAGTCTTTAGTTAAACCAGCACACCATGGAAAAAACTTATATGTGTCCATGTTAAACTTTACAGTTTCAGATGGTGATGCTAAACAAACCTTTGCTGATGGCAGTCAAAAACAAGAATTGACAGATTATGGCTCACCGTTGCATGCTGGCATGATGGTTGTTTTTTATTGCAAACGTGCCACATAAAATAAAAAGATCAAAAACAAGACAGCATGCCACCACCTAAATGTTGCGGCTTAATGCTTGCATTCAACATTTAGAAAACACAAAAAATTGGCCCCTGGGTCTATATGTCAAAGAGAGTGCTGGAATGTCCCTTTTTCAGGACGGTTTCCCTCACCCACCCGTGGGTGGCATGCTTCATCATCGGGTAACCTCCTTGTACTACGAACCTAGTCGTAGTGCGGGCTACAACCAGTTGCACAGGTGTGGAAAAATGTAAAAGCCATGCAAAAACTCTGGAATGACAAATTGATGGACCGCCAATATCCGCAGACCCTGCCTAGGAAGTCTGCAAAAAGAGCTAGGAATAACAACGTGAAGCTTTACTAGAAGCGCATCCTCAGAAAGAACCGACAGACAGATTGATATGCGTAAGGACCTTTAGTAGTAGGTCAAGCTTGGTCCAGAAATCCATCATTAAGAACTGGAAAATTTTGAATAAAGGATCACGCTCTCTGCCCAAACCTATGTTTGCTTTGAAACGTAGTGCCAACTTAAGAGACAAGTTGGTACATACGAGACCCCGGACCAAGTCAACCACACACCAAAACACTCACTGGGACCTTCAGCCTGTCAGAGGACATTTTCCTTGTGGCGCTTGTAGTGTTTGTGCCCAAACTTCACACATAATACACATTGATATAGGTACAGGTCGACCATGGGAGCTTAAGCAACACACAAATTGCAACTCTGATTGCTTGATCTACTTGATCACCTGCTCCTGTGGGTTGAGGTACGTGGGTATGACCATTAGGAAGGTCAAAACCTGCATCTTGGAACATAAGAGCACAATCTATTGCAAAAAAGAGCTCACCAAACTCACCATACATTTTCAAGAGATGGGGCATGATGTTAATGAAGTCACATGGACAGTTTTAGACAAACCAACCATCTCCCAACCAATTGCAAATATGTCACAATATCTGTTCAGAAAGGAGCAACGTTGGGTTTTTAGACTACATAGTGACAGCTTAGGCCTCAACGATGAGATTCCCAGGTTTAGTCTATCTCGTCCTTAATTAGATAACATCATTCGCTTCTAACATGAGGGAACCTTATCCTGTGTCAGTGTAGACTATCTGTTCCAACTAGGGTCACCTTACACTATATTGTTTACACATTTTGACGTAGGAACATCACTGACTGTCCGTCTAGTCCCTACTCGATATGCAGTATGCATACATTACTCTGTCTACCTGCCACTGCTTGGTCCGCAACACTGTCAGATCGAAATGTATCCGAGGCACTTTTCCGTAGGTACGCACATTGATGAGTTAGTCTCACTACATTTCCCAGAACTCTGCAGCTCAGATGAACCGCGGAGCACCAGGCATCCTCCTGCCATTACAGGTAGTCTGTCTTCCATGGCGGCACCCCGCCCATGTCATTAGTTAGTGTGCGGTATTTATCCGCATTCAGGAAGAGAAAAGGTAGGACGCCTTCAACAGTATCCACCTTTCCTAGGCACGATATCGACGTCCGGGGGCACCCATCCACACAGGGACTTTTTGTGTTTGTAAGGGTCCTTTTTCATTAAGTAGGCGGAGCGGTCCCATCGCGGTCTGATGAACTGCGCGAGGGAACCATGGGCCCTCAGCGCTCTCTAAACATACATGTCTCCCGACTTCGGGGATTTTCATTTGCTCATGCTTGGTCATACAATGTTGTCGTTTACCTCACTGTCTACTTGCCCATTTCCTCAGAGATTGGTGTGGGCATTCGACTTCAATTTTAAACGTTTGTCCCAAATATTTTTTGATATATCTTTAGAGTCATCCTCACTGTTACTTTTTAGAATACGACTCTGCAACTAGGTGTGCTATAGTCTAACAGCACTTATAAAGACTTAAGCGGCACCGGTTGTATCTGCTTAGTAACAACACACTCTTTTGTGTGCACACCATCAGAAGGTCTTTATGTGTTTTTAAGTCAACTGTGAACTCTGTATTCTATGACTGTGCAACACAGTCAACCCTTTATCACCACTTATGTTTCCGAACAGGAACTGGATGCTACCTCGAGTTTTTGTGCCGAGGTTTAAGGTGTCACAAGTTCACCCAACAATACGGGTAGGTTAAATTCACAATTATTCACTTTATGGATTGACTAGTTGCATGGTCTTCTGCTGGACCAAGAGATGAACACTTCATGTTAGAGAATTGTGTTCTATGAGTGTGTGTTAACAAGTTGTTTGTGTCCACAAACCTAACACTTTGTCTCTTTTCAGGGAGCATGCTGACCAGTAGAAGTAGCGTTCGAGTAGTGACCCACTCCAACTACTGGTTGTATAAATCTTCCACTTACTGAATTTGGTATGAGTGGATATTTCACTTTTTGCACGTCGGTCCTGAAGAAAGCCGCTACACCTCTACGGAGGGTGATAGGCTGAAACATGTTGATCTCCACAGTTCTATGATAGATTGAATCTCCTTCTGTCATAGCCTTACTTTTTTGATAATCAATTTTATTGATTTAAAGAACAAACAAATTAGCAGCATATGACATTTTCCAATGATGCAATTCGTTACTGCAGAAAATAATTTGGCAAACAAACAGATTATTGGTCGAGCGAGCCACCGTGGCATAAGAACATTACATATGCGTACAGAAGTGTGTTTTGGTACATTTAGTCCAGTTGATTTAGCCATTTGCCCCAGACCCTGTTGTATTTGGTTGGGCATCCACGAGCCTCAAATAAGGGTTCTTCTTGAGTGGCACACCAATCCACCCTTCGGCGCCATTTTGCTATGCTTGGGGGTTTGACCTGCGCCCAGGTCGCTGCAATATCTCGTTTGGCCACAGCAACTGCCGTCCCAAGGAATAGTTTGTCCGATCTAGAGCCGTCTAGGCCGTCCATCACCCCAAGAATGACACGGATGGGGTCGTGGGGGACCTGCCAGCCCAAGATCTGTGTGAGTTCAGACTCTATTGCTGACCAGTACGGGGTAAGGTTTGGACATGTCCAAACCATGTGATAAAAATCTGCCGGTGCTTGGCCGCAGCGCGAACAACTAGGGGAGGGACGCAACCCTGCCTTATGTAGGCGTGCTGGGGTGAGGTAGGCCGCATGCAGGTAGTATAGCTGAATGAGTCGAAGCTTGGCTGAGGTCGTAATGGTTTTGGGAGCCATAAGGGCGTCACGCCAATCCTCTTCCTCCAGGGGACCCAGCCATCCCTCCCAGCGGGCACGGAGCGGATCAAGAGTTGTCGGGCCGTTGTTGACCAGGGTGCGGTATATTCGAGACACCCCTCCCCTCCCCAAGTTCCCCATCATGATCTGAGCTTCTAACGGGCTGAATTCGGGAAGTGACGAGCCTGTTGAGATGTGTGCGTTGAGGGCGTGGCGAAATTGCAAATATTTATAAAATTGTGAGGTGTGGAGGGTGTAGCGTTTCTGTAAGTCTGGGAACGCCCTAATGTGGTCTCCTACCCAACCGTCCCCTAATAGTGATATCCCTATGTGGTCCCATTGTCGGAATCCCGTGAGGGTAGCCACCTCCCTCAACCATAAGCCTTGCCAGAGAGGCGTGTGTTGGCTCAATCGTCTGTCACATCGTGTGTGCCGCAGGGCCGTGCGCCAGGCCACCAGGACCGCTTTGGTTATCGGTGGTATCGCTTTGGGTATTGGGGTCCCGTATAAATATGCTTGTATTTGGGGGAAGTCCATGTCCTTGAGCTCTGTTTTGTAGGCTGGGTCAGACCAGCCCCCGGTGAACCAGTCGTGAATGACAAGGAGCCTGGTGGCGAAGTAGTATAGGTGGAGATCGGTCATACCCATGCCTCCGTCAAAGGGTGGGATTCTGCATTGGGCCAGGGCGACACGCGGTCTCCCCCCTCTCCACAGAAACCTTGTGGTCACCCCATCCATCTCCTTAAACCAGCTGCGCGGAAAGTTGAAGGTGGTGTTCTGAATGATGTATAAGAAGCTTGGGAGGACCATCATTTTGAACAACGCCACTCTCCCGAGTGGGTTGAGTGGTAGAGTTTGCCAGCACTTGAGATCGTCCTTGGCTTTTTTGACCAATGGGGTAATGTTTAATGCCCATTCCAGCTCCGGGAGCAGAGCCACTCATATCCCTAGGGATTTGAACGACTGTCTCCTGATGGGGATGGTCAATTGCCAATCGAAGCACTCCCTAGAGAGATGAAGGGGGACAAGGGTGGATTTAGCCGGGTTGAGTCAGAGGCCTGAGACGTTTTCGAAGGCTTGGAGTAACCCGAGGCATCTAGGACCAGAGCTGGCTGGATCAGCCAGGAAAAGCAGGACATCGTCCGCGTATAGGGCAATTTTGTCGACATGATGGTTTCCCCAAGCCCATCCCTGGACCTGATGGTCGTCCCGAAAGAGGCAGGCTAAGGGTTCCATCGCCAGCGCGAATAGAAGGGGCAAGAGGGGCACCCCTGTCGTGTGCATCTCTGGATTGGGAATGCCTTCGAGAGGGCTCCGTTGGTAAGTACTCTGGCTCTGGGATTGGAATAAAGGACTTGGACGAGGCGTCAGAATTGGTGGCCAAAGCCCATCTCCTGAAGGACGTCATCCAGGTAACGCCAGTCTACCGTATCGAAAGCTTTTTCGAAATCGACGAGGAGGAGCGTCAGGTAGGGTGTAAGGAGCTGGCGGTGGGCTAGGGCAAGATGAAGCCGCCTTAGGCAATGTCTGGTGCCACGTGTTGGCATGAAGCCACATTGGTCCGGGTGGACCAGCTTGTGTAAAAGGGGACGAAGCAGTTGGGCTAGGATTGTGGCGTATATTTTTATTTCTATATTGATTAAAGAAATCGGGCCATAGTCCGCACAAACGGGAGAGGGCGGCTGGGTCTTGGGAATCACAACAATAGTTGCCACATCGGCCTCGGGGGGAAAGGAGCCCACGTCGGCGACGTGTTGGTAGAGATCTACGAGATGGGGAACCAACACGTCCCGGTAAGCCGCATAGTATTCTTGCAGAAAGCCGTCTGGCCCCGGCGTTTTCCCGGCCTTCAGCAGGGAAATGGCACAGTGTATCTCTTCTGGGGTAAAGGGGAGGTCTAGTTCTGCCGTCTCTGCCTCGGTGAGGCGAGGGAGTTGAGTCTCCGCCTGGCATAGCATGTCCGAGAGGGTAGCCTCTGGTTCACGAGCGGAGTATAGCTGGGCGTAGTAATCCGCAAACGCCTGCGCGATTGCGGGCGATGTGTGTTGGCTGTTACCTGAGGCGTCTCGGACTTCAGGGATTATCCTGTTAGCTAGGGGATAGGAAATTAGATTGTGCAACAACTTCCCGTTTTTATCGCCCCATCCGTATACTCGGGCCAAGGAGGAACGCCACAGCATCATGGCCGAGTTTAGGGAGATCTGTTTGATTTCCTCTCTTATAGCCGCGAGTTGCCTGTCTTGACGAACATCGGAGGTCCCAGAGAGGGCTGTTTCCAGCCGTGTTGCTTGAGCCTCAAGCAGGGTCAGGCAATTGTTCCGCGCCGCCCGCTTCGCGTGTACCTGGCCCCTGGCCACTCCCCGGATAGTGGCTTTACTGGCCTCCCAGAGAGTACTCGGGGAGGGGACTGAGCCCTGATTAGTAAGGAAATAGTGGCGTAGTTCCACCTCTATCGCTTTCTTGATCTCTTTGTCCTGTAGGAACAATGCGTTCAACCTCCATACTGTCCGAGGCGTGTCTGAGGTTCCGCCCAGGTGCAGAGATAGGGCCGAGTGATCCGAGATTCCCCGGGGGAGGATGGTAATAGTGGATACGCTATGGCAGTCGGAGGCAGGCAGAAGGAGCAGGTCAATGCGGGAGTGCGTGTGGTGGGCCGCCGAGGTATGGGTGTATTGAGAACCTCGAGGATTCCATACCCTCCAGACATCGCACAAGCAGAGGGCAGCCGACCAGTCGGCTAGTTTCTTTGCGTGGGCCAGTCTCGTCGGGGAGGGTGTACCAGTCGCGTCAAGTGTTGGTTGCATACCTGCATTGAAGTCGCCCCCGATCACCGTCTCACCCAGGGGCAGGGAGGAGATTATATCAGTGAGGCGATGGAGGGTGGAGGTGAGTGTTGCAGGTGGGACATATATGGATGCCAGGTTCAGGGTGTTCCCTTCGAGCTTCCCGGACATGGTCACAAACCGACCCTGAGGGTCTGTCACAATGTCATCAGGGGTGATGGGGAGCCCTCGCCGCAATAGGATTGCAACCCCTCGTGAGCCCCGTTCAAAACCAGAATGCCACACCCTGTCGAAGCCATATCGTGCGAGGAAGGGACAGTGGGGTCCCAGGAGATGGGTCTCCTGAAGCAGGAGTATATCTGGCGCATGGCGCTGGGCGTACTTGAGGACTGCTGTTCGCTTGATGCGGTCTAGTAGCCCGTTCACATTCCAGGACAGAACGTGGAGGGACCTACCTTTGGTGGTCATCTGTGTCGTGCATGGTATATAAAAGGAGTGGGCCGAAGGGCTCTGGGCCCCAAGGGGGTCGATACACTTCAGCATAAACGTGTAGGTGTGGCTCGCGCTGTGTGTTATACATTCTTGCGGTGTCAGTGCAGTAAGCAAATGTCAAGGTGCTCTAAACATTAGAGAAAGGTAACCATGATGGATTCAGACCTAGAACTACTCCGAGGACAACGGTCCCCACCCTACCCCCCAACCCCCCCCACCCTATACTTCCGGAACCGAAGCATCTGTCGCCCTGAAAGAAAGAAAGTTAACAATAACAACAAGCTAAACTGAAACGCTTAGCTGGGCACTGCGTGGTGGTGGTGGACCCCTCCACAATATCGGATATGATAGCGTCATTGGCATGCCTCTGAATTTGCATTGTCCGTGGGATATATCTTCCCTTATTGACCGGTCAGGACCTCCACGATCCGTGCACCTGCGACCCCTACTAATTCCCTAGAGCGCTGGACTTCTGGAGAGATCGGAGTCAGAAGCTGCGGGGTTCAGAGCCCCAGAGGGGTCCGGGCCCTGATGTAGTTCATCCGCGGAGCTATCTCGACTTTGATCCCGGGGGGTCAGAGGAGCCGCAGTGGTTTTGGGCCCACGAGTACCCGGGCCAGGCGACGCAGACATCACCCCACGCGGCCCTCGGCCCCTGCGGGACCGCGTGTGCCTCCTCTGTTGCTTAGGAGAGAGCGGGTCAGTCTTCTGTGATCCAGACGGCTCAGTCAAGGATGTAGAGCGGCCCCGAAGGGGCATAGCCTTACTTTTTAATCCTGACCTCTGGATGCCCCATTAAAAATTGTCTGGCATACCATAGAGTTAGTTCAGTTCACTCACACTCTCTTCTTCCTTCCTCTCACCACACCCTGCTCATCTACAGGTTTTAGGATACCTCTTTCTCTCACAAATAAAAGATCCCTGAGCTCCTCCCTCTTAATGAGGGGGTTGTTACCCGCAATACGACTAGGTTCGTAGTGCGAGGAGGTTAGCCGATTATGAAGCATGCCACCCACGGGTGCATGAGGGAAATCGTCCTACGACATTCCAGCACTCGCTTTGACATATAGACCCAGGGGGCAATTTTTTGTGTTTTATAGTTGTGTTAGAGGGGAGTCGTCCCCTGCTGGTCTCAAAACCTCCTCAGGCTTTTCTTTTTGTGTATTGAATGCATCCAACATTTGACATTTTAAGAAATAACCATTGTATATAATTTTAATAGAACGCTAAAAGGGCTTCCTAGCAGGCAAGTGTACTTATAACAGGAACCCTTTTCAGTTGTATTGTATCTCACAGGAAAATATGTGCTCTTATTGGCACAAGGAAAAGCTACTATTGGCTTTTAAGTACTATAATCTAAAGCTATAGCTTAAATACAAAAGGATGCCTAAAAAATAAAAAAGGAAGAAAGAATGGAAAGGAAAAAAACATTGGCAACATTAAAGTATTGGCCCGCCAGCCCAGGCACTGAAGTGCACTTTTTCGGTGGATGTGCATATGTGACCAGGAACAATACTGTCACACAGTGCAAGAGAGTCAATGGCTGAGGTGGGCTGGCGCATTGCCCCATGCTGTATGCTATGGTGGGTGAAAGGAAAATGTGAATGACTGACGCTTCCCCCCTTTCCAGAAGAATGATTATGTAACTGTCATAAAGACTCTGTCCAGGAACTGGAAGGGGGTGTCAACAGAGTCTTTGGTCAGTGCCCTAAACTGTACTTCCTGCGTCAGGACAAAGGGGTGGAAAGCTTCTCTGATTGGTTGTGATCCGCGGCTGATCTAGTAGCTCCCTTAAGGGAATCTAAGAGGAATAGGAAAGTGCAGTCGGACCCTTGGTTTACTGAGTGATTGAGGCTCCTTAGGCAGACGTGTTGCTGCCAGGAACATATCTGGAGGAAACACTATTGGGAACAGGAGAGGACCCTAGATAATGTGCCCTCAGAGGATACAAACTTGCCATTAAGGATGAAAAATCTCTCTATTGTAACAACAAATTTGAGACTACGAACTCTCCCAAAGAGCTTTCCAAATTCCTCTATCAGCTTAGAGGTCTTCCCGCTTCTAACACCTGAACTTACAGAGTCACTGTTAGTTAACATCAAGTCAGAATCCCCTCAGGAACCTTGTGCTGCTAAAACCCTGCACTCAGTAGCTGGCAGTGTTTCGCCCCTTCACCACGATCATGAACACTTCTATTATGGCAGGACACTATCCAGGTCCGTGGAAAGAGGCTGCAATTAAACCCTTACTTAAAAAGCCTAATCGTGATCCCAATGACCTCAAGAATTACAGGTCGATTTCACTGCTTCTGGTCCCAGCTAAGATCCTGGAGAAACACCTCAACCAATCTCTGATGAGGTACTCAGAGGAACAGGATGTACTGGATGTTTCGCTGTATGGCTTTGGCAGCAACCACGGAATTGAAACTGCCTTGGTAGCTGTAATGGACAGCATCAGACACTTGGTCGACGAAGGGAAGACTGCGGCACTGACCCTGTTAGATCTCTCCACGGTTTTCGACACCAACTCTCCTTGCTCACGGAGCGCTTGAGGACACTGGGTAGCAAAGGCAGAGCTCTAAACCTGTTGTCCCCCTTTCTTTCGGGTAGATCACAGAGGGTCACTCTGAATCAGTTCTAGTCTGAACCTTTTTGCTGCTTTGTGGGGTTCCTCAGGGTACCTCTCTGAGCTCTACATTATTTAATCTGTACATTTCCCCACTGGCTAAACACATTTGTCCTTATGGATTGAAGGCTGTGTCATATGCTGATGACACACAGATAATTGTGTCTTTCTCCAAAGATTCAGAGGAGTTTGCAGCTAATTTTAATCACTGTATGATGTCTGTAGCTGCATGGATGGGCAAGAACTACCTGAAACTTGACTGAGATAAGATTGAGGTCTTGCTCTTTGGTTGTCAATCTTTGATCTGGAATAGCATTTGCTGGCCTGATACACTATGTACCCCACCGAGGTCAGCCAAAAGAGTAAAAAATCTGGGCATTATCTTGGATGGCGAGGTGCCATTGAACAACCAGGATAATCGTACTGTGTCAACCTGCTTTTGGATGATAAAATGTTGTGGAAAATGTTTCCTTTCCTGACCTGTCTGGTTCCTAAACTGGTTGTACTTGCTCTGTTTACCTCTAGGATAGACCATCATAACGCACTCTACCTTCAGGCCAATAAGATGACCATTGCAAAGTTGCAACTGGTGCAGAATGCGGTAGCTACACTCATGCTGGACATTCCTAAGCGGCAGTTTGCATCAAAAGGTCTAGGTGATCAGCATTGGCTTTCAAAGAGAAGCGTATATCGTTTAAGGCACGCTGCATTGTTCATAAAGCCCTCTACTCAGCAAGTCCAGGAGATATTAAAGCCATGTTCCAATGGTATGCACCAGCCAGAAATCTACGCTCTGCAGCTTGCAAGCAGGTAATTGTTCCCAGACTCTGTAGGAAGAACTGGAGCGGCAGAGCCTTTTCGGTTGCGGCTGCAAGGCTATGGAACATTCTACCCCTCTATCTTGCCTCTATAAAGTCACATCTTCCTTTTAGAAAGGTGTTAAAAACGTGGCTCTTTATACTTTAGCAAGACATAGGAGAACTGGGAATCCTTTCTTATCTCTTTCTTTTTTTCAACTCTTGCCAAGCAGTCTGGTAAGACTACAGTGCCTTGACGCCCATGGGCATTTGTTGTGCTCTAGAACTTATGATCATATCATATCATCTCATACAGCTGAACAGACCAGTGACTGAAGAGGGATGACCCAAATCCCCACTGTGTATGTATATATTTATGTCTTTAGGCCATCCCTAAAAAATGCATCATTTGTAGTTATTGTGAGAAGATGGCCTGGTATATGCTGTCCACTAATTAAAGTGGGCACCTTGTACCAGTCCAAACGACCCTTATGATGTATGAGGTCAAAGATAACCTTTAGAAAGCTATCCTAGTGGTAGCTGTGGAGAGCAGCCTTCAGGCTTAATCTTGAAGGACTGTAAAGCAGCTTGTTTTACCAGAACATCACCTCCTGAATGACTAAATGAAGGAGAACCACACAGTAGTTATATAAAAAATATGTATTTATTAATATAACACTCTCTACTATCCTCTACCCGAGGATAGAACACAAAGCACACAATATGTAATCAATAGAACAATTGTAAGTAGCACAATACACAGTGGGCTCCAGGAGGAGACCAAACCATATACTAAAATAGTGGTATAACAATCACGACTTGAGTCAAGACAAGGTCTGGAGCACGTAGAATCGCTGGGACCCCAAGGAACCACCCAAGGTGAGTAGACAGGGACCCCACGGAGGCCGGTTGTAGTGTGGGAACACGACCACGGGCTCCGTACAATTCTATGGGAAAGTCGCGGTTACCGTTTTAAAGTTTAAGGACCCTTCTAGGAGGGCTTTGAGCGAACCCTCTGGAACTTAAGAGTTTGAAGAGCCACCCCACCCGTGGAAACCATAGTACCAGAGTTACATATCCCAGGGGAGCCGTGTGCATAGGTCTGAAGTGGCGTCGGAAACTCCTGTCGTTCTCAATGGAGAGCTGTGAAGAAGTACTGCTGCCGTGAAGGTGAAAATGTTCCGGTGGAATCCAAGCCTGGATTCTGGAAGGAAGGAACCTGAAAGCAGAGGGGACAGAGTCTGGGTCACTTCAGAGTGACCAGGGGCTCGGGAGACGAATGCCCACCGATGTCGGGTGCTTCAGGTGCGAAGAAGGGATGCTTGACTCTGCAGCCACGAGGACCAGGAGACGTTGAGGATGACCAGGAGCTGGAGGTGAGCTGTCCCACAAAGGATGTCGAGTGCTGAGGGGTCGGTGTCCGGCGGGAGCACCAACAAGCCTTGGCAAAAGCAACCCACGCAAGAAGGTCAAGCAGGTTACGGTGTGGACCAGCAAGGTCCATGGGACTCACCAAGCAATGGAGAGTCAGGGCACGTCTGGAGCAACCAGGAAAGCCCACGAGAAATCAAGATGACCCTCAGGAGGACCCACAGGCCGAATGACCAGGAGTCGCAAGGGGACCTCAAGCAAGATTGCAAAGTACCAGCCCACGGAGCACTCGGTGCAAGGAGGCCGGAGTTCTTTGGTGCAAATACTGCTCAGGGTCAGGACTATACGGAGTCCAATGCACAAGCTCGGGAATCGCCAACAAGCATATGCAACTGCAAATGGACACGGTGCACATGGGTTCGGGTTATGCAGTCCCTACGAGGGATACTGGCCTCAAACTCGGTGAGAGGGCAGATCGACCTCAGGGACTCTCAGAAACCCACCTCCTGTGTTGCTGAAATCTTCGGAGTCCGCAGGAGCTCAGGAGCAGCAGACCGGTCAGTTACGGTTAGGAGCCTGCGAATGCAGGGGAGTGACTCCTTCACTCCAAGGGAGATTCCTCAGTTGTCTTAAGTGCACCACAGGTCCTGCACGGAGCCTGTATGGAGCAAAGGCACAAACTAAGGTTCGGACGGAAAGGGGGACGAAGTCGAGCCCAGTCGAGGTCCAGCGAAGCCCAGAGTGTCCAGACGGTCGAAGGTCAGTGGTTTCGTCTTGTAGAATCTTGTCCACATAAAATCTAAAGTCTTACAGCCAGGTAAGCCCTTTTGTACCCACGAGAGAGGGTTGGACAGATTCAGGGGACCCTCCTAGGGGAGGGGCAGGACAGAGGGGTGGCTACGCCCATGTCCTTTGTCCAGTTTCGCGCCAGAGCGTGAGCCAATGGCTCCCAGAACTGGTTTGAGGTGGACTATGCACAGGGACACCAAATGTGGCCCAAGTGCAGTCTTTCAGGCACTCTCAGAGTGCACCCACCCAGCCCCAATACACTAAATCCTGTCTGGGAGGTGGTCACACCTCCCTGTGACAGGATGCCTATTGTGCTGCCTTCCTCTGCTCGAGCTTGGCTCAGCAGCAGGAGGGCAGAAATGTGTCTCTGGTCGGCAGCATCCATTTTGTGCTGTCCGGGTGGAGAAGGCTGGCACCGGTTAGACCAGTGACCCCACGAAGCTCGCTTCAGAAGGGTGGAATCATACCTCCCACACCAGTTACTGGTGTGGAGGTATGATTCCAAGGTGTTTGATACCAAACACAATATGTTTCTATGCAGCCGTTTTCGACATAGCATTTACCGCGAGGTTATAATGCACCTCTACCTATATGTCCGGCTGAGTCACAGACAACCCGGGAGAATGGTCTCCGAAGGCTGCAGAGAGGCTCTGCTCATGCAGGGGCACCCTCTCATATAAAACACAGCACCCTGACTTCAGGATTGTTAAGGCCTGCTATAGGGGTGACTTATAAGTTTTAAGTGTAGTGACCAATAGATATAGTGAACCTATATCTAAAGTAGGTGGTGCAAAGCACCAGCTTACACAGGCTGCAATAGCAGACCTAGAGTTCCATTTTGTATGGCCTCTCATGGGTGGCATAATACATGCTTCAGCCCATGGGAGGCCTCTGGGGTATCTATGCCCTGGGTACATGTGTACCATATACTAGGGACTGATGAGGGTACCCCAGTATCCAATCTGGAGTGTACCAAAGTACATGTATGTCAATTTAAGGGAGAAAGCAGATAGACTGGGGTCCTGATTAGCAGGATCCCAGTCAGACTAGTCAAAAACAGTGAGACATCAAGCAAAAAGTGGGGGTAACCATAAGAAGCAGATCCTACTTTCCTACAGTTATCACTTTACCATTGCTTCCCCCGGTAAAACAAAGGACTCTACCTTACCCCAAGTTGTCACTTTTTGGGATGCAAGCAGATGAATCTACTTGGAAGCGTGTAACAATAAGAATCATACACACAAAAGAGCTCATATCACACGAAATGCTTGATTCACAATTTTATTTGTTGTACCCTATTTAAATTTTTGCATGCGAAATGTTGCCAGGCATAGGTTTTTTAGAGTCAAAAGCAAAGGATTAGCTGTGGTAACCTGGATGTTTTCAGAAGGTAGACAGAATGTGGACTTAAGGAAGACAGTGAAGACACACAAAATCATAATTGTGTCAACCTTCACATTTTTTTCCGTTCAATTTGTGCACATGTAGTTACTAGCAACAAAGGTTGGAGTCATTGTGTAAATTAGGTAACAAAGAGTCCAAAACACCGCATATTTCATGGTGGTGTACATTAATCCAATTCTTCATAATGCAAATATTTTTCTGGTAAAAGAGAACAGGCATTTGCAATGCAATGGGTCTCTCATTTTTGAAACTTTGACCTATTGGCATTGTAAATGACAATGCCTTTTATTTATGTGCATTTTGTACTTCTAGTCGCTGCTTGCAGGTTTTCAAAACACATAAATAAAAGGCATTGTCATTTACAATGCCAATAGCTAAAGATTTCGCAAATGCGAGACCTATTGCATTGCAAATGCTTGTTAGAACTTTTGCCCTGTTTGTGACCGAAGCGTTATCCTGCAGATGTTCTGACAGGCTGATATCCCCAGAGTAAAGGCCTGATTACAACCCTGGTAACCAGTTCGGCCAAATACTTGCGTAGACCATTCTTATGACTATGTTGCTTCATATTTAGAATAGCGTGACGTTACATTTTAAAACTTGCAGATGTAAACAGGGAGGATAGTTTGGACCTTGTGTAAAGAACTGCAGTACAAACAACATCTGACGGCAGCACTAGCATTAAACTTATAGTAGCTGATTTATTAATGGGTATGGACGGTCTAGTTGCTAAAATGGAGTCACTTTATGTAAAGGTGACCATGTTCAGGCCAGACTTAGCAAATAGACTGCTAGACTGAATGAGGCTGAATATTTCAAATTTAGAAGATAAAGCAGAAGCGGTGCTATCTACGGACCGGAAGTGGTTGTGTACTGTGAAGCTACGTGAAGAAAAAAGTGAGGACCCTGAGGCTTTTCCTAAAGTAAGGGCACCCGGAGGTAACTGCACCTCCTACTGTGGAGAGAGAATTTGTGAGACCCCGATTTGACTAAGGGCCTGATGTTAAAAGGGTTTTGCATTATCAAAGCCTGCGGTGCACAAAATACAGGCTTTACTAGTGTAAACATACATAGTCGTACTGTGCTGAAGGAACATTAAGAGCCACAAATGGATTTTCAAGTCTTTGTCCACATTGTGATTTTGAGTGATGAGGGGGCCCTCACTTCTTGAGCCTCATAAGGATATAGTACTGCAGTTGCAAACTATTGATTTCTTTAGTACCTCTGACTTGACACTGGCCTGACCAGAAACTGGGTGTCACTGACAGCAAAATACCCAGCAGACCTAGACATTAACATCAATAACGTAAGGCCGAGCAATAGATACATGATGGCACGCTGACTGGGAAAATAAATGGATACCTAACACATCTAAACTAAGAGCAGTAACTCTTGCAAATGCGAGAGCACTTTAATGGTGGCTACGCCCCTTTCTTTAGACACTGCTCACCATATTCAGGTTACAGTGAGCAGTGTCTAAAGAAAGGGGCGCGGCCAACATTAAAGTAAAAGCGCAATATGGGGCGCTTACACTCTTAAAAAAATAAAAAGAAAGAAAGCAAGTTTCTGTAGCGCGGCTGCTAAAGTGAAAGCGGAGTGCACTGCAAATTAATTAAATAAAGAAGCATGGCCGCCTAGGTGAAAGCGGACCGCGGTGTAAGTTAAATAAATAAAGCAGCGCTGCCGCTAAAGTGAAAGCGGACCGTGCTGCAAGTTACAAAAAAATACGTAACAACAATGTAAAAGCAGGCTGCGGCGCTGCCAATTAAATAAATAAAGCAGCGCTGCGGCGTTGTGTGGGTGGAATGGGGTAGGACCATTAAAGAAAATAGTGCTCACCCAGTAGATAAAGCAGATCTTGTAACAAGCCAAGTAAAACTTCCAGTCGTTATGGGCGGTAACAAATGCAGACAAGGCGGTATCAAGTAGGGACTAACAAGCCTATGTACGAATCAGAAGCCAGCATTTACGAAGGACAAGGACACAAGCCAATAACAAATATGGGCGGAGAGTGGGTGGGGCTTCCAGTGCCTACCCTAATACAGCATGCCTCGCAGAGCGAGCAGTGCATGCGCGCTGCCGCTAGGCTCGACCTAAAAAAAGAAGAAATAGGGAAGGTGATAAGGAAAACTAAAAAGGGTAGAGGGTCAGGCCTGGATGGTATCCAAAATGAGCTATACATAAAAGTGTGGTTATGTCATCCCAATTTGGAAGGAATTATTTCTCATTCCTCTTTTATTCTTCATGGAATGAAGCAACTATAAATATTATTCTAAAGCCAAACAAATCTGCTACAAAGCGCAAGTCGTATAGCCCTATTTCATTTTTAAATGGAGACAACAAAATGTTTTCTTGCATCCTAGTGAATAGGCTAATTAAGGTGGTGGATACTTTGATTCAAGCTTCTGAGTATTTTGACCTAGTCCATGGAGATTAGTAAATGGGGTGGATAGTGTTCCCTATATGTAACATATTGCCTGTGCTTTGCATTCAAAATATTTCAAAAGAGTAATTTAAGTTTCACGAAAGAATTCTCGAGAAACACAGATTAAAGTAAAAGACATTTGCTCTATTTTGCTATTTATTCATTGCACAGATTGAAATTGTGTTGAGCATTTTCCCATCTTTCATGTGTGAAAATCCGATAAACTGCATTTTCACTATTTCTTACCTCGTGATTTGTTTGGCCACAAGCAAGTGCAAATTCTGTTCGTTCCATTGGTAGTAGACAACCAGCAAAAATTTTCTTTCAATTTTACTGTAAACACTCAAGCATGCAAATTCTTGCCAGCATTTCTATTTCCGGCTTCTGAAGAAGAAGGGTTTGCCACGAAACATGGTCCGGCCATGAGAAGCGTCCTACGCCCTTGGATCTCATTCACTCTGTACAGCAGTTCGCACACAGAGAATTACGATCCCTTTAATTACAGGTTGTTTTGTATTTCCAGTGCTTGCATATTGTTTAAACTGATACATTTTAATTTCATTGCATTTGTCATCATTACATAGTTGTTTTTTTTGATCATACGCGTGAGATGGGCCTGAAATTAAATGTTTTTTGTTTGCCGAAAAGTTGAACTAAATTAAGAGGTACGTTACAATGCAGATCTCTCGACAGCAGATCTAAAATATTTGAAAAAACACCTGTCACTGATACGGGCACATCTTTCCTTTATTGTTACAAACAGTAAATGTTCAACTGCTGGACACATCTCGAGGATTCCGACTAAAACTTCTAAAACAGAGGGCTGCTTGCTTTTTACATTGGTGTAAGTTAATTAAATAAAGCAGCGCGGCCGCTAAAGTGAAAGCGGACTGCGATGCAAGTTACAAAAAAATACGTAACAACAATGTAAAAGCGGGCTGCGGCACTGCCAATTAAATAAATAAAGTGATACCAAAGGGGATGATGGACGGAGCGTTAGAGCAAATCAAACACTCACCCCCAGTCAACTGATCTGGGTTTAATCCATCATCATTCTTTAGCTCACTCCACCACCCCAGTTCAGACATGGCCATATGCAAATCAGTCTGACCCTGTGCCTCATGGGAACAGTCCAGCCCGAACTGCCAAGCCATGTCTTCCTGGACCGGAAACAAGCATCCTGGGACCGGTTTCGGGTTCAAAACCCTCATCAGCCAGGCTATCTTGAATCCAGTGGCAAAGTGAGCAAGGGACCCACGTCTGGGCATACCCTGTCAACTTAGGGCGAACAAAGCGATACTAAAGGGGATGATGGACGGAGCGTTAGAGCAAATCAAACACTCACCCCCAGTCAACTGATCTGGGTTTAATCCATCATCATTCTTTAGCTCACTCCACCACCCCAGTTCAGACATGGCCATATGCAAATCAGTCTGACCCTGTGCCTCATGGGAACAGTCCAGCCCGAACTGCCAAGCCATGTCTTCCCTGGACCGGAAACAAGCATCCTGGGACCGGTTTCGGGTTCAAAACCCTCATCAGCCAGGCTATCTTGAATCCAGTGGCAATGTGAGCAAGGGACCCACGTCTGGGCATACCCTGCCAACTTAGGGCGAACAAAGCGATACCAAAGGGAATGATGGACGGAGCGTTAGAGCAAATCAAACAATCACCCCCAGTCAACTGATCTGGGTTTAATCCATCATCATTCTTTAGCTCATTCCACCACCCCAGTTCAGACATGGCCATATGCAAATCAGTCTGACCCTGTGCCTCATGGGAACAGTCCAGCCCGAACTGCCAAGCCATGTCTTCCCTGGACCGGAAACAAGCATCCTGGGACCGGTTTCGGGTTCAAAACCCTCATCAGCCAGGCTATCTTGAATCCAGTGGCAAAGTGAGAAAGGGACCCACGTCTGGGCATTAAATAAAGCAGCGCGGCCGCTAAAGTGAAAGCGGACTGCGATGCAAGTTACAAAAAAATACGTAACAACAATGTAAAAGCGGGCTGCGGCACTGCCAATTAAATAAATAAAGCAGCGCAGCCGCTAAAGTGGACCGCGCTGCAAATTTCAAACAAAACCGTAAAAACAATGTAAAAGCATCCTGCGGCGTTGTTTGGGTGGAATAGGTAAAGACCATCAAAGAAAATAGTCATCACCCAATACATAACGCAGACCGAGTACCGAGCCAAGTAAAAGGTCCAGTCTTTATGGGCGGTAGCAAATGGAGACAAGGCGGTACCAAGGAGGGACTAACAATCCTCATAATGAATCGGAAGCCAGCATTTACGAAGTACAATGACACAAGCCAATGCCAAATGTGGGTGGAGAGTGGGAGGGGCTTCCAGTGCATACCCTAATACAGCATGCCTCGCAGAGCGAGCAGCGTATGTGCGCTGCCGCTAGGCTCGACCTAAAAATAAAAATCATATGGTAGGGGAGTACAAATGTAAAGGTATGACTTGGGGATTTTCCTGCATCCTCTAAAAGGCAGAAACTGTTCAATCACAAGTGTAAGCTATGATTCATAGATGTTAGACTCTCGAAACAAGCAATGGCAAAGCCAATTCTTTCAGTGTTTCTGTGGTGGAACTTATTGATTGAACTTCATGTCTATACAACCCAGGAGCAGTATGGACAGCAGAACTCCAAGCTATCAAGACACAAAGAACAGCTAGAGAATGATGATGGATTAAACCCAGATCAGTTGACTGGGGGTGAGTGTTTGATTAGCTCAAACGCTCCGTCCATCATCCCCTTTGGTATCGCTTTGTTCGCCCTAAGTTGGCAGGGTATGCCCAGACGTCGGTCCCTTGCTCACTTTGCCACTGGATTCAAGCTAGCCTGGCTGATGACGGCTGAATAGCCAGAAACCGGTCCCAGGATGCTTGTTTCCGGTCCAGGGAAGACATGGCTTGGCAGTTCGGGCTGGACTGTTCCCATGAGGCACAGGGTCAGACTGATTTGCATATGGCCATGTCTGAACTGGGGTGGTGGAGTGAGCTAAAGAATGATGATGGATTAAACCCAGATCAGTTGACTGGGGGTGAGTGTTTGATTAGCTCAAACGCTCCGTCCATCATCCCCTTTGGTATCGCTTTGTTCGCCCTAAGTTGGCAGGGTATGCCCAGACGTGGGTCCCTTGCTCACTTTGCCACTGGATTCAAGCTAGCCTGGCTGATGACGGCTGAATAGCCAGAAACCGGTCCCAGGATGCTTGTTTGCGGTCCAGGGAAGACATGGCTTGGCAGTTCGGGCTGGACTGTTCCCATGAGGCACAGGGTCAGACTGATTTGCATATGGCCATGTCTGAACTGGGGTGGTGGAGTGAGCTAAAGAATGATGATGGATTAAACCCAGATCAGTTGACTGGGGGTGAGTGTTTGATTAGCTCAAACGCTCCGTCCATCATCCCCTTTGGTATCGCTTTGTTCGCCCTAAATTGGCAGGGTATGCCCAGACGTGGGTCCCTTGCTCACTTTGCCACTGGATTCAAGCTAGCCTGGCTGATGACGGCTGAATAGCCAGAAACCGGTCCCAGGATGCTTGTTTCCGGTCCAGGGAAGACATGGCTTGGCAGTTCGGGCTGGACTGTTCCCATGAGGCCCAGGGTCAGACTGATTTGCATATGGCCATGTCTGAACTGGGGTGGTGGAGTGAGCTAAAGAATGATGATGGATTAAACCCAGATCAGTTGACTGGGGGTGAGTGTTTGATTAGCTCAAACGCTCCGTCCATCATCCCCTTTGGTAGAGAGAAAAAGTGGCAGTAGCCGCAGTACAGGTTTTACACACAATCACATAGAAAAGGTACAGTAGAGGTATCAGTAGCATACATGCTCACATACACACACAAACACACAGGACTGGTATAATGTGAAAAAGCAATGCCACCTTTCTTCTCCTGCTTAGAGCAGTAATAGGCTAGGCAGAGGATGAGCATGGTTACTCACCTGCAAAGAACAAATAAAGCATGTGCAGGACTCATCAAAGCTTCCATCACATACACAAAACAGCTACAGCACTGTAGGAGCAGTGTTCATACTTGTACGTACACACACACACACACACAGAACAGGGGCATATATGCAATATTTTCCCACATATGTATATAAATTGACCAAAAATGGAGCCTGCAGCAGTAGTGCAAGCTTTCCGCAGAGAATGATAATGTGTGTGTTTGTGCATGTGAGTTTGTGTTTGTGCAAGATGGACAGGTGAGGGTGTGCTGGCATGTGATGTTGATCTGTGTTAGTGTGGTGGTGTGATGATGTGTGTGTGTATTATAGTCTGTATTTGTGTTGTGTGTGTGAGATATCTTGTATCAGTATGAGTGATCATTTGGTGGTGTAATGCGTGTTCTCATACGTGCAGCCTGATAGAACTTCTGATCTTGGTAAGCATTCTCAGGCTTGCAAGCAGTAGCCCTGGTCAACTTAGCCACAGTGCTTAGTTTGTAAAAAAAAAAAAAAAAAGGGTCAGGGTCCTTGTCGGGAGGCCACTGCAGCTTGCATCACCCATCGCCCCTGACAGGTCTGCTAATGAATCTAACAACACAACTACTATCACACTCCTACAAGTGTAACAATTCCGATTATTCCGGGCCCCCAAAGCCATGAGAATGGCTTGGGGGACAAGTATTCGTTATTTTTAAATTTATATTGGCTTGATAAACAACTTTTGTGTTCATCTCTAAATTAGATATACAGCGCCAATATATGGCCACTTGTCATAAGTGCCAGTGTTGACATTTAAGTGTTGGTGCCGATCATCGGAAACCACCAGTTCAAATTAAGCACTGCTTAGCTATGAATTCTTATACAGCTCTATGAACATTTTCACAGTGTCGCTATAATCTGTAAATTGATAACTCAAACGTGGTAGAGAGTTTCAGCTGGTTTAGGCCACAATCTTCACACTTTTCTATGTTGCTGGCATGTGTGGATTAAGGTGAAAGCAATTCCTGAAATAAACTTTCGTATGAAAACGTTTTACTTAGGAGAATCCCCTTCCACCTCTGTTGTGGACAAACAAACCTCTCTCGTCCACCTTTTTGGTCCTTCTTTTTAAAGATGCTGTATTAGTTATTCCAGCAAACAAAAACTCTTGGCCAAAAGTGCTTACCTTTGAAATTTATTAATTTGCTACCTTTTTTCAAAGCTGCCTTTGAGGAGATCCTTATCCCACGGTTTAAGAATTGTTTCTCTTTAATGGGTAGTACTTAAAAAAATAATATAGCCCAGAACAAATGTAAGCAATGTGTCCTTTTCTCCTAGTTTTTTGTGGAAGTTATGCTGATAACTAATGCTGATAATATAAAGGTAGATACAGAAACCAATGGTTTATGTTCTAGCTTGAGGCACAAATGTTAAAACCTAGAAAGGCCAAAATAAACTGGAGGAAGTCTGTACTGTAGAGGCATAAGCAGCATACATAACACGTCTTACACATTATAAATCTTGTCTATACTCTACAACAAAAGGCGCGTTCCTTTCCACTAGACTGTCTGCTTCGGACAACCCCTCTAAAGATCTTTTTATCTTTGCAGATTTTTTTCGTATCTCTGTTGTGCAGTAGGACTGCTATTGTTCCTTCACAGGAGCTATGTGATAAACTGGACCCTCCCATTTCATTACAGTCTCACACATTTATCAAAGGATCAAAAAGCAGTCCATCAGATTACTGACCTAGTGCTACAGCTGGAGCTCTAGAGGACACTCAAAGCCATTCTCTAGCTCTTAGTCATCACTAACAAATCAGTCATTAGATCTATGTTTTCTTTAAAAACTGGTTCTCCTGAAGACTAGTGCCCATCTTTCAAAGAATGAGCCCCACAATTTCCATCCTTTCAACTGAGAAAATCAATTTCTTATTGTTCCTCCATCTTGTACTGGAGGTCAGTAAAAATCATGTGGTCACTGTCCTCACAAAACTTAATATGGATCTGACAGATCTGAACAGCTCTAGACCCATCACATCCTTACCTCTCTGTGTTAATATTGTGGAAAAGGTTCAAGCCTTTTGTCTCATCTAATATTTAGACGCTTGGAATTTTCATGACAGCTTGCGCAGTTCAACTTTCAAATCAACTATGGCACTAAGGTGGTGTTGCTGGCTGTTGTGGATGACCTGAACACTACCAAAGATAGTGAGGAGCAGACAGGATTTGTAATACTTGATTGCTCCTCAGCCTCTGACTCAGTCGATCACACTGACTCTTGGCAACAGGTCATGCAGTTTTTTTTCTGGATTAGTTTAGATACTTTTAAATGGCAGAATGGATGTCTTGTCCCTTCCATCTTTCTGCTCTGCAAAGCAGACTGTTGCTTGTGGGGTGACACAAGGATCAGCATTCTTGCCAATTCTATTTAATCCCTATGTATAGCTGTTGGGTGAACGTATTCCGTCATATGGCTTAAAAATACATCCATATGTGTCAGAAGAAGCCTTCATCAAATTTCACAGGAGCTGAAGACGAACCCAAAGCCCCTCCACCAGTACCCACGCCCACACAATTGTTATCCGTAGACACTGGGCTACAGCAGGGGGGGGGAGGGGAAGTGGATAAGAGAGAGAGACAACCTTGTAGAAGAGATATTCTGTACTTCTTTATCAACCTCCTTCTATTCTTCTATTGGGGTTTGGTATGTTGCACCTGGATATGGGTAAAAGGTTATACAAGCACACTAGTTTAGCACCTCTACAAATCACTTTCTAAATTATATATATATATATATATATATATATATATATATATATATATCTCAATTCATTCTAATTACCCAATTTACACAAGGTTTAGGCTTCTCTCTATAAAGTTGTACACTGTACACTGTTACAATGCTGAATTAAATGTAGTTGATGAAATTCTCTTGAAACAGTCTTTGTAAATGTTCAAAAATGAGAAAAAATGAGAGTTCTTCCAGATCACTCAATCATGCAGTCGCAACTCTGCAGATATATTTATAGTTCTAGACAGATTTCTGAGGAACAGTTCTCTTGCCGAGTAATGTTAGACTTTTCCTTACCTGGTAATATGGCGGCACTCTGTAAATTGCCTTCAATGTGAAACGATTAGAACACTACCTGGATTCTCCTCGAAAACCTTCAAACTGGAAATTCTTTCACTGGAATTCTTCTAAGACTCCTGCCGATTTTTGGAGATATTTAATTAAATCTAATTAAACAGTGGAGTCTTTGTTTCCTACTCGAGCTCGAGTTTTTAAGTTCCTTCTAAACTCTGAATTGGCAGTATTCAGAAGCGCACACAAGCGACGCAATGAAACTCTGCTTTACATGAAATTGAGCAAAACATGAATTTAATAACTAGACGGATTGCACAACCCAAGCGCTGTGAAGAGACACTATCCAGTGTCTAAAAGGAGTGAAAATTCTCGTCAGAAATGCTGCGCTGAGGAGAGACGCAACCGGCGCCTCTCAGGATGCAGTTGAAGTGCAGCGTTCCACACTTGCGCATGCGCGATCCGCTCTCCTGCTTCCTCGTGCCTGAAACGACTATACCACTGACCCTTCTTCCTAGAATTGTGTCGGAGGCTTCCTGAATTCAGTACTGGAGATGTGCGAAGCAAGTTTAAGCAAAGTCTTAATGCAGTCTTAGTAGCTGAGGGGAATCTTTTCCAATGAGGATATGTCCTAGCCTTTCTGAATTCTAATTGTCTTTTAGCCTGATTATTTATTGTGTAAGCACTGGCTATTATGTTCCTGACAGTACCTCCCTCCAAGAAGGCTCACCCAGGTTTTGGTTTCTTTGGAAATGTTTTATGAAAGTTTTCTATTAACCTAGGAGCATGGACATTGGATGATGGTTCCCAAGACCTCTCCTCTGGTCCAAAACCCTTCCACGCAATCAGATAATACAATTTTTTCCTGGTGATCTTGGAGTCTAAAATTCTGCTAACTTCAAATTCTTCTTCGAAATCTAGTCTTATTGACATGGGTAATTCTTTTAACCTTACTTTTGGAGGACTTTTCTTTAAAAGAGACACATGGAATACAGGATGGATTTTTATTTGATTTGAAATTTGTAACTTCACTGCCACTGGGTTGATTATTTTCTTAATCCTGAAAGGACCAATAAATCTGGGTTGGAATTTTCGGTTACCTTTTAAATGCAGATTAAGGGTGGACAACCAAACTTGGTCTCCTTCTACATAACTTGGACCTGCTCTTCTCTTATCTGCATACTTTTTATATGATGCCTTAGCCTTCAACAAATTCTTTTGCGCTGTTTTGTAAGTGTAGTGTACATTTTTAACCATTTCTTTTACTGCTGGAACTGAATCATCACTCTTTTCTAGCATAACATTTGGGTGTCTTCCTGTGTTTAAATAAAAAGGGGTTTAACCAGTGGAGTCATGAACTGCATTATTATATGCACATTTTGCTGTCCAAAGTAGGTCTGACCATTCTCCTTCCTGTTCTAACAGATAGAGTCGTAGATACTGTTCTAACTCTTGATTAACTCTTTCAGTCTGTCCATGAGTTTCTGGGTGGTAACTGGTGGAAAATCGAGTATCAATTCCTAACTTGTTCACAAACACCTTCCAAAATTTTGCCACAAACTGAGAACCCCGATCAGAGATTTTGACCTTTGGAATTCCATGAGATCTTACTATGTGATGATTAAACAACTGAACTAACTGAGAAGCAGTTGGAATGGATTTCAGTGGAATAAAGTGACTCATTTTTTAGAAGGAATCGACAAAAAATAAAATGGTATTGTATCCCTGACTGGAAGGAAGATCCACAATTAGATCCATAGACACTGTATGCCAAGGATGAGGGGCATTTGGTAAAGGCTGCAGCAACCCCTGGGGGGCTTGTCTGCTGGATTTTCCCTTAATGCATCTTTCACAAGTTGCAACATACTGTCTTATGTGAGCGACCATGCCTGGCCACCAAAAATGTCTTTTAACCAAATCTGTGGTCTTTTTCATCTCTTTATGTCCTGCCATTGGATCGTCATGACAACTTCTTAATGCCAACTCTTGAAGATTTTCCTTAGGTAAGTATAAGGCATTCTTATAGTATGGAAGATTATTCATGACTTTTCTTTCCGAGTCTTCTTTTGCCCAATCTTCAATATCCTTTATGGATAGAACTTCTTGTATCTTCTCCGTAAAATCAGCAAATTGAGTGGCACAAACAATTGTCATAGATGGAATGATGGGTTCTGTCTGAGGAGTCTTGACTTCATCAGTCAAGTTCAATCGCGATAAGGCATCAGCTTTACCATTTGTGGTTCCTGGCTTGTACGTTATCACAAAATTGAAATCCGAAAAATACAAAGACCACCTTAACTGACTAGGAGTAAGCGTTCTGGCAGACTTCAAAAATTGAAGATTACGATGATCTGTAAAGACCGTTACCCCATGTTTGGCTCCAAGTAGATAATGTCGCCAATCTTGAAAAGCATCCTTGACTGCCAACAATTCTTTATTGGCAATAGAATAATTGATTTCTGGTGCTAATAACTTCCTGGATCAGAAGGCCACTGGATGCAATTGTCCTGTCCTTTTGTTCCTTTGAGAGAGTACTCCTCCAGTTGCTAAATCCGAAGCGTCTGTTTCGACATAAAAAGCCTCTTCTGGATCTGGCTGCATTAAGATGGGAGCTGTGGTGAATGCCTCTTTCAAAAATTTAAAAGCCTGTTCTGCTTCTTCGGTCCACGAGAACTTTACTCCCTTCTTCAACAACCGAGTGATGGGACTGACCTTCGAAGAAAAGTTTGGTATGAATCGTCGATAAAAATTTGCAAAGCCAATAAAACCTTGGATCTCTTTTATAATCTTTGGGGTTTGCCAATCTCTTATTACTTCTACTTTTGACGGATCCATCGATACTCCATCTGCAGATAGGATAAATCTAAAAAAATCCACTCAATCAGTGTGAAAAGAGCACTTTTCAAGCTTTACATTAAGGTGATTTTCTAGTAGTCTTTGTAGAATGGCTCTGACATGTTTCACATGATCTTCCACATTCTCAGAAAAAATCTAAATGTCGTCTAAATAGACAACAGCCACTCTGTCTAGATATTCTCGCAAAATATAATTCACAAAATGTTGGAAAGCTCCCGGAGCATTACACAAACCGTACGGCATCACCTAATATTCATAGAGACCATATTTAGTGCGGAAAGCCATTTTCCATTCGTCAACTTCGGCTACTCTGACCAAATGGTATGCCCCCCTCAGATCCAACTTGGTGTAAAATTTTGCTCTTTTCACTTGATCTGACAACTCAGAAATCAAAGGCAGAGGATATCGATTCTTGACTGTAACCTGATTTAAGGCTCTATAATCAATACACGTGCGAAGACTTCCATCTTTCTTTGGTATGAAAAATAATGGAGATGATACTGGGGACTGGGAAGGTCGAATAAATCCATTCCTTTGATATTCTTCCAAGTATGTCTTGAGATACTGGTTCTCAGCCTCAGTAAGCTCATAAATGCGACTACAATGGGAGAATTGCTCCTGGTTCCAACTCAATCTTACAATCATATTCTCTATGAGGCGGTAATTTTTCCCGCATTTCTTTTATCAAAAACATGAGCCAAGTCTAGGTATTCTTTTGGGATTTCCTTGAATTCCATAACACAAATCATACTTGAAAGCTGAGCTAATTCAGAAGCTGGTGAACCCTCATATTTGGCTCCCCTGCCATGAAAGCAATGTTCTTTGCAGTATTCTGAAGTCATCTCAACAGTTCTTTTCTCCCAATCGATCCTAGGATTGTGTTCCGTCAACCATGGCAATCCCAGAATTAATTGAAACTGAGGGGCATCAATTAGATTGAATCTTAAAAACGCTTGATGCCCTTTAAGTCCCAACAATTCAATAGTCTCTGTCTCTTCTGTTATTGGTCCAGAAGTTAAATTTGTTTCATCCACAGCTCTGACCACCTCAAACTTTTTCTTTTTGATGGAACGAATTCTCATTTCTTTAGCATATTTTAAATCACAAAAATTGCCGGTGGCTCCTGAACCTATCATTACGGATACTTCTTTTATTTCAAAATGAGCACATTTTGCTGTGAATGAAACAATTAAATGAGGGGCTGCAGACTGAAGAGTGTTAGCTACCTGTTGATATTCAGGAGTTGACTTTGTATCTTTTCCCACCAGAGCAACTCCTTCTACTGGTGGGATCTGTCTTTTACCAACTGATTCAACTTTGGCTTCTTTGGGCAATCCTTCACAAAATGTCCTGAATTTCCACAATACATACACAACGTTTTTGATTTTCTTTTCTCTCTTTCCTCTTTGGAAAGGGGGCCTTTTATGGATCCAATCTGCATGGGTTTTTCACTTGAATTGGATTTGGACTTTCTATTTTCTGTTTTAATTCTATCCAATCGAGGAGCAAAAGGACTACATTCTCTCTTCTTCTCTAACTTTCTTTCAAATTGCCAATGCTCAATTTGTAAAACCAAATCTATTAGTTCAGAAATCTCTTGGGGACGTTTCGGAATTTGGGCTAAAGCGTCTTTGTGCTCATCCTTGAGCCCATGATAGAAGATCACTGCCCATTTACTTTCTGGCCCCTCAGTTTGGACAATTAATTTGTTGAACTGAGCTATGTAAGCAATGAGATCACGATTCCCTTGTCTCAGATCCAATAACTCGTTATCTGTTGCTTGATTAGCAGATCTTCTGTCAAAAATTCTTCGAAATTCTCTCTTAAATAGTTCAAAGTCATATAAGGCTGAATCATTACGAGATATCAGAGGCATTGACCATGAGGCAGCATCACCACTCAAATAAGACAGAATGAAAGCGACTTTAAACTGATCTTCTGCAAATACTACTGGTCTACATAAAAAGTGTAATGAACATTGAGTAAAAAATACTTGTGCTTTATGTGGGTCTCCACTAAATCTTTCTGGGTTGGCCAAAGGTATAATTTGAGAAACCGAATGAATTACTTGGGTTGTGACTTTTGATGTCGAGTGAGGGGCTGACCCTTTATAAGCTTCAGAACTACCAGGCATAGGGGATTTTCCTGCCACCACTTCCTCCATTCTTTGTCTAATTATGTGGGTCTCTTGTTGGGATCTCTTTATTTCATTTTTAAGGTTTTATTTTACTCTACTGCACTATTTAGTTGGCTCTGCAGACTTACTAGAACTCCAGCTAAAGCTTTTAAGTCAAACCCTTCCGCCATCCTCAGCTCAGGTGGAAATAATGGATTAGTGGCACTTCAATCTGTCAGAAGATACCTTCATCAAATTCCACAGGAGCTGAAGACGAACCCAAAGCCCCTCCACCAGGACCCACGCCCACAGAATTGTTATTCGTAGACACTGGGCAACAGCAGGGGGGAAAGGGGAAGGGGATAAGAGAGAGACAACCTTGTAGAAGAGATATTCTGTACTTCTTTATCAACCTCCTTCTATTCTTCTATTGAAGTTTGGTATGTTGCACCTGCATAAGTATAAAAGGTTATACAAGCACACTAGTTTAGCACCTCTAAAAATCACTTTCTAAATTATATATATATATATATCTCAATTCATTCTAATTACCCAATTTACACAAGGTTTAGGCTTCTCTCAAGTTGTACACTGTACACTGTTACAATGCTGAATGAAATGTAGTTGATGGAATTCTCTTGAAACAGTCTTTGTAAATGTTCAAAAAATGAGAAAAATGAAAGTTCTTCCAGATCATTCAATATACAGTCACAGCTCTGCAGATATATTTATAGTTCTAGAAAGATATCTGAGGAACAGTTCGCTTGCCGAGTAATGTTAGACTTTTCCTTACCTGGTAATATGGCGGCACTCTGTAAATTGCGTTCAATGCGAAACGATTAGACCACTACCTGGATTTTCCTCGAAAACCTTCAAACTGGAAATTCTTTGACTGGAATTCTTCTAAGACTCCTGCCGATTTTTGGAGATATTTAATTAAATCTAATTAAACAGTGGAGTCTTTGTTTCCTACTCGAGCTCGAGTTTTAAAGTTCCTTCTAAACTCTAAATTGGCAGTATTCAGAAGCGCACACAAGCGACGCAATGAAACTCTGCTTTACATGAAATTGAGCAAAACATGAATTTAATAACTAGACGGATTGCGCTACCCAGGCGCCGTGAAGAGACACTATCCAGTGTCTAAAAGGAGTGAAAATTCTCGTCAGAAATGCTGCGCTGATGAGAGACGCAACCGCCGCCTCTCAGGATGCAGTTGAAGTGCAGCGTTCCACACTTGCGCATGCGCAATCCGCTCTCTTGTTTCCTCGTGCCTAAAAGGACTAGACCGCTGACCCTTCTTCCTGGAATTGTGTCGGATGCTTCCTGAATTCATTACTGGAGACGTGCGAAGCAAGTTTAAGCAAAGTCTTAATGCAGTCTTAGTAGCTGAGGGGAATCTTTTCGAATGAGGATATTTCCTAGCCTTTCTGAATTCTATATGTCTTTCAGCCTGATTATTTATTGTGTAAGCACTGGCTATTATCTTCCTGACAATATGAGACCAGTCCTCAGCTGTTGCTGAAGTTAGATCAATTGACTCACAATTCCATTGACAACGTGGAACGAAGTCTCATGGCTAGATTGATAAGGAATATTTGAAACTCAATGATGCGAACACGGAGGACTTCATTGTCAGAGGGACCCAGCTTTGCAAAATTAACAACTTCGGGCTAGATAACCTCAGCCCCAACCTGCAACGTCCTTACGGCAAAAAGAATCCGTTTGTCTTATTTGATCAAGATCTCCCTTTTGATGCACAAGTGCAGAAGATTTGTGCTTCCTGTAGCAAAATATCTTACTTGCACTTAATTAGTCTGTTCTCCCTAAAAGGACAGCTTGCACAGTTCCAGTAAAGGCTGTTGTTTCTAGGCCAAGATGGCCATCTTTAGGATGATGGACCCTGGAACAGTTTTTAAATAAAAAATGACTGAGTTCTTGCATTATCTGAGAGTTTCAAGCTATAAAAGGAGTGAGATATCACCCTTTTGTTTATGTAATGTTTCTGATAATTATTTATACTGTAGACATATTACTCTATAGACCACTCATCACTATCTCAGGTTTAGCAAAGAAATTGCAAGCCTTCAGTGTTTATCATCCAAAACATGTACTAAGATAGAAAATCCTCATCACAGTTTTGAAAAGTCAAGAACTATGTTTCAGTGACCCATTTAAATGTTAACGTTTATATTTGCAGACGTTGAATAAAAACCTTTAAGAAATTGAATGTTGCAGTGCATCAGAGCCCACAGCTAATGCAATACTGTCTAAAACACCACCGGTCTCCAGGACAAATCAGGTAAATAAAGAATAAAATATATATAAAACCTGAGCAGTCAGATATCAGTGACTGAATTGATATGGGCACATACCTAAGGCACAGTCAAATAATCTGTGCATGACAGAGACCATTCTGAGATAGTGCTCCTGTTTCTGCTGCAATGTGTTTTAAGCTGCAGTTTGTTCAGGTTGTCTTCTCATCATTTTAATAATACCTCTAACTACAGGGTTAAAAGAAAGACAGAGAGGCTCAGCACACCTCCACTGCCTTGGGGTTCACTGAAATATTGCTTGTCCTTCACTCCCCATAAGTGTACTAACTAGTGAGAATGCTCCAATTCTGTCAATTTTTTTCCCTTGGACAATGAACCTTTATCCGTTTCTTGAGAGGCAAGAGGGAGTAAACATACATTACATAACTCCACAACAGTGCAACAAATTAGCCACTCAATAAAACTAGGACTACTGAAGAAAGTTAAAGGGTTTTATTACAGTCTCAGAAACAAACCGAAATAGAGTCTCAAAAGCATATTGTAGAAATATAGTATCACAAGAATGAGTCCAAATCTCCTGATGAGATTCAGTCTTAACAACGGAAAGCACACCAAGAACTCTGTGGCTGTGATACAAAAGATGAGAAACAAAATCTGAAGGTTTATTTGCAGAATTCTATCCTCCTGCCTAGTCATTAGTATCTATAATAAAATCTAGTCTACCCTACTCTATACTAACTCCCGGGACACCCTCATCAACTACGGGAAGCAAGGAACAGGTGTCAGTATGATGGAGACTTCCGTAAAAGTACTCCAAGCCTAAAAGTATAGCATGAAGCTACACAGTGAGAGGAATCACATAAGAAGTCTATACCTCATGAAATCCTAAAGGTTTCTGCTCTCTAACTAATAATGTAACATCTATTAACACAGAAGGTATTCAAGGTAACCAGCATCATCATTTTCCCAGTACTTTTCCATCGTCCTAGGTAGAATTTAGCAACATTCAACGCTTCTCCCACACTCTTATTCAAGCACATTCAATTGTCCTTGAACATTCCTTCTCCGCCATGAGAACTTGTCTCCCACCTTGTTAACATGTATTCTTCTTGCCAAGAAATTCATCTCGTACCTTACTTTCGCTACAACCAATGCCCTACTCTAGCTACCGAGGCCTTGTATCTGCACCTGCAGAGGAGAGAATATGTTACCAGAACAATTCTCATGTGAAAATTAAACATTGAAATCCAGAAGCTTCAGGTCCTTGGTTACGCCAATTTAGCACAGCAGGTAAAGTGCACTTGGCGTTTGACTATATGTGCACACGTTCCACAATTAATACATATATGAAATATTATGTGACATAAATCGTAACTACATAAAGTTTGGAATTACATTGTTAATCATTCATATAACTATGAACAAGAAGTACATTTCTATTCAACATTAATATGCACACATTAAAGAATTCTGCTAAGTTATCATAGAGCATTTCAGTAATATATTTGAAATCATTCTTGTTTTATAAGAAAACTAGAGCACACGAATGAAGGAAATGTCAATTTACATAAGTCAATGTAAATAAGTAACGTGAAAGGGCAGAGCCAAATTAAGCTGCTCCAACCTCCCCCCCCCGATGGCGAATCAAGCCATCACAAAAATCTCTAGATCCTATCAGATTAATCAATTAAAACCTCATGGTCCTAATTGCCTTCGTCTAAGCTCTTCCAGACGTTTCATGTTGTCATAATAATTGCTCTGCTTCTCTTCAAGTTCCACATCAGATCTTTATCTTTTCATTCCCTTCCTTGCCTTTACTCTCTTGTACATCTTAAAGGACACCACTTCCACTATCGCACAAAGGGCAATAATCACAAGTGATTTCAAGATTAAACCCACTACTCCACTTCCCAAATTTCCCAACCAATTTCCATCTGCTCTCAATCCATTTCCAATTCCCTCCCATGCACCTGTCGTTGTCAATCCATTCAAATCCCTTTGTAACTCCGTAATATTTTTAATGTACTTCTGTAATATAAATCTATAAATTTCTTTTTGACATCTGTTAACAAACAAGTTCAATTATGTCAATGGGCATAAGCTGTGCTTTATGTTTTGACAGGGACAAAGTATTTTTGAACAGTGTCGCTTATTTGGGAATATGCATGTTGATTTAAATGTTTAAACTGAAAGAACTAAATCATAATTCGAGTAATAATACTGAAAATGTCTCTGCCTATAGAGAAGACTCAGTATCAGACTACATGAAACATCATTCGTTAAAGGTATGTGGTGGTAGGTGATGCCTTCATCCACTGACGCAGGTAATTGCACACAAACATAGCAATCCCTTGGATCCAAGGTGTCAACATATTCTTAAAGCAATCTAGTGTATGCATTTAATGTATAATCCCCTCTGGATAAATCTGTATGTAAGTGTGAATCATCTAAGGAATAAATGTTTCTCTCAGGTACAGGTGATGATTTGTGTTTAGACTTAACCTTCCCCTCTATAGCAGTAGGTAGAGGGGAATAAAGTCCTACAAGCAACAAAATTAATGCTGCAACTATAATTAACAAGGTAATCCCTACTATGTATCTATGTCTAAGGAAATATTGGTTACTTTTCATAACTTCGCGAAAGTCAGACTAATGGGTAGAGAATAGCAGCAGCAGAGTCTTCTCTGTTGGTTTCCACCTGTGCAAAAGCAAAACCAAAGTTCATAGTATGCAACAGTGTTATGTGCAATCTTTGTAAGACTTCCCTTACCCACTCAATGTTCTTCTTGGAGCAATCCTAAATGTATTCTTCTTCCACTCGGGCCTAGGCAGTCTTCTCACCCCTTTCAAACAACCTACAAAGTCTCAGATCAGCAGCCGTTAGTTCCAAAATATAGCGGTGATAAACATTCTATCGAAAATTATTTCCATAAGAGAAATGACACAGTTCATGCACTTCCACCGGAAACTCACTGGGATCCAGCATACGAAAATCGAACATATCCAGGACAACATGTCTCACATGACTAGCTCTTCTTGGAATAGGAAGGTCGAATAGTAAATGTAATTGATACGAAAAGTCAGGTAACAGCAGATGAACTTCCGCGTTTGTCCCAAAATCCTAAAGATTCTCCCTCTCGGTCATTTGCAGCCAGGTAAGTCAATTCAGGGGAAGAATATATCTTGCAAGGCACGCACAATCTCTTCCACCTCCCCAAAGCAGGCCCCCCTCCTGCATCACCACTCAGGTCAGATTCTCCAAACGTCTCAGGAATAACTGGAAGTTCACGCTCAGTCATCAACTTCAGTCTCCCTCTCTCCTGCCTCCTGGGCCAGTGTTCTTTGGCTGCCACTCGCGGTTGTGCAACATCAGGTCCTTTGTTAGGGTCTGACTACTCCTCATTTACCACCACAGGACAAGCTTCTCCATCCCCAACGCCACCTGTTGTCTCGTCAAGACCCTATCAGACCAATCAAGTGCTGTTTCAGACTGACTGGTCCCCTACAGCTTCACTAACCTGCTCCTATGGCCTCTTGACCACGACTGGCGCTTCTGGGAGAGGTGCTGTAATTTCATCAAGGGGACACTGAACTCTATGAGTGTGATCACCATGCACCCTGTTGGGGATATCTCTGCACTTCACAAAAGTTGTGGTGACTAGGATCACTTGGTAAGGGCCACGCCAACAATGTTCCAGGCAACTTTTCTGGATGTGTTTTTTTTCTCCAAGACCCCGTCACTGGGACTAAGGTCATGGCACTGCTCCTGATGAGGTGGGACTGTAGCAACTTCATCCTGATGAGACACAGAACGCACCACATCAGCTCGTGCCTTGCAATAAACAGGAATTTAAGTGATCTATGAAATTTATGGGAGCATGTGCAGGCACATCTGGCAATAGCATGGCTCTCCCCATGATAATTTCATGGGGTGACAATCCTGTCCTCTGATCAGGAAAACTCAGAAGACTCATCAACAAAAGATGCAAAGCATCACCATTTCAGAGATGTTGATGCACACACTTCAGCCAATCTGGATTTCAGCGTTCTATTAACCTGTTTCACGATTCCAAAAGCCTCAGGCTGGTAACTGCAATGTAGTCTCTGCTCCATCTGCAATGCTGCACACAACAGTCTTGGGACCTCATTACTGAAATGAGTTCATCGGTCTGACTCCAAAGAAGTCGGAAATATGAACCTGGGGATGAGTTCCTTCAACAACAGTTTAGCTACAGTGAGACTATCACACCTTCGTCGGGTAGGCTTCAACCCAAGTGAGAAAATGCACACCATCACAAAAACATATCTCAGCCATTGCACACAGGCATCTCAGTAAAGTGGAGCTGCATCCTGTTGAAGGGACCTCCTGACCTCCCTGTGTGACTCATTGAAACTACAGTGCTTTTCCTCACATTCATCTGTTGGCAAACAACACACCTATGACACAATGCTTCTGCCATCAACCTGAACTTAGGATTGAACCAAGTCTGCCGAAACAACCTAACTATAGCATCTCTTCCCACATGCATCAGTCTGTGATAATGCATAGCCATAGGGGGCAACAAACTGTTAGGCAACACAGTTCTTCGATCTCCTGAAACCCAAATGTCATCATCTCTCTTTACACAACCTGCTTTACCCAGCCCTGCTGTTCAGCCTCTGCCACTTCTTCTTGTAGCCTTTTAACTTCCTCCCAAGTATTGGTAACTGTTAGCAAGAGGTTGTAATCGGTTTGGTCTGCTTCCTCATTAACATACTCTCCATTGAAAGGGCAAGCATTATGACCACAGTATTTTGCAACCTTATCGGCATACCTGTTGCTAACTGTTACATAATAATCTCCCCTGCAGTGTACGGAGCATTTCCTGACAGCAACCTGTGTAAGCCACTGCAAAGCTTCCAACAGTTTTCATACTTGTTCTCCATTATGAATGGGGGAACCTGATGAGGTCAAGAACCCCCTTTGAGACCATAACTGTCCAAAGTCGTGCACCACACCCAACCTGTACTCAACATCGGTAAAAATCGACACCTTCAGTTGATCCGCAACGCAGCATGCTCTAGTAAGAGCAATCAATTCAGCTACCTGAGCAAAGAATGCTCCATGTAACCAGGCAGCTTCCACCACCCCTGAGACTGTCTAGACTGCATAAGCAGCTCCCAGAGTTCCTTGTTTGGCTCACAAAAACAAGCCATCCGCAAACAGTACATTGTCAGATTCAGGTAGTGGTTCATCTTGTAAATCTGGTCTTGGTTTGGTGCACAGCTCAGTAACATCGAGACAGTCATGTTCTACTTCATCAGAATCAACATCGCAATCAGGAAAATGCAGCAGGGTTCAGGACAGGACAACTTTTTACCATGATGTTTTCGGCTGCCAAAATGGCTTGTTCATACCTAGCTAGGTGGCTATTCATCAGGTGGTTTGTACGTGTTCTAGTCAACAAAATTTCAACAGAATGGGGGACACAGACAGTCAAGGGGAGACCCATCTCAATGTTCTCACACCTTTCGAAACTGACACCTGTGGCTGCCACGGATTTCAGACATCTAGGCAGCGCTGCGGCTACGGATCAAATGTAGCTGAAAAATATGCCACATGCCTTCTGGCACTTCCATGATTTTGTGTCAGCACTGAGAGTGCACATTCCTCCCTCTCACTGCAGAAAAGCAAAACCGATTTGTTGTAATCAGGCATTCCAAGTGCCGGGGCGCGGCAGAGGATCAATCTTACAAGCTTCTCGAGTATTTGACGCAATCAGTAGGGCATCAATATATTGCACCAACACTGACCTGCAGGGCATGATCAAAGTCTCTAGATTCTTCTTCAAGATCTGGTTGAAGATAGAAGGATTCTCCGTGTACCCTTGAGGAACTCGGCACCATTCAAAAACATGGCTGCCAAACCAGAAAGCGAAGAGGAACTGATTGTCCTTATGCAACCGTACGGAGAAAAATGCCTGGCAATGGTCGATGACAGTGAGCCATTCAGCTTCACATGGAATTTGAAACAATATCATAGCTGTATTCGTTACCAAGGGACAACAAGGGACCACAATGCTATTTATCTTTCTCAGGTCCTGCACAATGGGGTACTTACCGCTCGGCTTCTGCATGCTCATAATGGGTGAATTACAGGGACTCCCCATTATTTCTTTCAAAATCCATTGCTGAATCATGTTCTCAATCACCGTAGTTATAACAGCAACCATTTCTGGGGTCAAATTGTATGATGGTGTTCTTGGGTATTCAGAGTTAGGCTTTACTTGTATCCGGATAGGCTCAACTCCCTTAATGAGACCAATGCCCTTCCCTGAGAAATCCCAAACTTCCATCCGTACAGCATTTCTAAGATCAAAGGGCAACTCATCAATGGTCATCATTGGGAACATAGTAGCGGCTAAATTCTGATTTCCTATCTTGAATGCTATGTTCTCATTATTCGTCTGAAATTCTGTGCCCTTTGTGTGCAGTAAATTATACAATTTAACTTGCACAACAAGTCACATCCCAAAAGACACAGGACTAGAATCACTCACACCACAAACTGATGATTTTCAGCTACTTCTGGCAGAGGACTTGACATCTACTTGTTCGCCACTCCTACAACTTGGATTCTTCTTCCCAAGAGGGGAAGGTTTGAGATTTCCACTGTTCTCACAGTAGAGCGGATAGCACCAGTGTCAATCAAAAATGTGGCGGGTGGACATCTACTTCAGCATCTACAAATGGGCCACTCTGGTCTACTTCTAAGACTGCGCCAAGTGCACAATCTTCTTCCCTTCTCGGGCACCGTCAGGTGGACTGTTTGGAGCCATATCCTTCTGCTGGCTCAATCATAAGAAACTGCTGAGCTACATTTTGGTTCTGGAAAGAGTTCTGATTCATGTTCAGGATCTGATTGGAATTAAATCTGGGATTATTGACATTCTGCTGTGGTATTGGGGGCTGTGGGACTTGCATCACTGGACCTTGGGACGCATTGAAATTTTGAGGCCTCTGATCATTTTGCGAATGCATGGGTCACTATTGTGGGGCTGGGGAAACCCTGAATTTTGTCCTTGATTGGCTGGATTAGGATGACACTCTCTCTTCAAATGCCCCAATCTATTACAATAATGACATGGAGTAGACTTTTCCGAGGTGGCCACATCAATCCCAGTACTCGGGTCAATAGGAATACCTTGGCCTCTACCCTGCGACTTGAAACCTCCTCCACCTTGTGTCATAGGAGCTCCCTGCTGGAAAACACCCTGCATAGGCGCCACGTTTCCCACATATGGCTGATTCTGATTACCCCTCTGAGCCATCTTAATCTGCACAATCATTAGCTTTTCCTTGAGCCTCTTCTGTTTCATCTCAATCTCATCATGGCAGTACTTGGCATAACGTAAAATCTCATCATTGGACTTATTCTGCCAACATAGCAAATACTGTTGAATCATCGTGCTATTTCAGATCTCAATCCTGTCACAAAGCTGCACACAAACTGTCCCATGTCTTGGCATAGATTCTAACATTTCCATCCCGCCATACTGCTTGAAAGCCTGCAACAATCTCTCATAGAATGCATGAACCGTCTCTTTAGGTTCTTGATTCGTCCTATCTATCTTAATGCAATCGATGTCCTGTGGTTGCATGTTAGCCTTTAACCAAGTCATCACTTGATCGTGCATTTTTGTTACAATAGCTGATGGACCATGTACCACTGAATCCTTTCCAACTCCCTTTCAGGCCAATCATAGCTATTTTGCACACAGACCACAATTTACTTGGAACAACAATGTCAAACAAGGTATTCAAATCAGTCCACAACACCTTTGAAATTTTCACAAATCGATCAACTTGTTTGTACCATTCCACAGGCTTCTCTCTCAATAGTGGAAAGTAATTTGTGAATGACGCAAGATCACTTCTGCTCCAAGGCACATGGACATAACTCCCACTTGGTACTTCCCGCTAGGGGAAAGTGGTGTCACCCGCTCCCTTTTCTCCTAATGGGGCGGTTACCCAATAGATTTACTGGAGCCCTTCTTCCTTGACCATTTGTCCTCCCATTTATCTAGTGTACCCCAAATTCGAATACCCTGAATCAATTCCCGAATTTACATTTTCAACCCTGGTACTCTCATGTTCTGTGTGTCCTGATCCGAGAAGGAGAGCCGGTGGTTCTTTTGTAGAGCCTTGGTCCGCTCTAAATTTACCTCATACTTTTTGGCTAAGTTGATTAGTTTACAGAGAGCTTGTCTCGCTCGTCTGGTAACATCTTTGCTCATAAACAAATTAAGATCCTCCACTAGATTCACTGGCAGCTAGCCACAACTAGGAATCTGCACAAAAGGAACATGTGAATGTTTATAAACACAAAACAAAATATTGAAGTAGAAGTGGAAATCCATTGGTTCAGTAGCATTCCCTACAGACTATAAATATATATTATTAAAGCAAATGTTTGCATCCATGAGTCACAAGACCATTGGAACTAAGTCCCTTTTTAGAAGAGAGGAGTGACATTATGGCCTAGAACATTCTTCACAACCTATCTATAAGACAGGGGCTTTAATTGTGATATATTAAACCCTAAAAGCATTCAAATTCTCTTTCTGCGCAGTACCACAAATTTATCACTTCGGATTGTAAATATTTCCACCTGCTTGTGTTATATATTCCTATATTTCTTACTGTGTGCTTCATAAGCATGATTTCTATTGTAAAATTCCTTTTCATTCCTAATGGCCCTAAGCAGCTGCATCACTTGGCACCAGTAGCCAGGCTTCACCCATCTTCTATCAACAAATCTACAGTAGTTGTGTTGTGTTTGTTCATTCATAACCCATGTTTGACGTCAACAGCTAGCTGTGCATGTTGCTGCACAGAAACTGAGAAGACAACGCCATTGTACCCGCCATATTTGAGACGAGACAAAAAAATGCCACAAATTAACGATTTTATCATGGTTTTGTGTCACCCTTGCGCCATGCAAGGGGACACAAAGGCGATGCAAAACCTAGAATGATATTTACCAAGTCATGCAAGGCCACCTTGCATGGCACTGCATGGGTTGGTAAATGTGGAGTACCACAAGGCAGTGCAAGTCGCTGCTTTGCGTTACTCTCCCTTAGGGAGACATTCCATGGGTGGAGCATGGGTGTTCCAACGCATCCACCCACGGATTTTGGCACATTCCCAGATTTGCCATTAGTGGTAGACCTGGGAATGCGTCAATATGCTACGCCTCTCCAGGGGAAGCGTATCGAATAGAAATATGCTTATTTCTCCTCGTTTTTTCTTTCTACGTGTGCTGCATTTTGCAGGAGGAGAACCTTTCTACACAAAAACAATCCTGCCTACATCGCAGACACCCTTGCACCATGGCACTAGGCAGCATTTTGTGTGCCAGCACAGACAGAGAGCAGGAATGTGCAGTATAGTGTTAAATACTGTGCATTCCTGCCCTCTCCTTTTCACGCAGCACTGCTGCGTTGTGTTGCATGAAAAATTTGATAAATCTGCCCCTGAGTGCACTGTTCTGGTCTGCAGTATGGCATACACTTAGCTAGGCGTGTCTTGTGTAAACCAGGGTAGTGTCCCCGATTACAGAAAAATGCATTCTCCCCTGCATAGGTGCTGTTCGGACTGTTCACACCTGCACTGGGGAGAACTCCAGTAAAAGATGGAGCTGTTGTTTGAATGATCTTCCCTTTAAGGCCACTAAATGATTGAATGTCAGGGGTGTCTCTCTGACTAATATATCACAAACAGAGAACCCACATGTGGGCTAAAGATCAACTGATCTAACCACTATTTACATTCAGCACAGCTGAAATAACTGTTTTCTTTCATTGCCAGGACTAGCAAAGAGTTAAATGTCATCAAACGATGATAAATGAGGATAAATCTGTATAACATTACTACAAAACTGTAAATCCTTCATTCAAACTCCATGAACACATCAACTCCCTATGATAAAATTGGGAGCCACTTCAAAAATGAAACTGTCAATGTCATCATTCTATAGTCACAATATACAATATTTACAGACACAGAACATGCAGTATAATCCAGGCATAGAAGAAAATAAGAAGATGTAAACGAAAAAAAAACATGCATACCATTGTCTTTTTATTGATATTCATGGTGCAAATTTTGGTGAGGTGGTGAGGGAGGGAGTGAAATTGTGGACTTTTTCAATCTGAATTTTCTTGACGCAAACAATTCTACTACAGCTTAGACCACTGAGATCAAACTCTGCTCGTCTTCAACATTCTAAACTTAGAGGTGGGTGGTGGGGAGGATGGCCTCTAATTTGGTCTGATGCACCACTTCTTTCCAAAGAAAAGAATTTGCATATAGTTGTGAAAGGTATGATGGGATAAGTAAATGCTTATATAAACACAAGAATTAGCGTGGTACCCTCAGGGATCTGCTATCTGCCTATTTGGCTAATAAGCGAATCGCTATGAAGGACCTGGTGTCAGGAAGCAAGATCAAGGGAGCGGCGTGTCTAGCCAAGTGGCGGGAGTAATCTTTACTGCCAAGGAATTAAGGAGCTCTGCTACTTGCCGTCACAAGATACTGAATCCGTCTTGGACCGTGTTAGTACGATCACGGAATTCCAAGATGGCGGCAGGAGTTCAGTTAGCATTCTAGTTTACCGGCAGAGAGCGCGAGGAGCTCTGTGAAGCTCGAGCGCGCCCTCCGCTCTGCGCACTTCACTAAAGACTTCACCGGTACTAGTCGTGCATTTGTCCCGAGCGTCGTGTGTGCTTCTAGTTAGAGTCGTCAGTATCTTTTCCCGACGGTAGTTAGGGGGTATCCTTTCTACGCGTCGGAACCTGGCAATATTGAGGAGTTCCAGAGTTCAGTAAAGAACCTATTCATAACGCCATCTGAGAGAAAACAGCAGTGAGGAGAAACTACACAACTTCAAGGACAGTGTGGCAGTTCGCGCAAGTACCTTGAGGAATTTAATATTTAGTTATTCAAAACTGTATATATTAGTGTAAGAGAAAATTACCTTGGAAATACTTACCGTCTAAGTTCACAGTATTACTACGAGAGAGTCTTGTCGCATCTATAAGAAAAGAAAGATGTTGTGAGTCATAAAGAATTATTAAAAATAATAATATAGATAACGTCAAAAGTTTTAGAGCTTCTGTATACAATATCCTTTAATATCCTATAGGTTATAGAAGTAGAATTTTCAACTGAGAACATCTTCTAAGGCAACTGATACCCAATATCAAGTATAAAGGAGAGAGGCAAGAGTCTAGTCTGCAAGGGTATGTAAGGCACCAATAAGGTTGATATTAAAGAGAAGATTGTCAGGGAGGGGTAGGGTCTTATAACAGTTGTTCTTTGTCTTTCAGTATACATAATCACTATCAAGAGGGAAGTCCTCCAGAAGCAGTCATACACCGACACTTTGCAGGCGAGGCTGTCTCTTCTCTGTCCCATTCCCCTTTCCCCCCCGGAGGTTCCTTCCAGCTCTCATATACCTTAGGGGGTTTGGAGCGGCCTTTGGGAAGAGGCGTCATTCTGCTCCCGTGAGGATCTTGGGAACACTTCAAGTAAGGCTCTGACAGAGTGAAGTGCCCACGACCTTCTACTCACCTGAGTAGAATGGCTGAGGGTTTCGACCTAAAAAACTTAGGGGGGGTCTTGGAGGCTATACAAAAGGAGTTGTTAGCTGTTAGGGAAGAGAATAGAAGTTTAAGGCAGGACCTAATAGCGTCAAGGAGGGAGACAACCGACTTAGCGAGTAAGATGGATGGCTATTTTTCAGGCCCTAGTTTTGCCACTTCAACCCAAGACTCCCAGACTTCTAGTTCCACTCCTATTTCTTACCCTAGGACCACCACGCAGGTGGTACATTCCTTGTCCCCAGTCATTCTGCTAGTCCCTCCAGAACGATTCAGTGGAGATCCCCAAAAGGCCCAAATTTTTCTTACGCAATGTACACTTCACTTCATGTGCCGACCTGCTCTTTTCCCTGATGCACAGTCCCGGGTGGCCTTTATTCTATCTTATTTGAGCGGTGACGCAGCAGCTTGGTCTTTGCCGCTAGTCTCGAAGGACTCAACCATCCTGTATGATTTTGAAGAGTTTAAGAAGGAGTTCTTAAGAATTTTTGATCGGAGAAAAGTAGCCCAAGCAACAGACAATGAGTTATTAGAACTGAAACAAGGAAACAAGGAGTTAGTAGCTTACCTGGCTCAATTTAACAAACTCTTAGTGGAAACAGACTGGCCAGAAAACAAGAGAGCAGCGCTATTTTACCGGGGGTTGAAGGACGAACTAAAAGATGCTCTGTCTCAAATACCCAATAGACCCACAGAAGTCTCAGCCTTAATTGATTTGGTCCTAGAACTAGATTATAGGCAAACTGAGAGGAGAGGCGAGAAGAGAAGGGAATTTCGCCCGAGTGTGCCTAGATTCGACCGAATGAGAGCAGAAGGTTCCAAAACTGCAGAAAATAATCAAACTCCAGAACCCATGCAAATCGGAGTAGTCCGTGGACCTCTTTCTAGAGAAGAAAAAGAGAAGAGGAGGTTGAATAACCTTTGTATGTATTGTGGAGGCAGCGGTCATTTTGTTAAAATATGTCCAAAGAAGCCGAAGACCTTGTTGAAGGAAAACTTGAGGCACCACCAGTAGGAGGGGTTGGACTGGTGGATGCGAGAGAAGACTCAACCCCCGATACTCATCAATTAGCAAATACCCTGCAATCCGCAGCTCCGCATTTGACCCTCCCAGTCATGTTAAAATACGGAACAGTAACTCAGACAGGCATTCCAGTAATGATTGACTCTGGAGCAACCGGAAATTTTTGCGATTTAAAGTTCGCTTCTAAGATTGGGTTAAAGTCAATTCGTAAGGCAAAAAGTGAAGCGGTAAGAGCAGTAGACGGAACAAATCTTTCTTCTGGCCCAATTGTGAGCCATACTGAAAAGGTGGAGCTCATTCTCCCTGATGGACATCGGGAGTTCTTGCAGTTCAATTTAATCGACGCGCCGCAGTTTCAGCTAATCTTGGGCCTTCCCTGGTTAACAGAACATAATCCCCAAATAGATTGGGAGAAGCAATCTATCAAGATGAACTCCGATTATTGCAAGGAGTCTTGTTTTCATGAAGAGGACCAAGGGAAAGAGTCCAGTCTGGCCGCTAGCCTGTGCGAAAGTGGAGCTACTGTGTGCGTCATTCACATCGAGGAGATTCCTGCAATGTACCAGGATTATCAAGATGTATTCAGTGAGGTGGAAGCCGAAAAGCTTCCTCCGCATCGACCATATGACTGTAAAATAGAACTGGAACCAGGGGCAAATCTTACGTGCAGCAGAATTTATGCCTTAACGGAGAAGGAGGATACATTTCTTAAGGAATATATTCAGACCTATTTGAAGAACGGATTCATCAGGCCATCACAATCCCCAGTCTCCTCGCCATTGTTTTTTGTACCTAAGAAAGAAGAGGGCGAATTAAGAACCTGCATAGATTACCGCGCCCTCAACCGGATAACAATCAAGAACAGATATCCATTGCCTTTAATTTCGGTACTTTTGGATCAGTGAAAAGGAGCCCAGATTTACACAAAATTGGACCTTAGAGGCGCATATCATCTGGTCCGGATCAGGGAGGGTGATGAATGGAAGACAGCATTCATGACCAAATTCGGCCTCTATGAGTACCAGGTTATGCCATACGGTCTTTGTAATGCTCCGGCAGCCTTTCAGTACTTCATTAACGACGTTTTGAATCAATATATTGACAAGTGCGCCATCGTCTATATTGATGATATTTTAATCTACTCGAGCGTCGGAGGAAGAACATCCAGAACATGTTAGAGGAGTTTTAGAAAGGCTGCGAGAAAATAACCTATATGTGAAGCTGGAGAAGTGTGCTTTCAATGTACGTTCTGTAGATTTCCTTGGTTTTGTTCTTGCCCCGGAAGGAATAACCATGGATGAGCAGAAAATCAAAGCAGTCCTGGATTGGCCATCTCCCACCAGTGTGAAAGAGATCCAACGGTTTATTGGATTTGCGAATTTTTACCGAAGATTTATCCAGGATTTTTCTCAAAAAGTAATTCCAATTACACGCTTGTTAAGGAAAGGGATTCCTTTTGTTTGGTCCGAAGAGGCGGAAGTTGCGTTCCAATCCTTGAAGAGAAGCTTTACTTCAGCCCCGATTTTACTGCACGCGGATCCAACTGAGCCTTTCTATTTGGAGACAGACGCCTCGGACCAAGCTATTGGAGGAGTCTTGTCCCAGCAGCATAAGGAAACCGGCCAACTGCACCCCGTTGCCTATCATTCCCAAAAACTCCTTCCAGCAGAAGTGAATTATACAATCACAGAAAAGGAGTTACTAGCTATTAAAAACGCTTTTAAAGAATGGAGGCATCACCTCATGGGGGCCAGACATACTGTGACAGTTTTTACGGATCATAAAAATCTACAGTTTCTAAAATCGGCAAGGACCCTGACTCCCAGACAACTCAGATGGTCCCTGTACTTTGCAGATTACAATTTTGTAATTACGTATAGACCTGGAAGCAAAAACAGAAAGGCGGACGCCTTATCCAGAATAAATACTGAAGGACAAAAGAAAGAGATCCTAGACCAGAAGATTATCCCAGAATCAAGGATAGTGGGAACGGTAATCAGCGAAACTTTGGATGACAAGATTAGAAAGTCTTCATCTGCTGAAGAAAAGCAAACCTGGCTGTCAGAAGATCCGTCTAGAGAAATCCGAGATGGATTACCTTATCATAATGGATTCTTGTATGTACCTACTGTTGAATTGCGTGAGCAGATCCTCTACGAGAATCATGATCATCCCATGGCCGGACATAAAGGAATCAACAAGACAGAAGAACTGATTAAGAGACAATTTTGGTGGCCTAAGATGTCGAAAGAAATAAAGGAATATGTGCTGGGATGTGGGATCTGTGCTCAGGGAAAATCAACTCGGCAATCTCCACAGGGTTTGTTACAGCCCCTGCCCACACCACCTTATCCCTGGCACACAGTGACATTAGACTTGATCGTAGATTTACCCCCCTGTCAAGGTTACAGTACCATTTTGGTGATGGTGGATTCATTTACTAAGATGGCCCACTTTGTTCCTCTCAAAAACATCCCTAGTGCTAAAGAACTAGCTACTCAGTTCAGCTTACACTTAGTGAGGTTACATGGGGTTCCTAAGGTTCTCATTTCTGATCGAGGTACTCAGTTTCTGTCCCGTTTCTGGAAGGCCTTTACTAAAGGGTTAAATATCGAGAGTAGATTTTCTACTAGTTTCCACCCAGAGACAGATGGGCAGACAGAAAGAGCTAATCAGGAATTAGAACAGTACCTGAGATTATTCTTGTTAGATCAGGAAGGGGACTGGCTGGACCTTCTATGGGCTGCAGAATTCGCACACAATAATTCTCAAAATAGTTCTACTGGTCATACTCCATTCTATTTGAATTATGGGCGGCATCCAACCTTAATGGTTAACACTAGTGAAGTTCCAGTTCCAGCAGTAAAAGATTTTATTCAACACCTGAGAGAGACCCATGATTCTGCAAGAGAAAGACTAGAGAAAGCAAAAGAACAGTACAAACATCATGCAGATAAAAAGAGAAGACCAGAAGAAGATTACCCTATAGGAAGTAAGGTGTGGTTAAATGCAAAAAATGTGAGACTCAAAGGAAATCGAAAGTTTCAACCTCGTTTTATAGGTCCTTTCGAGGTTAAAGAAAAGATCAATTCAGTAGCTTATAGGCTAAGTCTTCCTGCTCAATTGCGAATACATCCAGTGTTCCACGTTTCCTTACTAAAGAAATCCTCTCCACATCTTAGATTACGAACTTTGCCCAAACCTATTCAAACGGAGGTTGGGGAGGAGTTTGAGGTGAAAAGAATTCTAGACTCAAGATGGACAAAAGGAAAATTGTATTACCTAGTTGATTGGAAAGGTTATGGTCCCGAGGAAAGATCTTGGGAACCACTTTCTAATGTAAATGCTCCCAGACTAATAAAATCTTTCCATGCTCAAAATCCTCTTAAGCCAAGACTTGGGGAAACCCCCTTGCGGTGGGGTACTGTCAGGAAGCAAGATCAAGGGAGCAGCGTGTCTAGCCAAGTGGCGGGAGTAATCTTTACTGCCAAGGAATTAAGGAGCTCTGCTACTTGCCGTCACAAGATACTGAATCCGTCTTGGACCGTGTTAGTACGATCACGGAATTCCAAGATGGCGGCAGGAGTTCAGTTAGCATTCTAGTTTACCGGCAGAGAGCGCGAGGAGCTCTGTGAAGCTCGAGCGCGCCCTCCGCTCTGCGCACTTCACTAAAGACTTCACCGGTACTAGTCGTGCATTTGTCCCGAGCGTCGTGTGTGCTTCTAGTTAGGTTAGTTAGAGTCGTCCGTATCTTTTCCCGATGGTAGTTAGGGGGTATCCTTTCTACGCATCGGAACCTGGCAGCATTGAGGAGTTCCAGAGTTCAGTAAAGAACCTATTCATAACGCCATCTGAGAGAAAACAGCAGTGAGGAGAAACTACACAACTTCAAGGACAGTGTGGCAGTTCGCGCAAGTACCTTGAGGAATTTAATATTTAGTTATTCAAAACTGTATATATTAGTGTAAGAGAAAATTACCTTGGAAATACTTACCGTCTAAGTTCACAGTATTACTGCGAGAGAGTCTTGTTGCAGCTATAAGAAAAGAAAGATGTTGTGAGTCATAAAGAATTATTAAAAATAATAATATAGATAACGTCAAAAGTTTTAGAGCTTCTGTATACAATATCCTTTAATATCCTATAGGTTATAGAAGTAGAATTTTCAACTGAGAACATCTTCTAAGACAACTGATACCCAATATCAAGTATAAAGGAGAGAGGCAAGAGTCTAGTCTGCAAGGGTATGTAAGGCACCAATAAGGTTGATATTAAAGAGAAGATTGTCAGGGAGGGGTAGGGTCTTATAACAGTTGTTCTTTGTCTTTCAGTATACATAATCACTACCAAGAGGGAAGTCCTCCAGAAGCAGTCATACACCGACACTTTGCAGGCGAGGCTGTCTCTTCTCTGTCCCATTCCCCTTTCCCCCCCGGAGGTTCCTTCCAGCTCTCATATACCTTAGGGGGTTTGGAGCGGCCTTTGGAGGGGCGTTGGGAAGAGGCGTCATTCTGCTCCCGTGAGGATCTTGGGAACACTTCAAGTAAGGCTCTGACACCTGGAGAGGTCCCTGTATGCTGCTACTTGTGCTATACCTAATCTCTAGGCAATTCCAAGACTTGGACTAGGATGGCTCACTCATGTAATGTGACATGCTTCATCATTTGCCACTTCGTCCCACCCTGGTAAGTTGATACTACCAGGGCGGACTCGACCTCAGATAGGGGCCTACCTAAGGGAGTTCTTAGATATTTCTATTCTTTTCAGGACAAGGATTTGGTCCAGTTCGGAAGTTAAAAAACCTTAGGATAAACCACCAAAGTGTCCTATATTTGGTGGTAAACTGTGTTTATTAAAAAATTACCAACGGGCAAGTACAGGAGGCATAACTGCGTAAGATGACCTGTATGCGTCACTGTATATGAGTAAGTATTCATGCCAACATGTTTCAGCCTATTACTAGCCGTGGGTCTAAGGCATTCATCAGGGCTGTGTCTACGTATCCCTACACTGCAAATAGGGCTGAGTATGCATAGATATAACAAATGAAGAGAGGACCTACCTCTCCACTGGTATCATTTTGTGGGAGCAACCTAATACTACTTAGCTACTTGCTGCATGGTCTTTTCGGGGTGGGTCTCTCGTTGTCACACTTTCGTCAAGGTAGAGATCCCACTGGTGTCCTACCGTGCCCCTTCGAACAGCCATCCAGTGCGATATGATACCAGTGGAGAGGTAAGTCCTCTCTTCATTTGTTATATCTCCGCATACTCAGCACATACTATTTGCAGTGTAGAAATACATAGACACAGCCCTGATGAATGCCTTAGACCTACAGCTAGTAATAGGCAGAAACATGTTGGCATGAATACTTAGTCATATACAGTGACGCATACAGGTCATCATACCCAGATATGCCTCCGGTATTTACCCGTTGGTAATTTATTAGTAAACCTAGGATACCACCAAAATAAAGGACAGTTTAGTGGTTTATCCTAAGTTTTTTAACTTACGGACTGGACCAAATCATTGTCCTGAAAAGAATAGAAATATCTAAGAACTCCCTCCCCCAATCTGAGGTCGAGTCCACCCTGGTAGTATTAACTTACCAGGGTGGGACAAGGTGGCAAATGATGAAGTATGTCACATTACATGAGTGAGCCATCCTCGTCCAATTCTTGAAATTGCCTAGAAATTAGGTATAGCATAGGTAGCAGCGTACAGGGACCTCTCCAGGTCCTTCGTAACGACTCGCTAATTAGCCAAATAGGCAGATAGCAGATCCCTGAGGGTACCACGCCGATTCTTGTGTTTATATATGTAATTAAGGGCAGGCATGAGCCCTATAATGCCCTACAATCTCTCTTTTGGTGTGATATAAAAAATAAATCCTTGCAATGAAGACAACCTCCATTTCTTTAACTGACAAACCATATCTTGTCCATGTACATTATGGGCTTATATACAAGCCCCTTGCGCCGCTGGTGGATCACTTTTTATCATGTAAAAAGTGCCGCACCAGTGGCGCAAGGTGCTTGTAAATAAACCCCTATGTTTTTACTTCACAATACTGATCTTAATTGTGTTTTTCACATGATGAAAGATAGGAGAATTCAAGGGGAAGCAGCATCACGCCGCACTTGGGGACTTCCAGCCCCACAGAGTACCAAGCTTGAGGCCCGGCGGAGGCAGATGGAACACCAGTGTCTATAAAGTGCATGAAGGTCTCTAGTGGTGAAGAAAGAAGCATCATACTGCACTTAGGGACTTCCAACCCACAAACCGCCAAGCCTGAGGCCAGGAGGCGGCGAGGCCAACACCAGCACGCTATAAGGCACTTGGAGGTCTCCTGCGGTGAGGGGAAAAGCATCACGCCGCCCTTGGGGACTTCCATCCCCACAAAGCATCGAGCATGAGGCCAGGAGGAGGCGGCGCCAACACCAGCATGCTATAAAGTGCTTGTCGGTGTCCTGCATTGCGGGTAACAGCACCTCCCTGCACTTCGGGACTTCCACGAAACACCGTGCCTGAGGCCAGGAGGAGGCGTTACGAACACCAGCCCTCTATAAAATGCTTGAAGGTCTCCCGTCAGCATTATGCTGCACTTTGGGAATTCCAGCCGCATAAAGCACTGAGCCTGAGCCCAGGAGGAGGCATGGTCAAAACGAGCTAGCTATAAAGCGCTTGAAGGTCTCCCGCAGCGCCAAACGCGTCTGGGCCACGGGCGGGCCTGTCTGCTCCTGTCCACGCCCGGACAAGGCTGGGACACCCCTCAAACACCTTGTTTCTGGTAAGGTTTTTGCAACTTTTTGGCTACTGATTACTCACTTTTGTCCCTTGACACGTGGGACATTCTCTAGTTGCAACATTAATTTATATATTCCTGGGCTTACAGAAGATTCTGTATAGCTAAATCCCGTGCACACATACATAGTTTTAAACAAGAAATACAAGTGTCATTCAAAGCAAATTGTACAGAATTCTTGGGTGATGTCGTAATTTCTTTATTCTGATGGAAACGCAACCAGCCGACACGTGTTTCGTCAGGGAAAAGTAGTCCCACGACTCTTCAGGGCTGATGGGAGTTGCCAGAAAACTGTGATGTCCCTAGGCCGGTGATAATTCCAACCCGGTAGGGCTCGAGTACAAGATATATTATGGATTCCAAGATAATTAGAAGTAGTGCGTCTGAGAAGTGGATCAGCAGTGTTGCGTGATCGGAATGCCGGTGATACTTCCAACCCGGCAGAACTCAATCGGGGTCAAATTACGCGAAGCGAGTGTCCTGTGATAATCTTTAATAGGTTAGCGAAATGGCCAGAACCGCCAGTAGAGTGCAAGTGAAAACCAGTTTGATATCCCTATAGTCTATGAGCAAAGATTATTCACCTATTGGTCGGACTTAGGTAAAGTCAAGGCTGAACACATGTGTGTGTTCACCATATCCGTTTGGATGAAGAGAAATGAATGCGTCCTGGCGGCGCTGGTTCCCTAGTTGGAGACACTCACGTGTTCAGCCTTGACTTTACCTATGTCCGACCAATAGGTGAATAATCTTTGCTCATAGACTATAGGGATATCAAACTGGTTTTCACTTGCACCCTACTGGCGGTTCTGGCCGTTTCGCTAACCTATTAAAGATTATCACAGGACACTCGCTTCGCGTAATTTGACCCCGATTGAGTTCTGCCGGGTTGGAAGTATCACCGGCATTCCGATCACGCAACACTGCTGATCCACTTCTCAGACGCCCTACTTCTAATTATCTTGGAATCCATAATATATCTTGTACTCGTGCCCTACCGGGTTGGAATTATCACCGGCCTAGGGACATCACAGTTTTCTGGCAACTCCCTTCAGCCCTGAAGAGTCGTGGGACTACTTTTCCCTGACGAAACACGTGTCGGCTGGTTGCGTTTCCATCAGAATAAAGAAATTACGACATCACCCAAGAATTCTGTACAATTTGCTTTGAATGACACTTGTATTTCTTGTTTAAAACTATGTATGTGTGCACGGGATTTAGCTATACTTGTTTGCTGTAGGGTTTCCCTACACACATCAAGGGGTTACAAGGGTCTCCCCTTCCTAGGTAGCACCATACGCACTATTGCGACCCATATACACTGATGTGAATCTGCTGAGCACCATTACTTCCTATACACTAAAACCCTGAACCTCTAGTATTTACAGAAGATTCTGCATGGGATCACTGAATCAAATCAAATCAAAACAAACTTTATGTGGTGTACAACTAACCATAAAAGATAAATGTATTCAAACCAATTATTAAATAATAAATAATTAAAATAAATTCAGGACCATATATAAAACCATCCTTCATAAAGTGCAACATCTTAAATATCAGTACATTCGGGCCCAAGATTAGGCGCTCAACTCAATAAATATTGTGCATTCTTTTCCTCAACTAATTAACAGCCCTCCATTGATTTCTTGCAGTTTACTGCTAATTTAAAAAATGAGATACTCTAAAACACACATCCTGGCTTCCTAAAAGCTGTAAATACAGAATAGCTTCACTGCATTTCTATATAAGGGAGTCCTTTAGGATTGGTTTAAGGAATTGAATAAAATATATTCTATAAAATTTACAAAAAAACAAAGAATGCTGCAATGACTGAGAAGAAGTCCTATCACAAGGGCAGGCAGGCAACCTAGATTTCCATTGATAAATATCCTCCTGAAAACATAATAGTCTCCACACTTTACCTGCCTTAAAACGGAAAAGGAGCGGTTTTTTCCCTTCTGGCCAGCTCCAGGATGAGATAAAATACTGGGTCTAACGATGTTATAAAATAATCCTTCACAAAGCTTTTAGTACACTCCTGATCCAAACGCTGATTTAATCTAAAATCTCTAAAGCTGTTCTTCACCAACGATGTATCTAATTTAACTAAAGTGAGTGGTGCATGGAAAAGGTTAGATAGACCTAGATCATTAAAAGACCTACGCACATAATTCAGCCGGGAGATGGAAAAACATCTATCGGGTTATAGGCAGTCTAAAATTACTTCCCTGTTAAAACTGGTATTAGTGTTGGTCCATATGCTAACCCATAGGAGGAGCGGGCCAACCTGTTTCTATCAGAAATATATGGTAAATTCAATTAAGAGTCTAGGATAAAACATGAGCTCGAGGGAGGACGGTTAAAAAGTTGCCTGCAGATACGGTTTTCTTCGGTCTGCAGAGCTGATGGATTTTGATAGCCCCAGATCCCGGTGCTGTAACCAGCTGCAGGAATACACTGATGACTATAGATTTTTTTTAAAGGTAAAATTGAGCCCTTAAAGGTTGAATGTGTGAGATTTAGAATGGCCCTGGCAGCCCAGGTCAGCTTCAAGCATGAGATAGTAAGCTGTGGCTGCCTGGAACCACCTTAGTTAAAAGTAACCCCAGGATATTTAAAATTACTCACACAGCTAATAGAGCAATCCTTAACTGTTAGGGAGGCCATATTTTTGTTCCTTGTCCCACACACCACAATGTAGGATTTCCCATAATTTGTTAATAGATCCAAACTGCCCATGAAAGAAACAAAAGCTTACACTAAGCTTCGCAAGGCTCTCTGGGTCCTAGCCATAAGAACGGCATCATCAGCATACAATAATTCCGGAACCAAACTTTTTGCAATTTTTTGTACATCAGCAGTAACATCTCCCAATTGGGGGCATAAATTATCTACATATAAAATAAGCAGAAGAGTTGTCAAAATGCACCTCTGCCGCACTCCTCGAACTAATAGGAAAACATCTAAGGTTTCTCCGGCAGGAATATATTGCACCTTAGTAGATACATTTTTATGCAAAATATAAAGATAATTCACAAAAGTGACATCAACACCCATATCCAGCAGCTTTAACCAAAGCTTAGTCCTATTGACCGAGTCAAAAGCGGTGGACATATATCTAAAAATGCTAGGTACAGTGGGCCTTGTCTAGCAATTCTGCATTTACCCCAAATTAGTTGTAGATTTAGACACTGCTCCCCCATGCCCAGCCTACGGCGGAAGCCATATTGGAAAGGAGATAAAATATTATTCTGACTAGACCAATCTCTTAATCGTTTAAAAATTACTCTGCCAAATATTTTGACTGTGCTATCTAGAAGAGATATGGGGCGATACTTTTTGGGAAAATTCCAATCACCTTTTTTTAAGATGGGGACAATAAATGACAACTCTCGGGACCCTGGAATCTTAGAGCTAAAAGAATTATTAAATACATTGGTAAGCAAGGAGATCCAGAGATCACTGTTTGAAAAAGATCCATGGGTACCCCATCTGGGCCTGGAGTTTTCCCTCCCGGACTTTGATTTATCGCATCCACAACCTCACATAGGGTAAGTGGCAAGGGAGTGAAGTTACATAGTCTAGCTCTCAGTAAATCCAATTGTGTCTTATCCTCCACTAACTGATAAATAATGCTAAAACGTGTTACCCAGGCCGGGCCTGCGGCCTGCCATACAACAGGATAATAACGGGTTTGGCAGGGCATCTCTCAGTCGGATCCTATTAACTGTGTTACAAAACACTTTACTACAATTTCCAGTTGCTGCTTGCACAAGCAGTTCTCAATCTTCGCTTACTAAGAAATTCTTCCTGATCCTAATAGTGATCTTGTAACATCTCCTTGCTTCAGCAACTTCCTTGTGATCCCTAGGAGTTGTTGCAAAGACTCTTCTCAACCAGCAATTAGCCGCTGAGCAGGAACCATCAAACCAACGTGGGCATTTCAAAACCGGTCTGCTTTATCAGTTAATTCCTGATACCTATACATAGGGAGCTATACTGGGCATGGAGTGTTTCCCCACTCTCTTCTGCTAAGCAACCCAAAAACAGCTGTAGAATTTCTTCACTAGGACACTAAGGGTAGCCTTAGGTTCCTTAAGGAACCATAGCAATTTTAAGCCATCTCTTGTATGTTGGGAAATCTCAACGGTTGCTACTGGGGGGTTAACCTTGCGAACTGGAAAATGCCCAACTGCCATCAGTGCATTTCTATTACTATTACCCAGTGAGTTTCTATTACTGTACTCCCAGAAAATCATGGAAGAAAATCTCTGGTGACTAAAATATAATCAGTAGTGGAGGTCCGACTATTACCTCTATAGGAAGGTAAAATTCGGTCATCTCCTGTAAAATTTAAGACCGTATCCACCAGATCATTCTCTGCTAGATACTGACCCAACTCAACCCCCCTCTTTTTGCTGCGGTCCTCACAGTTATCATCAAAACCCTTAGTTTGCAGATCCTCCGGACATAAGATGAACTTAACATTAAAATTTCCACAAACAATGTACTTTGGATGTACTGCGACTTCAGCCAGAGTTGTGGCCAAATTACTTAGAAAACAGAACAATTCTCTAAAAAAGACAAAGGTAGAATTAGAAAAATCATTGTTATAAAAATTAATACAATAAAAATAAAAGGGACTCTGATTGTCCCTAATATGTAAAACTTGAAAGGCAACACTACCAAAGTCAATCCCTGTCATTTTTAGGTTAAGATTCAGCTTAAGTCAAATCGAGAGTCCTCCTCTGGCTCTACCACGCATAGAAGGCACAGCAAGGTTAGAATAACAAACAAAACACTTGCACGCAAGAGTAGTGATAGCTTATGTCTCTTAGAAGGCAATGATATCATAGTCCCCAATGAAGATGAGCCAGTCTGGGTCAGATACATTTTCCTTTTTTCCTGCAGTGTTCGAGCTCACAAGTATGTAGGGACACCTGCCAGCAACAGATGCCCTAAGCCTATCCTTTCAGACCTAGTTGTTCCTTTATTGGTCCCCCTTGACAGGGGCAATAAAGGCCTTTCTTGAGGTCAATCAATATTCGACAGGGCATCAAACCTATTTGCAACTGCCACCAAGTACTGAACCCTTCAGCAATCCAGTGCAATGGTAGACGAACTCACTTGCATTGTGGATAGAGTCACAGAAGACAGATTTTGCAAAGGGTTGAAGCCTCCTTCATTGAGCTTAGTCACCTGCTAGAACTGAAGTAGCTGCGTATGCAATCAGGGGTTATAAAAGAAGCTGAGTGGTACTACAAAGGGATGTATGACTAAACAACTACTGCCTAAACCACGACTTCCTGAACCACGAAAGCTAAACAACGAGCAATGCTAAACCACTACTTTTTATACAACGACTTCCTAAACCACGAAAAAAAACACCTAGTGACTGGCCAATAGATGGCACTGTTGTAATAACAATACTTCCACGAAATATTTTAAATTGCTCATTACCCATTTCATTGATCATTTATTCAACGTATATTTTAATATATAGTCATATTTTTTAAAACCGGACTAACTACAAATGATTGAAAAGTGTTGAAAATGATAGTATGCTAAAAAATTAAAATTTATAATAAAACGAAACACCAACAATATTGAATAAAAATATTTTTTACATATTTTTGATAATAATTCCATTTCATATTATTGATTAAATTATTTTTTATCCTGCTTGGTAGCACGTGGAGGGAACAACGTCTTTGGGAATGCTCTGGCATTGTCAGGTAGGCACTATCACCAGGAAGGCAGGCACTGAGGAGAGCGGGGAAGCAGACAGCCTTCATCCTGCCAGCATGGTAATACGTTGGGGTCACCAAACCTAATACAATGTCAGGCCTTAGCAAGCCTCGTTGCTTGCCAGCCATCTGGCGGAACTGCCCTTTCCAAGGGTCAAAGAGGGATGGGGGGCGGAGAAGAATGAGGTGCCACACAATATTCCAGGACCAGGCACTCCCGTTTACAAGGGTCAAAGAGGGGTGGAGGGCGAAGAAGAATAACATGCCACGTTTTCCAGAGAGATGCCAAGCATAGTTTTGCCTAACTAGAAGCGGATAAGAAAAACGTAATGTCAGGCCTTTGCAGACTCAACTTAATGTCTGGCATTAAACCAAAAGTGGGGACAGCAGTCCGAGTCATTTTATCCATCTGCATGCCAAAGCAGCTGTCACCTCAGCTGCAATCAATTTCTCTCAAAAAATATTATAAGCATATGTGCATTCTAAACCCACAGTTGTACAATAGAGTCTCCTTCAAAGTCCACTATAGCGTACACAGCGCTTTCTATGGACACCACGGGCACACTTCCTTCCTGGGAAATCAGCAGTGGAATTCCCTCCCTTGTACCTTGTGCAAGACAAATACTTCCTTCCTGTGAAGCCTTAAAATCTTCCTTAGCAGCTGGCAAGATGCTGAACTGAAGATCAGAGAACAAAGCGTAATTTCAGTGTGAAATGCACAACTTGTCAATGTGCAGCGGATTGTTATCTAATAGTTTTACTTCCCTAGAGGCGGAGAAGTCCGAGTCGTGGTTTAGAAGTGTCGTGGTTTAGGAATTCGTTGTTTGGGATTCCTCGTTGTTCTGACTTCGTTGTTGTCACGATTCCGGCTCCCTGATTCCCCGAATGTATGCGGAAGGCTGAATCCGCGCTGGGTAGACGGAGCAAGGTCAGCGTTCCAGCTTCCAGTGGCCGGAAGCTGACGTCACCTCGATCACGGCGCTTCCGGGAAATCCGCATAACTAACGCGGTTCCCGTTGCGTCCGTGCTTTGGATTAACGCCTTCGCCTTGACAGGACGTCTTGAACTACCGCCTCCGGATCTTCTTGCTGGCAGAGATCTTTGCGCTGAACGCATCTCGGCAATTCAGGTACGCTGCTGTTGTTGCCACGTCTTACTACACGCTGAGATTGGAACCAGCGATCCTAGTTCATAGCGCAGGAGCGCTTGTTTATTTCTATTCCGGGTGTCCTCACACAGGAGTACTGGTTGGGTGTTAGAGTTTCTGTGCGCAGGAGCGCCACTTTACTTTTGGGGATTTCTACGCGCAGGAGCGCTTGCTTATTGTTTTAGGGTTTCCGTGCGCAGGAGCGCCACTTTACTTTTGGGGATTTCTACGCGCAGGAGCGCTTGCTTATTGTTTTAGGGTTTCCGTGCGCAGGAGCGCTACTTTACATTGGGGGATTTACTACGCGCAGGAGCGCTTGCTTATTGTTTGATTCCTTATGCGCAGGAGCGCTGGTGTGCTTGCAGTTTCCATTGGTGACCTGCTGACCTTGCTATGATGTTTCCAGGTGCTTTCACAAGGTGACTATGTGGATGTGTCTGTAGATTGGATTCGGGAAGGAAGTGGGGGAGTGCATGTTTCGGTAGTGTTAATTCTTCCTGCTCTTCCTTTCAGGTGGCATCTCCCTAGGGGTCGTAGGAACAAGAGGTCACCATCCGTTTTATTCCACATCCATCCTTGTTTCCCTGGCATCTTCCCCCGGTCCATCTACATCCTTGTTAGTGTCAGCTTCTACTAAGTGGTAGGTGGAATCGGTGGTGGATGCTCATGTCATCTCTGCGAGATCGCCCCGCCAGAATTCGGTAAGATAAGCGGGGCTCTGACAGAATCCAAAGCCCACGTTTTTATATCTCGCCCAGGTGACATGAGTGATCCTGCGATCACCCTCCAGGATATAGCAGTCATGCTTACTAACATGCAGGCAGAAAACCGTAGCCTACGGCAGGACCTAACAGTGTTACAGAGCCAGGTGGCAGGTGGCCTCACAGGGCCTTGGGGTCCGTCCCCTTCCACCAGGGTTAGGCAGGAAGGACTATTGAGGCCTCCTTTGTTTAATCCGGGGGTTCTGCCTCCCATGATACATCTATACAGGTGATAGCACCTCACACAGTTCAGTTAGCACCACCAGAGCGCTTTTATGGGGATAGCACCAAATATAGTGTCTTCCTACATCAGTGTCAACTACACTTCATGGCTCGAGCCTCAGCCTTTCCAGACGATGCATCCAAGGTCGCCTTTATATTGTCCTACTTAGGTGGTGATGCTTCCCAGTGGTCCATATCCTTGGTGGAGAACGATGACCCTATGTTGTACAGCCTGACGGTGTTCAAAGAGACCATGCGAAGGATGTTTGCCCGTCATACCTTCATGCAAGCAGCAGACAACGAACTCCTTGGTTTGAGACAGGGCAGCTCAGACCTACTACACTACATTACCATGTTCAGTAGGTTGGTCATCGAAGCACGTTGGCCTGAAACCAAAAAGGTATCCGTGTTCTACAGAGGCCTACGCGATGAACTCAAGGACCTGCTTTCCCAGATACCAGAACCCCCGGAAGAAATAGGTCCCTTTATTGATCTGGTGGTCAAGCTTAATTTCCGGGTGCAGGAGCGTAGGACCGAAAAGACCAAGGGAAGCGATGCCCGATTCCTAGCACACAAAGAAAGGAACACCGAAGAAGCGGTTTCGCCTCCTGAGACACCTGAACCGATGCAGATCGGCGGTATTCGGGGGCCCCTTTCCAGAGAAGAACGTGACAAGAGGAGGAAACTGAACCAGTGCTTGTATTGTGGCAAAAGCGGGCACTTCGTTCGGGAATGCCCCGTGAAGCCAAACAGACCAAGAGGGAAGAAACCGTTTGTGCTTCCGATCACCAAAGGAGACAGACCGGGAAACGAGGAAACCCGGTAGACTGTGGGGTTCGCCTACTGGGTTCTTCGCGTTCAACAACCCTGACCCCTTCCTTGTGTGTCAACAACCAACATTTGGGGGTGAGTGTCACTCTACAGACTCTTTCAGGCCAGAGGTGGCGGGTGAGAGCCCTTATTGACTCAGGAGCCACCGGAAACTTCATCGACACTCAATACATGACGGATCTAGGGATGGCCACAGTACACAAGGAAAAGCCTGAAACAGTAAAAGCAGTCGATGGCACGGACCTTACATCTGGTCTTATCCGCTTTCAGACCGAGGACATGAGGATGACATTTGGTAACGACCACACGGAAAGCATTGCATTCGACGTGATCGATGCACCCCAGTTTCGGTTGATATTGGGCCTTCCTTGGTTAGTGTACCACAACCCCCGTATTGATTGGGCATCCAGGGTTATGTCACTGGATTCGGCTCACTGTTCTGCATCCTGTTACCCACAGACAAACCCCCAGAGCACCATGGAGGTACAGGCCCATGTATTGCCCCTGACTGGGATGGGTATGGTCGCCCAAGGAGAAGTGCCTGAAGACTACTCGGATCTTGCTACCGTGTTTGATAAGAAAGGAGCAAACACGCTTCCTCCGCATCGCAGCTTTGACTGCAGGATCGATCTTCTCCCAGGCTCCACGCTTCCCTGTAGCCGTATATATTCCCTTACGGAAAAGGAGAACGAGCACCTACGCAACTACCTAGACGAATACCTGCTTAACGGGTTTATACGCCATTCCAGATCACCTGTCTCCTCTCCTCTCTTCTTCGTGGCCAAGAAGGAGGGGGATCTCCGCACGTGTATCGACTTTAGGGCCATTACTGCTATCACGGTAAAAAAACGATACCCCTTGCGCTTAATATCCAATCTGCTGGACCAGGTGAAGAACGCCATTATATATACCAAGCTTGACCTGCGCGGAGCTTACCATCTCGTCAGAGTCCGGAAGGGTGACGAATGGAAGACAGCGTTCAGAACCAAATACGGTCTCTTCGAGTACCAGGTCATGCCTTTCGGACTCTGCAACGCCCCCGCTGCCTTCCAGTACTTCATCGACGAAGTGTTGAGGGAATACCTTGATCTGTTTTGCGTCGTATACATAGACGACATCTTGATTTTTTCCGATAGCATACCTGAGCACGTTCAACATGTTCGTTCCGTCTTGCAACGGCTACTGCAGTTTGGCTTGTACGTGAAACTGGAGAAGAGCGTTTTCCACACCGCTTCCGTTGAATTCCTGGGACACATTATAACCCCTGCGGGTATTCACATGGATAATAAAAAGGTGGAAGATATACTGCAATGGCCGTCCCCCAGCTCCGTGAAACACGTCCAGAGATTCCTGGGATTTGCGAATTACTATCGCCGCTTCATTGTGGGGTTCTCCGCATTGGTCGCTCCCATCACCTGGTTGTTACGAAAAGGAGCCCGATTCCAATGGGACCCCAAGGCCGAACAAGCCTTCCAAGACCTGAAAACAAGGTTCACCACGGCTCCCATTTTGATCCATCCAAACGCCGAACAGCCTTACATAGTGGAGGCCGATGCCTCACAAGAAGCCCTGGGGGGTGTGCTCTCCCAGAGAAACACCGAAACGGGCCTGTTGCACCCTGTGGCCTTCTACTCTAGGAAATTGCTACCAGCCGAACGCAATTACACTATTTCAGACCGTGAACTGTTAGCCATCAAAGCCGCGTTCGAGGAATGGCGTCATTATCTGAAGGATGCTAAACACCCAGTGACTATCTACACAGATCACAGGAACCTACAGTTCCTTCGTTCAGCTCGAGCCCTTACCTCCAGGCAGTTACGTTGGACTCTGTTCTTCAACGAATACTCCTTTCTCATCACTTACCGACCTGGCAGAGAAAACGCTAAAGCCGATGCGTTGTCCCGACTAGAGGAAACCGATGAGAACACGCCGGTAGCTGAGTCCGTACCCATAATTCCTGAACACTGTTTTCAAGGGGTGATCCTTACCTCGGCTTTTCTCTCTCACCTCCACGACGACTTGGCACAGAAAGACACCGCGTCCTGGATTGGGAAGCTCAAGGGTATCACCGTACAGGATGGATACCTGTATAAAGGAGACCGCTTCTACCTACCGACAATGGAACACCAACAACAAGCCCTATACATGTGTCATGACCACTTGCTGTCCGATCATCCTGGACATGCTAAAACCGTAGACCTGCTACAGCGACATTTTTGGTGGCCCTCAATGGGTACTGACGTGTACGCCTATATTAACCGTTGTACCGTTTGCGCCCAAGGGAAGACCACGTCTCAGCCTTCGGTAGGATTACTACACCCTATCCCTGTGCCACCTTACCCCTGGCACACGGTTTCCATGGACTTTGTTGTTGAGTTACCAAAAACCCATGAAGGATACACCACTATCCTCACCATTGTGGACCACCTTACCAAAATGGCGCATTTCGTTCCTCTGAAGAAACTGCCCTCAGCGGCCGAGTTGGCTGTGATCTTCATGCATAACGTAGTCAGGTTGCACGGCATACCTTCTGTGGTGATCACGGACAGAGGCTCCCAGTTCGTGTCTCGGTTCTGGAACGAAGTCTGTGGCACTATGAACATGGAAGTGCGCTTATCGTCGGCTTACCACCCACAGACCGACGGACAGGCGGAGAGAACGAACCAGACCATGGAACAATACCTTCGTTGTTTGTTGTTGTCCGTAGAGAAAGAATGGTCGGAGGTACTGTGGATGGTGGAATACGCCTATAACAACAGCAAACATTCCGCCATAGGCATGTCACCTTTTTTTGTCTCCTAGGGCGCCATCCTCGTACAGTTCCCTGGGAGCAACCACAGGAGAGCCCTTTCCCTTCAGTACAGGCCTATCACGCCCTTCTTTGCACTCTTTGGCAGCAGGCAAGATTTGAGTTGGCTAAAGCAAAGGAGTCCTATAAACAAAAGGCGGATAGCCGCAGGCAGGCCGAACCACACTATAAGGTGGGGGATAGGGTTTGGGTGTCCATCAGCAACCTCAATGTCCACGGTCCCAAGAAACTGTTGCCTCGCTTTATAGGTCCCTATGGTATCGTTAAAGTGATAAACCGTGTTTCCATGAAACTCTCCTTGCCTTCCCAGATGAGGGTTCACCCGGTTTTTCATGTGTCCCTTCTGCGGCCTGCTCACCCTGAGAGTGGGGTTGCCTCCCCGCCTCCTCCTGTTCTCGTGGGTGACCACGAGGAGTACGAGGTTAGGTCTATACTTGATTCCCGTAGGACACGGGGTAGACTCTTTTATCTGGTGGACTGGAAAGGATACGGTCCGGAGGAAAGGTCCTGGGAACCCCTGTCCCATGTCCGTCACGCCTCCCGGTTGATTCGGGCCTTCCATGCTGGTCATCCCCTGTGTCCTCGGCCTGTGGGCCCTGTATGATCTGCGGGTTGGATGGGGGGTCTGTTTTGTGGGGGGTACTGTCACGATTCCGGCTCCCTGATTCCCCAAATGTATGCGGAAGGCTGAATCCGCGCTGGGTAGACGGAGCAAGGTCAGCGTTCCAGCTTCCAGTGGCCGGAAGCTGACGTCACCTCGATCATGGCGCTTCCGGGAAATCCGCATAACTAACGCGGTTCCCGTTGCGTCCGTGCTTTGGATTAACGCCTTCGCCTTGACAGGACGTCTTAAACTACCGCCTCCGGATCTTCTTGATGGCAGAGATCTTTGCGCTGAACGCATCTCGGCAATTCAGGTACGCTGCTGTTGTTGCCACGTCTTACTACACGCTGAGATTGGAACCAGCGATCCTGGTTCATAGCGCAGGAGCGCTTGTTTATTTCTATTCCGGGTGTCCTCACACCGGAGTACTGGTTGGGTGTTAGAGTTTCTGTGCGCAGGAGCGCCACTTTACTTTTGGGGATTTCTACGCGCAGGAGCGCTTGCTTATTGTTTTAGGGTTTCCGTGCGCAGGAGCGCCACTTTACTTTGGGGATTTCTACGCGCAGGAGCGCTTGCTTATTGTTTTAGGGTTTCCGTGCGCAGGAGCGCTACTTTACATTGGGGGATTTACTACGCGCAGGAGCGCTTGCTTATTGTTTGATTCCTTATGCGCAGGAGCGCTGGTGTGCTTGCAGTTTCCATTGGTGACCTGCTGACCTTGCTATGATGTTTCCAGGTGCTTTCACAAGGTGACTATGTGGATGTGTCTGTAGATTGGATTCGGGAAGGAAGTGGGGGAGTGCATGTTTCGGTAGTGTTAATTCTTCCTGCTCTTCCTTTCAGGTGGCATCTCCCTAGGGGTCGTAGGAACAAGAGGTCACCATCCGTTTTATTCCACATCCATCCTTGTTTCCCTGGCATCTTCCCCCGGTCCATCTACATCCTTGTTAGTGTCAGCTTCTACTAAGTGGTAGGTGGAATCGGTGGTGGATGCTCATGTCATCTCTGCGAGATCGCCCCGCCAGAATACGGTAAGATAAGCGGGGCTCTGACAGTTGTTCAGGTAAGTCGTGATTCAAACTTCGTTGTTTAGGATGTTTCCCACTACAAAGATGGATCTTTACTCAGATCGCCAAACAAAAGCCTCTGCACCAACTGTGGAGATCTGAAATTGACAACGACAGTCCCCGCTGGTTTGTGCAGTACCTTGGCCAATACAGCCAATCCTTCTGATCATCAAGACTTCATCAGACAGATGAAATGGGAAACCCCTATGGTGAACAAACCAGTCTAAGACTTTGTAAAACAAGTCCTCATAAGACTCCACCTGGTTTCTCATATGGGAGTACTCCAACGAGCACACACACATATGTGCAAGCTGCGGGCGAGAGGTTGATATGCACAGGATACATGTACTCTTTCCGCCTGAGCCAGCCCTATGCTGCTGCCCTGGAAACTGTCCCAGACGCAATACTGCTGGATAACTACTAGACTGAGACTGCCCACGACACACGCAGTGTGCCCACTCAGGAAGGCGGTCACCCTAGTGCCACATTAGGCACGGCAACAGGACTAGTGTTTGGGACCCTCCAAGAGTCCCCAAAGTCTGGTGCGGGCCACACGTCCCTTCCAGCGCATTGGTAGGAGGGGGGCAAAGTACTTATACCTGCCCCCGCCCATCTGGCTTTTCTTTTGTGCCTCCTGGCCACGCCATCAATACTTTATTGGACATCTGGCAATCCCATAGTTCAAGAAAGGGCAGGTGATCTGCACTTATTGTTCTCGACATTCCAGTAGCTTTTCCATCCTCTTCTTTGCACCCTGGTATACATCAGCAAAGGTCTGGCAATGGGTACTCACACGAGAGTGGGGACAACAGCATGGCTACTCATCATCTAAAGATCGCAGTCAGACGGTGATGGGCTTGCAGGCCAGGATTACAGGAAATGAAGCAGAATACTGCAATAGAAGAGTGTAGGTGATGGGTTCCTGCGCTTTAGTTAACCCCCCGCAGCCCTTCTTCCGTGGACGTTGCGTCAGTTTGTCATTACAAAAAGGGTGCTGTTACTCCAATGATGTTGTAAACAGGGGTTTGGAGCACAAATGCTGACAATTGCCAAAACACATTTTGCATTCATATGTAAGTAGTGGCAGGTAAGTTTGCTCATATGTTTCACTCCATGTCCTCAAATCCAAAAGCATTGGCAAACCTTTTTGTCACTCTGGTATACCATTAGCAAAACCTGTCTATGGGTTACATTCGCTGGGGTGGGGACACCAGCATGGCGACACAGCATCTGTGATCGCAGTCAGACTGATGGGTTTTGCAGGCAATAAGGACATGAAATGTAGCGAATATTAGGAATACCATTAGAGGACCTCAGGCCTCTCCCCCTGTGGTTAGATCCACCTTTGTCTTGGTTTAAGTGAGGTGGCTCACCGGTCGTCCTCGTAAGGACATGGCACAGCTTAAATTCTATCCATGTCTACATGTCCCCTTGCTAGTGCGGTACATGGTAATCAATCTGAACCCTGATAATTAGGATCATCCAAGTAATGGGGGTAAACAAGGGCTTAGTCAACCCCCAATGAAAATGCACAAATTTGCACACAGTGCGCAATGGATTGTATCACACAGAACTGTGGTTACGAAGAGAGCTGTTTTATATCCCCAAGGTGTCCCATTCCTGGCTGGTGCTGTCCTCCTACCCAAATGGAGGTCAGCGGATAAAGATGAGGGTATTGTGTTGGCCACATCAATGACTTATTTAAACAAACATACTTGTGGCCTTGAAGGCGGACACCTCTACGTTTACCAGCGAATCCTGAAGTCGGGGCCTGGGCAGTGAGGGGTAAATACAGGGCCCAGCCAACAACCCAATGAGAAGGCCCATTAGCACAGAGGGAAATATCTTGGAACTGTGGTTAAAGAGGAGAACAGTAGTTCCCAACTTTCGGGGAGGCCATCGAACTTTCCTACAGAAAGGTAAAATAAGGCAAGTACAAGCCCACCAAGCAGGAGGGCTTGGTTCAACCCGAATTTAACTCTTTGGGTGCTCATGACGGAATGGTTCCGTCATGACTGGTGCTCATGACGGAACCATTCCGTCATGAGTACAGGCACTGAAAATCCCTTAGCGGCAGACAGCAGGGGTATTTCCCAGTTTTTTTGCCTTGGGAGCTTCCCCAACCTCCCGAGGCCTGTTAGGGGTTTTCATTGTAATGGCGATCGCGCACATGGCGCGCTGTGGTCATTACAACGAAAACAAAACTGAAACTTAGTTTCAGTTTCACAGTTTCGGTGCTTGTGGGGCTATCTCAGCCCCCCGAGCACTGAAACACATGGGAGAGGTATCGTTGGAAAGGGGAGTGTAGGAGAGTAGGATCTGCTTCACATGGGTACCCCCACTTTTTGCTGATGCTTCACTGTTTTTCGACATTAGTCTGGCTGGGGCCCTGCTAATCAGAACCCCAGCCTAGCTGCTTCCTCTCTAAAATGGTTTCCATGTGCCTTAGGCACATCACTGATTGGGATCTGGAGTGCCCTTATAAGTCCCTAGTATATGGTATACTATGTACCAAGGGCATAGGTACCTCAGAGGCCTGCCAGGGGCTGCAGCATGTATTATGCCACCCCTGGAAGACCATCCAAACTGACACCACAGGTCTGCTACTGCAGCCTGGGTAAGGTGGTGCATGCACCCCTTACTGTGATATAGGTTACCTATATCACTAAATACATACACACATATAAACCTATAAGTCACTCCTAAGGCAGGCCTTATCAATCCTAAAGGCAGAGTGCATGGTTCCTATGTGAGAGGGTGCCCCTGCATGAGCAGGGCCCCTCTGCAGCGTTCGGAGACCCTTCTCTAATGCTGTTTGTAGTGCAGCCTGACCATATACTCTTAAGCGCATTAATAACCTCGCGTTAAATGCTAACTTTGGAATGGCTGCACCTAAACATGTCGTGTTTGGTGTCAAACATCTTGGAATACTACCCCCCCGCCAATTCTGGCGGCGGGGGTAGCATTCCACCCTTCTAGAGGGAAAGACATGTTAACTCTGGCTAGCCCGGTAACTTCTTTCCAAAGCCCTGGCATCACAAAATGGATGCTGCTGCCAAAGACACGAGTCTGGCCTCCTGCTGCTGGACGAAACTCTGGCAGGGGAGGCCTGGACAATAGGTTTCCTGTCCCAGGGAGGTGTGACCACCTCCCCAGACAGGATAATGTGTATTTGGGGCTGGGCGGGAGCACTTTCGGGTGCTTTGAAGTCCTGCACTGGGGGCACACTTGGTGTCCCTGTGCATACCCCAGTTCAAACCGGATCAGGGGCTTGCAGCCCCTGCTTTGGCGCGAACTGGACAAAGGAAAAGGGGTGTAGCCACTACTCTGCCCTGACCCACCCATAGGTGGGGCCACAGAGTAGTCCAACCCCTATACTTAGTATAAGTATAGGAACCCAGTCCTTAGGACTTTAGATTATCCCTGGACGAAACTCTGAAACTGAATCCTGGACCTTCGACGCTCTACTCACGATTAGAGGACAGAAGAATCTCCCTTGGGGTCAAGGAGTGACTCCCCTGCTTGGAAGGCACCAAAGAAGCATCTGTCCGGTTCGCATTTCTGAAGCTCCCGCCGGACGCCGAAGTCATCGCATCACCAGAGGTGGATTCTCAGACTTCCCCGAGGCTACCCTGAGTCCCCAGCAAAGCTGAGGCCCGTAGCTATCGTGGGTGACTTGAGACCATGACCCCTGGACACCGAGCACATTTGCAAGTGCATCCTCTTCTGGGTCTCCCACGAAGTCGTGCTTTGGGCTCCGAGTAGCCATAGCCTCCAGCACCAACTGCACCGAAGATCACTGGCCTCCACTCCACGAGTGTCCTGTGAGCCAGATCCACGTGCGACGTCTCGAGGCTCCTTCGCGGTCGCTAGCCCGTTGGCTAGTAGCCCTTAACGAAGGCCAATCTTTTTCTTACTTGGCATCCTGGTTGCTCCAGGCCTGCCCTCACTTACCCTCGCTGCGTGAGTTCCCCAGACCTTGCTGGTCTGCACCATCGACGATCTTCCTCTGCATCGAGACTTGCCGTTGCCAAGGCTTGTTGGGTCCAATCCGGTCTCCGACACCTCAGCACTCGACAGACATCGTGTACCAGCCCGAATCCTGCTCCTGGTCGCCGACAACGCCTCCTGGACCTTGTGGCTGAAGAGTCAAGACGACCGTCAACGCACCTGAAGCACTCGACATCGGTGGGCATCTGTCCATCGCCTTCCTGGTCACTGGCTAGTGACCCAGACTCTGTCCCCTCTGCTTTCAGGTTCTTCAGAACTCCGATCCACTCTTGGATCCACCCGGACACTTTCCACTTGGTCGCCAGCAGCACTTTGCAGCAGATCGCCATTCAAATCGACGACGAAACCCGACCCCGAAAGGCACCTATGCACCCGGCTTCCCTGGGTGAGGTAACACGAGTACTCTGGTGCTCCCGTGGGTAGAGACTCTTCAAAGTCCTAGATCTCGAAGGGTTTGCTCCAAGTCCTCCTTTAAGTGTCCCTTTTCTTTAATTTCCCGATCACGACTTTCTCCATAGAAGTCAACGGCGTATCGCAGTTGTGTATTTACACTGCACGCGTCCCCCGTGGGTCCCCTGTGTCACTACCTTGGGTGGTTCCTTGTGGTCCAAGCACTTCTAGAGGCTCTAGGCCTAGTGTCTAGTTCAGTCGTGGTTCTTATACCACTTTATTGGTATATGGTTTGGTACGCCCCTAGGGCCCAAACGTGTATTTGTGCTATTACTGTGTTTAAATAACTTCTAACTTATGTACTTCGAACTCTAGCCTCATAAAGAGACTAGAGGGGTGTGTTTAGCAATAAATACATATATTTTGAATATATACCTGGTGTGGTGCTCTTTCATTTGATCACTCAAGAGATTATAGACTGGTAAAACAAGCTGCTTTACATTCCTTCAAGACTTAGCCTGAAGGCTGCTCTCCATAGCTACCACTAGGATAGCTTTCAATAAGGTTGTCTTTAACCTATCTCCAATAAGGGGTTGTTTGGACTGGTGCAAGGTGCCCACTATAATTAGTGGACAGCATATACCAGGCCAACTTCTCACATTGGTGTGCAGCGTGTGGGATTCCAGCTTGCTATTGTTTTACCAGATAATCTCAATTGAATTGATCAACTGAAAACCACTAAAGGTACCTAAGGTACATATAATTTAAGCTTAGAATACAGTAAGTTCTACTGAACTTAGAGTTGTGCGTTAAGGGATAGCACACCCTTTCTACAACTAAAGAGAGTTTAGTAGGCCGCACTAGAGTAGGTAGTGCATACACCACACCACACTAGTAATGTCCTTAAGGGTAGGATCTAAAGAATCCTTGCAGGAAGCCACTGAGCTTCCACCCTCCAAGTATGATACACTCCCATTCTTGGAATTGAGAGCTTTATGCAACTTGAGAAAAATAAGGACAGGCCAAAGCCCCACCACCCAACACCTTAAGGAGTTGTTGGTGGCTTATGACCTTAGTAAGCCCTTGGGGACTGAAGGGGTAGGAGCTGAGGGTGGGGCAGAAGATGAGGATGGGACCAGGGGTAGAAATACCCCCAGCCCCCCCTCTGAAACTGGCCAGGAGGGCGACAATGGCCCTGACCTGGATAATCCAATCCCTCCTGAGGAAGATGAAGAGGATGATCAGGATGATGCCCTATGTGTCCCCCCAGGAAGGATTATGAGTGTGCCCAGGAAGTCTAGATCTCCTTCTCAGGAGTCTAACCACTCTGGCACCTCAATAGGGAGCTCTGTCTCATCTCATAGGAGGGAATCCTCTCATGAGAGAAGAAAGAGGCTGGTTCAATATGAGGAAGCTCAGCTTGAAATCAGAAAACAGCAACTAGCTATAGACAGGAGTCCCTAGATCTCTTTAGAGAGAGAAGAAAGTTGGGACTAGAGTCCCATGGTGGCAGCCATGTCCCTAGAGATAGAGAAAGGTCCTATGACCATAGGAACCTGAGCAAGATTGTCCCTCCCTACCAGAGTGGGGATGACATCCACAAGTGGATAACTGCTCTAGAGAGGGCCTGTAAAGTACAGAAGGTCCCTCAGGAGCAGTGGGCAGCAATCTTGTGGCTCTCCTTTGCAGACAAAGGTAGAGATAAGCTCCTCACTGTTAGAGAGGAGGATGCTGATAATTACAAGGTCTTGAAGAGTGCTCTTATTGATGGGTTTGGCCTAACCACTGAACAGTACAGGTTGAAGTTCAGAGATACCCAAAAAGCACAGACTCAAGACTGGGTAGACTATGTGGATTGTTCTGCCAAGGCTCTGGAAGGCTGGTTGATGGGCAGTAAGGTGTGTGACTTCTCAGGATTGTACAATCTGATAATGAGGGAGCAGATTCTTAATAACTGTCAAAATCAGCTGTTGCATCAATACCTGGTAGACTCTGATCTGACCTCTCCCCAAGAATTGGGAAAGAAGGCAGACAAATGGGTCAGAACCAGGGTGAAGCAGAAGGTACAGAACCAAGGTGGGGAAACCAAGAAGCAAGATGCTAAGAACTCTGAAAAGGGTGGGGAGAAGGGTAAAGATCAAAAGTCTTCATCAGGCCCCCAAAAATCTTCTTCTGGTGGGGATTCACAGTCTACCAAAGGGAAAGGCCAAAGAAAACCATGGTGCAAGGTCTGTAAGTAAAAGACCCACTGGACCAGTGATTGCACCAAGTCTAAAGACTCCAGTCCAGCACCCACCAATGCCCCTAAGGCACCTGTTCCCCCTAGTACAGTTGGTGGGAGTGCTCCAGCCAAGGGTTTAGTAGGGTTCACCCTGGGTACTGAGTTGGGCTCTGACCTAGTCAGAGAACTGACTCAGGCTGTGTTAGTCTGTGATGGAGGCATGGATGTGACCTCCACTGTGAGTCCCAGTAATCTGGGCAAGTACAGACAACAGCCTTTAATCAATGGCCGTGAGGCTTTGGCATTTAGGGACACAGGGGCAAGTGTCAGAATGGTGACACAAGACCTTGAGAATCCTGGGCAAGTTATACTTGGTGAAATGTACCAAGTGACCAATGCTAGCAATGTCAGAACAGACCATACTCTGGCAGTTGTTAACTTCTCCTGGGGAGGGGTAACTGGCCTTAAGAAGGTTGTGGTAAGTGCAAACCTACCAGTCGAATGCTTGCTTGGCAATGACTTAGAGACTTCTGCTTGGGCAGAAGTGGAGCTCAGGACCCATGCAGAAATGCTGGGGATCCCTGCAGATGTGTTTGCTGTGACCAGGTCACAAGCCAAAATGTCTAGCACTGAACAGGCCTTGGATTCTGGAAGAATGGACCAAGTGCCTTCCAAGAGGAGGAGTAGTAGGGTTAAGGCAGTGCCTTCCCCCTTGGCTCAGGAGGAAGATCAGTCCCTTGAGGGGGATGATCTCAGCCCTGAAGAAGGAACTGTCCCAGAGGAACTTGAACCTGACCAGGTTGAGTTCTTGGGGACAGGGGGACCTTCTAGGGCAGATCTGAGCCAGGAGCAGCAGAGCTGCCCCTCCCTTGAACCCCTCAGACAGCAAGCTGCTGCTGAGGCTGCTGGGAAAGCTAGTGGTCCCCATACAGTGTATTGGGATGATGGACTCCTGTACTCAGAGAGTAGAGACCCCAAGCCTGGTGCTACCAGGAGGTTGGTTATACCTCTGAAGTTCAGGGGCTTCCTATTGACCCTAGCCCATGATATTCCCTTAGCAGATCACCTGGGCCAGAACAAGACTTGGGACAGAATTGTCCCTCACTTTCACTGGCCCCACATGTCTGAAGACAGCAAGGAGTTTTGTCGCTCCTGTGTAACCTGCCAAGCCAGTGGCAAGGCAGGTGGCACTACAAAGGCCCCCTGATACCACTACCTGTGGTGGGGGTGCCCTTTGAAAGGGTAGGGATTGACATTGTTGGTCCCATGGATCCCCAAACAGCCTCTGGGCACAGGTTTATCCTGGTGGCAGTGGATCTTGCCACCAGGTACCCAGAAGCTATTCCCCTCAGGACCACTACAGCACCTGTGGTGGCAAGGGCCCTCCTGGGAATCTTCTCAAGAGGAGCTTTCCTAAGGAGGTAGTATCAGACAGGGGTGCAAACTTCATGTCTGGGTACTTAAAAGCAATGTGGAAGGAGTGTGGAGTGACTTATAAGTTCACCACACCCTATCACCCACAATGCAATGGTTTAGTTGAGAGATTCAACAAAACCTTGAAGGGCATGATTAAAGGGCTCCTAGAAAAGCTTAGGCGTAGATGGGACATACTCTTGCCCTGCCTTTTATTCGCATATAGGGAGGTGCCTCAGAAGGGGTTGGTTACAGCCCTTTTGAACTTCTGTTTGGCCACCCTGTGAGGGGTCCACTGTGCTTGGTGAAGGAAGGATGGGAGTTACCTCTCAAGCCCCCAAAGCAAGATATAGTGGACTATGTACTTGGTCTCCGCTCCAGGATGGCTGAGTATATGAAAAAGGCAACCACAAACCTTGAGGCTAGCCAGGAACTTCAAAAGGCCTGGCATGACCAAAGGCTGTTCTGACTGTTTACCAGCCAGGACAGAAGGTGTGGGTGTTGGAGCCAGTGGCCCCAGCAGCTCTCCAAGACAAATGGAGTGGACCCCACACTATTGTTGAGCAGAAGGGTGAGGTCACCTACTTAGTAGACCTAGGAACACCCAGGAGTCCCCACAGGGTTCTCCATGTCAACAGGTTAAAACCATATGTGGACAGGGCAGACATGGGCTTGCTCATGGCTACTGATGAAGGGCAGGAGGAAGAGTGTGACCCACTCCCTGACCTGCTCTCACAGAACCCTGACGATGGGTCAGTAGATGGTGTAGCCTTGGCAGGCAGCCTCACTACCCAGCAACAAACTGATTGTAGGCAAGTTCTCAATCAGTTTAGACATATGTTTTCACTGACACCCAGTCAGACCACCTGGTGCACTCATGAAGTGGACACTGGGGACAGTCTGCCTATTAAAAATAAGATTTATAGGCAACCTGACCATGTCAGGGACTGTATCAGGACTGAAGTCCAGAAAATGTTGGAGTTGGGAGTTATTGAACCCTCAGATAGCCCTTGGGCTAGTCCAGTGGTCCTTGTACCAAAACCTCACACCAGTGGTGGAAAAAGAGAGATGAGGTTTTGTGTGGACTACAGGGGTCTCAATGCAGTCACTAGGACTGATGCCCATCCAATACCAAGGGCAGATGAGCTCATAGATACTTTGACCTCAGCCAAATATCTCAGCACATTTGACTTGACAGCTGGCTACTGGCAGATCAGACTAGCTGATACTGCAAAGCCCAAAACAGCATTCTCAACCCCTAGTGGGCATTATCAATTTGTGGTAATGCCCTTTGGTCTGAAGAATGCACCTGCCACTTTCCAGAGGTTGGTGAATACAGTTCTCACAGGTGTGGAAGCCTATAGTGCAGCATATCTAGATGATATTGCTGTCTTTAGCTCCACCTGGGAGGATCACCTGGTCCACCTCAGGAATGTTTTACAGGCCCTGCAAAGGCAGGCCTGACTATCAAGGCCACTAAGTGCCAGATAGGGCAGAGTCAGGTTGTGTACCTGGGCCACCTTGTGGGTGGAGGCCAGGTTCAACCTTTGCAGAGCAAGATCCAGACTATCATGGACTGGACTGCTCCAACTACCCAGACTCAGGTGAGAGCCTTCTTAGGCCTGACTGGGTACTATAGGAGATTTGTCAAGGGGTATGGATCAATAGTGACACCCCTGAATGACTTAACTTCTAAGAAAATGCCCAAAAAGGTTCAGTGGACAGTTAGCTGTCAAAAGGCATTTGATGACCTGAAGCAGGCCATGTGCACTGCTCCCATTCTACAGAGTCCTGATTACTCCAAGAAGTTCATTGTTCAAACTGATGCATCTGAATTGGGGGTAGGGGCTGTACTGTCACAATTGAATGAACATTGTCAGGATCAGCCAGTAGCTTTCATTAGCAGAAGGCTGACCCCTAGAGAGAAACGTTGGTCAGCCATAGAGAGGGAGGCCTTTGCTGTGGTCTGGGCTCTGAAGAAGTTGAGGCCATACTTGTTTGGTGCACACTTCCTGGTTCAGACAGACCATAAGCCCCTCTTATGGCTAAAACAAATGAAGGGTGAAAACCCCAAACTGCTTAGGTGGTCCATTTCCCTACAGGGGATGGACTTTACAGTGGAACATAGACCTGGGAGTAACCATGCCAATGCAGATGGACTCTCTAGGTACTTCCACTTAGAACATGAAGACTTAACTGGGCAAGGTTAGTTTAATGTCCCTACGTTTGGGGGGTTGTGTAGGAGAGTAGGATCTGCTTCACATGGGTACCCCCACTTTTTGCTGATGCTTCACTGTTTTTCGACATTAGTCTGGCTGGGGCCCTGCTAATCAGAACCCCAGCCTAGCTGCTTCCTCTCTAAAATGGTTTCCATGTGCCTTAGGCACATCACTGATTGGGATCTGGAGTGCCCTTATAAGTCCCTAGTATATGGTATACTATGTACCAAGGGCATAGGTACCTCAGAGGCCTGCCAGGGGCTGCAGCATGTATTATGCCACCCCTGGAAGGCCATCCAAACTGACACCACAGGTCTGCTACTGCAGCCTGGGTAAGGTGGTGCATGCACCCCTTACTGTGATATAGGTTACCTATATCACTAAATACATACACACATATAAACCTATAAGTCACTCCTAAGGCAGGCCTTATCAATCCTAAAGGCAGAGTGCATGGTTCCTATGTGAGAGGGTGCCCCTGCATGAGCAGGGCCCCTCTGCAGCGTTCGGAGACCCTTCTCTGATGCTGTTTGTAGTGCAGCCTGACCATATACTCTTAAGCGCATTATAACCTCGCGTTAAATGCTAACTTTGGAATGGCTGCACCTAAACATGTCGTGTTTGGTGTCAAACATCTTGGAATACTACCCCTCCCCCCCGCCAATTCTGGCGGCGGGGGTAGCATTCCACCCTTCTAGAGGGAAAGACATGTTAACTCTGGCTAGCCCGGTAACTTCTTTCCAAAGCCCTGGCATCACAAAATGGATGCTGCTGCCACAGACACGAGTCTGGCCTCCTGCTGCTGGACGAAACTCCGGCAGGGGAGGCCTGGACAATAGGTTTCCTGTCCCAGGGAGGTGTGACCACCTCCCCAGACAGGATAATGTGTATTGGGGCTGGGCGGGAGCACTTTCGGGTGCTTTGAAGTCCTGCACTGGGGGCACACTTGGTGTCCCTGTGCATACCCCAGTTCAAACCGGATCAGGGGCTTGCAGCCCCTGCTTTGGCGCGAACTGGACAAAGGGAAAGGGGTGTAGCCACCCCTCTGCCCTGACCCACCCATAGGTGGGGCCACAGAGTAGTCCAACCCCTATACTTAGTATAAGTATAGGAACCCAGTCCTTAGGACTTTAGATTATCCCTGGACGAAACTCTGAAACTGAATCCTGGACCTTCGACGCTCTACTCACAATTAGAGGACAGAAGAATCTCCCTTGGGGTCAAGGAGTGACTTCCCTGCTTGGAAGGCACCAAAGAAGCATCTATCCGGTTCGCATTTCTGAAGCTCCCGCCGGACGCCGAAGTCATCGCATCACCAGAGGTGGATTCTCAGACTTCCCCGAGGCTACCCTGAGTCCCCAGCAAAGCTGAGGCCCGTAGCTATCGTGGGTGACTTGAGACCGTGACCCCTGGACACCGAGCACATTTGCAAGTGCATCCTCTTCTGGGTCTCCCACGAAGTCGTGCTTTGGGCTCCGAGTAGCCCTAGCCTCCAGCACCAACTGCACCGAAGATCACTGGCCTCCACTCCACGAGTGTCCTGTGAGCCAGATCCACGTGCGACGTCTCGAGGCTCCTTCGCGGTCGCTAGCCCGTTGGCTAGTAGCCCTTAACGAAGGCCAATATTTTTCTTACTTGGCATCCTGGTTGCTCCAGGCCTGCCCTCACTTACCCTCGCTGGGTGAGTTCCCCAGACCTTGCTGGTCTGCACCATCGACGATCTTCCTCTGCATCGAGACTTGCCGTTGCCAAGGCTTGTTGGGTCCAATCCGGTCGCCGACACCTCAGCACTCGACAGACATCGTGTACCAGCCCGAATCCTGCTCCTGGTCGCCAACAACGCCTCCTGCACCTCGTGGCTGAAGAGTCAAGACGACCGTCAACGCACCTGAAGCACTTGACATCGGTGGGCATCTGTCCATCGCCTTCCTGGTCACTGGCTAGTGACCCAGACTCTGTCCCCTCTGCTTTCAGGTTCTTCAGAACTCCGATCCACTCTTGGATCCACCCGGACACTTTCCACTTGGTCGCCAGCAGCACTTTGCAGCAGATCGCCATTCAAATCGACGACGAAACCCGACCCCGAAAGGCACCTATGCACCCGGCTTCCCTGGGTGAGGTAACACGAGTACTCCGGTGCTCCCGTGGGTAGAGACTCTTCAAAGTCCTAGATCTCAAAGGGTTTGCTCCAAGTCCTCCTTTAAGTGTCCCTTTTCTTTAATTTCCCGATCACGACTTTCTCCATAGAAGTCAACGGCGTATCGCGGTTGTGTATTTACACTGCACGCGTCCCCCGTGGGTCCCCTGTGTCACTACCTTGGGTGGTTCCTTGTGGTCCAAGCACTTCTAGAGGCTCTAGGCCTAGTGTCTAGTTCAGTCGTGGTTCTTATACCACTTTATTGGTATATGGTTTGGTACGCCCCTAGGGCCCAAACGTGTATTTGTGCTATTACTGTGTTTAAATAACTTCTAACTTATGTACTTCGAACTCTAGCCTCATAAAGAGACTAGAGGGGTGTGTTTAGCAATAAATACATATATTTTGAATATATACCTGGTGTGGTGCTCTTTCATTTGATCACTCAAGAGATTATAGACTGGTAAAACAAGCTGCTTTACATTCCTTCAAGACTTAGCCTGAAGGCTGCTCTCCATAGCTACCACTAGGATAGCTTTCAATAAGGTTGTCTTTAACCTATCTCCAATAAGGGGTTGTTTGGACTGGTGCAAGGTGCCCACTATAATTAGTGGACAGCATATACCAGGCCAACTTCTCACAGGGAGAATCTCCCCTTTCCAATGGTACCCTTCCCTGGTGGATCCCTGCTTCGGGATCACCCTAGGAGGGCGTTCCCCAAGCCTTGGGCAAGGTCCTTTGCTCCCCCCATAGATTTTTCAACAGACAGTCTTTTTGCCCCCCTGGGGAGCAGATGGGGGCAGTAGCCCCCAATCTGCCCCCCCCCGGGGGGCAAAAAGCACCCTAGACGCCAGGGATGATTTTTTTATTGGCCAGGGGTGGGGGCTGCCCAGAATGGGCATCCCAATGCCCCCACCCTACCCCCCCAAAGAAGTCAAAAGACCTTCTGCCCCCCCCAGGAGATATATGGAGGCAAAAGCCCCTGATCTGCCCCCGGGGGGGGGGCAGAAAGCCCACTAGGCACCAGGGTTTTTTTGTGTTCTTTTATACGTAGGGGTGGGGGCTGCCCAGATTGGGCATGCCAATGCCCCCACCCAAAAAAAAAATGGTACAGTCTTTATGCCCCCGCCCTTGGAGGCAGATGGGGCAATAGCCCCTTATCTGCCCCCCCGGGGCATATTGGGTCAACCCCCCCCTCCCGATTCTCCCCCCAGGGCGGCAGAAAGCCCACTAGGCACGGACTTGTTTTTAGCAATGTGCCTACCTGTGGATTTTGGGCCTTAACGCAGCCGGCACATAGGGAAACCTAGCAAACCTGTACATTTTTTAAAACTAGACACCAAGGGGAATCCAGGATGGGGTGACTTGTGTGCCTCTCACCAGGTTCTGTTACCCTAAATCTCTTGCAAACCTCAAACTTAGTTAAAAAAAAAACCTCACATTTTGTGGATCCACTCAGATTCCAGAGCTTTCCATCACAGAAATGTGAGGAAAATGTTTTTTTTTTACAAAGTTTGAGGTTTGCAAGGATTCTGGGTAACAGAACCTGGTGAGAGCCAGACAAGTCACCCCATCCTGTATTCCCCTGGGTGTCTAGTTTTCAAAAATGTATAGGTTTGCTAGGTTTCCTAGGTGCCGGCAGAAGCTAGGGTTCAAAATCTACAGCTAGGCACTTTGCAAAAAAAGGGTCAGTTTTCACTGTGAAAATGCGGTGTGTCCACGTTGTGTTTTGGGCCGTTTACTGTGGCGGGCACTAGGCCTACCCACACAAGTGAGGTACTATTTTTCTCTGAAGACTAGGGGGAATGCGGGGTGGGTGGCATTTTGTGAATCCACGCAGATTCTGGAACTTTCCACCACAGAAATGTGAGGAAAATGTGTTTTTTTTTACAAAGTTTAAGGTTTGCAAGGGATTGTGGGTAACAGAACCTGGTGAGATCCAGATAAGTCACCCCATCCTGAATTCCCCTGTTTAATTTACAGAAATGTATAGGTTTGCTAGGTTTCCCTAGGTGCCGCCAGAGCTAGTGATGGAGCAACGACTCGTAAAGGAGACTTGCTCGGAAGCAATCCTCTCGTTTAACCCGCTAACGAATTACTAACAACGTCTTGTAAATAATAACACGCAAATACAGAAAACACACGGGTTAGAGAAGCTTGCATATGTGTTTTACTAACGCTAACAATATGAACGAAGGACTAAAATCGCTCTAACTGGGAAATCTTTACCACGCATGCGTCAACTGCGTCTATGTAGTAGGACGGTACTAATGCTTGGAGGGAAATTCTAGTGCATGTGCAGAAGGCATTAAAATGGAGTCTTGAAGACTCGCGTGCATGGCATCTGCTTAGCCGGAATGAAAACCAGCTATTTTACTAATGCTAATGCGGGGAAAGAATTAATAAGTAAAGAGGGTTAGAGTAGAGAGGGGTGGTATACAGTGAAGCCATTTATTTGAGAAAGTAACATTTCTTCTTTTGACTTTATTATTAGTGCGCATTTGGGCCTTTCACGTTTGTCTGAATTGAGCCGACTGATTCAAGTTTGCGCATGCCTACATGAGAGCTGACCCAGAGGGATGACCAAGCATTTTGACAGCCGTCCAAGGACGGGAATGACGTGCCCTGTGAACAGAGTGTGAAGAGTTCATGCAAGAAGACTTGTATTAACAATGTTGAAATAATTGTATCTAATAAAGTTTGGATATGTATGGGAACGGAAGGGAGGAATAAAGTTTAAAGGGATGGGTTTACGAACAATAGTTCAATAGAAATAAGTAATATGTAAGCATGGTGTGATGATCATTCCCCCCTTGCCTGACCAATCAGAATACATATTTTGCGATATTGAAACTTTAGTGGGTGGTCCATGGTCAACGAAAGGTATAACTGAGGTAGCTTTAGTTAGTTAAGTTGTTGTTGTCATCATCGATGCTGGAAGTTGAGAGCTCGGGATGCTGTCGGTGCTGAGGGTGGTTCTGATGCTGAAAGGGACGCTGTGAGATGCTGATGAAGACTCTGAATGCAGAACCATCTATCTTTAATTAATTGGGTTAGACAAGAAGATCGCGGAAGAAACTCGAGGAGGAAGAGAGTGTCAGAGAGGGGTGCAACGCAGTCGTCGGTATTTTAGAGAGGTTAAGTATCCTGTCCTGATTCCTGTCCTGAAGTCTTTGTCTCCTGATCTATCCCGGGGACCCTTACCAGCCCTTTGGCCAGAGGGTTTGGTCTTCACACCATCCTTGGTAACTATAAATTCATGGTTTTTGTAGATGATCTTCTCTCTCTGTCCTCTCCTTTCCGGACATAGTTATTGTATGTGTCTGAAAAAATTTCCTTAATGAAAGATTTTGATTTGCAATCTTACAAACGAGGGTGTTTGTACTGTAATTTAAAATGGTTCACATTCACTTAATTTAAATAAAGATTTTAAAACTTCCCGAGTCTGTGGTTATTTTCTTTAATTAAAGAATAGTTAATAAGTTATGTTAATTATCACCATCAACTAGTTCAACTAATGGTCCATTGACCAGAGGAAAGAACTTTTGATCAGTGAAAGGTTAGTTAGGAATAAGAAATAACTAATCCTGAATAAAGAAAAATATAAACTAAACCCAGCGGTCTACTTGGATCTGCGTAAGTGTTTATGGGCCCAGGTGAGTATATGGTAGTAGAGTATCTGTTGTTAGTACACCGCTGGATCAGTTTTCTGGTAGCAGAGCTATGGTTATTATTGACTAGTTTGGTGATAAGTATAGATTATTGATTATTGATTTATGTTTTAACAAAAGAGTTAGCGTCTTTGTTTTATGTTGTCCAGAATTCCCGGGGAATGAATAGCGGGTGGTGACAGAAGCCATACTGCAGTGAGGTTACTCGTCTGTTGGAATAACACTGAGAAGCTACGCAGGGCTGGCAGTGTTAAATTAGGGACTATTTCGTATAAAAGTAGATTGCGAATGATAGCAAAAGGGGTTCGCTGGTGAAACTTTGGTCTCATTTCCCAATACGGGTGACACTGGAGGAGTAGCAGGTTCTCTGGAGCTTGAATGAAGGGTAAGCTGAAGGTTTTACTCGCAATGTATGAAGAGTAAGCGGAAGGTTTTACTCGCAGCGGAAAGAAAATCTATCCTTTGGTTTTAGTGGAACAGGCAGAGTAGCAAATGTTTTTATGTAGTTAATAACAAAGAATTTAATGCAAAGTTATAAGAAAATAAGTTTTCGTATTACCTTGTGAAGGGAGGGTCAGTCGACGGAGTTGGACTGACGTCACAGAGAGCCGCGCTGGGATAGGTTGAAACAGCGGGCGTGTGACAGAAGCAGCCTTGTAAAGGAGGGGTCAGTAGTAAGGAGCAGAACTGACGTCAGAAAAGGCCGCGCTGGCATTGGTCAGATCACGAGCGTGAGCCTGATTTTGATTGGATAACCAGTTAGAAGTCGCGCTAGGATTGGTGGAAGGAGAGATTGTATGCGGGATTTTGATTTGACTACTAGTGTGAGACGTGCAGATAGAAGATTTCAAGGGTTTGCAGAATATAATTTTATATATCGTTCATCTAGGATGTATGGAGAAAAGAGAAAAATGTCATTTATAAAGAAAATTAAGAATTTCTTTAAGAAAGATAAGCCTGTGTTGACTAGAGAGGGAATTCCTATTCCGCCACCGAAGACACCAGCATCTTTTATGATGATGGAAAGAGGATATCATACTTGCGTGTGGTTGGAAAACTGGATAGAATATACGAAAGGTGATGGAGTACTAGCATTTCCAGAAAATGGTACGTTTAATGGGAGAATTCTTCAGAATTTGAGAATGAGAATGAATGATTTGGAACCTAGACCTAGGTTATCTCAATATGAGGCTTTGGAAGAATGGGAGACTGAGTCATATGAACGCGAGAAAAATAGAGGTGGGAGATATAAATGGTTCTTTCCCAGATACTTGCAAGAATCACGCGAAGGGCAGATGAAACAGTGGAGGAGAGCTATGGTATCTGAAGGTTTATATCCAGTATTAATGGCTGAAGAACAGTCTGGAGGAAAGTGTAAAGAGAAAACGAAACATTTGAATATAACCGGATATGTTGAATCAGATGATGAGTTGCTAGAGGATATTTTAATTAAAAATCCACCACCGTATCAAGAAGCAACTAGTAAGGTTACCCCAAGCGCACCAGTGATAGGAATGCCTTTAACCCCACAAACTTTACATGATACGTCATTTAATAGGGTGCTGCAAGACAATGAGAGAGATGTTTTAAATAAAACTAGAGAAGAATTAGTAAAGAAAATAAGTCAATTAAATTTGAATACTGAAGCTTTGACAGTACTAGTGACTATTGATCCGATAATCCCATTGTATGGAGATAAAAAGACTTGCCAGAAACCACAAACTGTGACAGTTCCGTTAAACAGTCCTAGAAAAGAAGTAATCATTACAGATGATCAGGTCAGTGAAAGTGAATCAATTATTTCATTAATGGATCTCCCTAATGTGGAACCTTTAACTGAAACTCCAAAAAGAGTTACGCCCATGAATTTGAGAGAAAGGAGACCTTTGGTTCATACAGGAACTGGAGGCGCAACAGTAGTTACCCCTGAAGATATAGAAAGATGGGCACAGGAAAGAGATAATCAGAACCCAACACCAAAGATTTTAGACATTAGTAGATTGAAAGTGGAATTAGAAGAAATGATAGTGGGAAGTGTGGGCACAGAAAGATTGAATGCTTACAATGATGAAGAATTATTATTTTTATGTAAGACTATAACCAGAAGAGCAAGAGTATTTCCTGAGAAATTAACAGAAGTTGCTTCAGAAATTGGAATAGATATAGGGAAATGAAAGTTGTTGCAGAAACCATATCGAGTGGATTTTACTGACAAAGATTTAGAAAGTGTTAATGCATCTGGAAAGAGACTACAGATAAAGGAGTTAATTAATATTTTGCGAAAATGGGGAGACATTGATAAATGGAGAATTAGATGGATAAGAAAGAAAGAGGAAGTTCAAGCGAGAGAAGCATCATCTGCATTTCCAGTAAGGGAAACAGAAAAGGTTGAGAAATTGTGTCCAATGAGAGAAGTTCCAGGAGGAGGATATGTTCATGTTCCTTGGAGTAGACAAGATATTTTGTCATTTACAAATGATTTTCCAAAATTGAGAGAAAAACCAGTTGAATGGTATAAACAGGTAGAAAGATTTGTGAAGGTTTCAAAGGTCTTATTAAAGGATCTGGATGGTTTGTTTGACATTGTGGTACCTGCGGATTTATGGACGGAGTGTAAGATTACAATAGGTTGGCCAAGTGAAGAGTATGCTAGAGACTCAAAGACAGGAACACCCTCAGAGGAGGTGATGAAGAAATATCACCAAGTGATTACCTATTTGAAAGGGAAAATTCCTCCTAAAGAAACAGATTGGGTAAAGATAGATAGGACAACACAAGAACCAAATGAATCTGTACATGCGTATTATGAAAGGTTATTGCAGGTGTTTAAGCAGTATAGTGGTTTTGAGAATATTGGTGATAAGGACATGGGACATTTTGTGTATCGGTTTGTATATGGTTTGAAACCAGAGATTAGTCAGATGATACAGCAGCACATGTTGTGTTGGCAAAGCAAGACAGTGGATGAGATTGTAAAGTATGCAAAATACTGCGGAGACGACATAGAAGCAAGGCGTAGAAAACTAAAAGAGAAAATGATGTGGGCACAGGTAAAGTTGGCAGAGCATCAGGAGAATAAAACCAATATTCAGACTGATAATCAAGTGAAAGAGAAGAGTCAGAATGATCAAGTGGCGAATGGTAATAAATATAGAGGACGAATGAACAGAGAAGAAGCGAAGAAGAAGTTTCCTTGTCATGCGTGCGGAAAGCTTGGACATTGGAAGAACGAGTGTAAGAGTATTCAGAATAATAATGGCCCAAATCAAAATTTTATCCCACAGATGCAGAATGAAGTACTTATGAATCAGCAGCAGCAGGTAGTTACTCCACAATATCAGGTGCCACCAGCTCCTATGCCAAACTTTGTGAACCATCAAAAGTTCAGTACAAACACCGGATTTCAAGGAGAAAGTAGTAAGAATAATAGAACAGTTGCGCAATATTTGTTGCAGAATGATGAGGAAAATTCAGATTTTGTACAATGACGGTGCCTGAGGGGGGAGGAAGAAGAGTGCGTGCTTGGCGCATCCTTGCCTGTAGATCAGTCAGGTCCATTTGTTGATGGGAAAGTGGAAGGTAAAGACATCACTTTCTTATTGGATACTGGTGCTACCCGGTCTACTGTGAGAACAGCAGACATCCCAAACCTACCCCTCTCTGGAGAATCAATCCAAGTTGTAGGCGTGTCGAATAAACAGATTAGAACCCCGATCACAAAACCAATGGAGGTGCACATTGGAAACTTTAAAGAAATGCATCGGTTTGTAGTTTGTGATTCCAGTCCAGTAAATCTGTTGGGAAGAGATCTACTGTGCAAAATGAATTGCACGATCTATTGTACACCAGATGGTGTCACTTTCCAGACCCCTGATGAAGATGTTATATATAAAATGATGCCAGTCAAGCAAGGAACAGAGGTAGATGAAATGTTTTCATTAATGACTGAAAATGAATTACCAGAAGAGTTGAGAGCCACAGTCAATCCGGAAGTGTGGGATTTTACCGGAAAAGATATTGGGCTGATGTCAAATGTAGACCCAGTGAAAGTGACAGTGAAGGAAGGTGCAGTTTATCCAAACACACGACAATACAAGATGAGTCCAGAAGTAAAAGCAGGAATTATTCCAGAAATCGATTGAATGGTTAAACAGGGCATTTTAAAAGAAATAATGAGTAGTCCTTGTAATTCACCAATCATGGGACTTAAAAAGCCTAGTGGAAAATATAGGATAGTGCAAGATTTACGAAAAATAAATAAAATTGTAGTACCATGTTGCCCAATAGTACCAAATCCAGCAGTGATCCTTTATCAGATACCTTGGAATGCGGGCTGGTTTACAGTAATTGATTTATGCCAAGAATTATTTTCTATTCCTTTGCACCCAGACAGCCAGTATATTTTTGCATTTAAGTTTGAGGATTCATATCTATGCATGGTGCAGAGTTCCTCAAGGGTAGACAGAGAGTCCCCGATTTTTAATCAGATCCTGAAAAAGTGTTTAGAGTCATTAGTCATGCCTGGAAATTTGGTTCTGGTTCAGTACATTGATGACCTACTGGTGGCATCAAGAACACAAGAGGATTGTGTCATTGACACAATTGCATTACTGAACCATTTGGCTGAAGGAGGACACAAGGTGTCTCCAGAAAAATTACAGTTCTGTCAACAAGAAGTTAAATATTCAGGGCATAAAATAGAAAGAGGAGTAAGAAAAGTGACACCGGAAAGAATAAAAATAATCAAGGAGATGCAACTACCTCAGACGCAAATGGAAATGGGAGTGTTTCTGGGAGTGGTTGGGTACTGTAGGCAGTGGATTAACAGTTTTTCCATGCTAGCAAAACCATTGATACAAGTGACACGAAAGAGAGCTAAAGATCCAATTGATTGGAATGATGAAAGTTTGGAAGCCTTTGTGAAATTGCGGAATTGTTTATGCGAAGCTCCTGCTTTGGGCATGCCTGATTATTCAAAAGAATTTGCGTTGTTTTGCTGTGAGAGAGAAAATTGTGCACTCTCAGTTTTAACACAGAGACATGGATTGAGCCGACGTCCAGTGGCATATTTTTCTGCTACATTGGATCCAGTGGCTTCAGCTTTACCTGGCTGCTTAAAAGCAGTAGCTGCTACTTGTGTGAGTCTGGAGCAAAGTGAGTCAATAGTGATGGGACATTCAGTAAAGGTCTATGTTCCACACTCAGTTGAAATTCTTCTGACAAGAACAAGAACACAACATCTCACACCTAGTCGGCTGACTAAGTATGAAAGAGTGATTTTGGGAGCAGAAAATGTGACAGTGATAAGATGTACGGTTATGAACCCTGCCACATTATTGCCAGACCCGTGCAATGAGGAAGTAAGAGATGAAATTGATCATGATTGTTTGGATGTGACTGAATTGTGTACCAAGCCCCGTCCTGACATAAAAGAAACACCATTAAAGGAAGCTGATGATGAATTATTTGTGGATGGGTCTTGTTTGAGGATAGAAGATGGAGGATTAAGTGCTGCATATGCTGTATGTAAGATAACAGGGGTAACTGAAGCATCCTGTTTACCGAGAGTCAAATCTGCACAAGTAGCCGAATTGGTGGCCTTAACAAAGGAATGCAAAATTGGGAAAAATTGGAGAATAACCATATTTACGGACAGTCAATATGGTTTCGGGGTTGTGCATGATTTTGGCCAACTTTGGATGCAGAGGGGATTTCTGACTTTTTCAGGATCTCCTATAAGAAACAGTAAAAATGTGAAAGATCTGCTGGAAGCATTACAATTGCCAAAAGAAGTAGCAGTTGTTAAATGCGCTGCACATCAGACAGGAAATGACTATGTGGCAGCCGGCAATAGATACGCTGACCAAATTGCTCGATATTGTGCGAAAAATACAATGGCCATAAACAGAATGGTTGAAACGGGTGAAACCAGCTGCCAACTTATGTTCTTCTCAATTCCAGAAACATGGGATGAGATTAGACAGTTACAAGAAGATGTTGAGGAAAAGGAAAAAGAAATTTGGATAAAAGCAGCCTGTACAAAAAGGTCAGAGGATGAAGTATGGGTGTACCTAGATGGAAGACCAGTCATGCCAGATTGTTTGCTCTCTAAAATGGCAAGAGTATATCATGGAGCAACACACATAGGGAGAGATTCGATAATCAGATTATTCAGACAGAGTTGGTATAATCCAAAGTTCAGGGTAGTCGCAGAAAGCCTTTGCCAGAGATGCTTAACATGTCAGCAGCAAAATCCAGGCAGGAAGACAGTGGTTAGCTGGGGAAAGATTGGAAAGGCAGAAGGACCCTTCACCAGGTTGCAGTTAGATTTTATTGAGTTGCCTCCTTGTAATGGACTAGAGTATGTACTAGTCATAGTGTGTCTGTTCTCAAGATGGGTGGAGGCATACCCCACCAGAAGGAATGACAGTCTTACAGTTGCCAAATTACTGTTGAGGGAATTAATTCCTTGTTTCGGTTTTCCAGTCACTTTGGAATCAGATAGAGGACCTCATTTTAATAATGAAATAATTCGATTAATCTGTGCTGCATTTAACATTGAACAAAAACTGCACTGTGCTTATCGTCCAGAGGCTTCTGGAATAGTTGAACAGCTAAATGGCACAATCAAGTCAAGATTAGGGAAAGTGTGTGCATCCACGATGCTGAAATTGCCAGATGCATTACCTCTTGTATTGATGGGTCTCAGAAGTATTCCTGACAGAAAGACTGGAATGAGTCCTCATGAGGTTCTCATGGGAAGGGCAATGAGGCAAGCATTTATTCCTGGAAACAAATTAATGAGTATAACTGATGATCCGGTATTGGACTATTGCAAAGGATTGGCTGAAATGGTGCGTTCTGTCTCTCACCAGGTTGGAGAAGACACAGTTGAAAGACAGCCAGACCAAGCACATGATTTGAATCCTGGAGATTGGGTGCTAGTGAAGAAACAAGCAAGGAAGTTGTGTCTAGCACCAAGGTGGGATAAACCGCGTCAAGTCATACTGGTCACTACCACAGCAGTGAAGTGTGCAGGTTTGCCCAATTGGATTCATGCTAGTCATACCAGAAGAGTACCGAGCCCATCAGAACAACAAGAGCAACCACTGACTGAGCAGGCTGAAACATCAAAAGTTGAAAGCTGTGAAATTGAAGAGTCTAGAGTGATAGATTCTGAAAGACAACTGAATGACGAACAGCCAGGTACAAGTCAGGAAGATTGGATATCAATAATTGAAATACCTGAAGATGCTGTCGAAACAAGAAGAATAACAAAACTGAAAAGGCAGGAAAGTAGACAGGGAAGGACAGGGGAAGAAGAACACACTCAGGTTGAAATAAATAAAGACATTCAGGAACCTGAGGAGGGAAAGGCAGAAATAGAAGAACAAGTTCAGGCAGAAGAAGGACAATCAGAAATAAGACCTGAACAGGATCAGGTAGATCTAGAAGAACAAGTTCAGGCAGAAGAAGAACAAATTATAATAAGACCTGGACAGGTGCAAGTAGAGGAAGGTCCAAACACAGAAAACAGAGAACAAGGACAGATTGTGCCTAGATTAAGTGAAAATAAAAGGATTCTAGAAGAAGATAAAGAAGGTGAAAGTGCAGTTCAGGTCAAAAGAGTTAGAAAAGGAGACAATTGGCCAGTAGGAGTAAAGAAATTAAAATATTATTTGAGAAAATCAGAAAAGAAACCAGAACAAGTCAATGAAATCACAAGTCAAACACAATCTAAGCAAACTTTAGTAAAACTCACTCGAAGAAGCCCAAGACTGAGAAGTTTAAACAGAAAATACAAGGCCCCTGAGTGGACTTATGTTATACTCGAAGAATTTGAAAACTTAGGTTTAAGTGAAGAAACAGAAAGGGTTCATGTTGCACAGATTGATGTAAAGCAAATTGAGACCTCCTTAAAAGAAAAGAAATTTAGCAGACAAAAGAAAGAAAAGAGAGAAGAAATTTTCTCAGATTAAAATGGCCGAAGTTGAAGACACCGAAAGACCAAAACGAGGTTTAAAAAGAAAATGTTTTAGATTTTGTTTTTGTAGTATTTTATTGATAATATTAGTATGGGTATTCCTAACAGTAGGAATACCTTTGTTAATGAAAACAAGTGATAAAAATAATACTATTACTAATGAAAAGGTAGATAGAATAAAAGGAACTGAAATAGGGGTAGAAGATGAGGCAAATTATCATAATAAGTCGGATTATAATATGTCTTCAAATGTGTTTGCTAGATTGTTATTTCAGTATGTTAATACAATGGAAATTAGAAATTTTGTATGACGTTACCTTCATCAGTATCAGAAGGGGTGACATATCACCATATACCTCTAACATATGGTGTATCTTGTAGTATTTTATCAAGTTTATTTTATGCTACAGGTAGACTTCAGTATTTTTATTCAAATCTAGATGTAGTATTTTCAGAATTGCCTATTAGAGAGAAAATGAATCCAGTAGCTAATAGTAAGAACGCACAATTTATGGGTGAATTCATTTTAACAATGAGTTCAATAGATATAGCTCAAGCACACGAAAATAATTTAACTTGTACATTACGTGAAGAAGAAAAGGAGTTTTTGAATTTAGTAGAAGAAAGGAGACAGGATTTAATAAAGAAAGCAGCTGAACAGAAAACCCATGTACCTCCATGGGTTGGGAAAGAGGGAATCTATGCAAGTGGCAAAGCTCATACTGCGATGTCCCTGGATTTTGTGAAAAAGGGAAAATTCTGCCTCCATAGATTAAAGACAGATTATAATAATAATTACATTGGTTCCAGTGAGTGTGAACACAACTTCCTAATTTTAGGAGGGTGGGGACTAAAAGGGAGAAATGATCCTGTATTTCCAGGAGTTTATTATGTCTGCGGGAACAATGCCTATTATAGGTTACCTGCAAGATGGTACGGGAGCTGTTATTTTGAAATACTTTTCCCAAAAATATATCATGTGGACAGAATCAATGGAATCAATGGAAAATCTAATGAACGAACACGAAGAAGAAGAGGTAGTTTTTCTGAAATAGTAGGAGATATATTTAGTGCATTGATACCCTCAGTTGGAGTCATTCTAAATTCGCAGAAAATTTGTAAATTATCAACCATAGTTGATCGTCTTTCTACAGACACTGCAGGAGGATTCTTGATGATTAACACAGAGATGGTTGCAAACAGGTCTATGGTTTTACAGAACCGTCTTGCTCTTGACATTTTATTAGCAAAAGAAGGTGGAGTCTGTGGTATGTTGAAAATTCAACATTGCTGCACTTCTATTCCGGACAAGAGCAGAGAGATTGAAGGATA